>JAWNOW010000173.1:1200000-2400000 GCA_035045625.1 Drosophila formosana | reverse complement strand
ATTAAATGGTCGAGAAACATCAATTAAACACTTTTATATTTGCGCCACTCCTCCAGCACTCAGCAAAACATATACAAATAAATATTTCAGTATGAAAAACTCAGCAATAGGTCAGTGGACGGACTGGACGGACTGGACGGGGGTCCCAACCAGTTAGCTACTCGTCCTTTGGCGTCCTTTTACAACTCTCTCCCGCTCTCTGCCGCTCTCTGGACAGCAGCTAAATGGCAAAACTTTGTAGGGCACTTGAAAAACTGCAGCTGTAGCTGCAATATCACAACAAAAAAAGTGTAGAACGGTTGGAAAATAAAAATGAAATGCCGGCCAATTGGCCAGAGTGGGCTGAGAGTGAAAGGAAGTAAGGAAGTAAGGAAGCGAGGGCGAGGGAGGCAAAGCACCTTAGTACAAAGTGGTTTGCATTAAACTCGCACTCGTATCTGGTCGGAGCTGCTGCCTGGAGTGGCAATGGCAATAAAAAGGGCCAGCTGCATAAATGCATCTGTGAGCTGCATCATTAATGCGCTTCTTGAACGCTCTCTGCATCCTGCATCCTGCACTCTGCCAAACTAGCAGCTGCTCAACGCTCACGCATGCAACAAAGCTGCCAAGGAGCAGATTCAACTTGGCCAGAAGCCGTGTTCGCTCGCACTAAGAATTAATAACGAATCGCTTCCAATCGTTGCTGCAATAGCTGGAGTTTAGAGTTTTTCCAAGTCTCTTTATGGTTATTGATGACTGTGTTTGCTCGAAACTGATAAATTAAATAAATCCATTTGCTTCTGCCGGAAATATCTCAAATAATAATATTAGTTTAACTGAAATAAAATATTATTTGTTGTAGTATGTTTTATTTACAATCTGTCCGTAGAAAATAAGTAAATGATAGAAAACAGATATTTACAAAAGTATTTTTTTTTTAACTGTTTAAATAATAAAATATGTTGAGGAATATATTTAATATAAATGGCTGCTGCTGGTAAAGTTATTTACATAATGAATATATTATTGTTATTTTTTTCGATTTTTAAAATAATGATTTTAGAATAATTTTAATTTAAATAATTAATATGATAAAAATTGTATAAAACATTATAGTTTTAAAATCTTATTATACAAACATTATTTTAAGAGCGTCGCAACTTAAAGCAAGTGATTTGTTAATTTACATTAATCAAATAATCAAATAATAATAATTTTTACATTAAAAATAAAGTCACAACTGTTATTATTATTATTTATTGTGTGTAATAAAATATGAAAGAAACATTTGAATTTAATAGTTCAACAATTCAAGCAAGTTTAATTCAAAATTTTAAAGGAGTGTAATTTTATCCATATATTTAAATTTATTTTAATTAGTTCCTGATTTGATTGATTCCATTAAATATTAGTCTTATTTACGCGCTTATTTTGTAACCAAAAACTCGCTTGTGAAATTCGCATATTTATTTTGAAAATAATGAACTTTAAATAAAATTAAATTTGTATTAATATGAGTACAATATGAGCAATGAAGTATTCCTTGAATAAATTTGTGAAAATATGAATGTGAAACGATATCGAGAGGCTTCTATCAACTTCTAGCGCAAATTAAAATAATGTAGAATAAAGTAAGGGCAAAAATGTTGATGGAAACATTGAATTGAAGGCGGGAAACCTTTGGTTGGGGCTGCTCGTGAAAAGGGATGCGTTTTTATGTGCTTTAACTTTGGATATCTAATATGACGAGCCCATCGGCTATTGGGCACAACAAAAAGGTGTGTGTGTGTGTGAGAGAGAGATATTTAACTGTGCTACGTTGTGTGTGTGTGTGTGTGTGTTTATTGTTTTGGGCACGCTTAATTTGCGGCAGTATTGCCCTTTTTGGCGTTTGCCGTTTGCCGTTTGCTTTTTTTCTTGCGCTCTTTCTTTAATTACACTGTGGTTATTGTGCGGCCCTCTGTTTGGCCTGTTTGGCTGCCTGTTTGCCTGCTGGCCAAATATTTTACGCTCGACGTGCCAGCCGCCGCAGCAGCAACAATTGCAGAGTTAAGTGAGCTTGCAAGAACTGTGGCAACAGCAGCTGCAACAACAACGACAACGACAACGACAACGATACAGTGACAGCGATGGCCGCACAATGCGACATACGTGGCACACACACACACACACACGCACACATGCTCATCCACACTCACACACTCACACTCGCTGATGGAGAGCAGAAAAGCCGCTGGCAATAATGGCCATGAAAAGCGCGCCAATATTTGCTGGCAAAACTCTCTCACAGCCCGGTTTCCAAAGCATCCTCAGCAACCTCAGTTCAGTTCGTGCCCCAAATCGCCAGTCGGCAGCACAAATATCATTTTCAGTTCACGACTCGCAAAACATGCGGCGGCATGCCTCACTTCGTATACCCGGCAATTGCAACTGGTAGCAAGCGACGATGTTTCACAAATTTCTCTTCTACCATCAAAGTAGGAATATAATAATAAAAATTACTGAGAATAATGTTGGAAAATATTTGTTCTTCTCGAAATGAGGCACCAATTATCAATACTTTTTTGAGCGAATTAATTAAAAATGATAAATAACAATGATTTTTGTAATTTTTATAGAGAAACTAAACAATTCAATTTTTTGTGCGCCTACCAAATAAATAAATTATTATTTTTTCATTTTTCTTACAACTTATAAATTCGGAAATTCTTGATTTTCAAATAAAGTTATATTATGTATTTGAAGATTTTTATAAATTAAATTAATTAATTTTTTAAAATTGCTTGCCATTTTTACTTCAAATTTATAATGAATACAGTATTTATTAATTTTACTTAAAGTTCTGTATTACCGAATAAAATGATCATGCTTATTTTCACAATTTTGAGATAATTATTTTTGTATTTATTGATTTTTTTTTTTTTAAATATATATTTAATCGATGGCACTTGAAATTGATACGCGAATATTTTAAAATGAGAACTTATAATTATTTGAGTTATTAATTGTAATTACTGAATTTGTTTCTTTCCGAATACAGATTAAATGTTCTCCTCAATGATGTGCGTATTAATTAACGTTGAATTATTTTGTTTATAAGTATTTTTTTTTAATTCGAGTTTGCTAGAGATATGATGATGTTAGCCAGTTCTTCATCATCGGAATTCATATATATTCTGAACCGAACGATAGAAAGCTTTTAAAATAAAAAGCAAGTGTCTCGCAGTCGAGCACGCTCAACTGTAATCCTTTTTGTAAGTTGTCCTGTGGTAAGCGTGGTGATGTATGTGTGTGTGTCTGCGTGTGTGTTGAGTATTGGTTTGTTTGGTCTGATAGCTTTTTACGTGTGGGCAGTAAGCGTTTGAGTCTCTCTCCCTTTCTCTCTCTATCTCTGTCTCTTTTGATCGCGCATTCGCATTGAATTCGGTTTTCCGCTTTTTAATTGCAATAGTTTTGTGTCGCTATAAATAAACTACCCCAAAAACAACAGATGAATTCGAGTACAACCATTTGTGTAAATATATTATATGTTGTATTTGCGTGTGTTTCAGTTAATCAGCTTTGTTAACGTGCTGCTCGTTATTTCAACAACCAACATGTTTTGCGAACAATGCGATTTCAATTTCAATTTCTGCGGAACAATTAGCACAAGAAAATCCGAATTTTGCATTATTTTCACCGAAATGATGATGAGAAGCCATTGTTTGTTCATCTTAAAATTCACTTGAAATACGAATTCTATTTTTGGCAGGCATATAATGATTATTACGTGGGCATGAGCTGAATTCGCATCTCCGTGAATATGAAATTTAAAGTTGAATCCCTACCTAATGAATTGCTTATCTTGAATATGCCATAATTAAGAAGTTCGATATTCAAGTTACTGGCCATTGAAATTAAAAGCATTAGCAAACAATTCAATTTCTGAACTTTTGCCCATTTTTAAAGGCTATATTAGCAATGCTTTTTTTTATTAATGAGAATATTTTATTGTAATAGTATTTGGTACTTTTCATTAAGCTAGAGTATTGAAGTATTTTTAATAAATTTTGAATTTAAATTTTTAAATAAAATAATTAGACTCGTCAATCTCAATCAAAAAATCTCCATTATTGACGAATCTAACTGAAATGAATAACTGAATATGTTTTTCATAGACATTCTACAAAAACTCTTTTCAGTTTTTTTGTATTTTACTTAGTTTTTTAATTAATTCTGATGTATAAATAAATTTAATATTGTGTATAGACCAGAAATTGCTGTAATATAATATTCTTATTATTTTTTGAAGTGATTACATTTATTTAAATGTTTTCTTTTCAAGACTTTTGATGCTCAAACAAATTGATTAATATTCATAGGCATGTCACAAAAACGCATACGTTTTATTTAATGTCAAATGTGACCTCAAATGAATAAAGCAAAATACAATTTTTTGAGTACAATTGACAAATAACAAAAACGTTAGCGCGTGACTTAAATAGAATTGTGTAAAGACTTTGACATAATAAGTTGGTGTTGATAAGAGGCTTTCTTTTTGCAATAACAAACGTGAACATAATGTGTTCAAAATTATACATAAAAATATGAGAATTTTGCAGAAAATTAATTCATATGTATTGCTTGGTAAAGTTTAGCAAATTAAGTATACGCAAAGTGGGAATAATTTGTATGCTACATTTTATTATATTTAAGCATACGCAAAAATGAAATAATTTGAATACCAAATTTTAATCAAATTAAGTATACGCAGAATTGAAATATTTTGTGTAAAACATTTTAATCATTTCAATTAAGTATAAAATCGAAATAACTTTTCTAATACATTTATGTAAATCTAATCGCTATCATTGATCTAGTTAACAATACTATATACTGTTTTATATCGCAAGTTTGTGTGGAGTTTAAAACATAAGAACTTTGCCACATTTGATATTAAATATTTATTCATTGGTAAAGTTCAATGAATAAGTTGCGCAAGCAAAATCCAAATAACTTTTCTATTACATTTAAATCGCATCGCTGTCATCGATCTGGTTAACAAACAATTGAAATAATTTGAATAATACATTTTATTCAAATTAAATATTTTGTGAACAACATTTTAATCAAATTAAGTATAAAATCCAAATAACTTTTCTTATTGTTATTATTATTATTATTATTATTCTTTATATTGAATTCGAATCGCTGTCATCGATCTGGTTAACAATACTATATACTGCTTTATAGCGCACGTTTTTGCGCAGTTTGCGCTTTCACAATAGTGCAAATTAATTTTGATGTGGCAGCTCGCCCTTATCCTTGATCCCTTTCCCAGCTGTGGCACGTGTGTCGAGTGCCGAGTGCCGAGTGCCGAGTGAACCAACTATAACTACATTGCTATATAAAGTGTGTGGCGCAAATCGAAATCAAGGCTCTATAAATATCAACAACTTGGCTCTGTTCGCTGCCTGTTTGCAGAAACTTTTCGTTGTGCAGTTGTCGAAGGATATTGCGGAATTGTTGTTGGTTGGCCAAATTCCACTGTGGCGGCATAATGCACTCTCTGCTGCATTGATTGGCTGCCCTCGGGGAGCAGCATGACGAACATGTCGTCGGCCTACGCTGCGTATACTTGACGACTTCGAACTGCTTTTTACGGAATTTCGACCAGCAACTGCTTTGCAATTGTCTGTTAAATGCAATTGCAATTGCAACTGCAGTGCAACCCTTTTGTTCGACTCCCTCGAGAGCTGCAGAGTCCCCAGCGTGGCAATGTTGATTTAGCCTTCTCCTTTGTTGCATTTTTTTACTCAATTCCTTTTTTTTTGTTTAGATTCCATCTCCCCAGTGCCCAACTCCACATAATGCTGTTTACTGCACCATTTTTCTGCTATTGCCAGTAGCCGACTTCTTTGAAGCAGGTGCAGCTGCAGCTTCGAATTGATTTCGAATGTTGCAACATATGTATGTTGAACTGATATTACTGACAGAATTATCTCTGCGTATGAATAAATATTCACTGATTTTTAAATAACAATTTCTTCTACTTGTTTTCGCATTAAACATATTTTTCATTGCTGCTCGTTAGAGTTTCTACAAATTAAATTTAAAAACATTTGAAAATGCAACAAACTTTATTTATATTAAGCTATGATATTTTCTAATATTTACATAATCAAATAATAAAAGCAAAACCAAATTTGTTCAACGCTGAACTGAGCAATTCTGTTTGAAACTATTGTTAATAGTTCTATATCAAAATTAAATAGAATAAATGAAATGTTTATAGTCCATTTAATTTTGCAAATTATTTGAAATCTGCACTAGATACTCAAAGTACTAAGACTATAACTAAGTAAAAAGTACTATAAGAGTCTAGTGACTATTTATTAGACTGTTGAATTATTTATATTTATTTATTAATGTCAAATCTATATACTCAATAGTTTGGAATTAAATTAAAAACAATTTACAGGACTGCTAAACTATTGTTTTTTATTTTTGTATTTTAAATACATATAAATCAACGACAAAGCTATGTTTTGAATTACATGAAAACTGAATAACAAAACAGATTGACAATTCAAAATAAAATATTGATATACAAAATCCAAATAAATGAAATTAAATTGAAGTAAAATTGTCAAATGGAACGTGATAAACTTCAAGGGTTTCTTGTCAATAGTAAATTGAACAAAAATTGCCAGTTGCGAAAAGAGAAATGCAAAGTTGAGTGAGCAAAAACAATTTCCTCTTTGAGGCGTTTGAGGCGTTTGAGGAGCGTCTCTGTGGATTTGTCAGTCAGCTTGGATTACAGATCACTCAATTCGAAACTAACCCTAATAATGAACACAAATTGTGTTCTCGATGTGTATGCCTTGGAGTCATAGTGGAAGTTAAGTAAGGATTCAACCGATATGAATTTGAGTGTGAATTGGGGACACACGCAGCGAGGGGCGGAGGATAGAGAGCACCCAAGTGAGCAGTCGGCGACAGTATGAATGAATGAATGAATAAGTGTATTTGAGTGTGTGTGTGTGTGCTGGGGTCGCAAAGCCATAAAGTGCCCAAGCCCAGGGGTCAAACGCACAAACTGGCCAACCAAACAGGATGAGAAGTGGCGAGTGTGGCCAGCAAGGACGAACCCTCAGCTCAGTTTTAGCCCTCAGTTCGCTTGGGTTTAGCTGGAGCGTGATGCTGTCTATTTAAAGAAGTGTATCTCGCTGTTTTGCTTGGTCTGCCTTCAATTCACGCTCACGCATGCATTCACAACACACTCACCACACGGCGAGTGAGTGTGTGAGTGTGAGTGTGAGTACTATACATACGATGCGAGTACCTGGGGTGTATCTTCTACACAGAGCGCAAATAAAAAGAATACAATTTAGCCTTTCAAACACGACAACCTTTCGTTGTTGAATAAAATTCGCTTAACAATCAAAATTCGCAACTTGATTAAAATAATGTTAATTTTATAAAGCAAAAAAAAAACATATTTCATATTTCATATTTTAGAAAAGTTCATCACACATAATTTCACTTATTTGTTTTGAATTCATTAAAATATTACAAAATCTTGTTTAAAATAATATTTTAATCTTGAAAGATTCTTGAAACTAAATTTAAAATAAAATTTGTTTGTTATTATTTTAAGACTAAATAAAACGTCTTTTTTAAGCATTTTAAGAGTTTTATTCTTTTATTTTTTATTAATCTCAATTAATATAAAACTAGCGATAGTATTAATCGCATCTAAAAACATAAACTGTTGATAACATAACAAATACTCAAATGCTATGTGAAGTATGAAATAAAGAAAATAAAAATAAGGAGATTAAACAATTTTTTTCATTTTCGTCAACAACAATTAGAAATATTATTAACATTAATTAATATATATAGATGTTAATAATATTATAATTGTTTATTATTGTTATTAAGCTGTAGATTAAAGAAGTTTCTTCATTTTCGCGAACAGCAATTATAAATATAATTATTATTATTATTTTGAGTAATTTTCTTAAGGCTGTTTGAAGTAAAAACCAACTTATTTTAATAATGGTAAATTTAAAATAATTCTAGATGTATCTGTTGAGTTAAATGTTGACACTATTTCGTTTGATGACTGCTTTTCGCTCTGTGTAATTATACACACAAATAACTACTGCTGAGAAGTAGTTATAAATATATTTTGAGTATTTTGTTTTCTGTCTATTTGAGTTAAAAGCTAACTTATTTCAAGAATGTTCAATTTAAAACATTTCTAGATTTTTATGCTGTGTTAAATGTTTACACGATTTCGTTTGATGACTGCTATTCCTGCATCTATAGCTTATTGTGTAATTATACACACAGATAACTACTGCTGAGAAGTAGTTATAAATATATTTTGAGTATTTTGTTTTCTGTCTATTTGAATTAAAAACTAATTTATTTCAAGAATGTTGAATTTAAAACATTTCTAGATTTTTATGCTGTGTTAAATGTTTACACGATTTCGTTTGAAGACTGCTTTTCCTGCATCTATAACCCATTTTTCGCTCTGTGTAATTATACACACAGATAACTACTGCTGAGAAGAGGACTGTGCGCCAGAAGTGTCGAAAAGTGTATTGCTCTAAAGCGTTTCACAGCCACTCGGCAGCACTTGAAGCGTCCTCAAGGTCGCCGGCGTGCTCAACAATTTGCAAAGTGAGCGCTGACAGCAGATATCTGGCAACAGTCAAACAGTTAAACAGTTAAACAGGCAACAGCCAAACAGGCAACAGGCAACAGGCAACGATAAACAGTTAAGAGCAAAACAGGCGCAAGGAGTCAAGCGACAAACTGTTGTTGCTATTGAATTGCTGGATTGGACGTCGCGCCACGTTGACCAAACAATGCAAATTGTTTATTTGTCCCACTGTCCGTCAGTCTGTCTGTCTGTCTGTCCGTCTGTTTCTATTCTTCTATCTCGCTGTCTGTCCGTCTCTTTTAATCTGCGCGTTTCTTTGTTGACATATGGGGAGCTGATTTCCCTTTGATACAAAATTCTATACAAAATGTGGGAAATAGATTTACTGTAATGTACACACGCACACACACAAGCACACTCTCCCACAGATACACACACACACACACACACACACATAGGCAAATAGCAGCGTCACCTTCGTTTATTTGACTTTGGTATATTCATTTCAATCGTCAAATTCAATAGAAAATGCAGCCAGCAAGGTATTAGTGTGTGTGTGTGTGTGTAGGTGTGTATGTAAATATGTGTGTGTGTGTGTGTGTCCTTTGCTCAACTCTGTGATTTTGTGTGTGTTGAATTAACATAATAGCAGCAGGTGTAGCGACTGCTGCACATTAAATAAACATTATGTCATTCTGTGTTTATTAACCGCCAATGCGAATACACTCGTTGTACTCGTTGTACTCACAGTTCGCATTCATTTGCAGCTAATTTGTGTTGTTTAATCGCAGTTTGCGGCCACCGCATTTTGTCTCTGCTCAACAGTATTTTTAGAGGGCCCTCATAAAGTGTGTTTACCCTGTGCCCTCTAGAATGCAAAAGTATGATAAGTGAGTGGGTCTGATTAATGCAAATAATTAGAATTACTTTAAATATTTGTAACCAAGCAAATTTATATTATATATATATATATATTAATTTAGTAATTTTTCACTCTGTAAATATTTAAGTTTTCCTGATCATTTTTATTTATATTAGTATAGTTAATAATATATATTTTATTTAGCAAATTTATGCATATACAATGAATTTGAATACTTATTGAACTATGCATAATAATTATGTATTTTTTAAATTTTATGAATATTCAAATTTTCACTCTTTGTATTTTATATGGACGCTTAGGGTAAACGCTCGTAGAATATAAAGTTGTAATGAATAGGTGACACTGAATAATAATAATTATTTAATTTACTTTACTCATTTTAATTTGAAACATTTAAATGTTCATTATTTTAATAGTAATGTATTTTTTGTGTTCTTTTATTATTCCCAATTTCTTATTTTGTTTTAATTCAAATATTATTTAAAGATACTATTTTTAAATTGTCTGGATTCTCCATTTAAATAAATAAATAAGTACGTTCAATATATCGTGGTCTTTGAAAGCAAGTTTGCAGCTGAAATTCTAGCATTCCATCATACTCAGCTGAGATGCAGATACAGATTAAAATTATCTAATATATATAATATATATATGTATAAAGAAAACTATAGTTTTGACTCATAGTCATTGCAATCAACTTTGCAACTGAAATTCCAGCATTTCATCATAATCAGCTGAGATGCAGATACAGATTAAAATTGTCTAGATTCTTCATTTAAATAAATAAACAACTATATGGTATATATATATGTATATCTAGAAAACTAAAGTTTTGTCTCATAGTCTTTGAAAGCAAGTTTGCAGCAGAGATTTCAGCACTCCAGCATTCCATCATACTCAGCTGAGATACAGATACAGATACAGTTACCTACAGTCTGCAGTGCTTCCGCTTGAGTTGGCTCGTTGGTTGTTGGCTGTTGTTTATTGCAACATTGTCACATTAGAGACAGTTAGAGCTCAATGCCGCAGCTTGTCGTTGTCGTCGCTTAAGCGCTGTGCAGCACAATGTTAACAATGTGCGCAAGTCTGTTTAACACTCTGTCAGCCTCCTTCCTCCCTCTCGATTCACCGCCCCTCCTCCTTTCCCCTTGACCGGATAATTTGCGTGAGCTGATTCCGAGTACTCGTTGTACAGGGAAACAGGGAAAGCGACAGCGACAACGACTTAATTGTGTTGTTTGAGAAAATTGTAACTTTGGCTAATGACTTATTGCAATTTAGTGTGGCCACAAATAATTGTTGCCATGACAAAATATTTACGTATGCAGAATATGCAAATAAAAGGCAGAAATTTATGCTTGGCTTGGCTTTTTGTAAACTACAATTAAATGAAGCGTACTCTGGGAGCTGGACAAACAATTCGTTATGCACTTACGCATAATCGAGTCAAACCCTAGCAGTAACAGGCTGCAAATCCTGCTCGAGTCTTAACCTTTCCGACTAAAACGACAGCAGCTCTTCACATCGAGCTTGTGTGTCAAGAATAATTGTGGCATAATTGTTTACAAGTTGCGACAGCTGAAGCAGAACTTTTTGCCAAAACATTCTGAGATGTTTACTTCAACAGTTTAATTGCGAAATAAAAATATAAATAAACATGGTAAAAGCAACTAACACTGGCATATTTAAAACAACTTTGCTTCAATTTGGCTGATTTCATTTAAGTTTCATCTCATGATAAAAATATGAATATTTTTAAAAAAAAAAAAATTAAATAAATTGACTAAATTATGTGCAAAAAATTACAATTTATTGATTTAAAAATAAAGTATAGAACAATAAGTTTTATATATTGAAATCTTTATTTGATTGTATCAAATAAATTGAGCATGATTGAATTAAAAATTGTATAAAACGTAACGTAATCAAAGAAACTATAAGTATAAGCAATAAATAAATTTTATTTTTGAATATGTTTATAAGATATTAACGTGTTAATATATAAATATTAATATAAAGTCAATTGACTTCAACTCGAAAGAAAGTCAAACTAATCGATAAACAATCCGAGAATACAAAGATGCTCGTCTAAAATAATCTGACTTGATTAAAAGAAAACATAAATTAAGAATCACTAATCAAAAAAAAAAAAGAATATAATAATGATAATTATGCGTTAAATAAATGTATTAATATATTTAAAAATTTCATAAAATATTTAAGAATTCAATTAATGTAAACATTTAGGATAAACATTTCCAAAGTAATTGCAAAACTATCTCATACTATATAAAAATAAATACTTATGTTTGCCGAGAACCTTCAGTTAAGGAAATTGGCCAAATTTTGATGAAATGAAATCATACTCGATGCTGAAGCTGATGCAGATGCAGATGATGAAGTAGTATCTTGTCTAGTCCAGTATCTGCCGTGATGTGGCAAAAATCTTCGTGATTGTTGATTGCTTTTCATTTAATTTGGGAATAGGCTTTTGTGATGGCAAGGCTACTCACTGTTTTTGGGGCTGCTGTTTGTGTAATTGGCAATTTGCAAATTAAATTGAGAGCAATTATGGCCGTTGGTCGGTTATTGTTGCTGGAGTCTTGCTTCTATTAGGCAGTGAAACGGAAACGAATACAAATGACATGAATAATGCACAAGCTTTAATTTTCATTCAATTAAAACGGCCGAAAACAATCGAAATCCAAACTAAGCTCAATCCCAAACTCAAAATTGGCCCAATGCAAATCACTATTGGCAGTTGAAAGTGGGAAGTTGGAAGTTGGAAGGAAGAAAGGGCTCATGTGAATGATTGTTTGTGCTAAAGGACCTCTCAAGGAGGTGGAATTCAATTTTGAAATTCATGCGAAAGTCAATTGCTTTCTTAATTGAAACGATGGCAACTTTAATTAGACCAATGGGAATTGTGTTTACATCTTTGACTGTTGCACATCAACTTGATTTAGTTGGCTAAAAATAAAAAAAAAAAACAAATAATTACCAACCATAATAAATATATGTTATACTAGATGTTTTAATATATTATATTAGCATTTGAAGTCTTTTAATAAATATTTATTAATACGTTTCCAATTTAATTATTTTCTATAATATACTATATATAAAATCATTTGTACTGACTGGAATCACAGCCTTAAAATTTTATTTCTTGACATATTAAGTAACAAAAAATTGTATTGTTGAAAAAATGAAAATGGTGGCATGTGAACAGCCAGGACAAAGACATTTTTGTATATATAGATTTATATATCTATATAGATATAGAATATAAAAATATTCAAATGCTCGCTTGTGTCGTGTGATTAATTTTAGCGTCGTGTAGTGTTTTCCACCTTGTTTTTCATGTTATTTATTTTGCTCTAGTTGTTTTCTGTTTTTTGTTGTCGCTCGCTCGTTCGTTCGTTCGTTCGTTCGAGTTTAAACCAAGTTGCTGCTGTTTATAAATAAATTTGTATTGATTTTGTATCGCTCTTATTTAATAATACTCGCACTTGCGCCACTGTGTGTGTGTGTGTGTGAGTGTGTATGTGTGTGTGTGAGTGTGCACACTTCTATTCGTATTCGTACTCGGATTTCCCTCAGCTAAGTTTCGAAATTGAAATCGAATCGAGTGATTGAATTACGTGTTGCACAAGACAATTTGCTGTTCCGCTGGGCGATTAAAAAAAAAAGCGATAAACTTCTTCATGACATGCACAAGATATAGTGACAGTTTTTCTTCGATCGAATTTTCAATTTGATTTCATTTTGAATGTTAATTATTCATTTTTGCGCAGGCAACACAAATTTCTCTCAATACACATTTCCGCTAGCTAAATGTCAGCCATTTTGTTTTAGTTATGCGGCTGTCCAGAAAACATGAACAACCCTCTCTCCCCTACATCCTCATCCTACATCCCCCCATCCCCCCTTCCCCATCCCTCCCCTCACATAACCCCTCTGCCGATTGCCCAAACGCTTGGCGGCAGCTCGCAAAAAATATTGAAAATTTATTTATAGTCAAATACGGTACAGTGCACCTGTTTGCTGCGGGTTGTTTTTGCTTTTGTTGTCAACACTCTTAAATGTGTGTGCGAGTGTGTGTGTGTGTGTGTGTGTGTGTGTGTGAGAGTGTGTATACACAACAAATGTTTGCTGTTGTTGTAGTAGCTGGGGTGTAAAAATGATTGAGTGCTTGAACTCAACATTTTTGCCGCCTTCCTCGCATCGCCCGCATCCAACATCGCAACATGCAAAAAAGAGCGTGCACGCACCCAGATACCCTGTCAACTCAAAATAAATGGAAGTATTAATGTTATTTTCAATTTGATGATGCAAATAATTTAAATGAAGCAAATGGAATCGATTACACACTATATAAATTTGAAACAACATTTCATTTATAGACCAGACTTTGCTTAAAAAAAAAAGGTATATGAGGGAATTTGAATGTGCAATTTATTTTTTTTAATTTGTGACATAAATATTCTTCTTGCTTAATTAGCAACAACACTATAAAACAAAAAAATTAAAGGCAGTGCTAATATTAAAAATAAAGTTAGTTTGTTGTTCAGTTAAAACATGAAAATTATGAAATTCTAATGTGAATTTATTTTTCAAATTTAAGGTACAAACATTACTGTGCGTTTTATTTTTAAAAATGTAAATTTTTTTTTAGCAAGTGCAAATAAATGAATTTTATTTTGTAATATATACATATATTACCACTAATTTATTGTGTGAATAATGTGCGTGTGATAAAACTGTACTCAATATTTTGTAATTAAATATAAGTTTTCTTTTAAACATGTATTGTGACATCTATTTCAATTTGCTTATAAAGCCAATAACTAATGTGTTTAATATTTATTGTAATCAATAATATATGGGCAATTCATTTCATTTGTTTAAGGTGTACAACTTTATGAAGCCAATAATTTGCAATTGAAAATAATGATGCTTAATTAATTATTTATTTAATTTAAACTCAGAGAATAAAACTAGTATAATCAATATCACAAATTTGAGACTTGCCATTGCAGGGTACAATTGCGTCGTTCCTTTATTGTGGCAATTGCTTTGGGCGATGTTAAAGCTGAAGCTAATGTTACGCTGCTCTCGTCGCTTTTAAGTTCGCATTGAAGCTTCGTATTTTTGACTATTGTCGTTGTTGTTGTTGTTTGGAGAACGACACAGGAAAATTACCAGATAACAGCCAGAAGCTGGCTAAGCCAAAGGGCGGCCACTGTCAACAGAGGGCGACAGCGACGTCTGTCCCTCGTTCGATTGTCGTCCTCTGTCCCTCTGTCGTCTGTTGTCTGTCGTCTGTTGTCGGTTGTCTGTCGCCAGTCTTTGCCTTGGAGCCAGTTTGTTTGTATGCACTTCAATAAAAATTTTGCATACGCTTCAATTCACTTCACTTGCCACACGCACACAAACACAAACGCAGGCACACGCACAAAGGGAGAACGGCAAACAACGCACCTGTAATGCTTGGAACGCCCTCTGGCGGCAGTCGCACGAAAACATTGCTTTGTATTATTCCGTCTGGCGTTTTTCGATTATATGCGAGTGTATCAGTGTGTTTGTGTGCCTGTGTGTGTGTGTGTGTGTGTGTGTGTACGATTGCCGCTGCCTTTGCTTTCGGCTCGTTTTTCAATCTAAATGTCAGCACATCTAAGCACGTGCGTGTATCAAAATGTCAGCCACTACAATGTACATACGTGTGTGTGTACGCATGTGCGTGTGTGTGTGTGTGTGTGCGCGTGTTGAAGCAAATTACTCGAGTGAAGTGCGCACTTGAAGATGAAATAGCCAAGCAACTGACACGCAAGCAACTCTCGCCAAGCTTCGCATCTTCGCATCTTCACATCTCTCATCGTCATCAATAAAACGGTAAATGCTCACACACACACACACATTCACTTGACTGTGTGCGTGTGTGTGTGTGTGTGTTTCCTTTCCTAATTTGCTTAACGCAACTTTAGCCAGTCGTTACAGCTTCTTGCAGCAACTGCTGCGCAACAAAATGCGGAAGCACAAGTTTTTCCGCCCCTACTGTAAATGAAGTCGGGCAACAACAACCATTTGCAGGGGGGGCGTGGCAGTGCGCGAAGGCGTGTCATAAGCAACAAATTTCAAAGAAATGCAAAAAGCGCTAAATGTGCGTTCGCAGTCGTCATCCCGAAATTATTTGCCAGATTAATCTGCAGCTGGCGCCAAATTGGACCACGCTCGCAACACGCATAGACCAGCACTCAGATACCCTGTAATCGCATAGACTACCTGATGGGGTAACTGCATTCACTCTTGTGGTATCTACAAAGACTATATTAATTTAAAAAATGTACCTAGAGTTTTAAATTTAGACACTTGCAAGTCCAAAGACCAAAAAACAAAATATAATTCAAATCATTTTCAAAATAGAGCTGTAGTTTTATTTATAACTAACTATTATGAGTAAATAAATAAATGCTACAATGAATGCATTTATGCAAAAAAGTATGCTACGGTTTTTTTCTCCACCTTCTCGAGTTAAAATTTGGCTTGCACAGTAATAAAATTCCCAGCGACAACATAAATAAAAGAGGCAAGATTTAATTCGCTTAGTATTCCTATTCTGAGTGTAGCACGAAAACTAGAGTTTGAAAAGCAAACATAAAACATTTAGTAGGTAAACAAAATAAGTAAATCATTTTCAAGGTTCTCTAGATATTTAATAAAAAACATGCCGAACTTCTGCGAGTAACTCGATAGCAACAGTTTAAAGATCGAGTAAGCATATTAAAAAAATATATAAATTAGTGAAATATACGATATTAAAATTCATTTGAAAAATATGTAACGCCCTCTCTGCCTTTCTTTTGCCAATTTTCATATAATTTACAGTCTTTAAAAGTCTGGTTTTGTATGATAATAAAAAAATCTAGCGACCACATAAACAAATAAATTCCCTTCTGCGCTCTGCAAATATTAATAATAATACGACGTCTTCGCATTATTTTTTCCATCGCAATATTGTAGCCTAAAGAAAATGAAATGAATTTTTTTAAATATGCAACGTCTTCTCTGCCGTCTTCAACTGCATATAAGTAACAATTTTGAGTTTACAATTCTGATAAAAATAGGTAATCTGAAATAAATAAAGTCAATAAATTTTCCTCTTCTTGTGCATACAAATCTATTTCGCAAAATAACACAAGCAATTAATATTTATATTTATATTTTATTCGTTGGATTCATCATCGACTCCGCCATTTGGTGTTTAATTAGAGGGTATGCAAGTGCTCACATTAGCTTGTTTACAGTTTAAATTCGCAGCAGCCAGAGCAAATAAGCAGCCCGAACACCAACACGCAAGGCTTTGAATTGCGCTGCTAAACTTTACAAATTAACCAACACAACTCGACTGAAGGAACTGAAGGAGAGTCGAGAAAACAGCAGCAAAATTCTGGTTGGACTCTCTGCAGAGTCCAGACTCATATGCAAACTCGTTAACTCTGCTTTCTGTTGATTTTGTTTTGCCTTTCGCAACAGCAACAGCAACTTGCGGCAGTTCTGTTCTATCTGCCCCAGCTGAGTGGGATGGGGGAGGCAAGTTGTGGTTGCAAGTTCTCAGATAGCATCGAAATCAAACATGCAAATGCCAGCAGGCGACAATTGAGCAGAACATTTTCAATTATGTTCGACGGAGTCGCTTAAAATCAATATTGTTATTATTATTATAATGTGTGAATGTTTTGCGTTTTATAATTGCCTCCTCGACACTCCGCTCCCTTTGCGGTCTTTCAGTATTGCCTGGAATTTAGAAAAATAAACATACTCGCTAAATATTAATCAATTAGGATTCATTAATAAATTACAACAAACGCAGCTCGTTAATCTGAAGAGCAGATGTTTAATAATTACCATTACCTATTTATTTACACAGCATCAGCTCAAAAATAAATATCTATGTTCATATATACTCGTATATATATATATTTATTTGTGTACAAATTTAATGAAATATAAACGAAAAGTTTTCTTTACATATGTGGAGCATATATAATATATGTTCAAGGTATTTCATTCCACGTTTTTTTTTTTGTTGATATGCAAGGAAATTTAATTAAATGTAAACGTGCAGCTTTCGGTAGAAATAAAGAAATATTTGTATATAATATCTTCTGATATTTTTTTTTGTTATATGTGAGCAAAATGCAATTAATTTTTCAGTACAAATATGTCACATACATATGTATATAATTTTTTGTTTGTTAATTTTGTTCGTTATATATATAATGTTAAGAATAACTAAAATGCAAAATGCTTTAATTGAATGTAACATTATAAGGAAAACTAAAAGTCAAATAAAAAAAAAACATAATAATAATAAATTATAATAATTCTAAAATACAAAAAATAGTTTGTTAAAAAAAAATAAATGTAATTGTATTAAAATGCCATATCATTTTGAAATACAAAATGTCGTTAGCTTGTTTTTATCGGTCTGAATAATACAATTTATTAACTTAACCTTCTATGGCTGAAATAAATATTTATTTAGCAGATATAGTGAACAACTAAAAGTTGTGAATCAAATTCTAGTTGCGAATTTTGTTGCAGCCCATTGGGAGATACAGAGCCAGAGAGCAAGGGAGAGGGGAGATGGAAAAGCTTTTTTGTGGATGAAAAATGCCGCACTTGGCGACATTTAATCTTTTTCCCCATAGACGACACACATATGTATATATGTGTATATTTATATAGTAGATGATGGATCATGTTGACAGAAGCGCGCCAAAGGCTCGGCTCGATACAATTTTAAAAATTTGATTGATAAATATTGCAAAATGTCATTAAATTAATTGCGCCGCTCTATCGGATCGGTGGCTCGATTTTTGTTGGCTCTTGATTTTCGTGGAGACAATTCAATTGGGTTTGTGACATCATCGTCATCGTCATCATCATCATCATCATCATCATCATCAGAGTGGACAACGCACTAATTGAATCAACATCTATGTACATACATATGTGGTACATATGGAGATGTTGATGCTGACAGGCAAGTGATGGAACAATGTTTAGCATGCTAATAATGTCGAGAGTCGTCAGTCGAGAGTCGAGGCTGTAACTTGAGCGCTCCATTTGATTACTACGCCCCGGGCTGTTGACCCAGAGAGGGAGGGAGGTAGGGAGGGGCTCTGGGGCTAAACCGCAAAGGTGGAAAACGTAGCAAAATAAACTAATCGAAACGGCCAAAGAATGGAGCGGAATGAAACAAAAGAAAAAGAACGAGGGAAAAACAAAGCAAAGCCAAACGGAATTCAAGTCACGACATTTGTGCCGTCACCTGAGGGCGAAACGCGTTTAAAATTCAACAAATTCGCCGCAGCAAAGGGCACAAAGTTATCGCTCGCAGCTCGGACATGGCTATATAAATATTATAAATGTATATACATATACATACCTAAAACTCAGACGACAGTCAGTCAGTCAGTCAGTCAGTCAGTCAGCAATTCAAAAGTCTACCCTAGGGAGATAACCGCTTTAAGGTCGACGAAAGCCAAAGCATTGACCCATTTATAATACTCGTACTCTGTTTCTGTTTCTGTTTCTGTTTCGCTCGTGCAACAGGCTCTGAGTGTATTCATGAGTGCTCGCTTCACTTTTTTTTCACGAAAATTGAATCAATTAATTTGGAAGGCATTTTTATTTGAATTTCACTTTGAAGCAAACCCTCTGAGGAAACTTTGTTTCAAGTTTAAAAGCCAGTTTATAGCGAGAGTCCTCGGTTTTATTTTCGGTTTGGGGCTAAATGCAGTACATTTTTGTGTTCTTCGCAATCGTTTCACGAAACATCAAGTTTAGTAAATGAATTCAACAAACTTATGCATTACAACATACATTTTCAACTGGCATTGACATCAACATTCTTATTATTTAAAGTTTGCAGGAAAAATCAATTTAGTGTTTTATAAATATCCAAACATAATGGTAATTTAAGAGTGCTAACCTTCGACTTCTGCGAATCAATTGAAGTGGTCTAAAAAATCAATAAAATAAATATTACAAAAATAGAAGCACATTTGTCTCCTCAACTATGAATTTGAAGCAAGCTTTACAAATGGTTGATAGAAAATAATAATATTGTTGTATGCCTTGTTATGAAATCATATTTATTACTATAAATATTACTTTAAACCATTTATTAGAGAATTCATCTTTTTTTTCCAATTTTCTATTCAAAAAGGTAACAATTTTTGCATTAAATATATATATTTATATAAGAAATATTTTTAAGCCAAACGTATTCATAAATATTTGTATTTAATTTTAAAACTTTTTTAAAAAATTTAAATATTCTGCAGCGAATGCAAGTTAGTTAGTTACAATTTAACTATGTGAAAATATCGAGTATATGTAAAAAAATTGATTATATATTGATTATTGAAGATATTCCAATTACAAAAAGAATGCAATTTCAAAATTAATTTTTTGATCATATTTTTATTAATTTTATTGAATTTGAAGTTTTTTTTTAAATTTTTTACACTAATAACAATATTTTTATTTTCCATAAGCTGAAGTAGTGCATTTTTAAATAATTATTTATAAAATTGTAAGCAAACATTTTCTTTTTATATTGTTCATATTAAAAATGTTAAATAAATAACATTATATTTTTATTGAAGAATGTATGCGATTCTAAAGCATTACTCAATTTTATATTAATCTCGTGATTAAAAATTGAAATAGTTTTTAACAGAAACAAATTCATTATATTGAACTAAAAGTATTTTATTTTAATGTCCTTAATAAAAAATTTTAATTGGAAATAACTTTCATTGTATTTAACTAGAAGTATTTTATTTTAATGTCTTTATGAAATGTTGAAATAATTCAATCCGAAATAAATTTCATTATATTTACCTAGAAGTATACGTCTTTTATTTTTTGTTGCCAAGTGCTCGATGCAACTATTTTATTTTATTTTCATTGAGTTGAATTGATTTAGATGCAAATTTCATCACTAATTTATTTGAATCTCATAAAAAAAGTTGAAATAATTCAATTCGAAATAAATTGCATTACATTTAACTAGAAGTATATTTTATTTTATTTTCATTGAGTTGAAATAATTGATTTAAATGTATTTTTTCTTGCCATATTCTCAATGCACTATTTTATTTAATTAATTGATTCAGCAAGAAATTGCATTATACAAAGTATATTTAACTGGAAGTGTATTTGATTATTTTATACTTCACTTGGTTATGCCATTCGGGTATGGTCAAGTCGGGGAAATGTGACTTTGCTCGAGATTGCTGCTTGAGTTGTTGTTTTCGTTGGCATTGTTTGGCAGACAGAAGGAGGCGGAGGCGAAGGGCAGGAGCAGCGACGCTTATGTAAATGACAGGTGACGCCGTTTATTTGAACTTTTTGAAAGCGCAGGCAAAATACTGGTTGGCATTGCGGCAAGCGAAAGCGAGAGCGAGAAGGAGAAGAAGAAAGCAAGTGAGAGAGATGAGGAGAAAGGTGAAAGGTGGTTGGTGGAGTGCGGAAAAACAACGTCTCATCGTTAGCGCCCTTCATCATTTCATTTCTCTGTCGTTGCTGTTGCTGTTGTTATAGCTTCAGCTACAGCCTCAGCTACAGCTTCAGCTTTAGTTGTTTCTTTTGCCTCGCCTGGTATTATTTCCTGCTTCCGATGCTGTCAGTTTTTATTAAAAAATTCATTATACCCTGCACGAGAGCAGCGAAGGCGACGCGACGCGACGCGACGGGGCAGCCGCATTAAAAATATGACTATGCTTCCTGCCCCCGGTCCGCAAAATGTGTGCTTGAGGTTGAACTTGAGTCTTGTCTGCCAACCCGGAAATGGAAGGCATTATTGTAGCCACACACAAATGTGTGCTTGTCGAATATATATTATTGTAGTCCTGGTAGTTAGCACGGCTATAAAAAGATATTTGCATCTCGGCTCAAGATTTATGCGTAATTTGTGCCACACAAATCCAGCTGTGCGTGGCTCGAATCCGTCTAAACTAAAGATTGAAGCCATTAACACACAATTATTTAAATATCAAAATGCAATAGTCTGTAAAATTCATGCCACTGATTATTATGAAAAATCTGTAAATAAGTTTGTACAAAAATGATGGCTTTAAATGGATTTAGTATTAAGTTTTATGAAAGTTTGTTATTTTAATTTATGCATTCTTCAAAATTAAATTTACAACTACAATTTCTATTTCAATCGACTTGAATATAAAATTTATAAATTTCGATAAGCTGGAATTTATTATTGATTTTGTGCTACTACTTACAATTATTAAAATAAAATATAGTTATGTAGCATTGTACTCTAATAAAAACAAGGAAACAACAAAATAATTATTATTGTCATTGTTTAAAAGATGAAACTTCAAAGCATTTTAGCCGCTTCTTGGCAAGCGTCTACGAAATGAACTTTCAATTCAATGAGTATTCTACCATGATACCATAAACCCATCAGATAGATAAATTAACAATAAAAAAATATATATTAGCAAAAGTTTTGTTTCATTGGGGTACTTAAAAACTCTATGAATTAAAAGGCAAGGTGAGCAATCAGAGGCAGCAGCATTCATATTGAAAATTACTATATTTAAAGCGCATATCAATATCTAATACCATTCATCTTACCATTATTTATAACGGATTAGAATTTAAATTAAAAATAAAAACTATCAAATTAAAAAAAATAAAAAATGAATATGTGATTGCATACGAAAAATGATAGCATTGCAGAAAACGTGTCACAAAACCTCTATAGGGGGATAGATGTCGGTGTCGATGGTGGCCATAGAATAGAATTTGCACTTTCTGTGGGGGGATGACTTACCACGACTATGACTTCCAGGGACTTCAGTTGATCATCAGATGATCAGGCACTTTCTGCAGCCCCTCTCCCCATTCCCCCTCCTCGCCAACACTCACCATTGAGATGCTCGCCTGATCGTTCCTTGCATTTGAATAATTTACAAAACGACTTTTTTGGACTTCTAATGAGCTGACTGTATCGATCAGCTGTCTTCGTCAGCAATAATCTTGCTGATGCTTGAATTCAAATTGGAACATAAGTCGTTAATAAGACCTAAAGATACGTTAAATTCAAATTAACGATAAGTTCAAATTCAGAGTACGTTAAAAGCAAATTTAAAATTTGAAACTGAACTGAATGATCACGACGGCTTGACGAACTCAAGAGCACAACTGCACCGGCCAAAAACTTCAACCAACTGATGCTCATTTCTTAAGATCCAAGGTCTTATATAGCCAACATTTGGCTTTCTAACAGACTTCTTAGCAGAGTCATTTCTATTTTAGCCATGTTATGTTACAGAATTTCAATGGATAACATCGCATTGTAGCATCTGTAGAGGGAGAGGGAGAGGGGACTGAGGGGCTGCAGAAAGTGCCTGATCATCTGATGATCAATTGAGCTCACTGCAAGTCTTAGTCATGGTCAGTCCTCCCCCCACAGTAAGTGCCAACTTTATTCTATAGCCACCATCGACACCGACACCAAGCCCCCTATAGAGGTTTTTTGACACGCTTTCTGCAATGCTATCATTTTTCGTATGCAATCACATATTAATTTTTTTTATTTTTATTTAAATTTTATTGCCTTCTGATTATTTTAAATTCCAATCAGTAACAAATAATGCTAAACCGAATGGCATAAGAGTTTGGTATGGACTTGTAATGAAGTACTCCATATGAATGCTGCTGTATCTAATTTATCCTTACCTCTTAATTTGTAGTTTTTTTTTTATTACCCAAATGAAAGAAAACTTCTGCTAATATATTTTTTTGTATTCTTTATGTCTATCTTCTTGGTACAGCCTAAATGGTAGCTCCTAGAATCCTCATTTCTTTACATTAATTATAAGTGAATAATATACAAAACTAAATTAAAGGTTTTTCAAATGCACGATATAATTAAAATTAATAAAGCAAAACTAAAAAATGTTGTGCATAAATTTCAACAATTTCTGGCAATGTTATTGCACATTTTTACAAATTGTTCTCGAGCAAATATTGTGCATAAAATTATATACGAGGTGTGTTCAAAAAGTAAGGTGACTTTGTATTTTCAAGAAAAACTATTAATTTATTTGTCAATATTTATGTTGTCCCCTTCAAAGTAATCCCCCTCAGATACAATACACTTATGCTAACGGTTTTTCCAATCCTCAAAGCACTTCCCATAAGCACTTTTCGGTATAGCCTTGAGCTCTTGCAGCGATGCAGTCTTTATCTCTTCAATCGTTGCAAATCTCCGTCCATTGGGACGATCATAACCATATACCCATGATTCGTCACCAGTTATGACCCTTTTGAGTAAATCTGGGTCGTCGTTGACGTCATTCAACAGCTCTTGAGCGATGCTCATGCGACGGTTCTTTTGGTCAAAATTCAGCGATTTCGGAACAAACTTCGCTGACACACGACTCATACCCAAAACGTTTGAAAAAAGTTCATGGCACGAGCCAAGCGATATACCGACATCTTTATCAACTTCTCTGATAGTGATTCGACGATTTTCCAAAACAATTTTCGTCACTGCTTGAACGTTTTCATCAGTTGTTGACGTGCTTGGGCGTCCAGAGCGACGCTGGTCATTGGCATCTTCCCGGCCATCTTGGAAGAGTTTGTACCACTTGTACACATTTTTTTTACTCAGAACAGTTTCACCGTATGCCACTGTCAACATTTCAAGTGTTTCAGAGCACTTAATTTTATTTTTTACACAAAATTTGATGCAAATCCTTTGATCCATATTTTTCGATAGCAAAAAATCGCCGAGCTCGCAAAATAACTTGTAACTTTACGCCTCTCACAACCAAACAAAAGAGGATGTTCCATTGAAACTTGGTACAGATGTTAGGGAAGAGTGTACCAATATAACAAAACAAAAAAATCGATAATCGAAAATATGTTGCCCGCGAAATTTGAAAAGTCACCTTACTTTTTGAACACACCTCGTAAGCTAGAAATTTATGATTGTATGAGAATTTGTATTGTTACCAGACTATCTTTGAAAAAATGTATTTTAATTAAAAAAGTAAAAGCAAATATTTTACATAAAATAAAATGCACAAAATAAATATTTATTGCATTTTTAAATTGGAGAAATGGGAATTTTTGTTATATCCTTACTTCTTTTAAATTAAGTTAAAGTTATTTGTAAATCTCAAGAATTGTTTGCGTCGTTATCCACAATGAATAAACTGAATACAAAATTTATAAATTATAATTAAAGGGACTCTTTATAATTAACAAACTGTCATAAATCGTTAGAATTTGCACAATGTATCCAATGCAAGCAAAAGTCAGCTGCGAATACAAATTATCGGATTGAATCCTTTGTGATTATTTGAGCTGTAAGTCTATAAAATTTAATGACCTTAACGGATTGCAGTTCGCAAACTGCTGCATCTGACATTTTGCTGGCAAACTTCTGGCCATCTCAGCTGCAAGAACAACACTTCTATCAACTACCAACTATCTATCTATCTATCTATCAGAGCCAGAGTCCCCGGAGCACTTTCAACCCACTAAGCCGACATTAATTTACGTCGTAATCCCGGTTAGTCTTCTTACCAACAACTTGCGCGTTTTGTGTTTTTACAGCTGCGAATTGCTTTGAGTCGAAACGAAACGAATCGAATTCAATTGAATTGAATTGAATTCTCGCCTTGGCAATTTACGCAAAATGTTGTCTGTATACGGATTGTGAAACAAATAAAAATCCATTTTGCGACAGTTTGCAAGCTTTAATTTTAGCTGAGTTCAGTTCGCAAATCGCAGCGGTACGAAAAGAAAATGGCGCTTGTCGTGAAAGTTTTCAATAACTAGAGAGGGGAAGAGGATATAAAACTCACACACACACACACACACACACATGTGGCACACATTTCCGATGGCTTTTGTGCTGCCAACTGTTGAGTTATTTTATGTATTGTGCAGCCCGGTTCTGCGTCCGGATTCAGCTGCCGGACTCTGCTCTGCGCTGCCATTGATAAGCTGCAAATAGTCTGGACTTGAAGCCGTCTGAGGGGAGAGGGGGTTGAGGGTTGGGGGCGGGAATTGCCAGTAGATTTGTGCGAAAGCCATTCAGCAAAAAAGGGGTTGTTGTTGCTATGGTTGTTGCCTGCCCCAGGCTCTGTCTGCTTGCCATAAAAGTTAAATTGCAATTTCGAAAAGTACTAATGTGACAGCCGTGCGCTGAGGGGGAAATCAGGGGAGGGGAGGGGAAAGTGCAACCAAAAAAGTAAAGTTGGGGGAACAAAGAAACATCAACAGACTGCAGAGACAGCAGACAGACAGACAGACAGACAGACAGACAGACAAGTCGACTGTCGAGCCACCGCAGACTCAACAGCTTTCGGGCACTTCTTGCCAACCAACATATTAATTATTATCCGCATCTCCAAGCTGTAATCAAATTAAAATAGCTAAGCAGAAGAACTTGAACAGTTTATTATTGTTGCGAATGCTTCGCAATGATATTGCGTGTATTTACACGACTGCGATTTAGTCAAGTTCTTTACTGGTCTCGTAAAAGACACTTTACGACAATGAACACAAACGAGTCGAGAACTCTAGTTGAAATACTATTGTTGCTATTTAATATAATTGCGATATTATCACAACTCTTTGCCACAAATTAGAGTGCTTTAATAATGCATAAATCAATATAAATAACGCAGAAATAAATAAATATAAATAGCCTGCAATTTGCTCTGACGACTTTATTGTAGTTCACCATTTATTTCTAAGCTGCAATTATAATAATTAAATAATTAAAATTTTTGACGTAAATAAAATATTATCGTGTAAGATTTGAATATTGTATGTGGCAGAAATGTTAAAATTTTAAATCTGTTAGAATTTCTATTATTCACTAGAGTTTTAAATTAGTTTTAAATTGATATTGTTGTTTGGCATCTTTTATTTTCTACAAGTATAATGGGTATTTAATTAATTGCGTAAATGTGAATAAATAGATTTCGAAGTTGATGCAACTTAAATATTTGTTTGAATTCATAATACTTATTAGAGTCTTAAGTACTTTTAATTATTTATTTTTGAATTGATATTTTATGTTCTACAGGTATAATGGGTATTTAATAAATTGTGTATGCAACTTAATTGTTTTATTTGGTAGCGTAATAATTATTAATATTGCTTCTGTGTGTATTTTGTTAATTAAATAAATTGCTGGAATTATTTGGCCAGCATTAGCAGAAATATCCCATTGAGTTTCAGGCCACGAAGCGAGCTTTGATAGCAATTAATGCAATTTTGATCAATGCGCGTTTGCCAAATGTGTTTTGGACAGCAGGTCAGACAAGGTCAGCTTAATGAAAGCCACACACACACACCGACACACACACACACACACACCAACACCCACACAGAGAGAGTGTGGCTGGCAAATTGATTTGCATAAAAGCGATTAGATATGAGCAGCTCATTAGCAGATTGTTGGACTGCTCCTTTTAATAGCATTGCAAATTGTGCGTAATACCCAAAATTGGTGGCCTGTAAATTTGCTGTTGCCGCTGCCGCCGATGATGATGATGATGATGATGACGACGATGATGACGACGATGGTGATGATGATGATGATGATGAAGTTTTGGTCGCAGAACGATTGTTTTGTAGAGGACGAAGTGGTAAATTGCTGTGTTGTTGAAGCGTAACTGCACAGCTGCAACGCTGCTGGCGTCCAATGCAAATATTTACCCACACACGCACACACACCGCGCACACACACACACACACCACACACAGACACACACAGATGCACACGCATGCCACCAACTATTTGGCCATGGCCTTGGCCCTCGTGGCGTATATGTTTCACACATGCGGGCAGCTTTATGCAATGCATGCATGTATGCAGTCCCCACACACACACACACACACACACACACACACACACACGCACACACACACGCACAACATGGCCACCAACTGAACAAACACTCGTTTCAATGAAATGGTTTTCGTGTATCAACAACATTGTTGAACTAAATCATATGCCTAATTTTACGACTAAACTTAATTGCGAAATATTAATTCGAATTTATTGAAAAACAATTAAACATAATCACCTAATTTACAATATACAATACATTCATAATAAGCAATATCAACATGCATTTAAATATATTCAAAATAACCAATGTTAACATTCATTTGAATTAATTGATATATATTCAAAATAATTAATATAAATGAAACACAAGTCCATTGTGAGAAATAATTCTAGTTTATTAAAATATATTCATAGAAAGGAATATCAACATTAATTAAAACATATTCAATATAACCAATATCAACATTAATTCACAGATATTAAAATATATAAAAAATAACCAATGTAAACATTAATTAATTAAAATATATTAAAAAAAAAACAATATCAACATTAGATCAAATTTATTAAAATACAATAAAACATAATAACCCATTTAAGTTATTATTCTTATATTCTTTAGTATATTTATAATAAGCAATATGAACATTATTTTAAATTAATTGAAATATATTTAAATAAATTAAGATTAATACAAAGTCTATTAAATATACTAAAAATAGGCAATGTCATTATTAATTCAAATTACTAAAAATATATTAAAAAAAAAAAACAATATCAACATTTACATAAAATATATTTATTCATAATAACAAATATAACCTAACCAATATAGACATAGTTTCAAAATTAAATTTAAAATTAATATCTTGCTTCAAGAAAATTTTATATGAATTATATCTTTTTTTTTAAGAATTTTATTTAATATCGAAATTACACAAACTATTGCAAAGTAATGAGAAAAGTTTGAAAATAAATCGACTCAACAGAAAAACAATTTAAAATTTTATTTTTGTCTTACCTTAATAAGCAAAGTTAATAAAATACAACCAAAATATATTCAGATGTATATATTAGATTTAAATAAATATATTATAAAACTAAAATTGGATTTAATTAAGCAGTTGGCCAGCCAGATAAATGGGCACTTTTTGTTAAGAAAAATGGTTCCGTGATTTATAAGAATGCGTAATTAATGTAAACTTAGATTTATGCATGTGCAACTTCTGCAAATTATGCTAAGGCAAATGGAAAACAATTTGCGAGCGAGCAAAATGCAAAATGCAAATTTGCTTATGCCAATTCTGGACTTTCAGTTGGTAAAACTTTGTTAGGCAAGTTTTGTGTTTGCAAAGTAGACGAAGGATCTACTATGTTAGTTAATTTACTATTTTCAAGTCGACTACAAGCTGTCGACATCGCTAATAAATTTACTTAAGATTAAGACTAAGAGTTAAAAGCATGCATATACAATTTAACTATTAATTGAAAATGTAAAGTATCAAAAATTACAAATTTTAAAAAATCCTTTGTAACTTCGTCATTTGAAGAACGATTGGGATATCCTTTGGCATGTAGATAGTGTCAGACACATGATGGACATCTATGAAATCCAAAGGACCAATATCCTTAAAGCAACAGAGTAAGATGAACTTTTGTGTTATGAGAAAACAAGCTCTGTCTTGGCCATATTCTTATGAGTCCTGTTTCAATCAACTCTTCTTAACAAGGAATATCAGCTGGCCACAGGACAGTTCAGTAGCGTTTCTTACTGCTAGTTTAATAGCAACTTCTTCTGCTAGACTGACAGTTCGTATCTCTTTTCTCCTCAATTCTCAAATTCTTTACTTTCCGAATGTCAATATTGATTTATTCATATCCAAATTCAATTAACCAGCAAATGATCAACACCCTTCTCAACAATTCTCATATTTTCAACTTCACAAATATCGTTTTTAACTATTTTTTATCCAAGCTTAATTAGCTTGCAACTTCTCCTGCTAGACTAATATCAACTCTTTCTGCTTAAAGGACAGCAACTCTTTCTGCTAGTTTAATAGCAACTTCATTTCCTACACCGATAGTTCGTAACTCGTTTCTCCTCAATTCTTAAATTGTTTACTTCGCGAATGTCGATAAAGAATATATAACAACAACAAGAATATATAACAACAACAAGATGCCAAACAACAAACAAACAAACAAGACTTTCTTTTAAAAATGTACATGGCAAATTTTGCAAAATTCGACATATTGATAGTCCATTCAGTTTTCGAGATATTCCGAATCCAGAATAGATGAACGCTTCGTTATTCGGTTGTTTTTATTGTTTTACTATTGTATTCCAGTTATTGTTATTATATTTGACTGTTTAATTTTTACGATTTAAATTCGGTGATCTCATCGAGTTACAATTGAACAGTTGATCTTGTCGAATTGTGAAAAGTTTTTACATAATTCTAAACTCAGATTCACACACACACACACACTCATACACACGTACACACATTTCACATGTGTGTGTCTCTTATGTGGGTATAAAATTAAATTGGGTTCAATAAAAGTTACTTCGGTTCCAGCGAATTGACAGCGTGGCAAAAACATTCAGCCAGCCAGCCAGCAAGGCACTCAGCCACGCCCCCTCCGCCCCCACACACGCACACCACGATTTTACGAGAGCAATCTCTGAATTCCAATAAATAACTGAAAGAAGAACGTATTGGCACAGTGCACAGAATACTTTTATGCACTGCAAGCACGCATTAGAAGAACACAAAGTTGATTATCGAAATCGAACTTTAAATTCAGCATAAATAATTGAGAAAAAAAAAACGTCAGAGGCGAAGGAATAAAGTGAAAGCGAATACGGAATGCTCGAGGCGGGCAAAAGAGTTTCAAATGACGAAATTAAATATTGCTTACCACACACACACACACACACGGCCAGCAGCTCAAGGACATTGTTATATTTGTGAAATTTACATATGAGCTGAGCATAAATATATTATATATATTTTTTGTGTGTGTTTTCAAAGACCTTCAGCGCGCTGGTCAATGTCAAAAACGGGGCTAGTTCAAGGTGCACACTATGCGTATACTTGATTTCAAGGCAAGTTGTCAACTCCGATGTGGATATATGGCAGGTGGGCGTGGTAGCGCCCCCACACACTATAGACGGCAGCAAATGAAAATAAAATGCGAAATAATCAGAGCGCATGTGATTTGCATAATTTGTAATGTGAAATTTCCGCTTACATTGCGCTCATTTCCTGTACACACACACACACGCACACACACACACACACACACGCACTTACTTGCGAGTACATGATTTCCCCTCCTCCTCCCCTTGGTTGCTGTGATTCACTTGTTTCTGCGGCAGACAGACAGAGAGCGAGGGAAGCGCGCTTGGATAACTGTTTAATATGCATAAAGTTGGCGAGCGTCCCTCGCTTCCCCACCTTCCCCTGCACCCTTCTCAGTGACCTCCCTTTAGACTTTCGGTTGTTGTATCCTTCCGTTCCAACCAAAAGCAGCAGCAGCCAAAAAACCTGTCCTCGCTGGGCCCCAGGCACCGTTCAGAGTGTAACGAGCACCGACGACCAGCTTGGGTTTGGGTTGGGGACTCGGGATTGGTTTCGGGATTGGGATTGGGATTGGGATTGGTTTCGGGATCGGGATGGGGATCGGGACTGGCGACTGAAACTGTAGCTGACTGCTGTTTTTGGGCCTAATTGGCTGCCACTGAGCAGCCGACGAGCCAACTTGGTCTAAGGCTTTTTGTCTCTTACTTTAAAGACTATTTGCACAGCCAACAACTTTTCAATTTCACATTTTTATTATGATAAGCCTTGCTTTATTGCCTTCAACTTGAAGGACCCCACTCAGCAACTGCACTTAACCCGTTTACGTGAATGGCGATTAACTCAAAACTTGCGCCACTTTCCATTTTCCATAAATAGAACTTTAAAATTAGTTAATTATGTTCATAAAAATATCAAACCAGTTTAACAACAACTTGCGACGCTTTTTACTTTCCATAGGTATCATTTTGAAATTAATTAATATCCATATTGTAATTTATTGCTATAAAATCTAGCTTAACAACGCTTGTCACTTTCTGCTTTTCATAAATATAATTTAAACTGAATTTATTTGAACAGGATTACATATTTTAATCCAAATATAAATCCATATTAAATTCCATTTCAATTAAAACATTTATTTGTATTAAAATATCAAAGCTTATTAATAAAAGCATAAAATTTAACAAGTTTATAAATATAATTTTAAATTGCATTGATTTCCATATCATTAAATATTTAAATGCAAATATCAGTGCACTTAAGATTAAATTTTAATCATAACTTTTATTCTTGTTTTCCATAAATTATGTGTTTTAATATACATACATTAATGCATATTAAATCCAGTTTAATAAATACTTGCGCCACTTTAAACAATAAATACATCTTTAAAATTAAAAAAAATTGTATGACAATAATTATTTGTATTGAAACATATATTCATATAAAATATTGGATCTTAAGTATAAAATATGAATATAATACAATTTTGTTATTTTATTATTAGAATATCAAAGCATTTTAAATTTACTTTAATAAAAACTGCGTCAATTTCTACCAACATATATTTTATTAAAAATGAATTCTTTTGTATCACATTAATTATTTTAATAAATATATAAATTTTCTTTAAGTTCAGTTTGATTGAAACTACGTGCCATAATTTTATTGAAAACCTAATTAATTTCCTTAGTATTAATTACTTTTGTTATAATATCAATGCATATTAAATCCAGTTTGTTTTTCATTTGTTGTCCACGGCGCCAAGACGCTGACAAGGCGAAAGCAGCAGCTTTTGTTTATGCGTTGAAGCTAACGAGTAATTCAATTTTCCATTAGCCAAGAAGCTTTTGCTTTATATCCCGGCCAGAGTATGTTATATTTCTGACACGCAATGCGCATTTTGCAGCTCACTTTGACCAGCATAAGTTCAATTTAAAATATTTAAAAAATTTATACATTATTCAGAAAATAGACATTTTTATAATTCAGCGAGTAAGATAAAAGAAACAAAATTATTTGCTACAAATAAATTATTATATTTAATAAAAAAGTGTTTCATTGAAATTTCTTACTTTTATTTAAATTGATAAGTTAAATACAATTAAATTGATTTCGATCAGTATACAATAAAATTATTTATGAGAGTAGCATAACGTCAAAATGCCTCGACTTATATTTTATAGATTTTGAAAATTAAATGAGTGTAAAATACGCATAGAATATTAAAGTTCTTTAACTAAAAGAGTCCTAAAAATATAAAGTTTGACTTAATTGCATAATTCTTATCCATTTATTCGCTGATGAATTTTAGCATGAATTTAATGACAAAATGTCACCTAAAAAAACGCAAAAAATTTTAAAGTATGTTTATATATTTTTAGTTTAATTTAATTTAAAAGGCAAACGACAAAATTAAAAAAAAAAGAAATTAAATTGAAAAGCCAATAAAAAAGCAATTAAAGCAATATCGTTTAATCACTTGCAATGATTGAAATTAACATTGCAACGTCAATCGATGGCAAAAATATATTCGCTTGATTCAAAAGTACTTTCACTATATGTACGATATATATATTTAAATATGCTGTTCAGTTAATTCACATCGAGTGTATTTCTAATTTATTCATATTCCTGGAAATCGATCCCGAATTCAACGTAGTACAACAATAAATCTGAATCTAAGCATTGACCAGCCACAGTGTGGCAGCATGAAGTTGCCCCATAATCCACCGCCATTGACTGTGCCACAAGTCGCATGACTGTGCAACAAACAGTCGCTTCTCTCGCTCACGCTCTGCGCTGTGCGGCTCTTGAAGCCACTTGAAAACGGCGGCCTCTTTAGCATACTTGTTGTTGCCTTTGAGAAACCCAAACAAACACACACACACACACACACAAACAGACTTGTCTTCTGTGTATATATATATATATATATATAAATGGGGGCATATATAAAACATAAAATGGGGCAGCAACCGAGACAGGTGGCAGAGCTTTTTATAGGCACAAAGAGAGAGAGTGAGAAAGAGAGGCTGTAAATTGTGGATACGAAAATAACGAAAATACATCGCGGCTGTTTTATATTCAAAGCGTTTGGACTGTCATTTTATTTCATCTGATTTTTACACATGAATTAATAAAAAAGCACTCATTAAACCCAGCCGCACACACACAAAGTTTTTTCGGGGTAGTTTGTTTATTGTGAGGCGCGGCGCACGTTGCGTATGAGTAATGTGTGAGTAAATGTGAGCCAGTTAGAAATTTGCATACGCCACGCACACACGCACAGTGGGCTAATTTGCATGGGTCGCCTCCAAAGGGTTGGGGGGAGAGGGGCGAAGGGAAGCTGACTGAAGGGTGCTTAGCGAAGAGTTGCACAAACCCAACCAGAGATTTGATGCTGCTCCAGACCCAACTTTTGGCTTTTCTTTGTCTGATTATGAGTGCGTGTGTGTGCGAGTGTGTGCGAGTGTGTGTGTGTGTGTGTGTAAGCTTTGTGGTTGAGTTTTTACGGCGCTGCAAAATTTTTTATATGTTATTTGTGCTTTGCATACTTTGGGGCGTTATTTAACTTGCATTTTGAATACGTTTTAAATGCCCATTTGTTAGCGGCACGAGTGTGTCTATCTCTCTCTCTCTCTCTCTCTCTCTATCTCTCTCTCTGTCTTGCTGTCTGTGTGTATTGTATTTTTGAGTTGAGGTCATAAAAAGAGGTTTTCGTTGTTGTTGTTGGGGCCTCTTGCGGTTTTCACGTTCGGCTTGTTATAAGCTCCGTCTGCCGGACGAACCGTAGCGGGTTTTTGGGTCCCAAAAGTCGAATGAGAATTCCATGCGTGCAATTAAGAGAAGTCGGCCTAAAGGGTCTCTGGCCCCAGGCATTTGTGGCATCTGTGCTGCGCAGTTGTGCCGTCGGCGCTCATTTCATTTGCATACTTTGAGGCGGGCTTCAAATTGATTTTAACAGACAAGACATACATACATACATACATATATAGTATGCTCGGACGGACAGAAGTTGGCTAAAAATAATACGAGCGAAAAATTCTTTGGCCAGCGCCCAACTTAATTAACGCATGTCAAATTCATTTTGTGACGAACAAAACACAAATGTCATTTGTACAAAACTTATTTTGCAATTTCACTCGTAGCGTACTTTTTTGTTTGCGTTTTTGTTGGTGTTGCTAAAGCAGCCAGGCACACGTGCCTGAAAGTCGACAACGCTTTGGAATGCCAAAGAGCCGCATTTGAACTTCTTTATCACTCAAATTGCGAAAGTTTTTGTTCTTTTATTTGGCTCGTTGTTTCGTTTATTAGTCTAAAATGATAGAAGCGAGCGCGAACTACAAGCCGGAATTTATCTTAATAGCGGCGCCAGGCATCTGGCCCATTGTCTTGTGTGTGTGTGTGTGTGTGTGTGTGTGTGTGCCGAAAACTTCTAAGTAGGCTCGTATTTTCACAGCGACAAATGGCTTTCGCCATCTCCAGACACACAGACAGACGGACAGACAGACAGACGGACAGACAGTCGCTCACTACAGTGCCTGCCAGTTAGAGTCGTCCAATCAATGGTCATGGCGAAAGTGTTTTTCGCTGCTATTTTGGCGCTCGTAAAATATAATTTCACAAATTTGCATTAATTCAGCGTTGTAATTGCTCTGCGGCAGACACAGGTTTAAGTCTCTCAGTCCCCAGCTCCCAGTTCCCAGCTCACCTCCAACAAGTCACACACAAGAGAGAGATAGAGAGAGAGAGGGAGACAGCGCTGTAGCCGCTTCCTGTACCTTGTCTCTGGATGGCTGCCTGTTGACGCAGTTGTCAAGGCAATCAACTTTATTACCCGCAGCGCACATGTGTGTCTTCGTCTTCTTCATGCCATTCCCCACGCCCCACGTCCCACGCCCCCTTCTCACTCATCCTCCCTCGTTATTATATCCTGTTGCAGCCATGCACAGGGTATCTCATTCAGCTGTTCGCAATAATCTGCTGTTAACATTTCAACATGCAGTTAACAGGCCTTGTTAGCATGTTAATGGAGAGCAGCAAGCGGAAGATTATCATTTAAATGGAACTGGAATAAAATAATGTGTAGAGACAACCTTAAAACGAACTACATTTTATGTATATCATTATTGTCATTTGTCTTATTTAACAGATAACACCTGTTAACATTTTAACATGCAGTTAACAGACCATGTTAGCATGTTACTGGAGAGCATCAAGCGAAAGGGAATTAGACTTAACGTGAAGACAATCTGAAGAACACAACTAACAACATCTTTATTTCTATTATTATTGTTATTCGTCTCATTTAGCTGATAGCAATAATGCGCTGCTTACAGCTGTTAATATCTGAGCATGCAGTGAACAGACTCAGGGAAGATTATTATTTAAATGGAACTGTAATTATACTCAGTGTGGGGAAAACGTGAAAAACAGCACAGACTATATTACCATTTTAATTTATGTCTTAGAGCCATTCAAACTAACTAGTAACTAGTAAATGTTTTATTTTAATCAATATTTTCAAAATAATTCAAATGAAACTTTAATCGAAATGTGAGAATTAAAGATATATTTAATACTTCTAGAGCAAGTATCTTAAAAACAAACAAAAAATGCAAAGTAATGAATTTACATAAGTGTAATTAACTTATACAGACTTCCAAAATCCATTGACAGAATTTTAAAATTATTTTAGTGAACATATTAAAATGCCGTACTTTCAAATAAATATTACATTACAAATTGCAAATTAAATACTAAATTGATTTAAATTGCTCAAAATTTTATTAAAATGTAATTTAAGTATTTCTGAAGATTTTTTCCTTACTTTAAAGAATTTATTCTAATGCTGTCATTAAAAAATATATAAATAAAAATGTCCATATTCAAAAAATATGTTATAAAACTATTTAATTGATTATTAGCGATGAAGTGAAGTGACTGATATAGACTGTAAATACATAGATGTAATTACATTTTACAATCTTTAAAATTACTAAGAATTGTATTAAACAGCATTTGAAAGTATTTTAAAAGAGTTTAACAATTTTTTAAATGAACTAGTTAAAACGTCGAAATTACAAATTAATAGTGAATCATAATTTATGTTTTTTTGTAGTTATGCGACAATGTCTCAATTATGCATGCAATGCCTTAAATATATACAATATTAATTAATTAATGTGGCTATTAATTTGCATATTTACTCGACAAATAAGCAACTTTGTTTTCGAATTAACTTTGCGCAAATGATAGAATAACTGAAGTATAATCCAACATAAATTGATAAATATGACACAATAAAAAACAATCAACTCGGGGGATTAATGCAATGCGAGGCAATAAAAAATGCAAATAATGTAATGCATGTGGAAGGGAATTATGTATGTTTGAAATACATAATATACTAAAGGTTTTTTATTTATGTGCTTCAAATCGAATTCAATTCAGCGCATATAGAATATGTAAGATTGCAGTTACGTGAATTAATTCAATGTGAAGTCGTGTACTGCAGGGTAGCGTTGGGTTAATCACTTAACTCCTTCGGCTTGATTCCTGCTCTCTCGGAATGGCAATTCGCTTATGTGTATCTGTATCTTTTTTGTTTTTTCCCTGACATTTCACAGCTTCAAGGCGCATTACTCGTAATTTTTTTCGTAATTTTGAACGGCAACAGCAAACAGAAACCGAAACAGAAACAGAGACCAGGAGCAGAAACAGAAACTGCTGGGACATTAAAATGCACATAAAAATCATTAACTCAAATCGAGTCGAGTCGAGTCGAGTTTACGTCGTCAGCTGCAGAGTCGAGTCGAGTCGAGTCGGGGCCTTAAGTGGTATCCACAGTGCACTGTGGGCATAACTACGCAAAGATTCGTAGACATTTTTTTGATTTGTAGCTGTTGCCCCAAAGAAAATTATTCTTAATAATAATAATACTTATATTTTCTCAACCAAATTAAATTCTCAAAAATGTTTGGTTTTTAATTATAATATGAAAGAAAAAACTTTATATATTTCTGATTAAATAACAACAGTGATAAGTAGTCAAGCAGCATTTATTTGCCTCAATTAAAGTTTACTTTGATTTTCGTATAGCAACTTCGAGTTTAAGTTATTTTATTTTAGCAATTTCTTTACACAGAATTAAAATTAATTAAATAAGTAAATATAATATTAAATGTTATTAAATTTAGCAAGCCTTGAAGTTGCAAAAAATAATAGTAAACAAAGCCATAAGAAACCAGACCGAGCAGTTTCTTAATTATCCGAAATTCAATAGTAATAACAAGTTCATAAGTAAATTAAATAAATTAAAAAAGTCTTCAACTACGTGAAATTAAAATCAAAAACTTTTACAGTAATATTAATTTACATTTTACTGTCTTTTAAATGAGACGCAGCTACAAAATCAAATAAGGAAAAATAACCAAAAATCACACTTAGATAAAATTCAATTTTACAGACTTGCCAATTAATTGAAATTACAAAAAAAAGCCAATGTATGCAAAAGTATATAATTAAATCTTGCAGTCTCTTATACTTGGAATAAAAATTAACATATATATAAAAACTGTGCAGTAATGTATAATGAATTTTTACAGGCTCTTAAATTGCGAAAAATTAAAAAATCATAACAAGAAATATTTAATGTAAAATAAAAATTATGCAGCTCTCGAATGATTCAACAGTTGAAGATGAATAAATATTTTGCAGACACTAAAATCAAAAGCAAAATTTCAGCAACAAAATAAATATGTGTTGCTTGAAGTCATACTTTTTGGCAGGCTGTCAAGCAATGCAACAATTTGGCCCATTGTTTTGCACTGCGCTGATGGTCGCCATGCTTTTTGCTTCTTCTTCTTCGTCGACTTCTGGCAGCCCCTTGCGTCTCTCCTTCCCCTCCAACCCCCCCCTCTGCCCACCCGTTGTCGCTCTTTGTTTATTCTGGCAATACAGCAAACTGAATAACTCTGCTTACTTAATGCTCAGTTGGGTAGCTTCATCAACAGGTAGATCTTCAAACTGTGCAGCAGACACATGTGTGTGTATGAGTGTCTCTGTATGTATGAGTATCTCTCTGTGTGTGTGTGTGTGTGTGTGTGTGTGTGTGTGTGTGTATGTGTGTGTACTCGCTATGTCCTTGTCTGTTGTCCTGCTACCAAAATAAAATTACACTTATTTGCGCTTGTGTTGCCGCTGTTGCTTCTGAGTCTCTTGTTTGTTGTTTGTCTCTTGTTGCTGTTGTTGTCCTTGCTGTTGTGTGTGTGTGTGTGTGTGTGTGTGTGTGTGTGTGTGTGTGCTTGAGGCTGCGACCATTCGAGCAAGTGTAGAGAGAAGCGCAGCAAATCAGAAAAAGGTTAATTTGCAATTATGTTTTATGGGAGAAGTGCGTGTAAGTGAGCGTAAGTACTTGTGAGTGCTGCCATTGAGTGCTGTGGAGAGTGCTGTGATGAGTGCTCGCCCAGCCACGCCCTCGCCCACGCCCTCGCCGCCCCCTTTGCTTTCTGCTTTCATCGAATATTACATTTATTATTTAGCTTTATTGTAGCACAAACATCGTTGCTTGGCTGTATTTCCTTTTTGGCAAATCAGCTAATAAGTTTCGTTTCATTGTGCGTAGCAAAATTGAACTGTCAACAACATAAACTTGCCTCCGTGGGGCAGATGACGGTTGCAACAGCATTATTGTTATTTTTTTTGTCGAGTTACGCGTACGGCAAAAGAAAACAAAAGCCAGCCAAAAACATGTACATTAAATAAAGAGCAAGTTTTTCGCTTCTTCGCATTTCGCATTTCGCTTTTCGCATTTCCCATTTCATTTTCCATTTTCATATCTTTATGCCTGGGAGCAAACTCAACTCAACTCAAATCAACTCAACTCAACTCAACTCAACTCAAGGCAGCAGCAACACAAATACTTTTCTTTGCCTCACGATTCGCATGTAGAAATTGTTAAAAGCATCCAGCTAAAAAGGATATATTTACTTAGCACAGGTAACTTTTGAATCAAAATCTTTCGCATATTGCGTGTATTTTTTTAAATATCAAATTGAATATCAAATTAATTTGATTTTTGTGCGGCCAGAAAATTATTGAACACGGTTTCAAGGCCTACAAAGTGCCGATTCACAGTTTAGCTAGAGATTTTCTCGTCTCAAAAAAAAAATAACCTGATTTTGAAATATTCATATACATATATTATTTAAATAATTTGATTTTTGTTTTCAAAAGTCATTTACAGAACTTTATTTACATTGTTTATAAAATTATGTTCGTTCGTAATTTTCTAGCTAAGAAATGTTTTGATTTTAAACGTATACGTAATATTTGTTTTCAATAGACAAATATTGTTTTCAAACGTATACGTAATATATGTTTTCAATAAACAAATGCTCTCCAATGTATGGGATATATTTACCAAATAAAATTGATTAAATAATATTTTTCCATTGATTCTATTTAAAAAAAATAATAAAAACAAATTTTCATAACAAAAATTAATAATTAAGAAATAAAGTTTAAATACAAAAGCAAGTAAGAAAACATAATAACTAAAATTGAAAATAAGAAATAAAGTTTAAATATAGAAGCAAGTAAATAAAAACCTTTCTAAACAAATTGCTAATATTTATCAATTTGTATTATAACAAATTGTAGTATTATAAAATACAATAAATAGGAAAATATGATGAAAAGAAAAGAAAAATAATTTATCAATTTTTATAATAAACATTTGTTTGATAAAAATTGAAATAATAAAATTTCAAAAATATAAAAATTTTAACAAAATGCTGAAAAGAAAACTTATCAATCAATTTATAATGATAAATATTTTCATTGAAATTACAAATTAAAATTTTCCAACTGAAATAAACTTTAAAAAATAGAACAAGAAATTAAAAATAAAACTTATTTATAAATTGATTACCAAAATGAAAAATAGGGAATGGAAATAAAATGGAAATAAAAAATTAATAAGAACATAAACGTTTATCGTGATTTTCAGTTTGCCGTACAAGAGAATATATATAAATTTGTTCTTCTCTAGGAGGCTTAAGTTTTTTAGAGCCCACAACACCTAATTGGGGTCACTGATTTCTAGAACTCACACATATCTAAAATGGTGGCCGGATATTGACAAGAACATGATTACAGTTTGAGAGAGTCTCGAAGTTGTTTGGCATGAACTTGTTTTATGGCCAATGCATATTAGTTTGCGTGATGATAGCCAAAGTAAGCTGAGTTAAAGATAGCTCCTCTGACTGACAACGGTTCGCTTTCATCGCCAGCCCTCAGCTGACCATTTGTTTTATTGCTTTTTCAACTGTTTTTTGTTTGTACTTTTTTTTTGTTTTTTTGCGGGTTTTGGGGAGTTTTTTTCGAACACCTGTGTGGCGGGCGTTTTGATTTGCATTTTAATGTTACGAGTATTGTTCATGTCTCAGTTGTTTGCTGTTATTGTTGTTGTTGTTGTTGTTGTTGTTATTTCCCCACTGTGTTTTCTTAGGCAAACTTTTGCGAATTGCTTTGGCGCATTATTTGCATATGAAAATTGGCAAATTGCCGCTTTCGGTTTCGGTTTCCGTTTCAGGGTTATTGAGTTTACAATGCTACGCAAAACTTTTGCTTCTCCCGCACCAAAAAAAAAAAAAAAAAAATATTGCAAAACTTTTGCCGCCCCCCTCGCCAAAATGATATGCAAAAGGAAAAATAATTAAGCAACGTGAAGCAATATTTTCTTGCCTTCATTTTCATTACTTGGCTTGTTTGTGAAATCTGACCAGTTTTTAGGCTGTTACTTTATTTATGGCAGCCATTCAATATCGACATTGTCAAGGTGAAATCTTTAAAAGTGCCTGCAAAATGTATTTGCCTATCTCGATATCTCGCTGTCGATTTTAGGGGGAAATGAACAGAATTTGATGCACAGAGTTGCCTCAAACACATGTCAACCTCAACCTTGCCGCATTGGCAAAATGTTGGGTCGATTCTCGCCCCCCCCAGCGCCCCTCTGCCGCCCGGTCGTACAATATTTATTAAGCTTTTATCCAAGCCATCTAGCATTAGGGATAACGAGTAACGTATCGAGTTCGGTTGTCCTTGCTTTGACGTCAAAGGCTTATGCTCCGCTACTCGCTCGCATCGATATTTGTGCTCGACTTCCCACTTTTTTTTTTTGTTTTTTTTTTAAGCAGTCAGCTCAGGTTTATGGCTTTAAACAATTTTCGTCGTTTTTTTTTTTTTATTGCCTATTTGCTGCACTCAATTTTTGCTTTGGTTAAGTCGAGTTTTCTGGGGAATTCAACACAACATTTTGCACATCAATTAGGCAGAGCATATTTCACGTCAAATATTTCGCCGAAATTCCAGATTATTTTGATGAAAAAATGCTTGTGGAAAAGGGCTTTCCAGGAACAACTAAGCAGATGTCTTTGTTATGCTTTCATTTTAATGCGCAACCTTCATTCAACTATTTCTTTGTCATTGCTCGTCCACAAATGCAGCTAAATTCTTTATTAAGTCGACTTATCCAGCAAATTCTACACGTTTGTAATTTCCTGTTTTGTTTATTGAAAGCGAAGCTGGATTTTCGCACAATTTACTTTCATCAATTTTATTTAACTTTATGCCAAAATATACTATCAACTTTTAAGTGAATTTAAATTGTTTTTGTAAATTTAGAAATATTGACAAAAATTCATTATCGTAATTTAAAAAAATAGTGTTAGTCTGACAATATAATTTCCAATATTAATTAACTTCATACATTTTCCAGCTTAATCATAAAATTTGCAATATTTTTGAATACATTTTTTGTAAAAATTATATTTAAGTCTGAAGCTCTCAATTCGTCTTATTATTTAATTAGTCAGATTTCCAAACATTTTACTTTCAATCGACTTTTAATGCTCTTTTCATTTGCCATACATTTTAAATACCTATTATAAAATAATAATAATAATATTTTGATATATCAACAACATTCATCTTGAAATATTAACTGAGATTTTAATTTCAATTGAAATTGTTTTTAAATTTTTTTTTTTAATTTTAAACTGCAAAAAAATATACATATTTAAAATAATTTTATCCTTTCGTCAATGTCGACTGCTCATTGTCGACTTTGAATAAATAAATAAATATTATATATTTTATACACATATAGAATTTTAGAATGTTGCTTCGCCTTAATTTGAAATTTACATTTTAGTTTGATGAACTAAAGTCGTAATATTAATCAACTTGCCAGATTTTTAAATATATTACTTCAATCGACTTTTCATACTATATTCATTTATCATAAATTTATATTGTTTTTATACATATTTACAATTTCAAATATTTTTATGTGTTGTTTAAATTTATCTCTCAGTTTGGAAATAAAATGTTAGGCTAATCATATTCGTAAAATTATCAGATTGAGTTATGGACAAAGCTACGAAAGTAATTTGATGTTATTCTTTAAATTATTTTATCAATATTATAAAAGTATTTTATGTAAATATTTAACCAATATTATAATACTGAGTGCTTGACAATACTACGAAAGTATTTTTTCCTCTTTGCAACGAAATATAAATATTTAAATTGGTTGATCGGGCTGAATACCAATCGAGCGTCGGACTTTGTGGTGTGTAAAGATGATAAAAACCTATAAATAAAATAGTTATTTGGTTTTTGCAGTGCTGCAATTCATTCGATGTTGTTGTGAGTCTGAGTGTTATTGTTGTTTGTTGTTTGGCGCCATTTCAATTATGTGGGTGCAAAATGAAATGCAATTTAATCAAGTTTCAGTCGTGCTGCAGGCAAACTAATAGAAATCATGAATCGCACACAATTTGCATGAGAATAGACGAGAAGAAATGAGATTAGTTCGGGGAAATGTAGACGCAAGATGCGAGACACAAACAACGATGATAACAACGATGATAACAACGATGATAACGATGATGATGATGATGACGACAGCAATGAAGACTAAAGAGCAAAATCATCAGCGCAGTTGTCATTTCAATTTTGGCGTGGCGTTTCTTCTATTTTCATTTCTTTTCTACTTTTTTTGGGGGTACTTGAATCGAAAGTCTATTAAAATGCACTTCAAGTGGCACATTTGAGGTCCGGAAGGATAAAGAAAAAAGGCGAGCAGCAGAAACGTCGAAATGCGATGGCAAATGGCGAATGGCGAATGGCGAATGCAAGCTGGCAGCCATGCGAAAGGGCCAGAACAACTGCGGCTCGTTTGGGCCATCTGTGGAGCAAGAAGAAGCAGCAGCAGCGGAAGAAAGTGAAGCACAAGTACTGAACATGGACCGAGCAACGGAAATCCCTGAATTCAATTTGAGCAATTTCCTGTTTTTGAAAGGTGCTTGGCCAGCTTCGTCGTCCTCTCCGCTTCCCTCCTCTTCTCACTTTCTCTCTCTCTCTCTTATTCTTTACTGCGCTTCGTTCGTTTTTTGTGTGTGTGCCGCTGTACAAATTAAATGTGCTAAGCACACCAAAAATGGAAATGAAATGAACGCAGCTCAAATTCAGTTAGGCACACACACACACACACACACACACACACACACACACACACACACACACACACACAGAGACAGAAACACAGACGCGTAAAAAATGTGAAACCAACAAAATGAATATAAAGTAATCAATAACAATGCTCGACTCTCAAATATGCAGCATTTGTTGACATTGAAAATTTTACGATTATAGCGATTAAAGATTAAAAATATTGATAAATTATAAATTATTAATGAAAATATATTGAAAATTGACAGAAAATTCCAAATCACGTAAGAAGTAAGATAACTTAATCAGTTAAACCTTCAGTTTTCCACAAATTTAAATTAAAATGTCGATAAAAATAAAAAAACTTATTACTAAATATTATTCATTAAATAAATTCAAATGCCCTTTAAAAAAGTATTTAAAAACAAATAATACGCAAATTACAATAAAACTTAAAATACAACTAACAAATAAAAATAAAAAAATTATGATTAAGTTTATTTATTTATTAATTAATAACTATTTCCAGCACTTCAAGCTACAGCTTATAAATTTTGGTACTTTGCATTTCAATATTTCTTTTATAACGTTACACGACGTATTTTATAATTTTTGCCAATTACAATAAAATTATTAATTAAGCAAAAATACTTGTATTGATAAAATAGTGTAATAAACATATTTACATAGAATTTAATTAATACATTAAATAATGCAGAATCATGTCATAAAAATAAAATGATTAGTTATGATACAACCTAATTTAAAGGCGTCAGCCTCCAGCACTGGGTTGTATATACTAAAATAAAATAAATAAATCAATAATAATCAACAAAAAAATTTGCCAGGAATGCAGAAAGATATGAAAAAAAAAATCGAATTAAACAAATAAATACAAGTTATAAATAAGTCGTTCTAAAATAAATACAATTCGACAAATATACAGAAAAGATTTGAAAAAATTTCAAAACTTAATCATTGTAAAATAAATCACTTAATAAAATAAATAATAAAAAGATACAATATCAATAATTGATTTATATCTTCCAATCGAAAAGAATGTAAAAATTTTTTAACTAATTCGATTAGTGAAAAAAACAGAAAATATGTATAAGTTAGAATTTTAGCAGTATACATTTATCTGTAAAAATCACCCCCAAGAATATGCTGCAACTATGTTGGATTGCCACCAAATGCGCATACCTCTTGTGCAAATCGCTGGGCAGCTGGGTATCAAAGTGGCAGATGAGCTGCCCTTGGTCAGGGGGGTCAAAGGAGCGAGGTGCGGAGAGGTGCGGAGGTGTATAGAGAGTTCGGGGAAGGCGCGACACTTTAATGCTTTTTGCATTTACAAGGCGCAATTTCCAATTGAGTTTTCAATACAAATTGAAATTAATATTCACTTTGAGGATATCAATGCGACCCAGCCAGCGACCCAGCGAGAAGTTCTCGAGTATTGTTACAACATTTGCAGTAGCCGCGTTGAGGACACGCATGTGCTGCCTGGGATTAGTCTGAAAAGCTGGAGAGCTGGAGAGCACAACGAGCCACCGTCATGATTATGATGATGATGACAGCAACAGCAATAACAATGACATAATGAAGTTATTGCTGTGCTTTTTTTCGCTCAGCTCAGCTCAGCTGCCTAAGGCGGTAACTCACAAAAAATCAATAAAAGCGGCAGCCACAAAAATTGCTTTGAAACACACATACATACATCCAACAAAAATACACATAACATGTATGTATATAAAATATCATACGATATTTATTAATATGTTTTTACCTCACAAACTTGAGTGCGTACAACAATTATATAAACACGAGCACTTACAACTGAACAACTAAAAAATCCGGCATTATGAACTGCCAACATTCACATACTTATCAAAGATAAGATAAACTGAATAATTTATTTACGAAAATAGTAAAGTATTTTTTCACTATTGAAAATATGTAAACATTTAAACAATTGTTGTGACTGGCTTAAAAATGTACCTTACACACTTCAACTATTTTATTTATTCAATTCATTTCAATGTCAATACACATTTGTTGTTTCATATTGAAAACATGCAAATATTTTAACAATTAATTGAAGTAGCTCTAAAATTTTATGTTAATTCTTCTTTTTTTTGGTTATTGAAAATATCAATAAATTAAAATATTTATACAATTATTTTAAGTGCATCGAAAATATAATTTACACACCAGAATTTTATAGCCAAACCGTTTGTAAAAACAAATAAATTTATTTTAATAGCACAAACTTTTTGTCAATTGTTTTTTTTCCTGATTGGCAATTTGGTAAAAACGAAAACCTTTTAACAATTATTTTGAGTGGCTCAAAAATTTAATTTTTACGCTTCATTTTAATAATTCTTTAATCCATAAATTAAAATAAAAATATATATGCAAAGAAGACATAGAACGTTCTGAGACCAAGAACACAGATTTTGAATTTAACTGAAATCATTTCAAAATTAAGCCCAGAAGAATATTTCTAGATCAGCTATTCTTGAATAAAGGATTTATTTAGTTCATATATAGAAATCAAGCATTCGCAATTCCGCAATAAAACCATACTTTAAAATTGAAACCAGAAATCAATACCTAAAACCAAGCTCAAGATCTTGAAAAAGGCCAGATTGTAAAATGATAACAATTATTTTGACAATTCAACATATTGTAGTATAAAATATATATATTTAAATATGCGTATATTTAAATGATTTCTGACTCACTGAAAAATATTTATATTAAAATATTAATTATTTTTTGAAACGATTTTTTAAAGCATTATAATTATTTTTATCGACACTTTTAGTTACCATTACAATTGTTGCAACTTAACAATTACTTTGAAATATCACTTGATTCACTTTAATTTTATTTTTTTTTTTATTACGACTTTTATGCTTCTACCCTATTTATAATAAATGAACGAAAGTTTAAGTTTATTTATTTGGATCAAAAGCTTAAAGCAATAACTGAATAAATGATCGATTAAGAGCTTCACATATTAATAATTTGGCGCTGAATGTGTTGAGCACATTTCATGTTCCTTTGCTTAATATTTGTCTGGCCAATAATGGTTAAGAGTATTACAATTTGAAGTCTAAGTAGACAGTTAAGTGATAAATAATATTTAATATCTTAATTACGAAAGTTTGTCAACGGAATCTTTTGAACTGAAACTTTTGCCGCACACACATGGAGTGAAAACATATCAATTTGATTAGTTTTTGTACCTGTTGCATTTATTACGCCCCAAGAGCAATAAAACCTTTTACGCTTCAACTATAATGATGGGGTTGGCAGAGGTAACGGTAAAGGTAAAGGCAATGCCAAAGAATATAAAGTCTGAGGCGATGGCAAAAACTTATAGATAGCTGACAGCCAAGTTTGTGTTGAGCAGCCAAGCCAAAGCCATTTTGGACGGAAACTTTACACAAATTAAGGAAAATCAGTCAAAAGCAAAAGGCTGCGAGGAGACGAGGGAGACGAAGGACGAAGGACGAAAGGAGGTTGAGGAGCTTATCGATTAGTCTCAGCAGCTGGTCGTGTGAATTGTGAGCGAAATTGAAGGCATTTGAAGGAATTTGCTGTCACGATATTTTATGACTTGTGGAGAACCTCGAAAACTGTTTTTTTCACCATTTTTTTGTTTTTTTTTTTTTTTGTTCTAACCGGCTTAACATGAGCATAACACTCAAAGCCAAATTGGGGAGTTTTTTTGTTTCTGTGCTCTGCTAGAGGGGTTAAAGTTGGCCAAGAGCGAACAGGCGGCGACATTCGCACAGCATAAAAAGCTGGGCGCTCCAAATGACAGCCGGATTATTTTGGCATTAGGTAAATTAAGACAAGCAAATAGGATTTATATGGGCCCCATATAGCAACAACAACAGCAACAGCAACAGCAACAGCAACAGCAACAAGATGAACATCAACGAAATAAGCGACATTTACGACATCATTTGATTTACTCAAATGGAAGTCGCGTTTCAGCTTCGGCTTCGGCTACCCAAAAACAATGTCAAAGTCAAAGTCGAGGTCGAACTGGATGTCAAATCCACAGATTTTAAACTGACAACAGACCATAAAATACCGAACCGAAGCAAAACTGTAACGAAACCAAATGAAACGAGACGAAACGAATCGAAACGAAACGAAACGAAAGCACATAAAAAGCAATGGCTGGACCCGAAAATAAAAATGAATTTCCTAGGAGCATACTTGCAATAAAAACAATCGTCATAATATTATTGCCGTAATGAGTTTAAGCCAAACCAAGTCGACTTGCGGCTTATTATGTCCGAGCCAGTAAAAAGGCAGTATAAAACTTTAGTAAATAAAACATATGTGTGCTTGAGAAAAACAGAAAAATATATTAAATACATTTTGTAATAATTTGTAAATCTTACAATGAGTAGAAAAATTCGAATATCTATGTATTGGGAAGTAGAGAAATTTCTGATTCAAGTTAATTTTTGTTATGATGACATTATTTAATTTCAGATAAAAAAAACTTTAAAAACATATAATAATTTTATAATTCGAGTAATTGTATTTTCAAAACTCAACCAAAATCATATATAATTTGTCTTTGTTTTAAAGGTGTGTTTTTGAAAATTAAATTTATATAGTAATTTATTCATTGCAATGAATGCAAATGCTGAAATTATGAATATGTTCTTAAAGAGTGCTATATATTTTTGGTATAATATGTAATATATGCATTTTATTCATCTTATTTTTGAAAATTATAAAAAGGGCATTTCTCCAACAAAATTGTAATATTCTCTTGTATTAACACAAAAATATATAAATCTGTAAAAAAAAAACACTTAAAAATAATTTACTTAAATTTAAAAGCGCTCGCTTCACTACTTTTTGTTTAAGTAAAACTTATCAAAAAATAAAAGCAAAAAAAATTATGTTTAATAAGAAGTATTAAAATAAAGTTTTGCAATGAATATTTTTAGAGCACTAACCATCTCCTTCAATTCTAACTTTTTTTATTATTTAAGTAAAACATGTTATTTTATGTATTTATTGACAAAATTATGCTTAATAAAAAGCTAATAAAAAAAATAAGCAAATATAATGTTTATTAAAGAGTACCTACGCTTTTAATTTTTGTATTATTATTTGCAGTTTTCATTCGCAACGAAAATTAATACTCTATAGATATTTTCTATCAATTGAGAAATTTTCTGTTTTTCAACTATGCTTAATTTTAACATCTTCTATTTAAATTGTGTGAATTTGCAAAACACATTGTTAAAACAATTCAAAAAGTGTCTAAGCTTTAAATGCAATTAAATGAAATGTAAATATATTTTATTTAAGTAAGTGATCCGAATTGAAATAATTCCCAGCACACGAATCAAGTTAAAGTTTAATGTCCATTGAATTGCAAAAAGTTGGCGAATTGGAAAGTGCTTAATGCATTTATAGGGCATTGTCGGGTCGTGAGCATGGATTCGTAGCGCTTTTTGTTAATCAGTTAACTGTCAGTTCTGTGAGTTCTTGAGCGCAAAGACAAAGAGCTGAGAAAACAAAGCGATGTTGCTGTCGCACTCAATCCACCATCGGCATAATTAAAAGCAACAATAGTTGTAACAATCACAATGCGAAGAGGCAACAACAAAGCGCTGCTGCAGTCGAGACACTGCGAGATAAACGAAAAACTTTCAACGCGTCAAACTTGCAACCAAAGTTGTCATCTAGCATCAGGACCAAAAACCCAGTCTGTCCGTCTGCCCGTCCGTCCGTCTGTCTGACAGTCTCTCAACTCATTACAAACGCCCCAACAAGAGAAAAGTTTGACTAATCTATGGCTTTATATTGAGCAGAGTAGTCGGAGTCTGAAACCAAGCCCATTACACAAGAATCTCTCCCAATCCCGGCTCCGGATGCGCACGCTTGGCCGCCCAACGTCCGGTCCCCGGTTCTCGGTTCCCTTCCATCACCCCCCTCCTTATGTCCTTGTGAGGCAAGCTTGAGTTTATAACTAAAGCACTTCCGGGGCCAGCATCGTTTGGGTGGCTGATGAGTTTCAAATTGCTGTCGTCACAATTTATTTATTTGCCACTCTATTTGACAAGCATTTGACTCTTTTATTTTTGCAACTTTTCCCTCTTGTGGCAAATGCATGCAATTTAAATCAATAAATATCTCTGCTTCCACAGATTCAACACTCATTCGCACTCAATTTTTGTTGTCATCCCGCTTGTTCCAGACATTTGCTGACAGCGCACAAAAAACAAAAAAACAACCAAAAAAAATGAAATGAAATGAAGGACCTTCATAAATGCGTGATGAAAATGTTGCCTTCCTCTCACTTGTTGGCCAAATTTTTGTTTTGGGTCCCCAAAAAACAAAAACACAAAAAATATGCCCAGGGATATCATTCATTCACACTTAGGACATATTCAACGAGTACTCGTTGCTTCACTGCGTGACTCTTCGTTGCCATTTGTAGCGCACTCACGTAGTAACAATCACGCAGAGTCATTGCGCCATCACTTATTGACAAATACATGTGCACACACACCCACACACACACAAACACTCGCACACACACACACACACTCGCACACACTCGCACACACACTTCCGCAGTCAGCCGGTTGGCAGGCAGGAAACAAGACGTGACAAATGTCGTAAAAAATGTGATATAAGCAAATTAGATATTTCTTCTGTCTATGCGCACTTTACACATTTCCCTAAGTGACGGCAAATAAATGGCCAGACGACCGAGAACCGATGCGTTTAAATCAACAATAAAAATACCCATTTTATTCATTTCAACATTAAATATATATTTTTTATAAAACGATTTACTTTAAAATTAAGTGATCGAAATATTGAGATTATTAAAGACGATCATTATTTTTATTTATTTAAGACTACTAACAAGTAAAAACTTCCTTGAGCTATCAAATTAAATTTATTAATCAAAATAAAATAATATTTTTTTGTAATTTTAAAATGTAATGCACAATAATAACAATAAGAAAATAACCAGTTCTTCACACTATTAAAAAGAAACAAATATTTTCAGGAATCAAATTATTTTTCAAAATTTTCAACTAAAATGCGCAATTAAATAATGTGTTTGAACTAACGAGTTAAAAAAGAAGCAAATATTTTCAAATAAGATAACACTAAAATAAAGTTAACGAACTGAATAACTAGCTTTGATTTAAGAACAATAGCAAATATTTTCAATTCCAAATATGTCTTTATTTAAGTTTTACTTTAAAACAAATTCTATTTTTTTTTTTCATATTTTCCATGTTGTTTGATATTTTGTGTATATTTGGCAATGAACAAGTTACTTTTAAAAATTAATAAAAATGTTTTGTTATACAAAAATTAGAAATGACTTTTTGCACTTCTCACAAAATTGAATTCATAAATCTATTTGTTGTAATTACAAATTACAAAATTAATAAAAACATTATTATAAAAAGTATTGTCAAATAAATGGACAGTTCAAAGTACATTTTTGTGTGTCAACAAAATGAATTATACAAATAATATAAAAAAATCAATGCAAACTAACAATGAACCAAAAATTAATAGGTATTTCAATTTCGTGACAGTGATTTTATTTTAAAGAATAGGTATTTATTTAAATAAAAGAAAATAATATTCAAAATACAGTGCTGCCAATGAGCCAAAAATACATTTCGTGTTGTCGTATTTAATTGAAGTTTGCGAGGATATATTTAACATATAATCAAATAAGTACGTGCAAATTTGTTTTATGTTGAATGCCATTGAACAGGAAATAAATGGAAATAAATGGCAACGACTGATTCTAATAAAAATATATTTAGTTTGCCGAGACTGTGAGTGTGTTTTCGTTTCGGCATTGACATTGCCCTTCAAATAATTTTGCATTTTAGGCTGTCATTCAATTTGGATTTATAGTCAAATTCATGGCCCTGTTTATGTCGTGTATTTACAAACATTTCTCTTGTTACGGCTGCTTTGCTTGTAACAAGCCCGAAAAAAAAAAAGAAAATGAAAGATAGAGACACATAGAGTGTGTGTGTGTGTGTGAGAGAGGGAGAGAGAGCGATGTCCTTGGCCGTTTGTTGTTGACGCGTCAAGTTGCCCACATTTAGGCGTCCTTTTTATTTATTTGAGACAAAATTTGTCATTTATCTCAATAATGTTTGAATGCCAATGCGCATTGTTGTTGCCCAATATTATTCACCTCAGCTTCTCGCATCGCTTTCTCCATTCATTTATTGCGTCTACGCACTGTGGTCCAGCAACAAAGTGTGTGCTCAATTACAGCGCCATTCATCACGGGCCAAACATCAGACACTCTAAATAATTGCAACAAATATTGATAGCAATTGCCCCACAACGAATAATAATAATGAATTCTCAACAAACTCTCCTCAGCAGCTAAGCATATGTAATTAAATGACCAATTCCAAATAATAATGCTGCATTAAGTGCGAAAATTGAAAGCAGCCCAACTTCAATCTGGATTCATTATTAAATCAATCGTCAAGTTGACATTTTTTTGCTGGTAATTATTTTTTTTTCGATTTTGTTGTCCTTTCGATATTTATAATTTGAAAAATAAGTGCTTAAACGATTTGAATATTTAATTATTTGATTTGAAAATTATTCACTCCCTGATTTCTTCAGCCGCATGCTTAAAAATAATTGTTGATAGTTTTTTGTAGACGAGTATGTTCTTTTTTTTGTAGATAAAATTGTCATCATTTTTTAATTAGTTATTATTCAGTAATCAACCTTTGTTTTCATCCTATATAATAATACATTAATTTTCCACTTGCCGTGTAGTAAAATAATATCAAATTTGTCTCGTTGTTCCAATTCATTATGGCAAAAAAACAAGAAAAATTACCTTACTATAAAATGGGATTTTTGTACCATACGACAATTCATTCAATAATAAATTATAATTTTAAGTATAACTAACTATTATAAATACATAAATAAATTATATGTATTTCTTTGTCAATTCTTTAAACAACAACATTTTAAATAAGCAAATATATATTTGCATATGTACATTCGTAATTGCAACTTTTGCTAGAAAACATTTTGTAAATATTTAATATGTTATTCTAGATTTTGTTTTCCAAAATTCCCATAGCAATTGTTTTATGCCAAATACAATTTGAATTGTAGTTGTTAATTAGTCGAAGAAAACCTTTCTTTACATTTTCTGGCAAATTTGGAAATTTATGCATCAGTTATTTGAAATATCCAGTGAATTTTAGATATATGCATATTTCTTGTGTACTGAAAAATTAGAATTTGTGCAATTGCACGAATTGTGAAGTTGGAGAACTTGCAGTTCTGGCGACTTTCATCAAATTAGTCGAGTGCTGTTGTTGGACAGTTAGTTAAGCTGCTGGACAGTTTTGCCCGTTTGACATTCGTCCGAGTTGTTCTCATCTCTCTGCCTCTGCGCTGGGCACACACGTCGAATACTTAACGGCAAAGTCGCTGTCAACGTTCGTTGCAGTGTTTTTTGGGTCCCCAGCTTATGACTATCTCTCGCTCTCACGCTGTTGTCAATCTCTTTCCCAATGGAAATGAATTCCAACTGAAGCGCCATCCACATGACTTGAGCCAAGCGACGGCGAATTTCGATTTTGTGTAGAGACCAAAAGGAAATTTAAATGAGATTTACGTGTGGATCAGAGGAGGGGAGGGGGGGAGGGGGTGCGCATGCTTGAACCTAAATTTCAGTGAATTGGAATCTGTGTGTTGCAGGTTTTACTGCCGTGTCCCGCATGTGTCTGTGTGTGTGCTGGCTAATTACAATGCTGCGCACTTTAATGCTGATTAAGTGACACGTTTCTCTCGAGGAGGCTCTGAGGCAGAGGGGCAAAGGGGCAGAGGGAGGAGCGAGGGGGCTGCCTGTGTCGAAATTGAATGAATCGCAGCAAATCGTCAGTCAGGTTCTATTAATAGTGCTCATTATTGGCATTTTGGCAATGGCCAAGTCAGCACTAAGCACACACATTTACTAAGCCAAACACGTGTGTGTATACGCATGTGTGTGTGTGTGTATACGTGTGTGTGTGTGTGTGTGTGTGTGTGCGTATATCAAACGTCAATTGAATTGACGGCCTGTTGGCGCCAGCAGTGAGAAAAACAACGACAAAGCCCAGCAGACGCATTAAGCTGGCGTCGTCAGCCCCAAAAAACATTCGTTCACACACACACACACACACACTGGCACACACACACTGGCACACACACACACTCGCAACTCGTAACTCCTTTCCGAAGACAGCTTGAATCGAGAGCCGTGCTACGATACTAATGATGATGATATACCCAGAACCATTATTTTAATATTTATTTATTTGTATATACAGTAAAATAATAAATAAAACATAGTTGCCCATAACATAGTTAGCAATATTTTATTGACGACACATAGAAATAAATATATTTATATATTCATATTATACACAAACAACATTTTTGAAAATATTTATATATTTTATACCTAGCTAGTTTTTTGAAAACACAGCTTAAAATGAAATATATTAAATGTAAATATTTTAATGAATTCGAATATATTTCTATATAGATATCAGAAAGTTTCATTTTTATTACTTTATTTTTGTTTATATCAAAAGATATGCGTATATAATAATATATATTAAACGACAATATTTTCAAGAATATTTATATTCAACTCTTATTTATTGTTTCAAAGCCAATTTATTTATATCAAATAATATATTTAATAAAATATATTTTACTGAAAACAAAGTTCTAGAGACTATTTATTTATAGTGACAATGTGTTTCTAAAATTACTTATAATATTTATGAAACTTCGAACGTCAGACCCATGCTTTTAAACGCTTTAAAATATTTTGGGAAGAAAATCGAAACCAAAATTGTATTTATTAGTTTTTTTCTATTTAAGCTTGAATCATTATGTAATGCAATTCATGCATAAATATTATTAATTGCTTCAACTTCAAATTTAATAGACATTTTTTTCAAACTCAATTAACAATAAAATATTTTCAATTAAAGTAAAATGATTCCAAGGTTATCTTGTAGTCAGTCAGTTTGCTGGCTGCCGAGAGTTGTTTTATATTTCCTTTTGTGATTTTTATGCGCCTAATGCTGAACAATTTCATTTACATTTTCGGCGCATTTAATTCTGTCGTGTGTGCGTAATACACGGCGAATGCGTAATTTTCCCTTGCTCCCACCTTCGTCACCATCGCGCTTTTATCTTTAGTTGCCCTCAGCTTCCCATTGCGTGCCCTCAAAGGTATGCAATGATTTCTTATTTAGAGAAAATGTTTTTTTTTTGTTTTTTGTTGCTCTATGACATCCATTTAATGTGGTGACCATGACGATTTCCCATTCGCCATTGTTCTCGCCGACTCAAAAGGAGTTTTTGAGAAATGGCCACTTCACATTTCTCTTTGCTGCTCCTAATTCCAATTTACTTAATTGAAATGTATCAGCGCTGGAATGGGGATTTCAACAACAGCCTTGATTATTTGCATTAAAAACAAAAAGTCGAGAAATTCGAGAGAAATAAATAGTCGAGAAATTCATTTGTCGCATTTATGCTTTTCTATTTGCGCTTCATTTTCATTTGCAATAATTATATTTTGATAAACTGGATCGCAACTCAAATAAACTAGCTTCAGGGCTGAAAATAACTTGCGCACAAACTTTTGTCAATCGAATTGAGAGCTCAAAATGAAATTGTCTTGCATTTAAATGTCTTCGGGCAATAATTGTTAATTTCATTTGTTTGCAATTCCATTTCCATATTCAATACGCATAGCTCAACCAGCAAATTTATTAATTGCTACGCAATTCTTGCTATCACAGCCATGAAATTTTGCAAGCAGCACATAAAATATATTAGCATCTATAAATATATATATACATATATTTGTATATACAGTAGTTCAGAAAAATATGAATTTATTAAGGTCTTTCGTATTTTGTATTTTTATGATTATCTGCAGCAGAAGTAAATGAATATATTAAGTTAATTTTTTATAGTTATTTTATATATACATATTTATTTGCATATTACACAATGTACGAAATAATTTTTTCAATATATGTATTTGATTTTAAATTTATTGACAATTGGCAGTTAAAAAAAAGCTTCATTAACATAAAAATACGTTTTTTCTGTTGATATTCTGCCAAAAATGTTTTTGCCACATTTTGGGACTTATGAATATTAATCATGAATATTTTTCATAAATTATTAATATTATTCATAAATTATGCCGAAACTATGAATGTATTTTTCACATTTTTTGTCAAGTGTTCTATTTAGAATAATTTTTCTGTAGACAATAATTAATACATTTTTTCCAAATAACTAAAATTTGAAGATTGTTCAGTCAATCATAAGTTATATGCTTAATTTATTGCCAAGGCCTTCGGCTTGTATACTTAAATTAATTGTTATACATTAAGGGGGAATATGGAAAAATGTTTTGTTTGTCTTCATGAAAACTAGTTGATTTTTTGAGATGCAGCACTAATTAAACGCTTTAAGCGACGAAAATGTGTCCATAAGAAATGCGGCCAAAATGAAAATTTGAGGAATGCCCGATAGATAATCTCACACTTTGTTGGCCAAGATGAAAGAACCGAACTGAACCCATCCACACGTAACCCCAAAAGTTTGCCAGCCGCCAATCAATATTGATGTGTGGTGTGTGGGTGAAGTTTGAATGTAAACAGACTAACACATGATGTCTGTTCGTGTAAGTGAGCAACACCGTCTGCTATCGGCATTCGATGAGGTCAGGCAAATATTAATAAAATAAAAAAACTAAAAAAAAACAGAAGTGAAATGCAAAAAAGTGTGCAAACAAAGTTTGGCAGCAGAAGAAGCAGACAAAGTCAAACACACAGAGATGAAGAAATGAAGCTCAGCTGTGACGAAGTTTGCGGCTCATTTTAATTTGATAGAAACTTCGACATGATTATTGATTGAACTTCCTTCGTTTCATTTGTAGAAGTCGTCAACATAATATATGCAAATAATAAAATAAAAACATAGTTTAATATGAATGACAAAAAATATATATATGTATTCAATTTTATTAATTCTCTACCTACTAATAATAGTGTTTTGGAAATACTCAATTTAAGTGGAAACATTTCATTGATGAGGAATATATGTATATTCTTGGAGTATTCATATTTATTGAATTTAATTCAACTCAATAATATAAAATAGATAAACATAAATCAATATATTTGCAATATTGAATATTTTATTAATAATAAAGGTTCTTAAAACTCAATTTAATATAAAATCTATCAAACTAAAATATTTTATAGCTGTCGAACAAATAAAAATATATTTGGAATATTTATATTTATGCGACTAAGACAAAGCGTAGCCCACGGAAAATATTATTTTTGCTGACAAAGTATTAAAAACATACATTTTAATTATTCATATTTATTAATTTTAATAAGTTTTTGAAATGGAAATATTTTATGCATGACGAAAATATAAAAATATACGCGGTCCATTCACACTTATTAATGATACTTAAAGTTTCATATATAATATAAGCATTTCGAATATTCATATTCTTAAAAATTCAATTCAATATAAAATATATTTAGGTGCAATATTTTACTGATGAAAAATATACAAATACGATATATAAAATATATAAATAATAAATAATACATAATAATATAATAAAGTATTTTTTATATTATATTTATGAGACTCAGATAAAGTCAAGTATCCAGAAAAAGCAAAATTTAATATGAAATATGTTTCGGTGAGCAATTCACAAAAAATAAATAATACAGATCTCTCAAAACCCAATTTACTATGAAACGTATTAAATTGAAATTGTTTATGATAAATTTACAAATAATAAATATAAATAATAATAATAATTTGTAAATATGCAATGAAATTCGAAGTGTATTAAGTGAAAATATATTTATCAGACACAGATAAAATATATTAATATTAATATATGCTTTACAAAAAAAATATATATAATTCCAAAAATATATTTTTAGGTGCAATAATTTATTGATGACAAATTCATAAATAATAACGCCTCAATAAAATGCGAAATCTGATAAATGAAATTATTTTTATTACCGCACAGTTTGCTGCTAATTTGAATTTGAATTTGAATTAAGGTTAAACTCGATTATTGATGGAACTTCCGGCACTTTATTTTGTACCGTTGCAGCCAGAGCGCAGAAGCCGCCAGAGATAAAGATGCGTCGCTCGTCGTTCACGCCCGTGTTCAACCTGAGCACCCAAGAGCCGCTGATTGTCGTCGAGGAGTCGCACGCCCCCGAGGATGGCGACGATCTGGAGGGCGCGGCCGGCGGCTGTGATCCCCACCAGGCGACCAAGCGGAGCAACAGCGACGACTCCGAGCCGGACTCGCCGGTCAATCCGTATCTGCTGTGCCCCTTTCCCGACATGCAGCAGCGGCGCAAGCACTCGCTGCCCTCGCTGCAAATAACCGAGGGCATCACCGCCAGCCAGGTGCGTCGCCTGTCGGAGGTGGGCGGCGAAACGGGCGGCCTCAGTCCCAAGGAGGTTGAGTTTCTGGCCACGCTATCGCAGAAGGCCAATCCAACCGCAGGCGGTCGCCGGCACTCGGTGGTCACCATATCGGCGGTGCCCCCAACGCTCTTCGGACGCAATCGGCGTGAGTCCATTTCCGCCGTTTCGTTCAGGTAAATGACATTTTTATTTGCCTCGCTGCCTCGCTGGCTCGCTGGCTGGCTGGCTGTCCCAGTAATTGGAAGTTTTGTGCGCCATTAGCGACGGAAGTGCACAACGGACGATGGCCAAAACTCAACAACTTGGCAAAAAGAAAGGCGGGGGGTTTGGGTGGAGAAAGCGAAACATGGCAGAGCTTCTTTGACGCTCGCCTAATTGAATTGCGCCGCCGGCTGTTCGATGCTTTGCTTCTGCCTCAGCTTCGGCTTCGGCTTCTGTGGCTTTTGTGCTGCGGCATCAAGAATTCTGATACCCTGGCAATGGCCATTGCGGTGGCCTCCTAATGAGATTGTCATGAAGCTGCCAAGCCCTCAAGTGTCGTTAAAAGGCTCAATCTAAATGCATAACCCCTCAGACAGTTTAATGCCATATACTATAAATTGAAAACACGCATACGCCAAATACGTTATATTACAATGTATTATATGTACTATATGTATGTGTTCTGTTTCGTCCTCGATCTCCTCCTCGTTGAGTGCGTAAATTCCGAAATCAGCGATTTTTCAATTAGATTGGAATTCCAGTGTGTTCAAAAATAAAAGACTCCTTTCGCATTCAATTTACATTTATGTCCACTAATTTGATTTCATATATTTCGAATTATGATGAATACAAATTAAGGTTGCATATTATAAATTTTATAAAATTATTTTGTGCAATGGCTTAATTTTATTTTTAGTCTGCTAAAAAGATCCGCAAATGTTCTCTAGCAACTGAACAATTATTATATAATATTTTACAATTAATCATTTAATTTATATTTCTATTGTTTTCTCGCAAACTAATATTTTATAAAATTATTTGTTGCAATTTTGTTTTGTTTCAAGTCTTCTAAGAAATTTCAAAAGTTCTTATGCCTTATATTTGATGTTTGTACTATGAGTAATCTAATTTTAGAATGTTTAACAAATTTTATAAAATTTGTCAGAGCAACATTTAAGTTGCTATAGTTTTTTTGAAATTTATTTTAATTCTTCTAGAAAAGTTCACAAATGTTTATGAAACTGACGATTTACACTGAATTGATGGCTAAATTTTTCATTTGATTTGTATTTATTTCACTTGATTTTTCTTTCCAGAAATATTTTATGCACATGTAATTTTGCAACAACTTTTAAGTTATTTAAATATTTTTCAAATTTTTGTCCTTCTCAAATTTAATATGAAATCTTCTTTTTTTTTACATAAAATTGAAAAAAAAAATATTAAAATATTATTTTTGATCAAAAATTCAAATAAACATTTCTTATACATATTTTTTACATTTTTAATTACACTTTTTGTTATAAATTTTTTTTAATCTATTCATTATAAAAAAAAACCTTTTAATACCTTTTTTTGTATAAAAGTGGCATTTATTTTAGTAAATATTATTTGGATGCAAATACATATATTTAACATTTGTAATAATTACTTTTATATTAGAGCATTTTATTGGGATATATGTATAAATAAAATCCCTTTTCTCATAGCATTCCAACTGCCGCGTTGTGTTACATTTAAAGCGAGACCTTTTTGTTTTGTTTGGGCACAATTCAAAAAATATGTATTTTATTTAATTACAAAAATTGATTATCGCCTCAATTTGCGTGCTTTTATGCGACGCCGTCAAATGCATTTATCGGAGAAATCAATTATGGCCTGCAATATGGATTTAACTGTATATATATATGTATATAACTGTATTTATTAATTTTGTTTGCAGTGGCAGTCGTCGTGGCAGCGTCATCGCTGGACCGCCGCTGACCGATCACCGTGGCAGCATCCACAACTTGCAGCTGGACATCATGGACGGCATCGTGCAACAGCGCAAGACTCGCAGTGGCAGCGGCGTCTGGGCAGCTCCCCTGATCCAGGAGGCCGACAGCAACGTGCCCGTTCAGACATAAGCGGCTACGGCAGCAGCGGGACAACAAGTAATCGACAAGGACACTCGCACACACACACTCACACACACACACACACACTCGCACCTAGAGGGAAGGGAAGAAAGCGCAACGGAAACGGAAACGCACAAGATAAAATTTGCACGAACCGCAGCATGTTTATTAACATTGTCTCCCTCTCTCTCTCTCTCTCTCTCTCTCTCTCTCTCTCTCACTCTCTTTCTGTCTCTTTCTTTTTTTTGGGGAGGGGGGGGGGGGGCTGTGAAAATGGCTTGGCAGCGACAACGCTTAAAATAAACAAACAAACAAACCGCAATGGCGAAAACGAAAATGAAAATGAAGTCGCGCGTTGAAATTGAAACAAGTGAAAGGGGGAGATAACGACAGAGAGAGAGAGAGAGAGAGACAGCACGATTGGAGAGAGAGAGAGAGCAACCTGCCGAAATGAGCAAAAGAAAATAAAACATGCAACAGTTAAGGGAAAATGATGACGCTAGAAAACACCAAAGCCAAAAATAATCCTCTGCTCAACCCACCAAACTCAACTGCAAAATAGTACAATAAAAAACCAAAAAAAGAATTATGTAAATCCGAATGCAGTTAATAATAATTAATGTAAAACAATGGTATATAGAGGCGAAAAACATTTTCATTTAAAGATAAATAACGAAAACGAATGCAATTGATAATAATCTTACATATTTGTTATCATGGTTATTAATAATAATCTTTCAAACATAAGCAATTATCAATAAATTTATGTTAAATATCACAAGGAAAATTGCTAAATGTTTATTGAAATCGCTAGATTTAACAGAATTAATTGTTTTGCATTCATTTAGTATTATTATTAATAACCTAACAAATATTACATTCGAAAATCAACAATTATGAATTATTTGATATGATGACTATTTATCATAATCTTGAAAAAGTCACATTACAAAGAAAAAACAGTTAATATTTTAAATATTCAATAATACAATGAACATTTTGAAAAATTTGCAATGCATTTGTTTGGTACTATCAATAATTATTTTGCAAATATTAAATAGCAATAGAAAACATTTTTCAAAAATTCGATTGAAAATTATATTCTTAATGCGGAACAAAAATAGAAAATAATATAAAGAACACTTTGAATTAAATTTGTATTTGAACAAATGTTTAATACTACAGAAAAAATTCAGAAATAATAATTTGAATTCAATTATTGTTATTAATAATTTTTAAAACGAAAGCATATTGAGAATATTTTGAAATGTGAATTTGAATATTATTTTAATTGGATTCGCAAAGAATTGTCGAATATTTGATAAAATATTTGATAAAATTAAATTGATTCAAGTTTGTACTTTAAAATTGGAAAAGAATTTTTAAATATTAACATATTATTAAAATTGAGAAATAATAATTTGAATTCAAGTTTAAATTTGTACAGAGAAATTTGTGAAATGATAATTTGAGTAATATTTTAATTGCATTCGTGTGGCATTATTCGGAGATGTGTGCTGAGGCGTCTGAATCCGTGTAATCATCAAATCGCAGCGAGGTTGCATTTTTAATATGACATTGCAACTAAACATAAAATATATAGATATACTATTCTCTCGGACATAATGAATTGCAGCAGCCTCGACGCTCCACCCACGCCAGCTCGAAGGACAGAATGGGTCAAGGACATCCCTCTGTCTCGCTCTCTCTCTCTCTCGCACACTCGCACACATTGTAAGACACACCCGCAAGGCTATTGCATTTAATGGTTTGCTGCACGTGGTGCTTGGCCCACATGTCGCATGAGTAATGTGCCACATAGTCTCAATGTCAATGCCAATGTCGTCGCATTTGATGGCCATCGCTATTTTCGCTGCTGATAAAATATATCCAGCAATCTGCCCCTCCACGTCCCCTTCACCTAATTTTGTGTGACGTTAATTGAAATGTGTGTGTCTGTGTGTGTGTGTGCGTGTGTGTTAGTTTGCATTGCTTAACTGACTAATTACGACAATCAAAATGCAATTCCAGTTGGCAAATATTCTGTGTGTGCGCTGCGCTTAAAACCTGTCAGCTAATAAACACATTCCTCTGCTGTCTGCAGATCTCTTCTGTGCGCAGTTGCTATAATACTCAGTCATCGGGGGTTATTCATCAGGCAATGATGCTTTAATTAAACTTATTGTTATTTTCATATTTGTAACTTAGAGCTAATTCCAAAGCTGATCTCTAATGATACATGAATTCTTTTCTTTTTTTTTGATTTTATAAATCAATTATAAATAGTCAGCAGTGATTTTGATCAAAACTATGTTCATCATCTATTTTTATCATAATTAATTCCATACATAATTAATTTATTGTCAGCCAGATGATAAATTCATGAAATTTCCATTATTTTAAATTATATTATATATTATTTAGCTTTTTAATATAATTATATTTCAACAAATATTAAGAAATTCATTTGTTTTAAAATCATCGATATCATTTTTAAAAAATACCTAATTTATTATTTCGACAAAATTAATTTAAATTTACCAATATTATAAAATATATAAATTCGATGAAAATTTATTACAACAAAATTTTGGCAAATTTCAACAGTTAATCTTATTCAATTGAAAATACAAAAATGTAATTAAATGCATAATTTATTAATTAACAGCAACATTTTTACATTTCATATACATATATAGATTTTGTTTATTAAATGATAAAAATAAATGCATAAATTTCAAATTATTTATCTTATTAAATTGAAGCTAGAAATCAAGTTTGTATTTTTTATATTTGAATTAAAATATTTATGAAATATTATTGATATCTGTATAAAAATTTAAATCTTTAATTATATTTAACGTAAGAAGAAATTGGAATTTATTTCAAGCAATTCAGTTGAAGACAACATTTATTAAGTATTATTTAGTTTTTGTATGTATGAATTTTAACATAAAGTTAATTTAACAAGAGTCAAAAAAGTCAATTGGAAATCTAGTTGATATTACTTCAAGTTTAGTTTCTATTTTTGATGCTGGGAATTTATTAAAATCTCTTCAGCATTAAATCGTGAATAAAAGCGACCCTCGAACAGACTAGATGAATGACCCCCAAGGACGATGGCAACAAATAGGAAAAAAGGACAACAGCTTAATCATAATAAACAATCAGCACGAGCTAATAGAACAGATGAATCATAATATCAGCAATTGATATATTACTAGCTGTGCGTGTGCGTGTGAGTGTGTGAGTGTGTGTGTGTGTGTGTGTGTAGAGTCCTTGTAGTTGGTTGTAGAGAGGCCTGGACATAAAGATGAATTGAGTAACCACCGCTTGAGAACCACCAGTCGAACTCGACCGACCTATTTGTACCTACTCTAACTTAATATTGACTGTTACGCAAACTGTGAATAATAGTAGCCACCAAATAAACATAAATAAAGGAAAATAGACAAAAAATCCAACTCGAAATCCGCACAACAAAAACTCCCCAAAGAAGCCAACCAACAAAAAAAAAAAAAAAATACCACAAAAAAAAAAGAAGGTATGAGTATGAATAAGAGTATGAGTATGAGTTTGAGTGTGAGTGCGAGTGCGAGTATGAAAGTGAGTGTGAGTTAACCACACCGCAAGGGAAACACTTGCAGTAATTTTGTACCCTCAGGTGTTTGTTTTAATTCCGAGCTATTAAATGAACGATAAGGTAAATACTTGTAATGAGAATAACAAACAAATTGCAAACAAAATAAATACAAAAAAAGGCGAAGCAAAATGTGTGTGTGGAAAGTGTAATGGAATGTAAAGCAATTAGCAGCAAACCGGTTTGGCACGTAAATAAATTGAATTCTATGTTATTTGAGATATATACAAGCTACAAAATAAATATATATATATACATTAATACTATACATATATAAACAATTTTGAAATGTTTGTTATTGTTTAATTAGGGCATAGATATATAGTGAGATTCGCATACAAAACAAAACAAAACCAAAACAAAAAACAAAACGAGAGTTAAAATGTACCATGTACCTAAAAACTACAACTAAATACTTACAACTACAAATTACCTTAAACTGTAACTGTAACTGTAAACTTAATACTAATCCACCTATGTGTACTTTAAATGTTAGACTTGTAAGTGATTTGACAGACGCAAGAAGAAGAGATCCTACGAATAGAACAATCAGCAAACAATCTAATCAAAACGACGAAAATCAAAACCAACCGAAGCAATCAATCAATCAATTAGCACAAGCAAATTAATCATCCAGATTGTCAATCAGTCAGTCAGTCAGTCAGTCAATCGGTCAATCACACAATCCATCCTTAGTCATATTTCTTTGCAGCGAGACAAACTCGCTCCAAACGCACATTGAACTCGGCTTGCTGGCTGCCCAGCCCAGCAGTTCAGCGAGTAAGTTAGTTCGAGCTCCGACCCAAACACCCCCCAACCCCAACTCCCAGCCCCAACTGCAACTGCAACCCCAACTGCAACCCCAACTGCAACTCCAACTGCAACTGCAACTCCCACTCTCCGAACATCAAACTTGCCTCTTCTCTGTCTCAAATGATTTTTTATTAGTAAGAGTCTTGATGTTGTTATTGTCCATACATGTATTAACGCATACTTATTAGGCTAATACAGATTATGCTAGTTACAAGTAAACAAAACCAAACAAAAACAAAAAATTCAAAAGAAGATGAAACTTAACTATGTATCTACTGTGTATCTACTAGTGAAATTGTTTGCATCATAAGCTTAGCTTGTACATACTTTTTCTTGCTATCTCTCGCCTTAGTTGTGCTCGTTTATTGAATCAATAAAAAAGTTTTCGCATACTTAGCACTTTACACAACAATAAAATAAAAAACAAAACCGAGAGTGCAAAACTCAAAATACCAAAAATGAACACAAAACACTGTACTACACTCAACTTCTGGTTTAGTTTCTTCGAAATTCTATTCTATCTATTGATAAAATGTCGCTGGCCGACGAAAAACTAAAAAAAAAAAAGAAAATTAAAACACGATTTAATTATAAAAGAAAAGTAAAATGAAAATGAAAAAAAAAAGAAAGAAATGAAGATGGAAAAGTGCAAACGCAAACATAAAATACCTTAAAGCGTAGTCAAGGATAATCACACAAATGAATGGATTATACTCAATATACAATATATATACTTGTATATGTATATATTTAAATATATATATGCAGTTATGTATATTTAGCAAAAACCTATTGTCACAACGCAAGAGCAATCAATGTTTAAATTTATTAAATGTTACAATGTTTTAATTAAATAGCTATATATATACAATATACATACATTATGTAAAGGAACAAGAAAGCATATTAATTAATTCGCGACTATTATCTGTAACTGAATATACTAGAGTTTAGTCGTCAAATGGTAACCAAAAAAGAAAAACCTTAAAAATTTAAACAAAACCCAACAAAAAAAATCAAATGGTTAATTATTAAATCTAAGCCATTTAAAGAAAGCCAAAAAAATTTAATCTTCACGAGAAACCGAATTAATCAAAATGCGATTTTTTTCTCGTCGTTGTTTATTGAGTTATTTTTGTTGAGTTATTGAGTTTTTTTTTTTGTGGGACAGCAAAGTTATATATAAAATTGAATATAAATATAAATGTGTGTGTTTTTTGTCTCTAGCGTAAGGTTGCGCTCGTATTTTAATTATACTTATTAATATAAAACAAAAACAACAAGCAAAGAGGAATACACATTTAATTATTAATTATAACGATTACTTATAGTAGAATTAAGCGAGTGCCGAGATATGGTAACTACATGCAACACAACACATTAATAAAGAAAGCGATTTCCTTATATTAAAACTAACAATCTGCATTTTTACTTAAATTCAGTTCGAACGCTTTCATAACATTTCCTAACTTCAAAAGCTTTTCCTGTTCTCGCGTAGACTGTTATTTAGAGCTTTTCCTGTATAACAGTTGTATAACACAGAGATATGCCAGCTATCGCTGCGTTTCCTTGTTAACATGGCTTCAAACCATTGCAAAAGCTTTGCTTCCAAGCACAGCTTTCATCACACATAGATGGCGCTGCTGAACAGCACGCGAGCAACAGATAAAATGAGCGACAAGTTTTCGGCGTGCCCGCGATTTTTGGTATTATTCAAACTGCAAGTACAACTGAAACATTTCCGTTGTATGAACAGCACTTGTAAGCACATCGGAGATAATCCCGACACGACATGCTATTCAACTGAAATTGCACGAAAAATCTCTGATAAGTTCTTGTGTTGTCACTTTGAAAATATATACATATATCTATACAGCTCATCTAAGGAAAGAAGCAAAATAAATATAATTTTATTTTAAGCATTGCTTAATCACAATCAGTACAAATATCCTTAGCAAGTGTCTTAAAAATAAAGCAAACAACATTGCAACAAGTATAGAACAAAATTTCACCATAGTCACATATTAACTAACTAATCTATCGATGCCTTGTTTTTGGATTTTTTTTTTATTTCTTTGCCTTATTAAATCATATATTAAAAAGTGAAATAAATTTATATTATTTATACAGAGCTGGGCCTTCGATCAATATCCACAAATTCGAATGGATTTGTGTATTTATCGTGTAAACTGAAGGAAAATATGTAATGGTTACAAAAATAAGGGACTCTAATTAACAAAAATTAAAAAAAAATATTTTATGAAATTTAATTAGTTTAATGATCCGTAAATAATTGAAATGAACATAATTTGTTGGTTTTTCTTACAGCAGACATTATCTTCTGTAAGTAACGACGAATCAAATGTGACAATTTTTTTGTACAATTAATTAAATTAACAAATTACAAGAAAATTGTCCCTATTTATTTGATTTTTGCTCTTATTTTTATTGTTGTTTCTTCAACAATAATAAGTGTTAAATATTAATTATTATTTGGTGGGTCAATTAATACAATAGATGAAATAATTATTACTTATTTCGAATTCGTATTTTAAAATCCATGAAGATTATTTATTTAGATTATTATAAGGTTCTTCTAGGAAACAGTCTTTGTAAAAAATACAGAAAATATTATAACTGCCTTTTAAGAAATAACTGCCAAAATCGTAATAATATTTTTCGAAAAATTGTGTAATTCTTTTTTTTTAATTGCGATCAGTATAAAATGCTATTGCAAAGGTAATATCGAATAATTTTTAAGAAATATTTGCGCCAGCTGGTCACATTTTTTTCTGTTTCACTCGTCGCTCTCTCTATTGCAGCTATTGGAATGTAGTTAAATATAACAAGTAAGAAAGCTACAGTCGAGAGTGCTCGACCGTATGATACCCGCAACCCATTCCGAGAGAAAACAAAAAACTTAAATGGTATTTTAACAAAAAATATACCGAATATACTAAAACTCGTTTTTTTCTATATATTTGAAAATAGCGAATAAAAATCCACAACACCGTTATGGTCACACTGTCAACTAAACAAACAAAGCGCGGGCAGCTGCAAGTGAATTTTCCATATAAAATTGATTCTTTAATAACTTCCTTGTTTTTCATTCGATCTCAATCAAATTCACAGGAATCATAGAAAATATAATTATTAATATGCATAAATTCAATGCTCTAGGTCTATTTTTACGGCTTTTACAGACTTTTGGGGGCGGAAAGCGGCGTGGCATCCAACATTTGAAATAAACTTGATCTGCGTAGGACCTATAAGAGTACTGTCCCCAAATTTGGTAGCTCTAGCTCTATAGTCTCTGAGATCTAGGTGTTCATACAGACGGACAGACGGACAGACGGACATGGCTATATCGTCTCGGCTGTTGACACTAATCAAGAATATATATACTTTATGGGGTCGGAGATGCCTCCTTCTGGCTGTTACATACATTTCCTTTCTACCCTATGGGTAGCGGGTATAAAAACAAAATATGTACACATATTTTTATCGATATATTTAGGAAGTAGATTTCAAACACTATAATCGATATAAGAGTGTGTGAAAGAGATATGCGATTGCCAGAACTCTCACAATTAGAAAAATTTGCGCTAGCTGGTCACACTTATACTGTTTCGCTCGCCGCTCTCTTTTCCCAGTATTTTCCACATCTCCACATTGAGTTTAACCTTGAAATCACCACGAAACAGAAGAAGACGAAAATTTCGAAGACTTGCCCATTGTTCGATGATGATGTATTGCATTGAAATCTCTCTAGAGGGCAATCTTGAGCAATCAAGAGCAGACAATTTTTAGGCTATCTGAATCACTTAAAAGACACAAAACTTTGTCACAGCTTTACAAATGCTGCTGGACCAGCGCCTCTAAGCAGCTCGTAACTCATCCAAGAATAGCAATTTAAGGTGATCCCCTCAACGTACATACTTGCATCAATTACACGTAATGACCTCTGACATCCAATCCGCAACAATTACTTTGCCAATCTAGCTTTGTGTGAGAACAATTCACTTTTGCCTCCGCCGTCTCTGGTAGCAATGGCAATTTATTAATTTGCAGCCCTAGGGCTGAGCGATGGATTACTTGGGAATAGCAGGTGAGATTATTAAAGTCATATGGGTTGAGCTCGGCTTTGCGGTTGTCTTGGCATCAAATGAATGCAAAACATTATGGATGCCGTCAGGTTAAATGCGGCTTATTACAATTGTACATCCATACATATATTTCAATATAAATTTCTGTGTTTAATACATGCACGAAACACAATTCAAATTGTAATAAGGAAATTGTCTGTTCTATTTATATAAGTTGCTGGCCAACTTTCTCTTGAGTTCCTTAGTTTTCGTCTTGATCATCGCTCGCAATTCCTTTATTTCTTTAATGATTTCGTCTGCAAAATCACATAAAATAAATAAAAGAGATATTTCACTTAAGTTACATAAATATTTATGGCAAAAAAATTAAAATTTAACAACAAAAATTAAATTGAATTATTTATGATTTTCAAAATATTAATCACATAAAAAGGGTTTGTTTAAAAAATGAAAAAAATATTTATTTTTATTCAATAATCAATTAATTTTTTTTAAACTTGAATATATTTTTAGGAATTAGCTTCAAGCTGACAAAAAAAAAATTGAACTACAAAAATAAAATTAAATTATTTATGATTTTCAAAATATTAATTACACAAAAAGATTCTGTTTAAAAAATGAAGAACATTTTTTTTTTTCAATAATTAATGTTTAATTTTTTGATTTCATTTTTAGGAATTAGTTTTAAGCTATTTTGGCAAATTTATATTTTATTAAATCAAAAGTCTTTTCCTTTTTTTATTCTAATAAAAATAAACGTAGTTGCTATTGTGTGACTAACCATAATAAAGAAACACATTAGCTCGGAGTTTTCAACAGATTTTGAAAGAATTAATTATTCAGTTTGAATGCGGGCGAGTACTTTAATTAATAAAATCCGGGATTCCCCCTATGCAATTCAATTCATGCGATTGATTTATGCACTTCAGTCACGAGACAAGCTCTGAGTAGCAAGAATATTTTCTGGCATTCTACAAAAGTCAGATTATAAGATATACATAAGAGATAATACGTATTTCGTTTATTGCACGTCATGTGAGACAAGTTTGAGATTTATTTGCGTGATACATTTATAGCAAAATTTAAGCGAATTTAATTATTGTAGAACTTGGAAAATAATTATCACTATGCGTTCTTGTAATGTTTTAACATAAATATATGCATATGTAAAATTTTAAAACCTTGATTAAAAGTTAATACGTAACTTGATATTATTCGTCAGCATTATTATAATTTTAAAATTGTTATATTATTCAATAGAATTGTGATTACAGTGAAATTATTTTATAAATCATTTTCTTAATTTACTACAGACAATTTTTGCATAATTTGATTATGCATATTTATGTTTTTGCACATCATTATTTGCAAATCTTGAATATATTTTATGTTTATAATCTGATAAATGGAGCAGAGAGAAAAATTACTTTTTTTTATTTATTTGTGCGAAGTTTTCTCTAAATGTTGATATATTTTCTTATTTTTATTTGTTTATAAAATTGTCTTAATTATGTTACATTCTCAAAGTCACTATTGCTTTGTCTAGCTTAGTTTTTTTAAGTTCACTATTTAGGAGAATGTGAAAATTATTTTAAAAGCTGAAGAAATTCTTTCAAATCATTAAGCAAATTAGTATTAATTAGTAATTAATTAGTATTTTTGGGGCAGTCAAGAACGTTTGTTCGATTCCTGGGGGATATATAACATACATATAGCCATCAGCGGGAGGCAACAACAAACAAAATAAAATTAAACTTATCAACATTCATCGCTGGCGACGCTGCGGGGTAAGAATTATTATTAACAAAGAGTCAAAGAAAAATAATTTATGTTTTCAAATATATAAATACATTTTATAAAAGATTATTCACTTTATAGTCGAAGAAAAATGCATCTTGTTTGTGTATTTTGTATTAAACATTTTTTCAAATAAATAAATAAATATTATACAATATTTTTTTTAAAGATTTATGATACGCATTTATTTGTTTTTATTAAGGAATTGTATGCCAAGCAGCAATTTTAGACTTTCTACATAATTTGCATACATATAAACAAATTTATGGAATTGCCGACTGAATATACCCTTATGCACTGCCCGCTGCCGGGTATAAGAATCTAGCTGAGCGACTGAATGACCCTCGTTGTTGGAGCGAAGCATCCGCTTGTGGCAAATATTTGCATGTGACTTTCTTACCACTTCATGCTGCACAAATACTATATAAATATATATAGTATATATACTATATAGTGTGTAGAGGCGGTATGTCAACGGGTCACGCATTCGCTGACCTTCGGCTGCTGCTGCTGCTGCTGGAGCTGAACTTATATTTGTTGATACTTGAAACACGAAATGCGGAGCATAAAAAACGCACTGCCTCTGTCTCTCTCTCTCTCTCTAGCACGCTCGCTGTCTCTGTCTGTGTGCAACACCTTCTGTTTCAATTGTTTGGTAAATATTTTAATGGAAAAGTGCCCGGTCTTAGCTGATTCAATAGTTGAGTGCGAGAAATTGTTTGTTTGCTTTGTGTCTGAATAACTCGTAACCATCGGTGATGTCACTGGACGCGACTGCAACTGGATTTTGTTAGCACTAAATGCCCTCGCCATCACAGCCAGTCCATGCACTTGGCCAGCCCGTTGGCCCATCGAGTGCAGGCAAGTGTATGCGGCTAGTCGGTGTGTGCGAAGTGTGCGTGCCATCTGCAGCAGCGCCAAAGTCCGCTTCGAGTGAAATTTCTTCAAAAACAGCTGCGACGTTGCCGCCATTTACATTTGCTGCCTCCCTCGCTCCCCCACGCGACGGCCAAAGCAACCTGTTGCAGTCGTGTCAGAGTTCAATGCGAACACATCCGTTTGCAACGTGTTGCAGTTGGCAGCCAACCGGCAAATTGCCAGCCGAAATCTGAGCACTTACATATTTATCAACATTAACTAATTTATCTAGCAGATTCTAGAAGCTTTTCAAGGCAAACAAATCAATTGGATTGTGCTTCTTCTATTCTGTTTTCTGTTTTCCGTTTTTTTTTTTCTATTTTTGAGAGTAACTTACTTAAGGTTCTTGCTCTAAATAATAAAATTCAATTGTAATCGGTCGAGAGTCTGTGTGGTTTATGCAGGGTGGTGCGATCATCTCCGTTGATACGCGATGTTGCTCGGCTCTCTCCAACAACAACAACAACAACAACAATCAAATCAACAAGTTGATCTCAAATGTGTCAATTACGCGTAGAGTGCGACAGCAACAATTGTCCAAAATAATAACACAACACACAACATGTTGCATGCAACATGTGGCTCCAACACTTTGGCACAAAGGCGTCTCAAGCGCGCTTGTCATTTATTTTAGGGGTCCACTTAATCCACAATAATATATTATATTATTCACAACTCTTCTAGAACCACTTTTTTTCTATACGAAATAACCTGAATTATCTGGAATAAATTTCATTGTGAAAATTATTTGCAATTCATGTGCTGACTATTCCAAGTATTTGGCCGCAAAAAACGCACTGAAATTATCATATTATATTAAGTATGTTAATAAAAGCTCGTGAAAAAAGTGCCACAGTGTTGTCTCGATATAGCAAAACCGATGAAAATATTTATTTCTCAATAATTATGTAAATAATAATAAAACCATACAAATAAACGAATATTTTTTGGACACTCTGTACTACAAAAAAATTAAGAATAGAATATTTATTATACAATGTATTCTGTAGGTCGTGTGTTTGGAGTGATAACTATAAGATTTCTAACAAATTGCAATCAGGTTAAAAATTCAGTTGTGAGAGTCTGGCTTAATCGATAAATTTAAAAACACACACACCACAAATTGTTTTTGTGTATTTTGAATCAATAACGCAATTGTTTAAAATAATAAACAAAATATACTATTGAAGTCTATTGGGATTTAAAACAAATATTAAGTAGTCCAAATTAAGAGAAATTAATATGATAATAAATTCTAAAATTCAAACATTAATATTGTTTAACAATAATTTTAAAGAATATGCAAAATGCAAAATTTTTAAGTCGCTTGTAATAGTTAAAAAACAATTTTTATTTGTTTTAATTTACATATGTAATAAGCAAAAACTAAATTTGTACCCTATTGAATAACATGGGTAACAAAATGCAATAATGTCAATTATATTACAGCAATGAAGTAAATGAACAAATATAATTTACTAGTGTCAGAATAAACACATTTTAATGTTACATATAATATATATCAGTATAAACTGAATAACATAAGAATTACTAAAAATTATACATATATGTATAATTCCATCAATGTAAATTGTTGCCACCAATTTATCTTGTAAGCACTTAGAAGACTATAAATAAATAAATAATAATAAAATTGTAATCAAAATAAAAACCATTATAAGATGAATAAAATGGAAATTAAATAAAAGCAAAATATGAATAAATAATTATAACAAATTGATAACATTAAATAGATTCGGAAAAAATATATGTAAGTGGGCCCCCCTTTGAGAGCGACGCCAATGGGCGACCGCAACCACAGACCATCAAGCAAGTGCTCAGTCGCAGTTGTTGTTGCTGTTGGAGTGCGCTGTTGTTGTTGCTGGCAACGTGTTGCGAGGCCGCGCTGCCGCTGGCCGAGCTGCTGTGCGCGGAGGTTCCACTTGGCTGACGTTGTGGCCAGCGCATCAGTCGCTCTCGGAGCGTTGTCGTGAACGGTTAGCCAGCGCGGCAGAGCAAAGCCCAGCAGCAAACAATAACGTGTGCCCAGCGTCTCGTAGTCGTCTCTCCAGTGTTGGGAGACTTCTTCTTCAATTCAAAAAGAAACCAGAAAAACATCAAAAACAAAACAAACAAAAAACACTAAACTCTTCAACATCCAAAATCGCTAAAAAAAAAAAAGTAAATCCCAAAAAAGAAATAAATCTAAATCGAAATCAATGCTAGTACAATAATTTTTGCAATGCGCAAATCGGCCGGCAAATAATCTCTCTCAATTGTTTTCTTTGCATATTTTTTTTAAATGTGAGTGCTCAAATAATAGTTTTTTTTGTTTTTTTATTGCTTGTGTGAAAAAATCTCAGTTTAGCAAAATGTTGTAAAAATTTGTTTGTGCAATTGCAAAATATAAAAAAAAAAATCAAAAGAAAAATGCGAAAAGTAAAAGAAAATGCGAAAAAAAAGTCACACAAACAAAAATATAAAAAAAAATGCGAAACAAAAAAAAGCAGAAAAATGGCAGCGGCAACAAAGTGGCCAAAATGCAGGCCAAAAGCAAAGGCAACAAAAAAAAACTGAAAACCGAAAAAAAAGAGAAATAATAATAAGTTCAAATAGAAAGAAAGCGTCGCAGAATTTGCTAGCGAAGATTGTTGTTGTTGTTGTTGTAGCTGTTGCTGGCGGCTTTCGCCACTTTACGAGCAACTTCCTTTTTAGCCACGGGGCCAACGCTTGAAAACCAGTCTTTTTAAAGCGTTGCCACTGGCTGCGATTCCGTGTCGCCGCCGCCACCGTCGTCGCCGCCAGTTGTGGTATCAAAACTAAAAAACCAAAAATACCAAAAAAATACAACAGAAAAAATAGCAAAATTTTCGGAGAACGTAAACAAAACACGAATCTCTGTTTTTTTAAGTTCGTTTCTAAGTGGCAGGATAAAAGCGAGCGAGAGGCGGAAGCAAATGATTTGCAAGGTGAAAGCTGACAACAAAAGCGGGACAAACAAATCCCAAGCCCAATCGCCTGCTGTAGAGAATGTGGCTTAGAATGCCTTTTGGCTTATGATAAATGAGGCTGTAGGCCAACAACAACAACAACAACAACAACAGCAGTAACAACAGTGGGCCGTAAATCATCTGAGTATATATGACAATTTCACAAGGAATTATTTTAGACATGCGAAAGTTTTACGCTCTCTCTTCGACTCTCTCTCTCTTCCTCTCTCTTCCTATGTCGCGCGCTCTCTGCAAACTACTAGATTTGCATACACTTACACACACACACATACACTTACAGCTAAAGCTAGTCTGTGCGTGTGTGTGTGTGTGCTGATCGTTGCCGGTTCCAGCCTCTTCGGCTATCACTTTGTCATACAAAGCTCAACATGTGTGTCTCTATGCATGTATGTATGTACAATACATAAGTATGTTTGCATGTATGTACATATGTACATATGTATGTATGCAGATGCGAAGCGTCGTTTCTCAGCGCTGTTAGAAAGCCAATGAACAAGTTTTGTAGACTGAGCAACTAATTTTCTAATTTGACGTCGTCGTCGTCGTCGCCGTCGTTGAGCGTGGCAAAAAAAAAAAAAAAAATGTGGTCGCCAAGCCTGAAGTTGCAACTACAACATGCCACAACAACAACTGAACTGGCCACAGCGACCAAGCTGTGGGCAGCAAAACTCACATGTGATGCACGCAAAAATACTTTTTACATCAATGTGCAAAAATGTGCTGCAATAATTACTATGGCATAGAAGAGAGTTCTCAGCTGCAGTTCGAATAAAAAAATGAGTATTTAAAAATTAAAAATGTTTGAATACAAGTTCGTATTATAATGTGGCTATTTTTTGTTCATAAAGTTATCTGCATTTTTTATTGTTTATTATTTATACTCAAATGCCTTGATATTTACAACTCATGTATAGAAATGTAAGTGTGTTGAAATGAGCATAGGAAAATATTCGAAAATAGTAATGTATAGAAATGGCCAGAAACGTCTTCAAAATGTATGAAAATGTATAGAAGTTTATAGAAACGTTTACAAAATGGAAATGATCAAAGCTGTGTAGAACTGAGCATAAAAATGTTACAAAATGTAATGAAATGTGCATCGAAATGTGTGAAAATTATCATAACATGAAAGTGTGGGAATGATCACACAAAAATATATTAAAAATTTACACAAATATATAGAAATTTATAACCGTGTAGAAATGTGCAGAAATGAACTTGGATAAATGTATGAAAATGCACAGAGTTGTAAGGGAATGTGCATCGGAATGTATGGAAATGTACTTAGATATGTTATGTGGTTGGGGTGGGGCAGCTGAAATGCCAGATATTGAATTGAGTATTCTGGCTTATTCAGCGATTCGTTCTGGCCATATGCCGGTTAACCGACAGGCAGACACAGAGCGAACGAGAGAGAGAGAGAGACATAGAGGGAGATGGTGGTGGGGGAAGGGGAGCGGAAGGAGTCGGAATGGATTAGAAGCAAGGCTGGAGAGAACAGCTTACAAACGATCACAGTTAACGATGATGATGACGACGACGGCGACGTTAATGATAATTATGCTGATGTTGTGTAGAATTGAAATGAAACGAACGAGCGAGCGAAGCGAAATCAGAGAAGCCAACAACACAACACAGTCGACAAAACGGGGCCCAAAAAGAAAGGTGAAAAGAGGCAAAGAGACGGAGATGTGTGTGTGTGTGTGTGTGTGTGTGTGTGTGTACATAGATGATTATTATGATGACGACGGTGGTCGTTGCTCGTTCTCACTCTCTCTCTCTCTCTCTCTTGCTTTCATTCTTGCTGGCCAAGTCGAGCTCAGTTCTTGAGCGCCATCTCTGTCCCACCTTCGCAGTGCAAGTGTGTGTGTGTGTGTGTGATACCTGTTTGTCCACACACACACACACACACACACACACAGGGAGTCAGAGACACGCAAACCGTCGTCGGCGTGTATAGAATAACTAAGCAGAAACTGCGACCCGATTTTGAGCAACAACAACACCCAACAAAAAGTTGCTTAAAAGAACCAAGTTAAAGACTGAAAACCCACAATTTATTTAACAAAATAAAAAGAACATAAAAATTAGTCAGAATTATGTATAAACAAAAAAAAAGCGAGTAGAAAGCAAAGCGATACACGTAATAACAATAACAACAACAACAACAATAATGAAACAAAAAACGCAGCGACAAAAACAACAACAACGCGTTTTGCGCAGCAATCGAAACTGGTTCTGATTCTGATTCCGATTTTGTTTCTGTTTCTCATTCTGATTGCGGTGTTTTGTGCAGTGTTGCCAGATTAGCTTATTTCAGGCCAGATCCAGCCATAAATCTGGCATATTTTCATTCTATTGTTTTATTTACAATCTGTCTGTCTAAACATACAAATTTCATGTAAATTAGAATTTTGCTTGAATTATTTTTTCCTTTAGTTCAAAGTTGCATTTTGGCATATATTGTTATTTGTAGCTTTTTTTAGCGTTTTTTTTTTTGGTGCTGAATCCAGCTGGCAACACTGCAGCTGTGTTTCTCCAAAATCAAATTCAGTAATGATTCGGGAACAGAACCGCACACACGCAGACATACAGTTGTAGGTTAAATTTAGCTCAAGTTTATTGCCACACCTGCAATTCGAGGCATTTTCAACACTGGCAGAGCAACAACAACGAGAGTCGAGAATGAAACAAAAGACTTCAACGTCAGGCAACATACTTGTACTTACGTGTCGCTTCAACCGGCAACGCTGCGGCAGCGCAGCAGCAGCGCCGCTCACAATCAAAGTCGCCTTCATAGGCGCGCCGTCGCAACAACAACAACAACAAATTCTTTCTGGCGCTCTCTCGCTCTCTTTGTGAGCGCAGCGCGCGCTCTTTTCTGTTCGCTTTGTTGTTGTTCTGCTCGATTCATTTCAACAGTTAACTGTGACTGTGCGTGTGCATTGTTTTTGTTCTTTTCCAGATTGTGCGTTGTCTTCGCGTGTGGGTTTTTGTATGTGCGTGTGTGTGTGTGACATTTGTCTGCCTTTGACTTGAGGTTTTGTTTTTGTACTTTGTCTACCTGTTGCCGCTGCCTGCGCTCCTGCGCTCGTTCTCGCTCTCGCTCTCTCTCACTGACCTGTCCTGACCCATGAACCGTTACGGCAGCCAGTGCAATTTTGCATGCAACTATCTCGCTCTCGCGCACGTTCTCGCTGGATTAAACGCTCGACAAGTGATCGCCGACGGATTCCGTTACAGGTAAGCGCAAAAATGCAAAATCTATTTAAAACTCTTGTTTACTTTTTTTATGGTCGATTTGCGTTTTGCAATTTCCGTCTTTAAATTGAAAATGTGTCGACCACAAAAGACGCACTTCAGCTTCTCTCTCCCTCTCCCTCTCCCACTCTCTCCGCCTCTCTCTCCTCCACCCACCAATCGAGTCGACTCTTGAAAATCCTTTCAAGTTGTCCAATTGCCGTTAAACGACAAAATATAGCAAGGATTTGTTCAGCTCGCTCGTCTGCAACGCGTTGTGGGGCTACTTTGTCAACAGTTTCCGCTATCCTGCCTTCCCCCTGCCACTTGCCACTTGCCACTCCCCCAACTCCCCCTGCCGCTGCGATTCGTGCCTCGTTGCCACCTCAACCGCTGCCATTGCCACCTCAAGCAGCGAAGAAGCTTTTCATTTTGCCGGTCGAACTGTAATGAAGCTGCTACAAGCTACAAGCTTCATTCCCGCCGTTTATTCTGAATCTTGCGCCAATTTCTCTTATAGATTTGCAATACCCTCTGCGAATGCCACAAGGAGCATATTAGTTTGCATTCGCGATTAATGTTATTATTTTATTTGCCATATATTTTGCAATTTAGCTTCGTGATTTATTTTTAAGTCAAATTTCAGGGATAAACGGTTATTAATGTAATTATTAATTCAGAAATTTTACTCCACAATTTATTCAATTTTTCTTCTCTTCGTAAATATGATTTAAATTGGTATTCAATTTTTGAACCTACCTAAAGATTTGTTTTTATGAAAATAATTATTTTATTTCGCAATTTATTTCATATACGTTATAATTTAATTTGATGTCATTTGAATTTTTATATATTTACAAGCTTAGCTCAGATATTTATTTTTCAATGAAATACTACCATTGAATCTACATATTTATATAATTACAACAATGAGGAAGTTGTATTTTTTTATTTGTGAATATAATTTTATTTGAATTAATTTGATTTTTTTTATTCAAATAACTTTGCGTAGAGCTTTATTCATTAATCAAGTATTACAGATAGCATATTTTATTTTATTTTCTATTGTTTGGATTTTTTACTTAGTGTCGAGATTTCGTTATCTATCAATTAACAATTCAGCTTATATTCACTTAAAAACTTCTGATATTTTGTTATTTTTATGTTTATAAAATGATTGCATTATGTTATAGTTTTTTGTTGTTATTTATTGGAAATGTCGCTCAAGTGCTTTAGTCGAATAACAATTTGCAAGTTTTCAGTGACTTTGATAAACAGAATAATTATTTGGCAGCCTTGACTTTTATGAGGAATTAATATTTGATTGCTACAGGGTCTTATAGGTCCAACGTTCGCACTCCTTACATTGTTAACTTGTTGAATGTGTAAGAAAATAAAATGATTACAAAGTGCATTAATTATAAAAAACTTGTCTATGAAAAAGCTGGAGTAGATATATGAATATAGATATGGCTAGGTATCTGAGTGTCGCACAAATCGATGAATGTTGCGTGCGCTTGCTTGGCTCTATTTTCCATGTATTTTCTTTTGTGCTCTTTTTCCATTTCTCTCTGTTTCAGTTCTATTTTTTGTTGTTGTTGTTGTTGTTGGCAGTGTTTTTGCGTCTTTGTTTTTGTGTTGGTAACAAGTTTCCCCAATGCCAATCACACTGGCCCCAGAGCTGTGGCTGCGACTGTTTCTGTGGCTGCGACGACGACTGCGGCTGCGGCTTTGCCATCATCTCCAGCTTCAGCAGCTTCAACAGCTTCAATAGCTTCTGTGTCTGCCTCTCACACACAGTTTCCACACTCGTTTCCCAGCTCGCTCATCAGCAACTTGTTGTTGTTGTTGCTGCTGCAGTTTGTGCGCTTTTCAGTTTTCCACTTTAGCCGTCTAAACGATTTTCCTTCAGTTACTGCGTCGTCTTCGTCTTCGTCTTCGTCTTCGCCTTCTATTCTATTTTATTATGTTCGGTTCTCGGTTCTTGGCTCTTCACGGTTTTGTTGTGAGCTGCTCTATCCTGTTCTCTGCTTTTGCTCGCTTCGCATGCTAAGGAATTTCAAAGATCTAACAAGATTTTTTTTTTTTTTCTTCTTCGTCTTTGAGCAATGCCAAGAGCCAACCAAGCATCGGCAACGTTGCTGCCACCTCAGAGAGCTCCCCTCCCCCCCATAAAAACAAACTCGACTCATCTTGAGTCTTGAGTTCCCCGTCCCCGTCCCCGTCCCCTCCTCCTCCCTTCTGCTTCGTTGTTGTCTGATGTGTTCGGTGTGTTTTTGTTGTACGCCGCTGATTAAATTGTTTGGGAACTTTCGTTTATAATTTGATGCGGTATCTCTCAGTGGTGTCATCCGTTCCATTCTATCCGCCATCTCTCCATCTCTCCAGCTCCAGCTTCAGCTTCAGCTTCAGCTTCGTCTCATGCTCATCTATCAGTCAGTTCTCCCTTTGTCTTCGTCTAGGCGAGAGTAGAACGTATTTAGTTTCATTCTGTGTGCAATTAAGCGGCATTTATCTTGTTCAAATTTGCTCCGAGTCCAAGTTTATCTCACACAAAGCCAGCAAAAGCTACACAAAGCGGGCCCAATGGCAATGTGCTCGAGCTGTAATCACACCCAAAACACACTCCTCCAGCTACAGTCTTACTTCGCTACAGTCGCCCCAATTGCACTTTTAGTTTTCTTGCTAATATTCCAAGCGAATCGCGAAAGCGAAATTTTCCCTAGCAGAGATAACAAAATAACAATTAAAACCACTAAACAAAAATTTCGATGGCATTGAAATAAATTTGTATAATTTTTATTTATATCTCATTAACTGTGGCTTTGAGTTAAATTCGATTGTAAGCTGTCTTTTGATGATGTGTGAAATTTAATTGCATGTGCTTTTTGCTCTTATTTTTATTTTTTTGCACCTATTTTAATTTCTCGTTTAACGAATTCTCTGCACTTTCGGCAATTAAAATTGTTTTTTGCTTCACGAAATGCACATAAAATGCATTTTACGATTGCGACTGCCAAGCTTGAAAATATCATAAAATGGAAAACATTTGCTATTGAATAAATCCCAAGTGCGCAGTAATGCAATATAATAAAAATAAAAAATAATTATTTAATGGACACCCTAAGCTAAATATTATATTATGAAAATGAATAGAATATTACATATGTGCATATACATTTATTTCAAGAAATAGATTTGATGAGGCCCACAAAATATATACAACAAAATGGAAGAGATATTATGAAAATAATACTACATACATTTAGGGAACATAATAGTTTTAAGCTTAAAAAGTATACTAAAAATTCCGAATATTTCTTATTATAATATAAAATTATTGATTACATGTAAAGTATATTATTATGAAATAATATATAAATAATAATATTGTATTATTACAGTATTTACGTTAATATTTTTGAGTCAAAAAAAGAAGAATGCCCTTCATTCTTATCATGGTAGTAAAACATTTAGAGAGCATTCTGTGCTTACACAGCAAATATGCAAGTTGCCAACAAACCGAAAGTATCTGTACTATATACGCGCAGATATTCGGGAACTAATTAAAGCGATAAATTGCAGCGCCGAATTGCATTTTTATTGAGACTTTACTGTGTGAGGGCCAAAAATTCAACTTTACAGTTTTTGCAGTCGAGATTTTATCAGGTTTCGAAATGAAACGCATTCAAGTATTTGTTTTGTGCCTCAATATTTGGCACGTTTCGACGTACAGCGTACGACGTTAATCACGACTAGAATGAGACTATATAATTATCACTCGCTGACGTTGATGATTTGACACAATTGAAGCGCGGAAGTTGATGAACAATTTTTCGGGTTGATGCAATTTGCACGCACACACACTGCAATTAAAAACTCAAGTGGCACTTCTAATGCCACAGCAACTGCAACAACTGGTAACTGACAACAACAACAACAACAACAACACCAACAACTTGCAACTGGCAAACTAAGTAAAATGGAAAATTGCAAATTCGTTGAGCGAAAATGAAGCAACAAATATCGCTATGCAGATTACCTGATGCTGCCAATGCCATTTGCATATGGGTTCGAGAATGTTGCATTGCTTCGCGAATGTGTTTTTTTTTTGGCTCATCGCAATTTGTCAACATGACAGATACTCAGCGAACTCAGCTGAGCTGTCGCTCGCACTGCACGGATACCCAGCAAAATTCGAAACGAGCACAAGTTATTCAAATACATCAAATAAAACAAAGTCCGTTTGAACAGCAGTTATTTTTTTAACATTTCAGGCAATTATATGTGCATGTGTAGCATTATGTAGCGATTTTTGAGAAAAATTATAGACAAAGTTCTAAGCTTTGGGATCTATAACATAATAAACGAAGCTTTTGCTTTTGCGACTAACAGTTACCCTATGAAATAGTCAAGTAGGGAATGTCAATAAAAGTTAACTACAGGCTATTTTTGTACACTTTTATTTAACAGCATAACTTTTATTTCCTTCTTTCTTCGCTTTTATTTTTATTTTTTAATATTTTTCGATTTTGACAATTTTATTGATATTTGAATTATGCCAATTTTTAATATCTGAGAGTTTTATGAATTTTCTATGTTATCGAATTTTGGTAACTTTCATAATTTTGAAATATTTTTTGATAATTTTTGTGATTTTGTATTGTAATTTTTTAAATTATGATAGACTTGTTGATTTTGCATATTTTACTATAGTGACTATGTTTAATACTAATAATACTAAAGGGTATATTATTTCATTTTTGGATAATTTTGTATGTTAACTAATTTTGACAATTTTAAATATTTGCAATTTTGTAATTTTTCGACAACTTTGTTGGTTTTGTATTGTAATTTTTGTTAAGTTTGCATATTTTACTAAAGTGACTTTAGTTAATACAAATATTACTATAATATTCTGACGATTTTGCATACTTTACTCTGGGGGCAGATAAACAATTTTGTACATAGTATTTACAAATTGAAAGCAATAATTGACAAATTGTATTTCTGATAGTAATGAAACCTGTTTGTGACCCAAAAAAAAAGTTGTCGAGCAAAATGTTGTAGCATTGCCAGCTGCTGAGCATGCCCGTTGAGTGGGTGACAGTACAGGGTATTTAGGTTGTCAGGCGAGTGAAGTGGCGCGCGTCCTCCGTTGGCAGTCCTCTGATTGGCGCAACGCTGCTAAATGTATGCATGAAAAATGCATTAGAGCCGCCGCAGACGACGCGACACAGCTACATCACAAATCCAGAGCAGCGAGACAGCAGAGACATCAGAACAGAGGGACGCAACTGGAGATGGCGATGGAGACAGAACAGAGTTTATAGTGCGCTTGTTTTCTGACAACATCCTAATGATGACACGCCACACAAAACAACAGCAGCAGCAACAACAACAGCTGGCAGCGCATTTCAATTGCCGGTGCTCGATAAGCACTGAAGCATTCGAGGTTAAGAATGTGTTATACTGAATGGCTGGTTGAGTGGCTGCCTGGCTGCCTGGCTGCCTGGCTGCCCACCCGGTAGCTGTGACTGTGACTGTGACTGTGACTGTGGCTGGGCTTCTGCTTCTGCTTCTGATTCTGATTGTGGTGGTGTCTGGGGGTCTTGGGGAATGCAAATGCATTAGAACTAAGCTGACTAGCAACGAGATTTAGCCTGAGAAACAAGTACGACGAGCACTCCCACTCGTATTAGGCTAATGCAATCAATCGGGCTAGTTATTGCCAGCATACACACAGTTTAATCAGTCGCAGCATCCTCGGCAATCGGCAGAAGCCCCATTCAAAATTCAACGGAATTCAGCAGACTTTGCCTCGATGTAATGCGAAATCAAATACCCAGCAAAAGCATATATAAATCTAGAATAATTGTCAGAATACAGGCAAGCGGACTTACCACAACTGTTCAACTGTTATACAACTGTTATACGGTGTCGAAATTGCAATAGAATTAACAATGCATTAATCCACTCAAAATTCAATGGAACCCAGCAAAAGTTATTGATATTATAATTAATTAGCACTGTTATGCTCGCAAAAATGCATAAACAAAGAGCAGGCAAGACTATTTGCACAACTGTTATACTGTTATACAACTTTTATACCGTCAATAATTATCTAAAGTTGTTGACAAATACTGTTATACACAGCATACACACTGAAAAGTCGAGAAACAGAGCTGATGATGTGCAACTGATATACTGTCATAAAAGTGTTATACAACTGTTATACAGTGTCAAAAGCAGTCAACAATAAATCAATTCATTCAAAATGCAACAAATTAAGCCTTTGTCGAGTTGATGTGACAACAATTAGACAACTGTTATACGATTGTATACTGTCAATAATTATCTAAAGTTGTTGATAAATACTGTTATACACAGCATATGCACTGAAAAGTCGAGAAACAGAGTTGATGATGTACAGCTGCTAAGCTTTTATACAACTGATATACTGTCTTAAAAGTGTTATACAACTGTTATACAGTGTCAGAAGCAGTTGACAATAAATCAACTTATTCAAAATGCAACAAATTAAGCCTTTGTCGAGTTGATGTGACAACAATTAGACAACTGTTATACGATTGTATACTGTCAATAATTATCTAAAGTTGTTGATAAATACTGTTATACACAGCATATGCACTGAAAAGTCGAGAAACAGAGCTGATGATGTACAACTGCTACGCTGTTATACAACTGATGTACTGTCATAAAAGTGTTATACAACTGTTATACAGTGTCAAAAGCAGTCGACAATAAATCAATTCATTCAAAATGCACCAAATTAAGTCTTTGCCGAGTTGATGTGACAACAATTAGACAACTGTTATACGAATGTGCCATAACTGTTGTACTTTGTCACAGCTGCAATACGGAATTTCCGAAAAGTCAACGGGCGGCCATAAATCAATCGATCCGATAAATTATAATCAGCAACTGTACCTGCATTCGCCTTGTACCCGCCGAAATAATACGTCATTATTCTACGAATTGACCAAGACAATAAACAACACAAAAATATATATATTCATTTGTTAATTGTTTAGAATCACAGCGAACACGCAAATAAACTGCAATAAACGCCACGTAGTAGTATATGGGAAAATCCCAAAAATCCCCACTCCCAGTTTCAGTCTCCCTCAGTTCTCGCTGCGCCGTCGAGCTGATCAATCTTAACTCTGGAACTGAGGCCTGTCGAACGTAAAAAGCCAAAGAACACAACAACAACAGAAAAAAAACAGCATTTACAAATATATGTACAAAATAGAAAAAAAAAAAAAACAGGTCTCGATTCCTCTCTACGTGTTTTCGCATTGGGCACTAAAATAAAAAACGAAAAAAAAAAACCGAAAAAAAATAAAACTTAATTAGTAACAACAACAGCAGCTAGGAAAACAACAAGAAGAATAACTGAAATGATGTAGGAAACGTTGAGTTGTGAGGCAAATAAAATTAGAAATCTCATGGAGCGTCGATATTTAGTTGTCATTGTTGTTGTTGTTGCTGTTGTTGTTGATGCTTTGCTTCGTGCGTTCTAACTTGGCTCAAAGCATCTCTCATCTCACATCTGCGGGTTGTTGAATTTTTTTTGTTTGTGGTTGTTGTTGTCTTCTTGCTACGAGTATTGCAAAAATAAAAAAGAGAAAAAAACAAAAAGCAGCCTGACAACTTAGTCATTGCCTATCATCGGCATCGGCCTCCTCTTCCGATATGAACACTTTATGCTAATTTTTTGGACTTCTAGTTAATTGTTGGCGACTGGGCAAAATCGAATACGCAAATTTTTGCTGGCGAATCGCCAATCGATTTTCTAGCAAATTTCATTTAATACCCGTACTCACCAATTACTTATTAACAAGTTGAGGCTTATCGCATTTGTTCTGCAGTGGAGATTATTATTATTTTTGTTCTTAATGTATTCATAATTGTATTTTGAAAAGAAAAACAATGGAATAAATTAAAAGTCTAGTTCTCAATACTTGCAAAGGCAAACATGTATTAAAAAGAAAGCATAACATCAATATCAATATAGTTAAAGAAGTTATAGCATTTTAGGAATTAAATCAATGAAATAGAAAAATATTTGTTCTTAAATATTTGTAATAAGAGAAAAAATTTTTAATAGAAAGCATAAAATAAATATGAATATAGAATATATATATAGGATAGCATTTTTGAAACAAAAGTAAAAATTATAAGAGAGTATAAATACAAATGTTTTTTCATAAGCTTTTGCAAAAACCAAGAAGAAAAATATTTTTAAGAAAGCATAACATAAATATGAATAATTAAATAAATTATCATTCAAATTATAGACTTAAATATTTGCAGCTTCATATTAGATAAAATACAGAATACTAAAATGCTTGTTCTCAACTTTTGCGCAACAAAAGCAAAAGAAATATTAAAAAGAAAGCAATACATAAATGTGAATAATTAAGTATTTTACAACAAATTAAATGCAAATTAGTGACTTAAATGTGCTCAACTTAAAATGAGAAACAACGAACGCTATTAGTATAATTATAAAATGAGTATAGTAATTATATGGAATGGGGTGCTCGATCGATCCGAATTAGTGACGATAAATGCAATGCACTCAAATGCACAGCATCGAGAGTCGTTGGCCGAGTGTTCGGGTATTCACTCAGTGATTTGCGGCAATTTGTAATTGAATATTCACATGGCACATCATGCCGAATGCTGAACTATTGTGGCCTGCCATTTGGAGTTGGTTTTCTCTCTAAAAAAAACAAAAAACAAAAAACAAAAAATACAACTGCAAACCCAAAAGCTGAAAGCCTTTGCGCAAGTTTTTAATGAATGAGCTGACATTTTGTTGGCCAGCTATTTGCAAAGTTCAATATTGGTTTGCATCAGTTTACACACAAATTAAAAGGGTGTACGAGCCAAGAGCACAACAAGGCCAAATCAAAAGTAAAACCTCACTGCAAAGTTAGTTAACAAAAAAGTTTGAACTGTGCAGCAGCCAAGTTATAGACATAATCACAGTACCAGACCAGTACCAAAAAAAAAACCAACTCCAATTTCACATGTATATATTCTAAATATACATATACTTTATATATATATGTGGTATATCGGTGTGTGTTTTGCGTTTGTGTAGCCTAAACTTTAACGAACTTGCAAAATATCAAAAGCAAGAAATACGCTGCTTTGGGACAATTCCTTTACCCCTCCCCTATCGTCCTGCTTTTTCTGTGTGTCCTGTTTTGCCGGCGGCCTTCTGTGGTAGTAGCTGCTGGTCGCCAAATAAAAGTCGATCATAAATATTTGCCTAACAACAAAGCGCACCAAACTTAAAATAGCTGCCAAGCGCAAAAAAAAAAAAAGTAGTAGTCCGAGACAGTGGCATAAATTCTAGATATTTTCAGCAGAGACTCGCAACGATTATTTGCAGCACACTTGTGGGGTACTTGCCCCACTGTGCGGTCTGTGCCATAAAATGCAAATAACGAGAAAACAGCATCAGCTTCAGCTACAGCTTCGACTTCGGCTTCGACTTCGGCTTCAGTAGCAGCCAGGCAAGACCATCTTCAAGATGATGCTGATGAGTATGAGAATTTACCAAAGCAACAAACTCAAAGCCCACAGCTCCAGGCACTCTCTCTCTCTCTCTCACTCACTCTCTCTGTCTCTTGTGTGTGCTGTGTGTGTGTGTAAAAAGTTTAATGAAGATATTTGTTACAGTCAGTGCACCTTGAAATTGTTCTGTGGCAAGCAATGGTCACACTGGTGGTAAAAGAACATTTCATGTGGGCGGCACGACGACTCCTTGAATTTCAGCTTTATCAGCTTAGCTCTGCACGCAGCTCTTAGCTTAGCTAAGGATGAGACTGTGGCTGAGGTCATGGGTCGGGTAGTTGCGTCACTGAGGTCAGCAGCTAGACAATCATCTTTATTTGCTCCTTTAAGGCACTTCGCAATTTGCTATTGATAATTTTTGTTGTTTAAAGGTGAGATTTTTGTTTGTTCTCATCGTTGCTATTCAAAATATTTCTTAAGACATATAGGTATTTATTTATATATTTCAGTTTACATTCTGAATTAATTTTAAATTTAATACCATCGATTTTCGTTTGCGCCGTGAATTGTTTTTAATTTGCTACTAACAAATTCTCAATGTTTTTTTATTTCTTCAAGAAATTTTTGTATTCAGGCTTTTTATTTAAGATTTTTGTTACCGCTGTAAATTGTTTTCAGTTTGCTTTTAACAATATATTTTGTTTTTAGTTTAAAAGCGATTAGCAGCGAAATTATCATCTTTAGTTTAACTTTAAGGGATTTGTGTATTTAGTGTATTTTTTACTTAATTTAAGGGAACTTCAGTTGCGCTGAATTGTTTTTAATTTGCTGCCAACAATTTTATTTCCTTTTTATAAATCAGCAGCGAATCAATAATATTTATTTGTGTTTTAGAAGGGTTTTTGTTTGCCATTAGCAATTTATTTATTAAAGTTTTTTTTTATTTACATGTCAATATTTTTCTTAGAGGAATTTTTAATTCAAGGAATTTAATGGATTTTTGTACTCAAGGGATTTGTTCGACGCTGTTTGTTTCTATTTACTGTTCGACAAAAGTTTAAAACAATTAAAAATGGCTGTGATTACACGGTATGCTTTAAGTTGCGCTCATTTTCGCCCTTATTTGCCAGCTGCATTCTCTGAGAAGTCTTTTATAGTCATATCCTGCTGACTGACTGACTGACTGTCTGTTTAACTCGTCTGTCTGTCTGTCTGTCTGGCTGGGTGGCGGGCTGAGTGCCAGAGACAGATTATCATCAGTGGGTCCAAAACTTTATTAGTGTCATTAGATGCAGTCAAAGCGGCCAGCAAGAAGCACAAAACATTCGCAATTCGTCGTTTCGTTCTCGCTTTATCGCATTGTTTGTCCGTCTCTCTCTCTCTCTCTCTCGCGCGCTCTGTGCTTCTTTTTTGCTCTCTTTTATTTGAATGACTAACTGCAAATTAGTAGCTACTTCTGGCAATTTATCGTCCATTGTCCATGGCCTCTGCTCAGCTCAGCTCAGCTCATTATGCGAGCCCGCAACGCGCTCTGTTCATTGCGAAACTGAACAACTGAAAAAGATCTGCAGCAAGGCAGCTTGCCACACATTGCTCACAATTTCGGCGAGTTATTTCATAAATTTTCTATGCTCGTTATTTTCGGGCTACAAAATGGCAAAGGTGCATGCCACAGCAACAGCTCCAAACAGTTATTATTACATGCTGCCGCTGCTGCTGCTGTTGCTGCTTCTGCCCGTTAGCTGCTCTCTCTCTCACACACACACTCTCTCTCTCTCGCTCTCTGCGGCTAGAGTCAAAGTTTGCCATACCAAAGTAGTTATGGAGTTATGTTTGCTTCTATCTACCACATACATGGGAGATGAGTACAGTGAAGCTTCAGGAGTTGCCATTGCAAAATTCCCATAAATACATATTCAATATTGATAAGCACTGCATAAGCTATTCAATAATGTTTATGCATCATTTACCACATGCATAATTAACAAAAAAATATTAAATTCATAATTGAACAACAATTTTGCGTTGAAATTTGCTTTTATTTGCGATGCAATTTGATTACATTTTATTATTTTAAAACATCATTTCCACATAATAGTTTTGATTAAAGCGTCTTTGATTTAAGTGCAATATATTTATTATTTAGAATTATATTATTTATTTAAATAGCTATAGTTTTGTACTTATTATTATTGTCTAGGTTTTGCCAAGACAATTCGCTGAACATGACAATTGGGTTTTTTATTTCCTCATAAGTTGAGCTCTTGCGTATTTACTCTTATGGGTTCTTATAGTTCAATATCTAATTAAATAAATAATTAAAAAGGGTTTTTTTATTACTTTGTATTCATGTAGTTATTATTATTGTCATTTGTCATTATTTCGTATTTATTATTTATTAGTTATTATTTTTATTGTGTTTTTTTTTATTATTTAATAAGCTTACATAAAGTATCCGAAAACATAACTAAGAAAGCATATTAAAATTAGTTGAATTTAAAAATGTATATAAATTAATTGTATTTTTTTTATTTTAAGTATAACATAATTTTTACAAAAAATATTAATGTTAAGGACAATAGAAGTGCACTAGCTATAATAATATACAACATATATTAAATTTGATCTATAAGTTTGATTTAATTTCTAAAATTATTCATTTTTTTAACAACTGCCAAACTGCAGACTAAGAATGAAAAAATTGTATCTAATTATGGGTAGCTGACTGTAGAGCTAGTCGTTTGTGTGTGTGTGTGTGTGTGTGAGTGATGCTGGCAACCTAATTTATTGGCTTGCCCCCAGTGTGTGTGTGTGTGTGTGTAGGTAGCTAAATTATAGCAACAACCATCAACCATCAACTGCGCTCGCTCATCAGCAGCAACAGCAACAGCAGCAGCAACGTGAAGAGCCGCCAACTAGTTTGAATGCCAGCAACTTGCCGCTCCCATCTTCCAGCTTCCAGCTTCCAGCTGCCAAACAGACAGACAGACAGACAGATATATGTATTTGGTCTACCCTTCGCGCCTCTGGTGCCCTCATGGCTTGGCCATCTCCTTTTTGCAAAATGCTCTCAAACAATTGTTTCTTATTTATAGCCCGAGGAGCAATTTTAAATTTAGCTCTCTTCAGTTGAAGCAACGTTTTCGCTTTGGTTTTGCACGTCAGTTTCGGTTTGCGGTTTTTTACCTTATTGTCTGACTCTACGTCAATGTGTGAGTGTGTGGGTGTAGGTGTGTAAGTATGTGTGTGTTCCATCTCTCGCATTGTTTTCGCATTTTTATGCACAGCATCCCAATAGGGCTTATTAGCTGCAAGAGACTCGTATGCAGTGGTCAAAAGGTTGCACCTCATCACACACACACACTCACATACATTTCAAAGTACATGTGTGTACATGTGTGTGTGTGTGTGTGTGTGTGTTTTAGTTTCCCACAATAAAAGCTGTTGGCATTAGGATTGGCTGGAAACGAGCGCAACTTTTACTCACAAAAGTCAGCTGGCTCAATTACAAAACTCTTCGAGCTACGCAAGTGATGACAACGTCTCAACTATCGCAAACAGCTGACTATCGGCGTAGCGATAAAGTATCGATTGAATGACCGAATTGCCATCAGTTACTATCGATTAATTATATATTGATTTAAATCAACTAGAAATTATCTAACTTAATAATTTTGAAATTAATGCGTTCAAAATGAATGGTGGAATAGATTGTAAGTGAATAATTAATTTAGTTAAAATAATATAGCAATGAATTGTTAGTGACGAGTGCCATGATTAATAAGCTTTAGGCTTGAAGAACAACGAATAATATAAATAAATAATTAAATTAAAATAATCACAATGATAATAATAATAATAATAACGAAAATAAGAAATTTTCTGGCCTATCGATCAGCGTATCGATAGTATTTCGATAATAAATCAAATCCGAGAATCTCATGACTCCGTTCTATATGTGGACATGCATACATATACATATGTAGAGCATTTTATGGCCGTGATTGACGGCAAGCAGAGCGTATGACTGCAGGAGGAGGACGGGGGGCTGGGGATAGAGGTGGGGAAACAGCATTCGCAGCTAGTTTAGTGCTCTCCTCTGCCGGCTTCCCCTTCCCCTTCTCCATCCCCCGTTGCCATCGTTTGCTGCTGGTTCCACCACGAGTGAGATATATATTTTATTGCTGTTGCTTTTGCCCCCATATGAAACCTAAACTTTTGTGTCTGCAGTTATTGTTATTGTTATAGTTGTTGTTGTGCTGTTGCTGTTGTTGTCGCGGTTGCCGCTGGCTGTGCACATTAATAGTCAGTTTAGTATTCACAGTAAACGCTCGCGGTACCCAAAATGAAATTAACGCTAAACAAAATGCTTTACGTCGAACTTTTATGATGTACAAAATAGTTTCAAATACCCTGTTATTCCGCTACTGCAGAAATGGGGTAGACAAAGCTTCACTTCGCTGAAAATGCTCAATTTAAAAATATTCACTTGTTGACTCAATTGATAATGAATAAATTATTTCCATTTTATTTCAAAATAAATTAAAATAATTACTATATGTTTTTTACTCTATTAACTCTTATAAATTGATAAACATAATTATAACATACATGTATTTTAAATATGTGATTAACAAATTATTTTACTGCATCAGCAATGCCAAATATTAATTGTAATTTACCTAATTTGAATTAAAATTAAATAGTCTTGTGCATTTTCAACTGTAAAATATATATATTTTGTATGTGTGTGTAGGGTATTTAGTAGTTGATCACGTTTTTGTGTGCGGTTTATTTTATGAGTTTTTGTCGAGTTGGTTTGCGGAGATCCGTTGCCGAAATCAAATGCAATTAATTAATGAGAGGACGCTAAAAGCTACAAGCCAAACACTGTAAAACTTTTCAACTGCGAGTGTGTGTGTGTGTGAGTGTTTGAGTAGCAAATGAATCAGATCGAATCGTTTGGTAAATAAATGAATAAACTGCAAACTTGGCATTTGATAGAATTTTGTGACACCTACGCGAAGGATTTAAAGCCATTGAGACGTGGATCAGAAAATGTCTTGTGACAACAAAATCGTGCATATCTTTTGCTTGGCAACGCGCACAAAAATACATAAAGAGCTAAAGTCAGCTAAAGACAAGAAGCAGAGAGGGAGATGGGGAGCGAAAATGATTTCCGTTTCCTGTTCATTAAACTGTCCAAAAAGAAAGCGCCAGACACAGGAGGGAGCGTCGGGGAGCAGAAATAAAAGTACTCAACAGACACTGAATACTGAATACGGAATACTGAATACCCGAATACCCGAATACCGAATACTCATCGCTGGCCACATAAAGTGGCGAGAGAGAGAGAGCCAAATGAGACGGCTCATTTTTGCTTACTAAGCTGTCGTTACACAATTTCCAGCGCTTCTCTCGCGTCTCTTTTGCGCTAATGTATTCAAAAGATAGCGAGTATCTCACAGATACAGCTCAAGATACTTTTCGCTCGCCAGTTCCAGTTGTCGCCGCCTTTGCCGTTGCCTGTTGCCTGTTGCTTTCTCGTCGTTTGCCTCTTGGCTTTTGCCTGTTGGCCACACACACACACACACACACACACACACTTACACACACACTCTGCCCCTCCCCTCTGCGCCCCCCCCACGCACAGCGCACACAGTGTGAATGACCGCGTTTGCCGCCTTGCGTCGCCTCGTTTCATATGCGAAGACTTTTCGCAAAGCTTATCATATACATATATAGACACATCAAAATACTATACGTACATGCGCATCATAATAGTAATAGTAATAGTAATAATAATAATAATAATATTAGCTAAGCACTGCAATGGCAGCAAAGTATCTTCACATTTTCATGGCTTCGCATTTCGTTTCGGCCACTTGAAATCTTAGACCTTTTGCCAACTAGGCCAACAACAACCTGTTGCAAATTACTTTTCTTTGTCAACAAATCAATGAAATGCAATCCAGTTTTTTTTTTTTGTTTGCATTTTGCGAAATTCTAATTACTGAATTTAACAAATGAAATACTGGGATTTTTGTTTAGAATAATGTTGATGGAAATTCAACAGGCAAACAGTTACAGGTGGCAATTACTCGCATTATTATATATTATTATTTATAACTATGCAACCCCAGGTCAGTCTGGTCTCAACAAAAGACAAAGCAAATAAACGAACGTGACTAGAAATTATAAAATTAACACGAATTCTCTGTGTGTTTACTTGGGCTTCTCCTCTCCCTCTCTCTCTTTCTCTCTCTCTCTCTCTGCCGACATTTCTCGAATATTATATTTGCCAGCGATTTCCCATTTGCAGTAATTTCAATTGCGGAAAAGTACCAAATATTATTGTGGTAAAACGTAAATGACACACAAACGGGGTGTAAAAAGCAAACAAAATATCATTCACACAATTAAATAATTTAAAAAGTGAACAACAAAATAACAAAAAAAAACAAAAAAACGCAGCTACAGAAATGTATGAAATCAGCACGATCGTGTGTGTGCATATCGATTTATGAAATTGTTTTATCACCTTCGGTCCTCGTGACTTAGAACCGCTTCGATGATGCTATTCGATACGCTACACATTCGACGGGGTCGCTCGATTAATTCGTTTAGCGTGGCAATCAACTCGCATGCCGACTTTTTAGCTTAATTAAACCATACAAGAATTTCAATTTATTTTATTTCTATTTTAATTGCAACAAACACTTTCAAATTCTTTCATTTGCGACAATTAATTCGTAAGAACAACAATAATTGTACAACAATTTCGTTGCAATAATTTTCTCCACTTAACAATTTTGTTTGATATTTATTAAAACTATTGAGCTTCAATATTTCATTTCAACAAATAATTTGAATTGAAAATATATTTCTTAGGCCTTTAAAGAGTTTCTGATAACTACAAATGTTTACACTCAACAAATATCTTATGTTTTAAATTTAAATATTTTTAATGGGATTGTGTCATATGTAAAAACTATAAATATTTATTTTAAACAATAATGTACCTTTAAAATTTGCATTTTTGTCAATTGTCTAAAAGTATTAAAATATTTATTTTGAGCAATCATAAAAACTACAGAACTTTTATAAATCACAAATAATCAACAAAAATTTATTTTAATCACTTTTTTTGTCATGTGTCTTATAATATAAATTTATTTATTTTATACAATTACTTCAATTTAATAATTCACAAAAAATGTACAAATTAAACTCAAATTATTTTCAACAATTATCATTTATATAATTTTCACAACTCTCAACTAATTACAAAGTATAAATTTATAATTTAATTATTATTTTTGACAATAGTTTTTAATATTTTAGAGCATCACAATTTCGGCTGTGAGGCTGTGAAATATTTGCTGAAATGCTCTTGGATCAGTTTTCATTGAAAACGATCGTTTTAGCGACGAGGACAAACTTTGTGCTATTATTGCGCATTCTATAATTCTCCTGTTTTTTGTTGCTGTTTAGAAATGTATATTTTTTGCATTAATTTATTAGATGTGTTTTTTTTTTTCGTTTTTTTGCATATGTGGTTTTTTATTTTTTAAGTGGAATGCCGTGATTAATTGAATGCGGCGCCGCATGACGCCATCACTTGAGCATGTGACTGTGTGTGTGTGTGTGTGTGTGTGTGTGTGAGGGGGCGTGGGGCGTGGGCGTGGCAATGTGACCATCAAATCGCATTAAACAGCTGCAGGAGCAGCCACCGTTACTAATTGCATTTGTGCGCATTTTTCAAATCGCTCGCCGAACTTCAGTTGCATTTTCACAATTTTGATTGGATTTTGGCCAAAAATGAGCGTCGTCTCCACAAAGCGTTTCTATTATTTGTTGGGCTATGCTAAAATTGGTAAAATATCCTGGCGCATTCATGTTTTCATTTCGGACATGTTTATGTGGAATTAATAATGGCCACGTCGCTCGCAACGTTCACGTTCTGTGCAATTATTTTCATTTGTTTTGCAGTGTTGCAATTGAATTATGATTTTAATATTTCTCTGCTTTCCAACTATTAATTGTTGTTCGATGTTGATGTTTTGCATCAGGCAATATTCATTCATTCTTAAGCTTTTCTTTAATGCTATAAATTTAAATAAAGACTGTCTAATATTAAATTATAAGTTCAAAATACTCTATAAACTGTTAGGCAACAACTGGCATTTTAAAATGATTTTAAAATATTTTATTTGCTTTGAGAATAAATTAAAGTTATTGATATGTAAATTAATAAAGAAATTCAAATAAAATGTTTGGCAAATTAATGCAAGAGTGAACAAAATAACAAAGAAATAAAACAGATAAATATAAAAAAATAACTATTTCAAGAAAACAAATGAACTGAAATTAATAAATTAATTAAATAAAATGTATGAATAAAGAAAGAGAGAATGAATATGTCTAATAAATAATTTTAAACACTGAAATGGTTGTGATTAAATTTATTTATTAGACATATTCATTATTTATCCAAACAAGTAAACTAAGTTTGAAAATATACATAAATAAAGAAAAAAATAATAAATATGTCTATTACAAAAAATAAATACAAATATAAATAAAGTACAACTATTACAATACAACTCAAAAAAATAAATAAAGAAACCAATAATGAATGTGTCTTTTATGTATACAAAAATAAAAAAAATAAAATGATCACTAAATTAAATTTTAATTAAATATTACAATACAAAAAAAATAAAGAAAAGTAATGAATAAAATAAAAAAATATATAATTAATGATATGAATACAATGTCAATTTCAAAACTAATAAATAAATTAAAGCGCAACTATTTCATTACAAAAAATACTTGAAATAGTAATAATAAAAGAAAATAAACTAATTAAATGCAACAATGTAAAAATAAAGAACGAAATATTGCAAATTTCTATTATAGAAATAATAAATATCTATGTAGTACATGTTAAAAAAAAAACATATATAAATAAATGCAAATATAACGAATATGCCCATTTAGTATCAGAGAATGTTATTAACGATTTCTTGTTGCTCAGAATGCTTAACAACACTGTTATTGAGCTGTCGTTTGTCGTTTGACAACACTTAATTGTGGCTGGACCCGGCGATTGCGATTTGCCATCGATGGATTAACATGTCGGCAGATGATTGCTTTCAAGCAAAGACTCTTTTAATTGGTCAGGCTCGTCAGCTGGGTGTGAGCAAAGGTCACTTTGTACACAGTGTGTGTGTGTGAGTGTGTGTGAGTGTGAGTATGTGTGAGTGTGTGTGTAAGTGTGTGTGTTGTTAAGGGGAGTGCTGGTTCCACTTGGAGGCATCTCCCTCTCGCTCTCTTTCTGTCGACTAGCGCTGTAAATTTTCCGGCTTTGTGTCTCGACAATTCCTTCAGGGTGTGTGCACGCTGTCGCACCTCAAACGGCCAGCAGCAGTAGCAACAACAACAACAACAACAACAACAACAACCACAACAGCAGCAACAACAGCAGCAACACTTCATTGAAGCTGCTGTCAGTCCATCAGTTCATCATTTGCTTGGCTTGGCTTTCACTTTGACGCGTTTTTCCTCAGTGCGCTCACTAATTTTCCGGATGCAGCTCGTTCTCTGTGTGTTTTTTCCTCGCTCCGTTTCCCAGTTTTCCAGTTTCCCAGTTGCCCGCATAATTGCAACTTCCTTGTTAGGAGAGCCAAGTGTCTTCCCAAAAAAAACAAAAAAAAAAATACAAAATAATGATGACAATGACCTTTGCTTGCTGCTAGTTTCATATTCATTTGCTCAATTTTCTCCATTTCCATTTGCAATTCATTTCCCTGTCGTTTAGAAGATTCATTAAATGGCATTTAAACTATTGTTATTATTATTATTATTGGCATTTTCGTTCGTCCGTCCGTCCGTCCGTCCGTTCGCCTAATCTGCTTGCTGTTTACTGATTTGATTGTGATTAATGGTCTGACCCACTGCCTCCGGTCCCCAGTGACGACGATACGTTCAAATCTCCACCTCTCCCTCTCTCTCCCTCTCTCTCTCTCTCTTTCCTCTCTCTCTCTCTCTCTCTTTTTGTTGAACATTTGAATCTATTATTTTGATTTCCTGCAGCATATCAAATGCTTTTTCCCCAACCTCTCGCTCTATCGCAATGCATTCCCTTGGCTGGCTTTTAATTTATAGCTCGACGTCACATATCACATGACATATGCCATATATACAAAGTGTATATATGTTCGATATATATACAGAGAGAGAGAGCGATAGCGAGAGAGAGAGAGCGCTTTTGATGCCCAAAATACCAGAACCAGCGACAAGCGGCAGCGGCTCAAAGGGTTTGCCTCAACAGTCTAGCTATCAGTTCATCAGTCACTCAGTCACTCAGTCTCTCAGTCAGTCCGTCAGTCAGTCAGTCTGTCAGTCAGTCTGTCTTTCAGTCAGCGCTGGTCACACAGTTCAAAGGGCAACGCGAGCGAGCACCTGATGAACTTAACCCCAGTCACATAGCAAATTGAGTGCACAAAAACGGATAATCGTGCCGAAGAGTCCCAAAAGGTTTTTTGCATACACACACACGTATATATGTATATATATGTATATATATATGCATGTATTGGTAGACAACAACAATAAGCACAACAGCAAAGAAACGGGCAAACAAACGAGTGACGAACAAATCGAAGATTTCGTTTCGTTTCGAACATTTCTGTAATGCTCCAAAGGCAAGTTAAATACTCAACACACACACACACACACACACGCACACGCACACACAGCAGCTCATGCGTGTGTGCATAGCTAACTGAGCAGCGCAAGGCGCCAGCTGAACGACCGGCAAATACCCTAACCAAAACAATTTATCTGTAAAACTATTTAGCACAAAACAATGCGAAACTGTAATGTAAAATCTAAAAAAATATTTGTAACTCAATTATATTATCAATTAATAATAAATATTGGTAGAAATTTAAAATAGTAACAGTACTTAATATTGTTTACTTGTTTTATTTTTTCATTCATAAATTTCTCAACCATAATTCATATAGTATATATGAGTTATTTTCGTAGATGATAACTGAGTAACTTCAGCACAATATTGCATCTAAAACTTAATAGTGAAAACTATTATACTTGCTTGATATGATTTTGATATTATTACAATTGTATTTAATAGTAATAATAGTAATATGATTTTATAATAATGATAGTTTTTACAGTAATAAGTATTTATTAGTTGTTTTTGGCAACGCTTTACAGCAAAATTATTCTTGCTAAAAATTTGTTCCTAATCTAAAAACTTCTAGTGATTAGAGAGAGAAGTTCAAGCCTATAAATGGTCAAATAATATTTTAGAAAAGAGTGATTTATGTTTAATAATAAATATGATAATTGTCACAGAAATGAATACCAAACATACCGCAACTGACAGATGTGATTGAATATACCCGATAGCTGCAGCTGCGGTCAAGGTATAGCGCAAAAAAGGCGCCAGTGTGAAAGGGTAAAAATAAAGGATTTCGGCGCCGTTTGGCTGCCCGGGGCACGAAAATTGAAATCGAAGCCGTAAAGCGGCCTGCAAACACCTGCAACAAATATAAGTACGCACATATATAACATCGGAGGCAACAACAAATGACGCGGAAGAACAGACAGAGAGAGAGCGAGAGAGCAAGAGCGAGAGGGCAAAGATGAAACACAATAAAAATGTTTGGCCCATTGTCGCACAGTCGAGCGAACTGCGTCTGTCCGTATATCCGTCCGTCTGTCCGTCCGTCCGTCCGTCTGTCCGCATCAGTATCGATATCAGTATCAGTATCCGTATCCGAAATTTCCGTGTTACCCATATCAGTATTCGGCACTCGATTGGCCTAAGCAAAAGCGAAGCAAAAAGCAAAAGAGCAAGAACAAAAAAAGGGGTTTCAAATAGAAGAGGAGAAAGGAGAGAGAAGGGCAGGAGGGGGACGGGGGGAATTGTACCTGTTGGAGTAATGTGATTTGCTGCTTTGGCAAATGTAATAAATAAATAAATGAAAATGTTACCCAATTGATTTATGATGGTCGTCTTTTGTTCTTCGCCCTCGACTTCACCCAAGTCTATTTTATTTCTTTTGAAAATATTTAAGCACGCCTTATAAAATATAGCAGTTCATGAATGATTTGAAATTCGAATACAAATTAGGGAGCGTCTGAAATGCTCTAATATAATGTGATAAAATAATATAATAAAATATATTATACGCCAGTCGGCTTTTCAAATAAATCAGCTCTTGAATGATTTGAATTTGAATACAAATTAGAATATACTATGTTATAGATTATATAAAAATAATATAGTTTATAAGCATTAACTTGCAGTGCTAGGAAATGAATCAATAAATACCAATTTAGTCAATTTAAATGAGAAAAAAATATATTTAAGCAAGCCTTAAAATACAAATTACAAATGCGCTAATATAATATAAAAACAAATATATTATAATAAATATAAAATATTATTTTATTAGCATTGCTAGGAAACAAATCAATGAATAATATTTAATCGAATATATAGATTTAAGATAAATGATCAATTAAAGCGGACTCTAAAGTAAAGTTGGCTGGAAGCTCTTCAGGCATTTCAAGCACTTAACACTTGGCCATGGCTTTAATGCTTAATTGACAGCCCAAATCTGTAGACAATGCGAATTTGCATTTAGCTTTCGCAAAATGCCATTTGGCTGCTCAATTCTGAGCACATCTGGCAAATACACCGATTACCGAAATTCGCAAATCCGATTGATGCAATAAGGCGGCTATATACTGCTTTCTCGCTCTCCAAAAAACTTGTTAACTTGCAGAACTGCAATAAAAAAAAAAAAATGAACAACAACAAAATGCTGCATAAAGTAAAAATCATATAAACTTCACCCATTAACACATTTTTGGGGCCCTCATTACACACTGCAAATTGTTGTTGTTGTTGTGGCGAGTATTTAACCCAAAAACACAGGGAGGGAGAGAGAGAGAGTGTGAGAGGAGTGAGCGAGACAGCAAGCGAGGCTCACATGACCGCGGCAAAAGTCGTGACAAAAGCAAGAAAGCTAAAAAGAATCGCAACGCGACACGACGACAAAGCGACAAAGTTAAACGTGGCGTTGCCAAAGTTGCTTTTTTTTACCTGCTTTTCCTACACACACACACATACAATTCTGTTTTTTTTTTCTTCTGTTTTTTCTTGTTGTGTTGTGCATTTTTAGCACAATTTGTCGCACGCAAATGAAAGCACATCAAAGAAAAACAGGAAAAGTGCCAACAAGAAGATTCCGTCTGTTGCTGCTGCTGTGATTCTGACTCTGTCTTCTTCTACTTCTACTTCTACTTCTACTTCTTGCACTTCTTCTTCTTCTTCTTCTGATTGTGCTGGCCAATTGTGCTGACTCGAGTCTCGGCCAACTGGCCAGCTGGCCAGAAGCAGCAGCTTGGCAATGACAAGTTGGCTAATGGCAACTGCGACCTCAGCAGGTCGCCTCAACAAATAAACCGAACACACACAGAGATAAAGCTTCGTACTAAGTGTGTGGCTAGTAAAACACACTAAGTACACACACACACACACACACAAAGCATAGAGAACAAGCGGAGGAAAATTGCGACAAACTGAACTACTTGAGAGAGAGCTTCTCATGGAGCACCGAACTCCTCCAAATAAATACAATAAATTAAGCTCAATTCTGCAATACTGAAATACCTCGAAGCCAACATTTTTCACCACTATTCAAGAGACTAGTATAAGACTCTGATAGGTATTTAAGAAAATTAGTAACAATAAGGAGCTGAAATAAATAAAGTTATCGTACACTATAATATGGTATGGGAGACTATCAAAAGAACTTTAAGCTCTGTTTAATATTTAATTAAATTAGATTGAGCAAAATATTAAATATTTGATAAAAATAGATGTCGAGCAGTGAGACTTAATAAAGACTTTTGAATATTTGGAGACTTTTACTATATAAGACTATATAATGTGATAAATGAAGTCATTTAGTTGTGGGAACTAATGTTCAAGAGACCATAAGATTTGGTTAATTATTTAAATACTTTTGCACTGCTTCACATAATATTACAAAATTAATGAGACAATATTAAGCAAGTCAATAAATAAAGATTGCATTGCTTCATAATTATAGAAATCATTGTATTAAATAATAAATGTATTTATGCCTTTAAGGTGTCTATGACTCTGGTCACTAATCATTTTCTACTTATTATATTTAAATTAAATCGTACGGAGTATCTAACTTCAAAATTACCATAATTTCATATATTATTACATTGAAATTATTAGAACTATCAGAAATATATTTATACTACATATTTTTGGTGGCTGGATTATGAAATGTTTAGTAAAAATAGTTATTGCACTTAAAATGAGCTAGTCTAGTTAATTAATTTGTTTACAAAAATAAAATCATGTACCCAGCAATTTTGGTAAAATCTTTTTTAAATTTATGTCGTTTTGAAATGAAATAATTTGTGGTTAAGACTCAATTAAATATGCTTTTTGATTTCAAGCTAAGAAACAATTGAAAGCAGTTGCTTGCCATAATAATAAATTAAATTCCATGGGGAACGCTTTTGTTCCAACTCAATCGACATCAAAAGTTAAGCATGGAATTTTACGTGCGACCCTTAAAATCATTTTCGTTTTTTTTTTTTTTTTATCAAATTTCTCTCATTTTTTTCCTGTCGATTTTCAATGGGCCAACGAAATTTGCTATAAATACGTTCTACATTTTTTTTGTGTTCAAGGTGCCGCAAATTCAAATTTCATACTTTTAAGTGTATATTTTATGTTATTATTTTTATTTTTTCTCCCGTGCGTTTCGTTTTTTTTTTTTTTTCTTATCATAATTCTCAGTCTGACATAATGCGCACCTGATGCCGTCAACGGCGGCTTGCTAAATTGGCCGACACTTTGGGTGGTGTTTTTTTCTCGTTGTTGTTGTTGTTGCTGGTTGTTGTTGTTGTTGTTGTTGTTGCTCCCCATCGTGGCGCAATTCGCGTGCTAGCAATCTCTCGTCTTAGATACGCATACTTTCCCTTGCTTTTCAGCGCTCACATTAGCGCGGCTTTGAGAGGCGCGCAATAAATCCAGCTCAAAATGATTTTCAAGGGGGATAAAATTGAGCAAAAGCAACAGGGACACCAAGGGGACGAGGAGGGGACGCTTTGGACCAGGGCCGACATGCAGATTGCTGCGTGATTGGCTTGCTCTCTCGTCTACTCTGTCCTGTCCTGCTTTCCTTTGCTGCTTGCTCCTCTTTTGCCATTTGCGTCCCATCACCGATTGCACATTTCAATTTCAAGTTATGATGACGTCCAAAATGGCGCTTCCAATTTCCACGACCACACGGCGCTCTGTCGCCCCCTTTAATGAAAATGGACAGGTGCGTTTGTCCCAACCCCCCAACCCCCCCCTCCACAAAAAACGTTTTCCTCCTCCCCATTTTGCGGTCTGAACCAAAACGCGTTACGTTTGTTGCGGGCCACGACAATGACTTGGTCGAAACGGGGATTTTTCTGCATCGCATTTCGGGGCCCCCCGACTTCAAAGTAGCACAGCTTGGAATTTTACTTTGTTTTCTTTTGGTTTCACTAGTGCAAATGTCTGGCCTGCAAATGGGTTCAAATCTTTAATGTATTTGCCCATGGATTCACAACTGAATTTTAATTAAACATATCGTTCAGAGTTATTTGCAATGATACCTTTTTAGAATTCTATAGATATATTTAAATGTATTTGTGTAGCCGAAAGTATATTTTTCTATCAGTTGATCGAAAAAGACTAAAATTAATTTTCTTTAGCTTACATCAATGTTAGATGCTTTTAGACTGTATCGGCTCTTGACATTTTTGGTGTAGATGCTTGTGGTAATTATCAATTACAACAATACAATTACATGTGAAAATAATCGACAAACTGTCGTTGAAACCTTAATTATTAAAGTCTATCGCGTAGCGAATCTTAACATTGTGTTTAGGGTTCGAAACTTCGAACTGCAAACCGGTTTGCAACCCGGCTAAATTTGCTTGTTTTCCGATTTGAAAACTCATTTTTAATCTTGAATATGAACAATGTATTAAATGTCAAAGTTATATTATAAATATATAAATTTTATATTTATTAATTAACATTTATTAAACGTTACTTAAGCATTTAAAGTTTAATAAAAGATATGTTACAAACATTATTATATTTTAGCTAACTTTCATCATTATTTTACTGCCAACAACGTGCTTTTGAATAATTTTCTTACTATATATGAAGAAACAGAACTATAAAAAAAATTAAAATAATTAAATTAAACTTAAGGCCCTTGTAACAATAGTTTTAAAAAATGTTGGACACAATTTGAATTTTTATATAACCGTTCTATAATTACATAATTTACATACGTTATTTATAAGGTCAGCTTCAAAGATATGTATTAAAGCCATCATTTCATTGACTGCACAGAGCGTAAACAGTTTTGAGTGATTTGCAAATGAAAATAATAAATAGCTAATCATCCAAGCAATGAAATTGACTTCGAGTGGACACCCAGAGATATAAATAGTATTGTGCGAGTTTTTCTCTATGATTTTGTTGGATTTCATTTTCCATTATTATTATTATTATTTTTTTTGCATCGCAATTTTTCGCATCGCGTGCGTGGAGAGCCTGTGTGTGTGTGCGTGTGTGTGTGAAAACAGGTTTCACTGATTTTCAATTTCAATTGTCTTTTAAGTTCAGCTCGAGAGCGAAAGATAGAGAGAGACAGAGAGGGAGACAGAGGGAGGAAGAGGGAGATAGATAAATGTGCTGTAAGCAAGACTGCGAGCGCTGCGTCTATTTGTGCCATTTTTATTTGCGCACATTAGCAATTTCTTTTGTTGTCGACATCCGTAGGCCGCTGCCCCTCCCCCCGCCCCTCTCTGCTACTCCGCCTACTCCACTTCAGTCATTGTTGTTGTTATCTCTGAACTCTCTGGGCTCCACTTTTCCCGTCTCCCGTCTCCCGTCTCCACTTCTCGTTGTCATTTCGTTGTCATTTTGTGGCTTCTTTGCAGGCTGATTTTCCACTTGGTTGTGTTGTGGAAGCCGCCTAATGCCGCCCATTCCACTGCCACGCCCCCCTCCTCCTCCCCCCATGCACTCATCATATGCTGCCACTTATTATGATCTTTGCCAGCTATTGTGTTTTATTGTAGCTCATTTTTTTAATACATTATTTTTGTTGCTGTTGCTGTCGCTGTTGCTTTCGCTTCATGCATTTCATTTGTGCTTTAATTTAATGTAATCTTCGCAGTGTCCTCTTCTATTTTGTCTCGTCTGCTTTTGTTAAATAAATACGTCATTTATTATTGCCCATTGTATTTAGCCTCTAATGCCCAAATAATGGCTAATACCAGCACACTCTCCACTCTCCACTCTCCACTCTCCACTCTCCATTCTCCACTCTCCACTCTCGTCTCTACAAATACCAGCAGAAGCATGTTTATAATGCCAGCTAATAAAATATGTTATTTTTTAGCAGACTGGGCGCCATTAGAAGTTCTTTGCTCTAATAATAAACCATTTAAATAAATGTCTCTGCATATTTACGATTTTTTCGAATTGAAGAATAATATAGTTATTCTGTCTCTTTTTATTTTATTTTTAATATTTATTATTTAATGTGCTTAATATTATTAATGAATAATATAGCTCATCAGTTTCTTATTATTTTATTATTTATTGTGACTTAATCAGTTAAATTTATTTATTTTTGTTTACTATTTATTTGTATTATTTTTTGCTAAAAAGTTAAGATTCTTACTCTGTTCATTTTATTTTTTTGTATTACTATTAGTTATTCTGCTTCATAACATTGAAGCATAATGTTGAATTAAAAAGTTATGATATAAACTCTGTTTATTTTCACTCTTCATGATATAATTATGAATTATTCAAGCTTTATTCAAGAAATGATTAAAAATTTACAAAATAATCGAGCAGAATATTTGAGAATAATATTTTATATTGTATAATTGCATTTTAAACAATTAAATTGTTAGTCGAAATTGTCTGTTTGATATTGCGAACATTAAAGCTGCATTTTCAATTAATTGCAGTAATTATTAAATTACCGATTTCTTATTAAAAAGCGCTTAAGAACTGCAGCATAGTTTTGTGCGCTTCGAATAATAAAACGATTTAATTCGAGCATTAATTAAATATGCATTTTAATCATTTTCATTGCAGAATTTGTGGACAAACTTGAAATTGTAATGGAAATTCGAGTGAACACGGCCAGCAAGGAAGCACGCAATACATATATATTTTTTTCTCTGCTGTTTTTCCTCCCACACACACACACACACACAAATACATACATACATAAAGTGCAATATTAATTTTAATTTTTGAGTGCTGATAAAAAAGTTGACGACATCGCAAAAGGCGACGGCGACGGCGACGGCAAAAGTTCACATAAAGCGGCAAAAAGTTGTTCAATTATTGTAAAAAGTGTTAAAAACGACGACCAAGGAAAGAAAGAGAACGAAACAGACACAGCGCGAGCGAGAGAGAGGGCAAGTGAAAGAGCGACTGAGAGAGAGAGAGAGAGAGGGAGAGATGAGACAGCCCTGTGGCTGAAGTGCGAGGGCATCATAAATATTAATAACTCGCTATCGATATCCGGAAAAACTGATTAACCAGCGCAAAATGCGATTTTCGATGATGATGATGATGATGATGGTGAAAGAAATCAAGAATCAACAATATTTGAATATCGTTAATTGATATTGTTAAATTCAATTCCAAGCAGATATAGAAATCGCGAGTGAGCCGCGAGAGAAAAGTGACGCAGCCCAGCACTTAAGTGCAAAGACTTAGAAAGCAAAGTAAATAAAGAAAACACACGAAAAACACAAATAAATAAAAACACAACAAAATAGAAAACAGGCAGCGGGGCGGCAAGAGAAAACAAGCAACTGAGAATTGGCCAAAGACAACGCCAAAATGAGTCCGAGGCCCGTGGGCATTGGATTCGAAGGCGGCCGCAAACCCCCCAACAACAATGCCAAGATGCGTTTCCGATGGCCGCCACCACCATCGATGATGGTTGCCACATCAGCATCAGCAGCAGCATCAGCATCAGCAGCACTTGCCTCACCAGCCACAGCAACAGCAACAGCAACAGCAACAACGACGACGACGACAACGATGACGACGACAGCAAACAGAGCGACATCAAGTTATACCACAAAAAACAAAACAAAAACAATCACACAACAACAACATATCCACAGCAAACATTGGAGCATCATCCCCAGCATCATCCCCAGCATCATCAGCAGCAGCAGCTCCAAAATGAGCAGCATCGCCGTCCTTCTACTGGCCATCGTGGCCCTAAACAATCTGGATTGCTTCCTGGCCCCAGCGACAGCAGCGCAGCTCGGCGAGTCGCGCCTACGACAGAGTCCAACAGGTTAGTCCCAATCCTAATCCTAATCCTAATCTTAATGCTCATCATCTCTTGCTGCTTATTTACTCGTTTATTTCAATTATTTACCCAAAAAATGCGTTGCCCTTTGCGCGCTTTCTTTGCCCTTTTTAAATATGTTTATTAGATTAATATTAACAGCACTTGAATATCCTATTAAATGGGGCTCTTAACCGAAATATAAACATAATTCAACAAGTTGTTGGCATTATCGGGAAATATAATAGTTGAAGACACAAAAAGAATGTGAGGCACATAATTGCAGGAAAATAATAAAGCGTCGAATTTAACTATATTTATTATGTAAACATTAAGAACTGAAGTTACGTTCTTTTTTAAATATGTTTATTAGATTATTAGAATCTTGAATTAACTATTAAATGGGGTTCGCAGCGGAAATATAAACATAATTCAACAATTTATATTCCGGAAACCGAATAAGTTAAAGATACAATAAAAAATTATAAAATATGAAAGGGTAGATTTTATAGCCTCTTGCTATATTTACTATGTAAATATTAAGAGCACTTACCCATTAAATGGGTCCTGACTGAACCAAATAGATAATATAACAAAAATATAAACATAATTAACCAAGTTGTTGCCACATATGAAAATAATATGTCGCTGATAATTCAATTTAAATAATAAAGCATTGCCACTTTTCACTATATATATTTTCCACAAACAATACAGCAGGGGTTCTCGTAAATCAACAAAAAATAAATATATATATAAAATAAATTCAGTATATCATTTAAAATCATTTAAATTTTTGATGTTGTATTATTTTTTGCAATGCGTTGATGCTTACTGCAGCTGGTATCTTCAAGTTAAATGTACAAAATTACCTTTTCTACTTGGAAATTATTTGATCATGACAATGTGTATTTAACTCAAATTTTATTAGGAAAAATATATGTGCTCTGTTTTGAAATTAAATCAAAGCAAATGCGAGTCATTATCATTTATGCATAATATATTTTTGTTAGTCAAAAATTAGAGGTTCAAGTTCTTTTGGCTTTTGCAGCTATAGTCTCAGTACCGATTTATCCGTAATCTTTGGTATTGTCATCTCAATGACAATTTATAGTTAGAGTCGAGACTATCTTTTATCAGATTTTGCATTTTTTTCCGTCAAATTTGGAAAAAAAGTCGTTGGTTGCCTTTCAGGCATCGTGTCGCATATCGAATATGGACATTGCTGTTTTGTGTTGGTCGAGGGAAGCTATGAATCCGCATTTACGCTTAATCAGCAGTTCTACGAATAATGAGCAACGATTTTCGTGGATTTGGTGGCCAACAGGGAAAGGAAACTGCTGTGGAAATGCGTGGAAATATCGAATGACAGCATTGAACATTTGCCATTTTCCACCAGCGGCATTGAAAAATCGAAAATCTAAATTTTGAAAACACCGAAAATTATGCTCAGCTGCGAGTTATAGTTTTTCGATGACTTTAAAGACTTGCAACACGTAGTGATGAATAATGATACTAGAAAATACATGAAAATATATAGTATATACTAAAGAATAACGCTACAAGTATATTTTTTGTTTATATTTAAATATACAGTATGTATGTATATAGTGAAGAATAATGATATTAGTGTATACAAATATATATGAATATATTTAGTAAAGAATAATGCTACTAGGATATGGGAAAATATATACGTATTTATAGTAAAGAATAATGCTACTAGTGTATAATTTTATATACCTGAGTTTACTTGGGATTGAAATTTACGTTGGCTGTGGCGGAGATTTTAATCGTTCCCCAAGCTGCCGCTAAGATTTAGGCCAGAATAAGGACTGTCAAAATTTTGGAAGCCACGTGAAATTTATGTGTGTGTGTGTGTGTGTGTGTGAGTGTGTGAGTGAGAGGGAGTATCTATGTTGTCGTGTCACTTGAAAATCTGAGCGTTGCCTTCCATGCCATTATAATTTGCCCGCAGCATGACCAACATTTCACAGACATAGAAAAGAGTGGGGGGGGGGGGGGGAGTGGGAGAAATGCTTGTGTAATGAGCAGCAGCCAGCGACGAGTGCCAGAGCGAGACGGATAGCACGTGAATGAGCGAGAGGGATGCGACAGATAGGGGCGAAGGACTGAAGAAGAGGGGGCGACGCCTAAGCCACAAAAACTTTTCGTTGCGGGCGCAAAATTATGATGAAAAGTGGAAAGGCAACCAAAAAAAAAAAAAAAAAACAACACAACACAACAAACAAAAAAACGCAAATAATATTACACAAAAATTATGACGAAAATTGCGAAAGACACGACGCGCAAATGCTCTGTGCTATTTTTATATGCTTAATTAATTGCCGCGGAGCAACTGAAATGCAGAGTAGTAATTAAAGCAAGGACTAAGGCTGATGACCAACTGATGATACCTTGCTGTGTGCAAAGGCACCGAAAACACACACACATAGACAGATAGACAAACGCCCGCACACACACACACACACACACACACACAGACAGACACACATAGTTGTAGTACTTGCCAGAAATTTGTTGTTGCTGTTGCAATGACTTTTGTTGCTGCCTTTTAAATTTCTTCGTTTTAATACCCGCTACGCAATGGGCTTGAAGGGTATTATAGCTTAGTGCCAACAGGTAGAAGATATATACATACATATAGATCTAGAACTCAGAGACTGTAAATTGAAGAGATATCAAATTGTTGCTTTTAATATTATACTATTTAGTTTGTTTAAGATTTTAATATATTCTTGTTATATATGTATATATTCTTGATCTCTGCCGCTGCCTCACATCGAGAAGAAAATGATATCTATAGACAAAATCAGTTTAAGAAACAAATTTAGAGGGCATAAATAAAATGCAGTTGCATGAAAGTGTATTATATTTTTTAAATACTTTTTTTCGGTATATTATTTATATATCATTTAAGTGCAGCGGGTAGCTCACAGTCGAGCACGTCCGACTGCAGCTTTCTGACTTGTTTCATTTTAGTGTTCGTCTCGTTTCGTTTCGTTTCGTTTCGTTTCGTTTCGTTGTTGTTGCCTGAAATTATGAATCAGGAAGTCTTAATAAGCGCAATTTCAAGTCGTTAGTCACACAGAGAGGCTCTCGGCACGTCTTCGGCGACTACATTTAGTTTTCTGTTCTCTCTTGTTACAATCCACATGCGTGTATGTGTGTGCGTGTGTGCGTGTATCGAGCTTTTAGCGTCCAGACACACGACAATGCGAATGTGCGCGTGTGTGTGTGTGCGTGTGTAATACGGGGGCGTGTTGTTGTTGCTTTAGTTGTAGCCGTTGATTTTAATTAAGTGAAACGTTTAATGTGCGCCACAGATTTGTGTTCGCGCCCTTGATGCAGGCGTCGAGGGGTGAGAGGCAGGGACGAGGGCAGCTGGAACAGAACGATGGTGACAGTCAGGGGCAACAACTTTATGGGCAGATCAAATTGCTTTAAGTGGATCTCTAAAACAGAGCGCAACATTTTGTTTATTCATAGCCAACGCGGTTTTCAATTTTTGTCATGCGCCAAACGCCTGATTTGAATTCCAATTTGAATATCCAGCTGATCAGCAGCAGCAGCAGCAACAACAACAACAACAACACCAAGAACATCAAGAACAGCCCCATTGCAGTCATGTGACAAATAGCGTGACAGACACACTGACTGAACAATAGAGAGAATGAGAGTGCGAGTGAGAGAGCGAGCGAATGAGAGTTAGTGCACTGAGAATAAATTCTTCTTCTCATATGATATCGAAGTTGCACTCAGAAAGTAAATTCTTAATTCAAGAACGACACTCTAAATTAGATATTCTTGAAAATGAGCGAGATTCTCAACTTAAGAATATAACCACAATTCCAGAGTGAGAAAATCTCAAAATTGCAGCCAGAAAGTAAATGCTCAAATCAAGAACTAAATTCTGGAATTAAGACATAAATTTTGTTTTTTTTTTCCATTTTCTATGTTAAAGAGAAAAACTTTAGGAAGAATATATTGAATAAATTTTGGAATTTTGAGAATTTATTGAACTTAAAATATATTATTAAGGAATAATAAAATTGTAAAACGTAAGATTGAACTTTAGTTCCAAGTATTTTTTTTAAGATCAAATCGAAAATTTCTCTCTAGTGTTTAGAACGTCGTTTTTCTCCCTCTGCACTTTTGCACATGCAGTTTCGCCACACCTTCGATGCGGTTGTTGTTGTTGCAATTGTTGCCGTTGTTGTTGCTGCTACTCCGGCAACAATCAAATAGCAACACAAAGTCATTTAATGCAATTTGCTGATTGCGCTCTATGTTATTATTATTGTGCTCCTCTTGTGCTGTACCTTTTGACATTTGAACAGAGTGTTGACTGCGGAGTGCTGACAATACCATCATACTCTCTCTCTCTCGCTCTCTCTCTCCCCCTGACTCTCGCACGCTCTCTCTGTCTCACTGCATGGGTGGCTGGCGCCCAAGAGCAAAAGGCAAAAGAAGAAATGACTTTAATGACATTTAATAAACAGCATACAACAAAATTTGCCAAAGCAACGAGCGCAACAGAGAAGAGGATAAAAGGCAACCGGATTGAAATTCCAGTTTCAATATGGCAGACAACGAGACAAGAGATGAGACGAGAGACGAGACGAGACGAGACGAGACAAGAGACGAGACGATGCAGCTGCAGTCACATCTGACTCTGTTGCTGCTGCTGCTGCTGCTGTTGATGGTTGCGAGTTGTTGCAGTTGCTGTTGTTGTTGTTGTTGTTGTCCCTGCAGGTCGCATCAATATCATTGTGCTAGTTACAGACTGACACCCATTCAAACCGTCAGCGAACGAAGCGCAAAGCAAAGCTTTGACTTCAGTTACTGTTTGTGCTATGCACACACACACATTGACGTGTCCCTTTAGCAGCGATTGTATCCATTGCACTCGTCACGCACTATCTACTTTGTAGACAGCTATGGACTATGACACGTTTTGTATGGAAAAAATAAATTGCATTTTAGTTAAATATTTAGTAAAAGAAGATGGAAATAATTTGAAGAATTTATATTTCAAAAGAAGATTTAATTTACTGCATTTATAATAAAATAACTTCAGAATAAATGTATTGTACATTCATCTGTATTATGAGAATTATAGTATAATAGTTTGCTACAAAAAAGAAAAAAAAATGGAAATAGTTGAAAATTTTGGTTTCCAGAACAATTATTTCATTTATTGCGTATTAATTTGTTTTATATGAATTATAGTTGAATATTTTCTTCAAAGAAAATGGAAATAATTTGGTATATTCGTATTTTTGAAGAAAACTTAATGTTTTGCATTTATGTTATTATTATTTGAATTCTAGAAAATTCAAATAATATGAAATACTATATGCGTATTTTTGAAGAAAACTTAGTTTATTGCATCAGTATTTTTATTTGCATTTCTCTCCAATTTAAATTCCAATCTGCACTAGTGACTTCAGTAGTTGCGCACTCAGTACTTCGTGCTGCAGGACTTTGTTATGCATATGTATTTATGGCGTTGGTGTCATGTGTTGCTCACACACACCTCTGTTGGTGTTGCCTGTGTCGTAATAGAATCAATGTTCGTGGCAGCCAAAGCGAAGCACAAAGCAAAATTCTGTTTCGAACGATAATCAATTTAACAACTCTAATTTAATTAATTTGCTTACAAATTCAATTAATGCAACGACGAGACAAATATTTTTCCAACTAAATATTGAGACAAAGGAAGCAAATCACATCAAAGCAGCAATAGTTGAGTAGTAATCATAATTGTGAGACAAAACGAGATTAGTATTAAATAATGACAGTTTAGTATTTTTTCAAAAATACTTTGAGATAAAGAATATTAGGTATACAAAATGAAGTATACAAAATTAAGTATATGAAGCTCTAGACAGCATCATCATTTAATATATTCTTGAAATAAACCAATACAACTCGATTTTTTAAAAATATAAGTTTTTAACTAAGCAGGCAGTAATATTCAATGTGCCATCTTTTTTTCTTTCCTTTTTATGTGAAGTAAGTCTCATTTGTTTTTGGTCACATTCTAATAGAAGAAAAATTGTATTATTTTTTATTTGAGAATTGTACAATATTATATTATTTATTTTAAAACAAATATGAATTGGAAGAGGAGCTATAAAAAGGGTCTATTGCAGTCCAAACCAGACAATGATTTTCTGGCTAAAATAAATATTTTAATTACATTTTGTGCAATTACAATAGCACCTTCCATCTGTGATGTGCTTAAAGATGTCCAAAAACAGGCAGATGTTTTTGTCGCTCTGTCGCCTTTAATCGTCATCGGCATCGTCATCGACAGCAGCTGCATCAGCTGCGGCAACTGCAATTGCAACCGCAGCGCAGCGCAGCAGCAGCAGCAGCAAAGCCACCGCCGATGATGCTACTGCTTCTTCTTCTTCTTCGCTCGCATAGGCGCACAAAGGCTTTTGCTGGTGGGTGGCTTGGGTGGCTGCTGACCGCAAAGTTAATTGCAATGTGTGTGTGTGTGTGAGAGAGAGAGCGACTGTCTGTGTCTGTGTGACGCTCTCTTTGTGCGTGTGTTTTGCCTTTGCCGATGTTGCGGGCAAATAACTTTGCCAATAGTTTGACCGAGTCAGCAACTTTTATGAGAGCAGCTTTAAGTTTTGTTTTGATAAAATAACATAATTATGATTTATTATACAATTCAAATATTGATGTGCTAGTGTGACCAGCATATTTGCGAATACTGCATTCAGTGAAAAGGTCACATTAATATGGGCACACTCAAATTTCATTTGCAAATCAATAAATAATCAACGTGTCTAAGTACAAATCTAAACAAAAGGCCAGCAAAAAATATACAATGCGAAAAGTAGCTTTGCCTATCAGATTAATTACAGTGGGACGAAGCGGCCGAAACGGGTTTCAACTGCATTTCCAATAGTTGCTTGCAGCAAGTTCCACTCACACACACACACAGACAAGCCGCCCACTTTGGTTGAGCTTCCTTCACTCTTGCTCTTGTGGCGGTCGCGACGTCGCTGTCGCTGTCGCAGTCGACATACACCGTTAGCAGCGACGCTGGCTGAGCTTTGCGCTTGGTTGACTCCTTTGCTGTTCTCCCCTCCTTCCCTATCATTCGCTGGCTAGCCGGCCGGTTGTTGTTGCTGTTGCTGTTGCTGTTTGTTATTTGTCTGCTTCGTCTCCAATTTGCTTTGTAACAACGATGCGGTTCGATGATGATCTGTTTGTCGTGATGGCAAAGTGGGTGGGCGGTGCGGTGCGGGAGGGGGGGAAATGCCGGTAATAACATCATAGGTCGACTGGTCGTCGTCTGTCGGTCGTCGTCTGTCGGTCGTCGGCTGTCGGTTCGGCTCTCGGTCACATGTCTCCAGTAGCTTGCTCTCTCGCTCGCTCTCTCGCACACATTGTCTTCCGTCTCGTGTTCGCTTCGATCGTCGGCAAGGTATTTTCTTGCTTTATTTTATTTTACTCGTATTATTGTTGTTGTTGTTGCTGCTGCTGCTGCTGCTTGCCTTGCTATAAACAATATTTTCTTTGTTGTTGTTGTTGTTGTTGTCGGCGTTTCTTTATTGCCTCTTTGTGTGTGCACATTTCGTTGTTGTTTTTATTTGTGTGTTTTTTTTTCCACTGAAATTCGTTTTTGTTTTCTTTTTTGCGGGCTTTCTGTGTGGTTGTTGTTATTGTTTCTCGTACAGCATTCGGTGCCTGGCACCGGCGATCACCGTTTCAAGCTGCGACAGCAACTACAACAGCAACAACAACTACAGCAACCCAAACAACAATAATCGCAGTGCATGTGCACCATGCGAGAGCGAGTGCGAGAGCGAGAGAGCACGATGGGGACAGTGATGGAAAGACGCAAGCACGATATAATAATAATAATAATATGTAAGACACATACACACACACATTTGCATAGTCAAGACTCAAGACTCAAGAATAATTTCCCCAATGATTCACATGAGATTTCTCGTGCTTAATGCAGCCTCATTGAATAAATTAAAAATAATGAGAATTTAATCAAAGTTAATCTTGTAACTCGCATTTTCTTATTATTAACTAAAATTCAACACACACCCACACACACACACACATTGTGCAATTTGCAGCAATTGTTGTTGTTGGATCATTTATTTATGGAATTGTTTCTTGCTTAGTTATTTCTATTAATTTGCTGCAGAGAAAACTTTATTAATTGTTTGCTCTGCTTTTAATTCCTCACTTTAAATCGACTTAAGCCCCACAAATCTTTAATTTTCAATAATTTTCGAGAATTGCAGTAATTTTGTTGGCTTTTAATTTTGAAATGTGTAAATTATTATAATTGGAAAATATAATATTTATTAAATTTCTTTCTATCTCATTTTTCAAATTGATAAGATATATTGAACTTTAAGGAATTTATTGAATTTGATTCGCATTTAAAACAAGGAAATAAATAATTTGCTAAATTGAATAATAAATAAATAAATCCATTATTCGTCTGATTTGTTCTTACTTCTAAATTCGTTTTCTTTAATGCTTTAAATTCTTGTTATTACTTTGGAAGTAATTTTCTTTTTAAGATTAACCTGATTTTTCGTTGTAGATTTACTAGCATTCATTTATGATTCGAATTATAGTAATTTCGTTGAAGTTCTTTTTTATATTTCGCCAAAATCTATGTGACTTAAAAATATATATTTTTTATGCTTACATTTTTGTATTCTTTATTTATCAAAATTGAGGCATTTTTATTACGTTTTCTTAGGCTTCGATTATTTAGTATATATATATATAAAATAATATAATATAATTTAGTATATTGCAATTCTTTTTTATTTTTCCCGTACACATTCAAAAAAGAATTTATGATATTTATCGAAAATTTGGCATTGCACTTCAGCTATATTGTTTTGGATCATATTTATTTATTTAACATATTTATATATTGGAATTGGCTATAGAAATGCAGATATGCAATGATATAACTATTTAACAAATTTGTTTGATTTCGATTTAGCTGGAACTGAGTTCGTTTAATTCAACAGTCGTTGTTATTGCACTTTGATTGCTGTTGAAGTTTTGCACCTTTTTGTGTGTGTTTGCAGTTTGTGCAGCAAAGCACTTTTGTTTGTTCTATTATTTTAATGCATGATATATGAACAAAGATGCAAATAAATCAATAGCATTCGAGTACTAATCGTACCATAAGGCAGCTGCCACAGCAACACCAACAGCAACACCAACGTGAAGCACTTTGCATTTGAATTTCGAGTAGCAATTGCAGTTTGTAGTTTTGTAGCTTTGCAGTTTGAATTTGCATTTGAATTTGTTTTAAGCTGCCTGTCGGACTCGACTCGCCTGTGTTTAATTAAAATGAATGCGAGATTGCATAGATAATAAATATTTCAATTATAGAATGCTTGCAACAAAGCAAAAAAAAAAAAAAGAACACAAAAAAATATATACATATATGTATAAATAAAATAAATATCGCATACAAGAATTAAGCCGATGGCTACAGTTTCCATGCACTCGGCTCTCGGTACCGTTTATAAGCCACTTTATCCTTTGTTAATGCTTCCATATGATTAAGGGCTGCAAAAACAGTGTTATTTATGTATATCACATGTCAAACTGTTGCAAATAACCAACAAATCATTTGAGTGTGCTCAACAGCCAGATACTTCAAACTGTTTGCTTTTTCAATTTTTTATTCGCAACTATTCAAGGGGCAAATTGTCTGCAAGTTTATTAAATTTACTGGAAATATAATTTTTTGGCAAAAAAAAAAAGTGAAAATCATTTGCGAGACGAGTGTGCTCAACAGCAATATACTTCAGTCCCCTTTTTTAATATTTTATCTATAAATATTTGAGGCGCAAATTGAAAATATTATTTGTTCAACAAAAAAATTCTGAAAATCATTTGCGAAACGAGTGTGCTCAGCAACTATATACTTCACACCCTTTTGATTTAAATATTTTATTTACAACTATTCCTGCCTGTTTCGCCACGAATTGTTAAAACCCTTTGGTCGCTTTTGGTTGGCGTGATTTGCAGGCAAATAAAAACACTATTCAATTTGGTCGCTGTCTGATTGTCATGTGGCATTCAACTAATTGTTTTTAACAGAACAATAATACACATATGTATTATAACTTAATTGTTGGAGACTGAGCTGCCGTTGCAGCTGCGTTAAATTTTTCTAAGCTGCAGCTTACATGGCGTATGCGCAATAAGTGCGTTTGCATATTAATCTCAGCTCTGGCAATCAATCCATTAAAGATGCAACTAATTTGCAATTCTGTTTTTCAATATCAATTCCAAACTGACAAGGCTAATATAATATGAAGAAACGAACGGTAAATACGTGTGTATGTGTGTATGTGTGTGTGTGTGTATTTGTATTTATGATTTCCTGTTGAGCACAAAAGCGCACAGAGCAATAAGCATCATGCATTATAAATGGCTAAGTACTGACCACAACTTCCCTGCCCGCCCCCCGCCTTCTCATCATCATCAGCATCACAGCTCACAGCTCAGAGCTCAATGTCGAATAAGCGGAAGAGTCGCTTTTATTATAACTATTTTTATGTGTTTTAAGTTTCATTTATTTGTTCTGTTTTTTTTTTTCAATTTATTTGTAGAGACGCATATTTTGTTGTTTCATTTTCAATATTTATTTTCTGGTATTGCGCCTTGAGGCTTCATTTTGGCCATGTTTTTCGTGTCTGCTGTCGCAGCAACTGAATAATTTAGATGTGTTTTCAATATGCTGTGCGCTGTGCGTATACGTAATATAAATGACGTATACGCGTCTCTGTCAAATATTTTATGCATTCTAACTGTGCCTACGCTGCTGCTGCTGCTGCTGCTGTCACTGACTTACAGTTAATTGTTTATTGAATAATTACTTACCTACACACACACAGAAGCTGAATCGCAGACTCATTATGAGTAATTCTAACGAGAGAAGAGCGAACAACGAGACCATCAACGTCAATAACGAGTTTTTGATTAGGGTTCCGCCATTCACTTTATCAGCACAATAGAATATAGAAACAAACAATTGCAGGTATTTGCTTCGCCCTCTCGTCCCTCGTCCCCCTCAGCGCTCAGCAGATGAATCGACATAAAACGACATTCATCAATTCCCATCGAAAACAAAAACTCTTTTGATTTAGCGCTGCTTTTTAATGCCACACTGCGAGCATCCAAAAAACACGCTCATCATGTTGCACATGCTATTTATATACTCTTTCGTTTCGAGATTCGTTGCAAAATGTCGCTGGATTTGTTTGCATTTATTTAAGAGTACATTAATAGCATGTACAATTATTTATTTGCTAACAATAATTACTTTTGCAATCTTACTTAAATAGTTCGTTTCATTTTGTTATTAATAACACAATCTATTGCTTTGCTTTTTGTGGCTTCAATTGTTTTTATTCTATATAAATATTAAAATAGTTATTCTAATTGTTGTTTAAAGAAATAAAAATACTAATAACTTCAACGTTTCTTCTAATGGCACGAAACGTTTATTTTTAAATATTAATATAATTAGTTTTTATAGCTGCTGTCTAAAAAAATAATTATTTTTGTACTAACAAAAATTATTTTCTGCAACTTGATTTCTTAAGAATTTAATTGCTTTTATGTAACATGAAAAAAACAAAATTATGGGATAATATATATTTGTATTAATAAGAAAACTTAGTTCCACAGCTTTCCTTTTTTAATATTAATTTTTTCTATTTATTATGTTTTAATTAAAAAAGTCTTCACATGACATTTATTTGCATTCAATATGAAGTTCAAAATAGGTATTCTAATTTTGTGTTTTATGTAATACTTTAAAAAATAACAAAAATTATTTCATTAACGTTGCTTCTTCTGCATTTGATGGCTTTGATTAAATATTAAAATCTGTTATTTTATTTTTTTTGTGCTTAATATATGCAGAAAAAAATGGTTTTTCCTTGTTACTTAAATGTGTTTACAACTCGAAATAGTTTTTGAAAAGTCTTTTAAGATTACAGCTGTTTTAAAAGCTTTTTACAAATGACAACAAAAATCTGCCCAAATGCAGCAATGGTTTGCGATTTGAATGAATGATTTATTTTCGTTAAATCGGCGTTGTTTTTAATTTGCTTTAGACGCAGTAAAATTGTTTTAAATTGAATAGAATGACGACGCTTAGTTTTATTTTTTGTGGGGTTTTTTTTAAATTTGTTTCCGAGTTGCGCTTATTGGCGAGCTTAATGGGCAGGAGGCTGAGGTCGGGCAGTCAATGTGCCACATAATTGCACACACACTATGCAATGTGTGATGCGCGGACTCGTAAGCTGCATGCCACATGCCGCATGCTGCAGGCTGCAGGCTGTCGTTGCATGCAACATTTTGCCTCTGCTCAACAGTATTAAGGCTTCAAAAATTCCCTTTTTGGCTGGCAGCAAAAATATTTTCACAAAACGGAATTAAATCGATTTTGGCTCACCCCCTGAGGCGGGTCCAAGAGGCGGCTGAGGGGGCGTGGCAGGGCTGAGAGAAGTTCATACAGCAAACGTAGTTAATTTTTTATTTTTTACCAATTTTTCGTTTCTCATTTTTTTTCCTTATTTTATGCTGTGTTTCGTCTTTTGTTATGAGCGCAACTCCCACCGAAAATTGTCGGGCCCCCGTTTTGCGCTATTATTCTTTAATCAATTATTAAAGTGCAGTGCGAAAATCAATGGAATTTTCCACTTTATTTCGCATAATTTTCATAATAACAACAAATTTCTCGAATAAAGTCAAAACTAATAAAGCGTCTGCGTTTGATCCGTTTGATCCATCATCAATTAAGCGATCAATTGCATTATGGAAAATCGTGCCACATCGAGATGCAGCTGCATTCGGATCGTCGGTCGTCGGTTCATCTGCATAATGCATTTTATTTATATGTACTTTATAAACTCGCATGTTGGCAACAAGCAAATTAATTGAATGGCACAATTTTGGCTCGCATCATGTGCAGAAATTCCTTCATTGCTGGTCCATCAAACCAGTCCGAGTTTTTACAATCTTCCAGCCGCTAAAACTGTAGCTGCAGTATACTCGACTAAGACGCACACGTAAGTTCTTGATGGTTTATTACTTGCCAAAATAAAATCGAAATATGATAAAATGTAAATAAGTTTAAGCTTGCAATAGTATAAAAAAAACAACAACAAAATTTTGCTTTCTTAAAATCATTAAATTATCATCTAGCAGAAATGACAATTTGAATAGACAAATTGGGTTTTTAAAAAATTCTACATGATGTTCGGCTTCAAGAATTTTTAAATATAAAAAAGGCAATTCGAATCTAGAACAAATGTTTCAAAAGATTAATTGCATTTAAGCCAAAACCGTTTTTTTCTGTATCACATCTCGATGGCTTAGGAATTATTAAATAAATACATTATATTTCGTTCAAGTGATAATGTATTGAATGTGTTGTTAAAGCATATATCGCATTATGGCTTCAAAAAAAATACGACGAAAAATAGTTGGAAATAGTTATCAATAAATAAATAGTTTGATATAACTAAGATTTTGAGGAACTGAAATTGTTGAAGATGTTCTGTAAAAGTCACAAAAGGAAATCGCTAATTGAAAAGACAATTCGAGTCTTAAACGAACTATACTTCTTAAAGAGTTTATTTAATCGCATTTTAATGCCTCAAGCTCTCATTAAGGGCTGCCATTAAATTGTTATACCCTTGCACTCGCTGTTTACGCGGTATAACAACAACAACAACAACAACAACGATTATTACAAAATGGCGTCGCTCAGCCATTTGGGTTGTGATTTTTTTTTGCCATTTCTTTGCAAGTGCGTGTGTGTGTGTGTGTGTGTGTCGCATATATTGCATTTTTATCTGCTGTGTGTGTGTGTGTGTGCATAAACGAATTTGAATGGACGACCCCTCGAATCTGGCAACGTCAAAAGTAAATTCGCAAATTTATACATTTCAGCAAACTTCTCGCCAAAGGGAAGAAGGGGGGGGGGGGAAGGGGATAGTGTAAAAGGAAGAGCATTAAACGCTTATAATTAAGTTGGATGACAATTCGTGGGCGCTGAGTGAGTGCATTCCGTGTTCGGCTTCGGCTTCGGCTTATGCATTTGCAAAAGCTTTCAGCGTTCAGTGTCGAAATCAAAATAAAAACGAAAATTGAGTAAAATTCGCCGAGGGCTTTATGTAATATTGAATTAGTAGCGTCGACTGAATGCTTCATTTTACCTTTTTACTTGATGCTGGGCGCCAAAAAAAAAAAGAATAAAGCCAGATAAAGTCGCATTTTGACATACGAAGTGCAAATTGTAAACTGCAACTCGCAACTGAAGAATGGGAATTAATTGCGAACAATGCACTAGCCAGCCCATATAGTAATACTATATAAATACATGTACATATATATAAGTTCACCACAAGCAAAGCAATAATAACAACAATGGCGCACACTGAGAGAGAGAGAGAGGAATATAAATAAATGCGAATTTTGTCTTCGTTCTGCAGTTTGCACATTTCACGACAATGTGTCTGTCATCTGCATATATAGTTTATATACCAAGCATTGCGCAAAGCCCTGCAGCAAATATTTAATAGCAGCTAAATTTATTGCTTGATTTTTCGGCTGTCCGTCCGTCTTTCTGTCTGTCTGTCCGTCCGTCCGTCTGCTTAAGCAGCCATATCTAAGGCATTAAGAGCGGTTTAAACTGCCTCTAAAAAACGAAATTCAAAATTAAATGAACATTGAAATTATTGTTAAGCTGTAAGCTGTTTAATATTAAAAATCACTAATTAAATCGACTTGAATACGATAGGTAATAAAATAATTGTATTCACAATTCAATTTGAAAATGAAAGAAAATAAAATCATAATATTATTAATTTGACTTGAATACGATATTATTTTGAAAATTGGATACGATTGAAAAGAAAATAATTATATTAATAATTCGAATTCAATGCGATTGAAATACAAAGAAAATAAATATTTTAACGAATTTATAATATTAACAAAAATGATCATAATAACAATATTTAAATTCTGTTGAAATTTAAAAAATTATTTTAATAATTTGATATGAATGCGAAATAAAAAAATGCAAATTTTAATTATACGACTTAAAAAGAAGTCAAAATAAAAGAAATAATAATAATTTGACGAAAATATGAAAGAATTACAAAAAAAGAAAATAATTATATTACAAATTTGACTCAAAACGGTAGAAAATAAAATAATAATATTTATGACTCAATTAGATTACAGATGAAAGTAAAATTGTAAATTTTCCAAATTCGACTTTTGTACGATAAAAAAATAAATATTAATTATTTAGAAAGAAAAATAAATGCAAATAGAAATTATTGTGAAGCTGTAATCTGATTTAGCTCGAATACGAATGAACATAAAATAATTGAATACGAAAACGAAAGAAAATATAGTAATTATGTTAAACACTAATGTAGGAATTCGAGTACAGGTCACAAGCTAGTCGAGCATGCTCAGCCACAACCTTTGGCTTATTTATCGATACCAGCCGAGAGCAGAGTGCAATGCACCTGAGAGCTGCGTTGAAATGGACCCCAGAGAATACCCTACATGGCAGGCGGCAATAACGATTTTGCAATGCAAATTTTACCCTTTGTGAAATGCGTATGAATTTGCATGCATGCAAAAAGAGGCGAAAGGCGAGACGGGGAGAGGGGGAGGGAATTGCAGCTTGCATCTTAGTTGAACGCTGTCTTGGCCAAGAATTCTAGCATGCAGCTAAGTATGCAAATTCGTTCACACACACACTCACATATATAGAGAGACATTTATGGTCTCTCTGGCCCATAAGCTTGTTGTGGTATTCCGGTTTTCTCCTCCATCATCATCGTCGTCGTCGTCGGCCAAGCATCCAGGGCAGCTTTAATCCAGGCAGCTGCAGCCCAGTAGTCCAATTATGGATTTAAGTACCGACAACCAATTGAAAATGACAAAACAGTCGGAAGTCGCAATATTTGGCCTTTGCAGAACGTTCTCCATAATTACATAGCTACGTCACGCATACGCACTGTTGACAGCCCCCCAAATACGGCAAAACAACACAAGCTGCAAAAGTTTTTAATTGCTTGGCGCCAGCTTTTTTTTTTTTATTTTTTTGTTGCACAAAGTTGCATTAACACGACACCAGGTTGCAGCATCAACAACTTTCGATAAATACGATTACGCCAATGAGATCATCATCATCATCATCATCATCGGCTTCATCGTCGTCGGACTTATGCAAAAGTTTCTTGTGCTTAGACACGCTTATGGCAGTTACAACGACCGAGTATCATGTAATTAAAATAGTTTCGGGGGGCGTTTCATAAAATATTTATCGCCGGCATCGCAATTGTCTGCTTAATTCTGCACTGCACCAGAGTTTAACAAGCATAATTAATGGCCCAACTTGCCGGGGCTAAAGCGAAGAAGGCAAAAGAATCGGACAACTTTGACGTGGCAACAAGTCACATGCGCTGCAACTGTTTCTCCACTTGTGTTGCAAGTTCATTCTCAGCTCAAAATACTCTTACTTTCAGCTGAATCTGCCAACGAATATTCACAATAATTGTCTGAAAATCTGTCTTTCGAATAAATATAGTTTGATTAATTTTTGTTTAATTATTTGAGCTTAATCTGTGAAATTCTTGATTTCATCAATTTTATTGTAGTATGCCTTTGTTATATACAACTTTATTTTTAATGAATTTATGCAGTCTGCAAATTATTATCAATTTGTATGTCAATTATTTTGTTGCAATCTTTACAATCAATTTTGCTATTTAAATAATTTATTTAGCAAAAGCCATGTTTAACACATTTTTTTTTAAAAGCCATCGAAGGCGTGGTGTTGAAAAAATTTCATTGCTTCAAATATACAAATATTTAAAATATATTCGCATTTATTGCATTGAAATATATTATTATTTAGTTTTGCAAATCTTTTTGCAGCAAACGAATCAAAAATGTAGAGCTAGAAAACAACCGATCAAATTTATTTATTTACAATTATTGCTTACAGAAAATGTATAATACACATTTACATGAATAAATGTAAATTTTATGGTTTTTTTGACAACAACATTGACTACCTAAATCATTTATTTAGATAAATTAGTGAATTTTTAAACAAACTCTTTTGCAATATAAATAATTTATTTAGAAAAGTAAATAATATACATATATGAGCCAGAATATCCGTATATATTTGTTTAGCATTTATTATTATTACATAAATTAATGAAAATAATTTATGTTTTTCTGACAACTCAACTTATTTAGACAAATATGTTTTTAGCCATCGTAAATAATGAGGCAGAATTTCCGTACATATTAATTTACTAAACATTATTTTCTATTATTTGTATTGCATGAATTAATGCGAACAATTTATGTTTTTCTGACAACTCAACGAACTAGTAATTTATTTAGATAAAAATACTTAATTTTCATTATTTGTATGTGAATAATTTATGTTTTTCTGCCAACTCAACAAACTAATAATTTATTTAGATATAAATATTTTCACCCCATAGCAAATGTAGAGCTTCTATTTCACATTTATTCATTTACATTCTTTTATTTTCAATGAAAGTTATTTCTATTTTTGCTGTCGCCGTTGTCAGCGCTTTTTAAGTGCTCTAACTGCAGGGTGCTTGCACTTCCAGCACACTCGTGTTGTTAATTATTTCTGGGCTCGAGCCCAATCCCAATTCCAATCTCAATCCCGGTCACAGTCGCAGTCGCAGTCACAGTTACTTCACTTAACTGCCAAGTTTTGTGCTGAAAAATACTTATAAATTAACTGTTTTTTTTTTTTTTTCTGTGCGCTTCTTCTGTAGATTTAATGTGGCAGCTGCAGCTGCTGACCAGCTGGATGCCGAGCTTGCTCATTAAGGTTCGCAGCGAGCACAGCAAAAATGTCCACTCGAATGGCGTTTAGCGCGCAATTATGAGTTCTGTTTTGTTGCTCAAATAATTTGAAGAAGGGTTGCAAATGGAGATGCGACTTTAATTGTGTGTGTGTTTTCCTTTTTTTTTTAAAGCACACTTCTCGCTGTCTGCCACGCCGTAGGCGGCATTGAGGCGTAACAAAGCTGACTTAATGACTCCGAATCCGAGTCCGAATCCGAGTCCGAAAACGCGATGGCAGAAAAACAAATTAAAAATGGCAAATGAAATTTAAGTTGCAGCCGTTTAGACAGCAGCAGCAACAGTAAAAAAAAAAAATCGGACAACTCGCTTTTCACTTTTCACTTTTCACACTCAACTCGAACTCAAATGTCAACAAGGAATGGACTCTCGGTTCCGTTTTTGTTCGCCATCATTTCTCATTTCTTCAGCCATTCTCTTGACATTTCGTTTCGTTACGTTTTTTTTTTTGAGGCAGTGAAAAATTATTTACTGACATTGACGAAGATTCCGCGGCGAGTTCTTCGCCATATGCCCATTGTGACCTTTTCTGGGCAGAAATTACGCTCATTGTCATGGCGCGTTAAGTGCGCCTCCTGCTGAAAGTAATCAAGCATTGCTTAAATCAACCTTTGTTGTCCGCTTACTGAATGCGGCCACCATCGCGTATACTCGCTTTATTTATAAGCCATACTCACTTGCCACTTAATTCAGTTGCCATCGCCTCATTTAAGCACTCGCCAACGCTGCCTATTTTTATAACTCTCGACCCTCCTCCACCTATTTTCATTATTATTTGCATATTTATCACTTCAAATTTAGTGTGTTCGCCAGCACAATTATTTGTTTACTTTTTCTTTAATTTTAAAGCATTTTATTTTAGCATTTACTTTTAGCAAATTGCAATTATTATTTTTACTATTTATTTGATGAGTCTTAGCTTAATAATTAGTTGACTTCATTTAATTTATTAGAATTGGTTGGTTTGTATTTTGACTTTAGTTTATTAAATAGATTTCTTGAATTTGATTTTTGCTTATAAATTTTTGTATTATTGAATTTTCATTTGGGTAATTTCAAATTAATCAAATGATCATTTTTTTAAATATAATATTATATATTTGGTATCATGCCTCAACTTTGCTTCATTTTCATTTTAAACGCTTGACGTTTTATTATTAATTCATTAACAATTAAAAGTTGAATAATTGAATTTAATAGAATTGACTTGATTTTAATATTTTCTTGTGTTTTATTTTGTTATTCAATATTGAATTCATAAACTGTATTTCATCAAATTGAAATGATAATTAAATTAATAGAATAATTATTTAATAGAATTGAATTGATTTTAATATTTTCTTGTGTTTTATTTTTTTATTCAATATTGAATTTGTAAATTGTATTTCATCAAATTGAAATGATAATGGTATTAGAAATTATATCATCATTAATTTTCCTCAACTTAGTTTCTTATTTTTGTTGTATGAATTAATTGTTTCATTTAATTATTAGTTCTGCACAATTTCATTTGATCAAATTTGCATATTTTTGAGAATTTTTTTTTACTTTCCAACTTGCTTCTATTCTATTAAAATACATTTGTTTATTCATGTTGGCTTTTTTAATCTAATGCTTACTTATAATTATTAGGTTTTTTGTCGGACTTATTTAAAGAAATTTAATAAATATGTTCAGCTGTTTTGTATGAAGTATATTCGTATTTGTAACGTCAATTTAGTTTCCCTGTCGTTCTTCATGTCTATCATTTTATTAGTATCTTAAAGATTTTAAGTTTTATTATCAATTAGATTACTTTTTTTAGAACTGGACTTTAGTTTATACTTACAGTTGTTTGTTATTTTGTTAATAAAATATATTGGAATTCAAATTAATCATTTTATTATTGTCACAATAATTGTAAGTTTATAATATTCGGCTTTCTAACTGATTGATTTTATTAGTGTCATTATGATAGTTTCTTCTATTATATTATTTTGTTGTATTTGGCTTTTCAGTGACTTCTAATTATTTGTATCATTCAATTAAATAGTTGAATTTCATAATGTGCCTTGGAAGTTTCATTTGATCGGCACGCCACTCGAAGTGGCCAAATTAGCATTTGATTAGCTAAATGAGCTGCTCACAATGCGAATACATTGATATTGATTAGCGAGAGTGCAAATGTATTCGCTGGGGAGTCGGACTTCAGTTACTATAGTATAAGTTCCGGTTGCATTGAAGTCGCATTGCAAATTAGCCGTTGTTAATAACTTGGCGTGATCAATCAAGCTAAGTCGCATGCAAATGTGTGGGGGAAAGTGATGAGAGTTGAGGGGAGCAGCGACAACAATTACTGAACATAAATGTTCAATTTACAAGCAACAAGCGACAGCTGCAATGTGCAACATGGCGCATACGTAATCATTATTGACCAACTGATTGTTCGGCTTTTGTGCGCTGGATATTGTTGCCGATTCTCTGATTGACTGCATGACCAACTGTGTGACTGTGACTGTGAGTGTGACTGTGAATAAGCTTTGTCACGGCCACACGACCACACGGCCACGCCCCCCGACACTGCCTCCTGTCAGCCGTAGCCTTTTAATTAAACACAAACTGCAGTTGGTCGTCGTTGCAGCTGCAGTTTGCAGCGCCAGCCACAAATCTGCCACCGAAATAAAATCAAATCCCTGGCTAAATAGTTTGTCGCAAGGGTGAAGCGAACATGCGGCATGTGGCATGTGGCATGTGGCAGCAGATGAAGAAGAAGCTGTTGTCTGCAACGCCTTTTAATTAGGCCGGCAAAACGAACTAATTTAATTCCATATTTCTCTAATATATTATATATTCGTACAATTTCACTCTCGATTTCTCAACTGCTTTTAATTGTTGCAATTGTTAAAGTTTTTTTTTTGATAGTTGTTATAGTTTTTTTTTTATTCATTTGTGACCCTGGTCAAGCTTCGTTTTGCGCTGTTCAACGCCATTGGCCACGAATCTGCTGATGCATGACATTGCCAGCAATTTCAACTGCAATTGTGAATTGCCAATCAGTCCGTCCGTCTGTCTGTCTGTCTGTCATATTGTGGCCATGTGAAGATTAGCAACAAGAAGCGACAAGTGCTCTCACAGTTTATTTTGATGCACACCACGCTTTAAAAAGCAAATGTCAGCTTCAAAAAAATCAAAATAACAATCGATTTATGGAGCGAAGTTTCAGCAAAAATAGTAAAACATTTACTTCAAGTAATGCATATTTTTCTTTAACATACAAATTTATATGAAATATTTATGCAATAAAATATGTTTAAAGTGTCGAATTTAATTAATATTTAAGAAAAAGATTAAGTAAAGAATTTCCACTTGAAAAATTCAATTTAATTGAAGAATTTCTGGTATTTTCTGCTGATATCAAATGAATATTATTAGCTATGAAACTGTATATTAATTAAATATTCCCTTGTCGGTTAAATTGCAATTAAATATTCTAGAAGAACCCTAGAATTTATACCAAAAATTAATCGCATAATTAATCGATTAACAGCGATTTTAATATTGTGCAGTATTTTTATTGAATCTCATTATTTTCATTATATGTTGAAATGTTGAAATTTATTTTTTTTTGTTTCTATTTTGATTTGCATCATTCGAACCAAAAAATCTTTATTTTTTTGTTTACTCTATATTTTTATGCTTAATAGTATTTGAATATTATTATTTTCAAATAAATATTACATTTAAGATTGTTAAGCTGATTGGCTTTAATTTATTTTCTAACATTTGCTCGATTTACATTGTGTGGCAATTGAAGTTGCAATTATCGTGCCCCAATTGTGCATATTCATAATTCAAAATTATTCGAAAGCGACGAGCAAAATAATGCCATTTGAATGTGCAAATCGTGCTCGACTTGCAGTCGAATTTGTTTTCACTGCCAGATTAAATTGTTGAGCTGAAAGTTTATAGCCACAGTCATAGAATTCTATGGACAACGGTGCGTATGCGTGTTGTGCTTGTTGTAAATATTAATTGACATTATCGCCACAAAGCGAACTCGACTCCATGGCATTTATTGTGACCTTGTGCTGCACTCGTTGACCACTTTGTTTATTATTATAATGTGCATTCAAATCAAAAGCTGATTAATTTACAAGACAGAGAGAGAGAGAGAGAGAGAGAGAGATTGCCTGGGGCGCAAAAATAATCTGGCTTTAAAGAACATGGCTTTATGTTTCCATTAAGTTTCAATTAAATGCAAATAGGCGCAATGAATGCGATCTTGGTTAATGAATTGATGTAGATGCCGCCCAAAAACAGTTGGACACCGACAAATTTGTTGGGCGAAAAGCGTAACTCAATTATTTGGTGTCACCTCGAATAATTGAATCGCCAGTCCGCTACAACCCCCAACCCTCGAACCCTCGAACCCTCCATCCCCCTAACAGAGTTCGCTGACAGCCCAAAATGGAGAAGCTCGACAATTGAATTATCGAAGTCGAATGTCAGTGACTCCCTTTCTCTGCTATGGAAATGCAATTAAAATCAAAGAAGCGAGGCATCGACAATCAAATGGAAACGCAGCAGGCATCATTCAGTCAATCAGTCAGTCAGTCAGTCAGTCAGTCAGTCAAGCTAAAGGGCAACAAAACACTCACTCGACAATACCAAAATTGAAAAGTCATAGTTGAAAGTTGAAAAAGCTTCCCCCACATTCTAGCTACCTTATGAGAAGAGGGTCGGGCATAAATGCCAATGGACAAGTCCATTAGGAGCGTCAATCAACGCTGGCAAACAGCAACAACAACACGGCCAATAAAAACATTGAATTTTGATTTTCATGTTGAGGGCTTCACTCTGACAGACAGACAGACGGACGGAGAGAACTGTGTGCTGAGGCATGCTTATGTTCAGTTGCCCGGTTCGCTCAGTTAGGCCCCAGTTAAGCTCATCATTAATAATCCACTCAAATGTTGAGAGCAACAGATTCCATATGCGATTCAAAGCATCACTTTTTTCTTGGATTCCAACACCAGTTCTCGTTTAATACATTTATTTCAGTGCTTCTAAAAAAGAAAATGTAAAGAATCAAAAAATAATACAAAAAAATATCGCAAGACTTTTTTGACAACCTAATATTATTATTATAAATATATATTTATATACAGTAATTATTCTATATTATATTCTGTAGTCGATTAAAACATTGGATTACATAAAAAAAATTCTCTTATTTCACATCTATAAGGTAATTCTAATAATTAATTAAAATTAAAGCTAATTAATAATTAAAGCTATGGAAGACATATGAAAACGAAATAATAGTTTTTTTCATATTATATAAATTTATATTTAATAAATATTCCAGAGAATGTATAGGCAACGGATATTTTTTAAAAATACAAACAATTTATTCTTGAATAATTTGATTTCAAGTCAGAAAATATAAATCAATAGGAAAAATTGGAAAAATACATACATACATATATTTATATATAAATATGTGGCATTAATTATACTTATAAAGTTATTATTTTATATATAATTACATAGAATTTATGGTCGAAGAAACTTAACAAAAAATGTGTAGCATAAAAACAACTTAAATCGTAAAGCAATATAAACAAAAAAATAGTCATTCATAGAGAACTATATTAAATTTATAGTGAAGGACAATCTTTAAATAAATAGTGCAAAGTAAAATCTAAGCGCTGCTTAAAAAGTAAAGCCAATGCAAATAAAAGCAAACAATATATTTAAATATGCTTTGTATTATTCTTTACTTAGTTAGTGGAAAAGAGTCGCATTTTTAATTTAAATATAATTATAATTATTATTATGCTGTATGCTAAATTATAAAGAAATTATAGTCGAGTAAAAAGATACTTCTCTTGAATAAATAATACAACACGCTGTGTCTAGGGTATAGAAAAGTCGAGCAGTTGCTAAAAACAAATACATTTCAATAACAGCAAATTAAGTGATTAATAATAGTAATAATCGTTAATAATTTTACAGAGCATCTGCCAGTCGAACAACAATTTTTGAATAGCAATAAATACCACTTCTCAAGCAAGTTATTGCTAAATAAAAGTACAAAAGTGTTGGCAGGGTATCTGTCAGTCTACTACTGCCAACTGCCGCCAACTTTTGTAGTCAAGCATCTGAAGAGCGTAGATTTTTCGACAGGCTTTCAATAAACCTAATTGACACATGATGTTGACGCATCTCCAAATTTAATGCCAACGAAAGGGGAGGGGAAGGGCAGGGCAGAGAATAGAGGGTAGGGTATTTGGAGTGTTGTGTTTGCCCAGGTGTGTGTAAATATTTAAGTGTGGTTTGTCTATTTGTCAAACTGCTATCAATGACTTGCGGCCTTCGATGCGATGCGATGCGACTGCTAAACAATGCAGAGTCTCAGTATTAAGTTTGGGGTGGTGAGTCAAAAGGGGGTGGGCGCTTTAGGGGTGGGGCACGGCTAATCAGTCAGACAGAAAAAGAGGGGCGTGTCGGAGGCGTTTGTGCAGCTGGTTTGGCTGCTTGGCTGCTTGGCTTGGCTGGCTTTGCGGTTTTCGTTCGTTCGCCTGCCAAAATGCAAAATGCTTCTGCTTCATGCTCCATGGCCTGGGCCATAAAATAAATCTGCCATAAAACCGCAGACAACTTAAATTGAGGCAAAAGTCGTTGAATGCGAGAAAAGGGTTTCAAAACAAAGGCTGCCACTCATGTGTTTGTTCAAAACCTGCTTGCCGGCAAGATTAATGTCCATACACGATGTGCACACGACTATTAAATGTGTGTGTTTGCCCACAAACAAATTGCCGAGTGTCCTTTGAGCCTGGGCCCGAGTTTCATTCGCAAAAGAAATTCAAATGTGCAAAACGCATTTGCGAAATGATGGGCGACCAGATGAGCTAAATACACATAATTAAAGGCAACCACAGCAACAGCAACAGCAACAATAACAATAACATCATCAAGCAATTTACAATTTGCCAATTAACAAAATCATTGCGGCCAATTAGAGAAAGCAAACAACAACTAGCAACTAAAATGAACTGCAGCAATTACATTAAACAACAACAAAATACTCGCGTAATTCTAGCAAATGTTTTTCGTCGCTTATTGACAGCCTTCTTTCAAATGTCATTAATGAAGTTGCCGCCACAACTTGTCGTGCCTCACATAAATTATGCTAAATGCTAAATTATTTTGTCGCCCGCTTTTATCTGGCATTTCACTCAACTTCGCTCGTATCTTTGGCTCGTATCTTTAGCCAATCGTGTAGCTGTATCTTTGACCCAAAGTTGTTGCTGTCTCTGTCAAAGTTGTAACTGTATCTTTGGCGCAACTTGCAGCCAAAGTTGTGTCCAAGTTGTCTGTTGTGTGTTCAGCTCAGGAACTGCCGTAACTATTATAATTTCGCAAATCAAGATTGCTATATAGCAATCTCGAAGTAAAAGCAATATTTACAGCTTTGCAAAAATTAAAGTTCATTAGAAAATAATTCATTGATTTGTATTGAACAATTTGATAGGATTTATTTTAAAAGAAAAGTGATTGAACAATTTTAGAATGAAAATTTGAAAGATTCATTTTAAATGGAAAGCACTTCAAAACAAAATGTATCACTACAAAATGTATCTGCAACTTGTTTATCAATTTCCATTACTCAAATTGGAATATTGAGATATTTTTCAATTTAAATTTCAATTAATAGAAACTTACCTAATTAATTAATTTGTATTCTTTAATTTGATACTTGAAGTTATTTTTACAAAAAATGTAAATCAATTTTGGAATTAAAAATTACATTTTAATCAAAAAATTTAATACAAATTGAAATTAAACGTTATTTCTCAATGTTTGAAATTTAAAAATTAATTGTTTGAAAATTAAAATTAAGAAAAAAATACTGATATTGAAATCTTAATTAAACAAAAATAATTTAATGTCAAAATGTTCGTATATAATTCAAGTTCGAAAAGTTCGCAGTTTTCATATTTCATTATAGTTTTTGGAACCCAAATTTTCTCGCTGTGTATGAATGCATTTAAATTAAACTTTGGAAAACAGTTGCTTATATTTTTCGCTCTTTAACCTTAACAATTTAATGCGAAATAATTGTTTTATTTATTGTAACTAAACTTTGCAACTGATTTTTATGCAGCTCTACATAATATATTAGAACTGAAGATGTCCGAAATTTTTGTATTCTTAAAAAATTTATGTGAACTAAAGATGTCCAGCGAACTTTTTGTATCTTTCTGCATTGCTTTATACTTATGGCTGCAGAGATTTGCATGCGATCAATAGCAGCAAGTTAACGCAATTACAAAGCTTAAATTGAGTGTTAAGTCGATCGTCGAGAGTCGAGTCGACAGTCGACAGTCGAGAGTTGAGGGTTGTGGGTTGAGAGTTGTGGGTTGCAGGAAAGGCGCCAACTGCTGCAATTCAAGTGCATTTCAAGTGCAATAACTGAAAGGAGAGTTTAGAGAGTGTCTGCTGCCGACTGCCGCGATGGCAACAGACGGACAGACAGACAGACAGACAGACAGACAGAGAGAGAGAGAGAGAGATAACAGCATAACGTGGATGACAAGTGAGACTGGCAGACTGGCGGTCAATGTGGTTGTGAGGCATTGAAACCAATTAACGAACAATCAACTCCGGGCAACCGCAAAATTCAAAATGTGCAGCCAGTGGCCTGTGGCCATTGCCCCCTCTCCCCCCTCTCCTCTGCTTCCCCTCTTCCGTTCTTTTCCACTAAATATACACACACACACACACACGCTCAATGTGCAACAACAAAATCTGCACAATTTGTTTATTCCACTGGAAGCAAGTTTCGCCAGACTCCATTAATGATATGCACACTGCTACCCTGCAGTCGCCTGGCCCCCAAGTGGGGTATGCACGGCGTGTGCACTTCATGCAGGGTATTCATCTTGTCGTGCATTCTTTGCTGTAATAATTATTTTGCAATTATACATGGAAATGTTCAGGTAGTGAATATAAATAAGTAAATACAATTCAACATTGTAGAAATGACAGCATAAATCGTTTATAATGAATAACAATACAATAATATACATCTGGAATTTCACTTCGAATAATTAATTTTAACAGAAATTCCGAATTAAATATAACAGATGAGAATACATAACTTGGCTAAAAAATATTAATTGAATTGCAATAATTAACAATTAAAAATAATAATTAAAATTAACCTGACATGATATTCAATAAAATAGACGTGAAATTAATTTGAATAGAAAATCAATCAATGAATAAATAAATAAAATACAAATGAAACAATTAATTTACCAATAATAATAAACAATGAAAAATATAATATATATATTTTAATTAAAATTAGCCTGGCGTTATCTACAATTAACTATATTTGCAATTTCAATTCGAATAATAAAATTATTTGCATTTCTTATTTATAAAATAAATGAAATGACTAAAATAAATCGAGTGCAATTTTTATTGATAAAGAAATTGTATTGATTACAGCAGAAAATAATTAATTAAATTGGCTAAAATTATTAAGTTAATTAATAAAATAAATTGAATGCAAATTCAATAAATGACAGCAAACATGAATTGAATTAATATATAAAGTAGCTAAAAATAATTATAACTCTAGTTATATATATAAATTTAAATAATTAAAACTCGAAATTAGGGTATCTTTGACTTCGGTGCGATGTCGTTGTTTGTTTGTTTTACGCATGTTTGCGCTGCACAAACAACTTGAACATTATTTTTATATGTTGCGCATTGAAATTGCCGTGAAAATATGCAACAAATGAAACAATAAACATTTTAATTAAAATACAATAAAAATGTTAATAACAATAAAAAATATTATGTTGCACTTACAAGAAAATGTGAAAATGTGCGTTCATTATGCAATAAATCATTTGGTTTCAATGCGAAATCAAATTAAATTTAAATGTGCTTAAATTAAATCAACAGCGACAATTTGATGCGACAGACAAACAATAAAAATTGAAAACTGCAATTAACGAGAATCATTTGTGACATCTGTGGAAACTAAATAAACAAATGCTTATAAACAATGCCTAGGCCGAACAATCAACTACACAAATATTTAATGTGACAGCCAAGTGAGCAGCAGCTTAAAATAAAAACAGAATTCACAGCCTAATTGGTTGGGTAATTTAATCGCAACAGTCTCGCAACAAATCGAGTAAGGTTACGATATGGCAAATAAATTGAGCAATATTGAGTGGAGTGTCTTTTTTTTTTTTTGCTTTCCGATATATTATCTGCTACTATTTGAATAAGACTGCTAAACAACATTTATAGTAGGAATGCAATTTCTTGCATTTCTGTTGAAAGTGTTTTGAAATATTTTAATTACAATGAAAATGTTGATTTTTATCTAAAAGTGCAATTTTTCAATGGCTTTTGTAATATTTGAATACCACAAATAACATAAAATAAAACAAAAATATTACTTAAAATCAAATCAATTTTTAAAATTTTTTAAAAAACATTGAAAATTAAAACCCAAAAATACCTAAAAATGTAATTCCTTACAACAGCACTTAAAATGAAATTCAAATATTAGTAAATATTTCAAAGATCAATTTTTTATTGCTTTCTTGATTTTTAATTTCCTTAGGAAATATCTGTTAATAAATAGAATTAATTTTGGCTGCCATTTATAAATGTTCGTATTTTTTTTAAGACTATATTTTACATTTTAACATTCTCAAAAAAAGTGAATTCGCTTGCGAAAAATGCTTGAAAATTGAATGTGATTGAAAAGTAATTACTGTAAATCAAAAGAAAGGAAACTGCGTTTGATTTACAAGTATTCACTTTAAATCAAAATGCATTTTTCAACACATAAACAAATTCAGTTTGCTGCAGTTTAAAGTTGTTGCAAATAAATGTACTTAAAATTACATTTGGCACAGGCAAAGTGACGATATTTAAAGCTTGCTGCATCGAACACATTCAAAAGCAGCGCGCGATTGCGATTTTCAGCTGCAGGGGGAAAACGAATGAATGCGAATAGAAAGAGAGAAAAATGAACCGAAAATCTAAGCAAAGTAAAGAAAAAGTAATTCAAGCTCTCAAATAGGTACAACAACAAAATGTGTGAATGAACCGCGACGCGATGCGATGCGACGCGGGCGTTGGCAACAACTGACGTCGACGGCGACGGCGACGTCGGCAGCAGCAGCAGCAGCGACAACAGCAACAACGGTAACAACAGCAGCAGCAGCAGCAGCAACAGCGACAGCGACGTTGGAAGCACTTGGCGGTCATTGTTCCAATTTCTAACCTTTTTTTTTGTTGCTGTTGTTGCTGTTGCTGTTGTTCAACTCTGGCTCTATGCACGTATGTTTATGTGTGTGTGTGTGTGTGTGTGGAGGAGATTTTTTTCAAGTGTTGTTGTTAATTTGTTTGGCAGTGGCGCGCATTTTTCACACACACACGCGAGCTTAAGAGAAATGCCGACTCTCCATATGCGCGTGTGTGGGTGTGTGTGTGTGTTTGGATGGTAAAATAATAATAATAATAAAAAAAAAAACCGGCTACATCGACGACCAGATGCCCTCGGTCTCCACTCTCCACACCCTAGTGGCGTCTCGCTCGCACCCGCCCAATGTCTCTAACCAGTTGTGTCTATGTTGCTGCCGTTTTATGACTTTGGTTTGGTGTTTGTTGTGCAGAGAAGCAGCCACAACGACAACAACAGCAACAATCACCGCCACAAAGTACAGCAGCTTAAACATTTGTATTCGTGCCTGTGGCTCACATGTCAGGTTGACCAAACGGGCAACAAACAAAAGGTTTTAAAGTGCCAAACACGTTAAAGTAAAATGCACGAAAACAGGGAGAAATGCTTGCGGCGCTCTCTTCTCTCCTCGCTCTCTCCTCTTTCTCTCCTCCCTCCTCTCCTGCTCAATCGCTTCTTAACACCACATGACTTATGCACTGGAAATAAATAAACCACACACCAAAAAAAAAAAACAAAATACCAAAAAACACACACACACAACAAAATACCAGAAAAAAAAGGGCAGCACAAAAACAAAATACCAAAACACAAACCACACACACACACACACACATAGTATAACAAAATACCAGCAAAAATGTGGAAGAAAGCAAATAAATGTGTTGGGGCCGAGCAAAAAAAATGTGCTGTAATTAAAATGGTCGACACTTGCAAATCTTTCTTGCTGCACTTACAGCACAGCAGAGTTGCAGCAAGTAATTCACTTGAATCGCATCGATTTGCACAATTTTAAATAAACCTAACGAGAGAAAATCGTAAAGGTTGCATTGAAATTGAGTTTGAAGCAAAGCGGTGATTTTTACACCCTCCATCCAATGGGTTAGAAGGGTATTATACTATAGCTTAGTGCCATTTGAAAATGTATGTAACAGGGCGAAGGAGCACATAAATTATATAATTTCTTGTCTGTTTGCCTGTTCATCTAGATCTCAGAGACTATTAAATCGAAAGCTGTCATATTTTGATTTTCAACATTTGTTGTTGCTGAAGTTTGTTTTAGATTTTGACCACGCTCCCACATTTGAAAATAAAAATAATAATTAGTAAAATCACGAGAATGCAAAATAATATCTATTGCCGAAATGATTTGTTTGGAATCGGATTGAAGAAACAAGTATATTATGGTTTATTTCCAACGTTAAATATACTTTTTGGTATACTTTTAAATACTCGTAGTCGCAAAAGTTGCAGCGGGTATCTCGCAGTCGAGCACTCCCCCGACTTGCTTGTTTTCTAGCTGCCAGAGTTCAGTACTGAGTTATTTTTGATACAAGTTGATGTCGCTGTCGTTGTTGCTGTCGCTTCACAGTCCACAGTCCGGTCTCTAGTTCAACTGAGTTAAGCCGGTTGTTTCACGCACGCATGCACACACACACACACACACAGAGAGAGAGACAGAGAGAGAGAGAGAGTGAGAGAGAAACACTTACAGCTGCCGTAGGCTTAAATGGCGCTTACAATAAACGAAAAATTCGCCGGCTAAAAGCGAAAAGCGAAATAACAAAAAATAGAAAACCAAAATAGAGTCGCCCATAAAAACTAAATGGTAGAAAATGCGCCAACAATAGTCAAAAAAAAGAAAAAACAATAAACATTAAAAAAAGCGAAAACAAAACTGAGAAGAAAACATTAAATAAATGAAAAACTAAATATAATGTGAACTGAAATTAACGCTGCCGCATAATTGAGCGCAAAAATTGTTTTCACATTAAACATAACTAAACGCAAATCGAATAGAAGCGAGTAAATAAAAGTCGCGTCTGCCAAATGGATTTTTGCGTATTAGCCACAATAATGTTGGCCGTGTGAAAATTCAATTTGCGACGCTATTCGCATTTAACAACAACGACAACAAAAAGCATAATTGAATGGCCAGATATTGTGCTAATAGTACTTAGCATTCTAATAAGATTTCACACAAAAGAGACGAAGACGAAGGCGATGTCGAAATTGTGTGTCAGCTTAATGATACTATACTATCAATTATATATATGTTATAATTAGCTGACGACGTACACGAAAATCTGGCTATTATGTCGGAATTGAAAAGAGGACATTAACTTTAGTATATTTACTCTGATACTTTGTGAAGAGCTCTGGCATATTAAATATAGATTAAAGCTAACAAAAAAAATAAAAATAATTGCTTAGAAATCAATAATACTTGTAGTTGTGAGTGTAAGGAAACAAAAATAGGATATATAGAAATAGATATTTCAGTTTATTTACTGTGATATTTTTTGAAGAAATTTGGCATAATTAATATAAATTAATGCAAACAAAAATAAAATACAATTTTTTGTATGTGTAGAAATTTCTTTATAGAATCCATCTATTATATAGAAATTCATACAATGAAATTAACTTGCTATAAAGATTATTATATGATGAAGAAATAAATAAAAAATGTATAAATATATACCAAAATATAAAGTACAAAAATATAAAATAAATATAAATAAATGAGTAAATTATAATTAATAGTTAAATAACAATAATCATTCGTATTACAGTTGAAGCAGAAGAATTTCAAATTCATTCGTCAGAAATCTCTAACTTAATTATTTATTTTATTAAGAATATTGTTAGTGGTATTAAATATATTAGTTGAATTTAAGCTCTCGCTAGAATTAATATAAACAAATAATGAGTACTAAGTTTGCATTCGAAGTTGTTGTAAAATGTGTGTGTCTATTTGAATTATAATGTATATGCGATAATTAAGCTGATTAATGCAGTCGTAATGGTTATGCTCTCTATGTCAGCTGATGATGTACTATTTGTTGATTTTGATTTATTTCATCATTTATGCATATCGAATGTCGCCAAACATTTGAATATTTTATAATTTATTTATGTCGATATGGATAATTTGTAATTCAGCTTAGTTGACATGGCTATTAAATATTTAACGTTTCAATGGTCAGTCAATGGCATGTACATGATATATATATAAACCAGCAGACCTCAAAAATGATTTCAAATTGCTGCTGCTTTTTTTTACGCTTGCGTGAATCCGTTTCGGCTTTGACCTTGCCACACATTGTAGCACAGTAACAATTATTATTATTATTATTATAAAGATGAACTGATATCGAATTTAAATACATTTATTTTTGGTGTCGTGCTAATTGAAGTTCAATTGATCTAAAAAATGAAATTCCGCATTTAATATAGAAAAAATGTTTCGTTGACTTCTCGAGTTCAATGTTTAAGTTACACTCGATTTTGTGCAGCATATAAACGCAAAAAAAAAAATGATTGGAATTTGCTAGAATGTAAAGCAAATATTTGTGCAATTTTTTGTGGCAAGCTTTTGGCCACGTCGACGTCAACGTCAACGTCGAAGCATCGCATCGCGTGTGTGGCGTCTTTACATTTGATCATCATTATCACAGTTCGTTCAACTTTTGTTCACACCATAACGCCAAAACATGAACCGCACTCGACGCGCAAGTTTGTTGCCGTCTTTTGAAAGTGTCAATTTTTGTTTTAGCCATTTGAAGCAAATACCCAATTTCCATTCCCCCCCCCCTTCGAAATGATTTTCGTACGCTAATTCAATTAGATTTATGTGCGCCATTTGACATATTCGCCCCTCCTTGCCTGGTGGTTGGTTTATTTATTCCTGGACATGTCGCTAAATGGGTTTTCTTGTTTGTTCAAAATCAGATCATGGCCAATAAATCAACACTCAATTCGATTCGATTCGATTCGTGTGTGTGTGTGTGTGTCAGGCAAATTGATTTGCTGGCAAACATTGCTTTTCTTGCCAGGGTTGGAGTAATATTTCCGTTGTGTCCGCATCAATTGATGATAATTTCTAGAAAACAGCAGCATGTTAATAACTAATCACGAACAGGCTTTCGAACGAGTTTGCAGCGGAAATTGTTAATTTCTGTGCAGCTTGCGGCTTTAATGATAGCCAGCAAAAGGAGCTGCGGCACAAAGTGTGTCAGGCAGGCAGGCAGACAGGCAGGCAGGCAGGCAGATAACCTGATTGCAGTTTAGAAATCACGTATACGCCCAGCATTCCAAACACGCCCCACGTTCATAAAAAGTATAGACAAAAAGAGTAAGAGAAAGAAAGAAAATGTCAATCGGTAGCCAATTCAAATGAATGCGACTCGCTTCAGACTCACTTGACTCGCCTGACTTGTGCTCCACATCATCATCACCATCATCATCATCGTCATCGTCATCGTCTTGGCCTTAACTGAATGAACCGAGGCTGGCCTTGAACGTGGCCATGGTCTGCGCCTGGCCTGATTCCCAGTCTCTCATTTGCATGGCGCCTTCTCACAATTCTCGCTCTTGGTTGTTTTTTTTTTTTTTTGGCACACACACGCAGCGCAGTTTGTATTTTGGCGCGTTTAATTGAAATTGACATTTGTCGATCATAATTCCGTTTCTTTGACACTTGGCTTGCTCATTGGAGTAATTGAATTTCCATCAACCTTCTATCGCATCATCATCATTGTATAATTCACCGAAATATATATTGTATACAAATATCGTCGCAGCAATCTTGATTTAATTAGACGTGCACAGCAATTCGAATTGATATCGAAAATTCGTCAACGTTTCTCACTCTTTTTTTTTTTTTTCCATCTTCATCTTCATCTTCATCATCGTCGTCGTTGTCGTTGTCGTTGGCGTTGTTGTTTTTGTCTTGTTGTTTCTTCTAACACGTAAGCACAGTCCTCAAGAGGCGGCGTCTGCACTGACGGCAACAACAACGTCAACAACAATTGCAACAAAGCCACTGACAACAATGATGACAATGGCAGCGACAACGACAATGACACTGACAGTCGTCGCAAGCTGCTAAAAATAAGTTAGAACTCTGCAAATGCACAACTTTATTTACTGTGAGAGCGCAGCGAATACCCTGCATAATTCAGATATATTTTATATCCAAGTTGAAAATACTTGACACTTAAATCTCAAATAATAATGCCAAACTATGTTGCCTATAAATACATTTTAAATACCTATTAAATACCGTATAACATGCAAACTAAATTGATAGAATATTGAAACGAATATATTCAATTTAATTAAACTAAAAGTCAAATACATATTTAAATCAATATTTTATTTAATGCCAAACTTATACATAATTAAATGAATTCATGAAACCTTAAATAAATATATATAGGTTTAAATCAATATTATAATTGAAAATACCTGTCATTCTTTTCTTTAGTTAATTAAACAAAATGATAACAAAATCTGACTGCTCATTTGATACTTGAGTAATAAATGTAAAGTAATTTGCATATTTTGTTAATTCAATTAAACCTTAAAAAAGTTTTTCAAATTCATAAAATCTATTTAGCTATTAAAATATACAATTTCCATGCAACTACAATTACTAAAGTAAAATGCATTGATAATGTGCAAATATAATTAATTTGGAATGACACAAATGATTAAATAATAATAAATATATACTAAAAAGGCGAATCGAAAATCACATATTGTCAAAACTCAATGCTATATTTAATAAAATTAAAACCAAATAATAAAATCAAAATACTCGGCACAAATATTTACGACGAATGCAGAAATTGACAATCTTTATACAAAAATATCGAGAATAATATTATTAAAAAAATCGTATTAAATTAAATTAAATGGCAATGCATTAAATAAATATTAAAAGCAACAACATGAATTTTATGTAAAGTAGTAATTTAAATATACGAATTATTTTCGATGTGCTTTTAGTTCACCTCAATAACATTTTTCTTTTACGCTGTTAGAAGATTGATTACATTTTGCCTCGCTGTTAGTTCACACTTAGCATTATTCTGTTAGGCTGTTAACAGTTTTGCTGTTAAGCACTTAACATGCAGTTGCTTAGCATAAATTGGCAACTAACAGTTCTCTGTTATTCATTAGTCCATAATGTTGTTGAGTTAACAGTTTTCACATCGCCTTCGAAATAAATACTTTAGTCTGTAGCATTTACGGAACATCATTTACCAATTAATTGTGGTAATTGCTGGCTTATTGGGCTGTCTTGGCCCTGTCAAATCAAGCAAGTTGTCAAGCTGTCGTAACTTGCGCTGTTAATTAATGAAGCAGCCGAACGAACATCGATGGCAACTGCAAATGCATATACCCACGGCTCAGGGCAACGCAACGCAACGCATCATCACAAGACAACAGCAGACGTCAAATTGTTCAAGTGGTGCACAGAGCAGACGGCAAACTGCAAACTGCAAACTGCAAACTGCAGACGGCAGGTTCCACTTGCTGTTCAACTGTTCAACTGTTGTTCAACAGCTCCGTCGTCGTCGTCGTCATTGTTGATTTGGGTTTTGGGTTTTGCCGCTGGTCATTCACATCACATCATGTTGTGTGTCTGTGTGTGTATGTGTGTGTGTGTTTGTATTTCGTTCATCTTTATATGTTGTGCGTGCAGAAATTTAACAATTGCAGAAATTGAAACTTTTTCGCTGCCTCCACACCACACATAAATATGAGAATAAAATGTGCACACGTTGCTTGCTTGCCACAAAACATCTCCCTCTCTTTCTCACTCGCTCTCTGCGCTTAATATGGCAATGCACTTTGGTTTCTTAATGCGCCTGGGAGTGCCAAATGGCGAGACATTCAACTTGCACTTTATTGTTTTATTTAATTTGATTTTATTATCATGCCACACCATTACACACACACACACACACACTATTGCTGCATCTGCATTTTTTAATTTTTCAATTTTGCCTTATTTGCCAGTTAAAGCATTTCTTGAAAATACTTTTGTCCGCTTCTCTAATTAAATTTGACAAGCTCCTTGAATTTATTTCTGTTTGATTGACTTGTGAAATTTAATTTACAACTTTTCAAATAAATGCGATAAATAAAACTTAATAAATATTATTTATAGGTTTATTTTTCAATTTCGCCTTATTTCTCAGTTTATGCAGTTTTTGTAAAAACTTTTGACTGGTTTATTGAATTTTTTAACGACTTCTGAAATTTTCATATTTTCGATAAATTAAACTAAATAAATATTCATATTTGAATTTTTCAATTCACATTATTTGCAATTTTATGAAGTTCTTGTAAGTACTTTTCAATATGACATGCTCCCTAAATTAATTTGTGTTTTTTTTTTCATTTAATTGGGAAATTTTTATATTTTTGCGAATAAATTCGATAAATTACATTTGAGCTTTTTAATTTTTATATTATTTGTCAATTGAGTTTTCTCTGCTCAAAAATTTATTATGATATGCTCTTTAAATTATTTTTTTTTGCGAATGCAATAACTTCATATAATGTCTGCGATAAATACGCATAAATATTGTTTAATTAACTTACTTGTGAACTATTTCAATTTCATTCAAAAGTAGGCGAAAAATAATGTATGATTTGTTTATTAGATTCATTTCCTTACCTAATGTATTAATCGAGAATTTACATAATTTTTCAAATCATTTCATTTTATTTTGCTTTTTATTAGTATTTGTAAAATTTCCACGTTTTTTGCAAATTTACATTTCTTTAAATACTTCAATTTGTTTCTTAACGTACTTGATTTCCATCACATAAAATATGCGTTAAATGATCAAAAAAGATTTATTATAATGTGTATCTGAAATTGATTTCATAAAATACATTTTCTGTTTATCAATTTATGTCTGAAATTTCGAAATACACATATAATAATAATAAAATCTTTATTACTTTATGTTGCCGAAATACAGTCATTAGTTAATAAAGTTATGCTATAAATAAAATTGAATTAAAATTATTCGATAGTGTTCTTTATGGCTTTCAATTTCGCTTCTGGCCCAAAACAATTGTCCGCAATTTGTGTCAAGTGCTTTGTGCGAATTTTGCCAAACACATAATCGGTTTTATTGCCTTTGATTCTAGTTGTTTAACATAATTTGCAGATTTGGCTCTCACTTCCGACATTTGCCTTTCTTTGCATTGCTCTTTTCTGTTTTCAGTTTTCTGTTTTCTGTTTTTAGTTTTTTGTTTTTTCTGCTAATCCACTGCGGACATGCAATTTGATTCAATTATCGTAATTCAGTGTGGAGGACCCATCTAATAAGTTATTGTTGTTGTTGTTGTTATTGTTGTTGCGATTACTTGCCACAGCAGCGTGGGAAAATTAGCAGCGTTGCAGACGAGAAAAACTCGTGCAATTATTCAATTTGTGGCCACATCGCAATCTAACTCCACATCACTCATACGCCCCGTGCACAACAAGAAAGTTGAAACAACAAACGTGTTCGTGGAGCCGATGCCGATGCTTTACGCTGCCCGCCATTTATTGACAAAAACTATGCAAATATGTTAATGCAACATTTTGTGGAGTGTAAAAAATGATGCGGCATTTTTTAACCTGCGTCGAAACTAATTAATTTGCTGTTGTCAACAAACTGAGCGTGGGGCACAGTGCGGCATGCCACAAGTGGCAAGCGAAACGGTTGCAGAGAAACGGTGGCGTTGAGTTCTTTGTAGCGAGGACACACTGTGCAGGAAGCGAGCTTAATAACTAAGCGATGCGTAATGCGAAATTAAAACCAAATTTGCTGGCCAATTAATTGTCCTGCAGCAATTTGTGCAGCTCTCTTAATAATCGCTCGTTTTTTTCTCGATTTTTTGCAATTTTTTTGTTTTTTGTGTCTCCGCACACCTTTCTCTTTGATTAATGGCATAATGCTGACGTGCAACGTATTATTTGCATGCACAATTCAAATTGCATAATGCAAATGGAGTTGGAGATGGAGATGGAGATGGAGATGGAAATGGAAGCTGAATGATGGCAGCATTAAATCCATTTGCTGCCATTTCATGCATTTTGCAGCAAACTCTTTCGCTGGCATTTTGTGTTTATTTTCTAGTAAATATAATGTCACTTGAAGGCGCCCTTTTAGTCCATCTGGTAAATTGCTCGGGCGTCCCATAATGGCAGCAACTGCAACTGCAACAAATGCTGCATGTGTCTGTGCCATTTCTATGCAGCACAGAAATAAACGACAAAATGACACATTTGGGTGCGCATATTTATGATATGTGGCCGAGTGTTGTCCTCTTCTTCCCTCTCTCTCTCCACTCTCTCTCTCTCTCTTTGGCTCTGTCTGTTTGTGTGCGCTCTAAAAAATAATTTGGTAGACAAAAATAAATAAAGCGCAGACAAAGATGAAAAGGACACAGTGCAAGCAAAGTCGGAGGCCAAAGCAAAACAGTTGAAAGTATTTATGCAGCCCAGGGATGCAAAGATCAGCAACATCTCATCGATAGGCATTCATTTATTTAATTATTATTATTCGTTTATTATGGAAAATGATAGTTGATTTAGTTTTTGTCATTTTCTGATGTTCAAAAAGTATTTGGGCAGCTCAGAGTTGCATTTCATTAATAAGCATTCATTTATTTGTTATTATGTGGTAGTTAATTTATCTATACATATATGGAAACTCATTATATTTGTATTCATTTTTGTGATTTTTCTTCCATAAGCATTAATTTATTTAATTATTATTATTCGATTATTCTGTGGTTGTTATTTAATTAATTGAAACTCAAGGGGAAATTAATGTTGACTTCATTTTTGTGCTTTTCGCAGTCAAAAGGTATTTAGGCAGCTTCGTTAATAAGAATTAATTTGTTTAAAAATGATTACTCAATTATTATTTGGTTTTCAATTAATTTTATTCGAAGCACAGTGGGAAATTAAAGTTGATCTAATATTTGTGATTTTTCAACTGAAAAAAGTATTTATGCAAAGTAAAAAACGTATCATCGATATCACTCTATGAATTATCAATTCATTTAGTTGATTATTATATTATTTTTCAATTATTATTTGTTTTTCAAATATATATTTATTGATATTTAATGCGAAATTGTAGTTGATTTCATTTTTTTGATTCACGGTTTTTTCACTTTAATGCAGCTTCATATTTATTAATTCAAATTGCAATGCCATTAAAATCGTGATATTATAAAACGGAAAATGAAAATACTTGTTTTTTTTTCTTTGTAAAAATCAATCAAATAAGGATATCAAATATTATAAGACGAAAAAAATCAACCAAAATTACAGTCAAAGTTATCTTTTCTGGCAACGAACAAAAAAACACCAAATCCATAAGTATAATAACAAATTGAATAAACTAAAAACTAATATTTATATAAATGTAATTGAATAAAGTTCAAATTTCAATGCAATTTCCGAATAACCTAAAAAAAACAAAATATTTCGTGTGGCATTAAAAAATATTGTAAGCAGTAAAAATAATATTTTCATAAAAATAACAATGTTCAAAAAGCAATCGATATTAACGTAAAAGTAATAAGGATTTTAAACTCATTTTAATTCGTGGAGTGAAACCAAATATTATGAGTTGGAAACCCGAAAAAAAAACGTTGGTCAAAATGCAATCGAAATAAAGCTAAAAGTAATAAAGTTAATTCAATTTGTGGAGTTATAAGAAATATTAAAGGCAGCTGCAAAATTAATTTCTTTATCAAAATAAAATGAAAATAAATCGATATTATGGACAAAATTTATAAAAATTAATTGAATTTAATATGTGGAGTTATAAATTGATAATTTTACTATCTAAATAAGTAAAGTAAACTTGTAAGCAATAAAAGTGAATTCAATTAACTTTGCTGCAAATTTTAAAGAAGTTTCAGCAAATTCGTTAAAATCAACAACAATTTAAGGCCCAATAATTTATGCAATGTGAACTATTTGGCAAATGCAATTTATTGCATTAAATTTACATTATTAGGTTTGCAGCTTAGAGTGAATTAATAATAATTACGAAATTAATGCGATAAATGCGTCGAATGGATTTTGGAGGAAACGTTTAAGCAAATTTTCAGACTGAAATCGGCTGCTGGCAGCCCTGGAATCTTCAGAGCGCCTCGCATAACGTATACGCAACGATGTGCGATGCACATTTCGAAGATTTAGTGGCGTATAAAAATGGCAGACAACTGCGAGTACATGGCGAACAGCGGCAAAGCAGAGACGCAAAGAGAAAGAGAGGAGAGAGGGGAGGAGAGAGGGGGAGAAGGGAAATGTGAGGCAGGGAAATGTGAAAAAGCAACATGGCAAAACATTGAAGCCAACTTTTGACCACTTTCCACAAATGAAACATCTGCGAGGATGAGCGTGTGTGTGCTGTATGTGTGTGTGTGTGTATGTGTGTGTGTGTGTGTGTTTGTGCTCTAACAGATAGCGCGCCGAAAGCAGCTTAACAACTCAGACTTCCTTTGCACTTGCAGCGCGACGCCGTCCAGTGACTCAATAACCCTGCCCCAACCCCCCCCCCCTTCCCCCCCTCGGTGCCACGCCCCCTGCCACACGCCCACTGCCTTGGCAATTGGCAGCGCAGCATCGGAAACGTCGTCGCCAATCGAATTTGTATGTCATTCGGCAAATAAGTCTTACCAACTGTCGCAAACGTTGTCGCTCCCTCTCTCCCTCTCTCCCCCTCTCCCCCTCTCTCTCGCTCTATTGACATAAGTGTGGTGTGGTGGTGTGTGTGTGCCTCACCTTGCTCAAATATTGTCGAACGCTGAAACACAAATGGAGTGAAAGACTAACAGGAAATTGAAAACGGAAACAAAAATGTTAGCCATGGCCAAAATGCTGACCATTACTTGGTCAACATGCTGTGCAAACTTCGCTTTTGCGGTTAGCATTCCATATGCTCTCCATAATGATTTGGCCGCATCTGCGATTCCACAACTCTTCCTCTTCTCGCATTATTATTCAATAATTTAATGCTCACTGCAAAGTATCGATCACATTTTTGCTCCAAACTGCTGCGAAAATCAGCGAGAAAACATTCTTGGAGCTTCTTTTAATTTAATTTAAGAATTATTTAAGCACTTATTGTTATTGTATTCAACTAAATGCAGAAAACAATTCTGGAAAAGCTGATTTTATGCTATTATTTTATTATGTCTGATTGAATTCTATAGCTGCAGCGCTGCATATTTTTAATTAAGAATTTCTATAACTCTTTTTTTTAATCATAGTTATTGTCTTAGTCTAAATGCATGAATAATTAAGTTTTGTAGAGAAAATATTCTTGGAAGCTAATTTTATACAGCATAAAATTATTTAAGAATTTCTATATTTATTTTTATTAAATTCACTAATAAAAATAATAGTTATTGCCTTAACTAAATGCAGAAAATTGCAAATAGGAGAAAACACTTTTGGAAAAGCTAATTTTATGCTATTAATTTTATTATGTCTTATTGAATTCTATAGCTGCAGCGATGCATAGTATTTTAGAATTTCTATAACTCTTTTTATTTTTTAAATTCACTACTTATAATAATAGTTATTGTCTTAGTCTAAATGCATAAATAATTAAGTTTTGTAGAGAAAATATTCTTGGAAGCTAATTTTATACAGCATAAAATATCTGATTTCAATTTATTTGATTGTCTTTTATTTGCAATTCATTCAATAAGCAAACAATAATTATTGAATTCGATTAAATGCAGAAAAAATTAATTTTTGAGATTATGTCATTATGTCTGATTGAATTCTAAAGCTGCAGCGATGCATATTTTTTTATTAGAATTTCTGTAACTATTTTTTTCAATTCACTTATAAAAATAATAGTTATTGTCTTTAGTCGAAATGCAGAAAACTGGAGAAAACACTTCTGGAAAAGCTGATTTTATGATATTTATAGCTTCAGCGATGCATATTTTCTTAGTGAATTGTTTAAACATCAATCAATCAACAATTTTGTAAATAATCTAAATGCAGTAAAAATACAAATATGAGAGGGAACATTTTTTGAGGCTAATTTTAATGCGTATAAAATATCTGAATGAATTTAAACTCTTCAGTCTGCATTTGTTTTATTTTACACTGGTTTTAACATTTATTTATTTGAAAACTAAATGTCTAAATACGAAATATATTATTATTAGAGAAAAATTTTATTTTACATTTTTTGTTACATATTTTATTTAACATTTGTTTTAAAATTTGTAATTATCTATTAAATTACATTGCAATTTAGAAATAAACATTTTTGTTAGCAGCATAAATAATTTTGAGAGAACGCATTCTAAAAATCGTATTTATACCATGAATTTTTGTTTACTTTTTGCAATAAATTTTATTTGCATGTAAATATCTGTTCATTTTCTATGCAATTTATAATAATTTTATTTTTCTAGAAAAGTGATTTTATGCTCAGTTATATAGTAACTGAGTTATTGAAGTACATCAATTTTAATACATCAATTATTATTATGAAATAATTTGTGTATTACGCTAAATGCGTTTGAAAGAAAACATTCTTGGAATCCGTTGCATCAGTTGTGCATATTTTAATTTTACAATTGTTTTAACATATATTTTTTGCCATTAATTTTATAATTCTATAATTTTTGTTAATATATTTTAACATATTTATGCAAATTGCAAGAGTTGCAAAAATGTAATGCATAGTAATTAAATAAATGTACAATAAATATGCAAGGAAACAGCTCGGAAAAAATGTAAACTGAACAAACAAATAGACAAATAAATTAAAACATTGTGGAAGGAAAGGTAAAAAAGGATAATGCATGAAAATGTCTCGATTTTTGTCAGCTTGCGCATCCTGTGTGAGAAGCGCTCGTCTCGTATTAAACATTCATGGCGAGTTTGAAATAAAGTGTTTTGGCCTCTGCACTTGGCCAGTGGTTTTGGCCTGCTTGGCCTGATATTCCCAATGGCTTTACGCAAATGGAGAGAGCGAAAGAGAGAGTGCGAGAGAGAGAGAGAGGGATGCGCCCTGGCCACAAATTAAATGGAAATAAAATGCAGGCAGCAGTCGCATCGAGAACTCTGAAGGCAGTCGAGTTTTCTGTGAATGATATTGCAGTGCAGAGCACATAAAAGCATTCACACACAAGCCAGTGCAAGAGCGAGTGAGAGAGTGAGTGAGTGAGAGAGAGAGAGCGACACAAAGCGAGAGAAGAAGCAGATAAGTTTTGAGCAATTCTTTTTAAACGTTTTCCTTGTTTGTGTATATTTACCTTTGGGATTTATGAGATTAGTTGCAGACACACACACATGCGCCTGTATGTGTGCGTGTGTGTGTGTGTGTGTGTGTGTGTTGACTGCGACTGCGACTGCAAATACAAGCAGCTCTCGCAAGTGGAAAAATATTTAATACAGCTCAAAGCGCCACCCACCGATAGCACAGAGAATTAGTGAAAGAGACAGACGACAGAGGGCGAGAGGGAGACAGAAAGCAAAAGAAGTTGAAGTAGTAACGGCACAAAACACAGTCGACAGTCGTCGAATGTTTTACACACAACTTTATGCTGAAGTGCTGGCAAGTTCTGCTTGCAACAGCATTTGCCACATTCGTGCGTCGCGTCGTGTTGCAAGCTGCCTTTCATTAGTAATGCCCAGCGTCGGCAACGTGTTGGGGCAACAACAAAGTTCGGCGTCCATTGGGACGCACTTGAACATTTTTAGCACTCACTATATAACACACTATATATATATAATTATTTCGCATTAAGTCTGTTGCTTGGCTTTTTGTCTGCTGACAATTTGCATTTTTTTTTTGTGCTCAATTATCGACATTAATTCCACTGAAATCTATGGAAAACACTTATTTTCATTGCAATTAGCATAGCTTTAGTTTTTTACAAGTAAACACCAAAAACAAATAAGCAATCAAATAAATAAATGACAGCTTAATGCCAAAAAATATATATGCATAGTTTTTGTCAACGCTACAAAGCATTCATAAATAAAGGACAACAATTAATAAGTAGTCACATAAATAAATAAAAAAAAAGTATACAAAATTGCATCTTAAATTCATAATCTGCATAAATAAAAATATATATAAATACTATTTTTATATAGCAATTCTATATTTACAGTTTGCCAGCTAGAGTTTTTGCCAATTGTGCAATTAATTTACAAATAAATATCAAAAAATAAATTAGTAATTAATAAAATCAAATGCAACCAAATAAATTAAAAATTGCATAAAAAAATATATTTACTGTTATTAGCCTAATGTATTTAAATAAATGAGAAAACAAAATAAGCAATCAGATTCAACTTTTAAGACCATTTTTTCACATTATCAAAAATACTAATAAAAATATTTCCAATACAATTTAGGCTTACAAAAAATGTATAAAAATGAACACATTTCATATTAAATAAATTTTTTAAAAAAATTGTAGAAAAAATATATATTTATGCATTAAAATGTTAAGACATATTTTCACATTCAATCGAGTTTTTGGTTGGAATATCAAAATCATAAAAAACACTACAAAGATTTGAAATCAACATAGATGCTTAATAAAGAATGTGCACAAAATAAAAAATACAAAAGTAAAATATAAATTTTTTGGATCAGTGTTTAGAACTGTTAGTTTATTTGATATAATAAAATAAATATTTTGTTTAGAATATCGAAATCAAAGAATTAAATAAAAAATAATTCTAGCATTTGAAATTTACAAAGATGCCTTATTCAAAATATGCACAAAATAAAAAATACGAAAATAATATAAACATTTATGAAGCACCTGTTAGAACTGTCAATTTGTTTGATATTATAAAAAAACTGAAAATTGTCAGAGAGTAATTCATTTAGAATTTGAATTAGATTCGCAATTCAAGTCAGTTGCAGTTGAAAAGCAGGTACGAAAAAGAAAAATAGAAGGAAAATGGGGGAAACTTTCATGCAGGGATGATTGGTGGCAACGGATTTGTTATTGCAGCTGATTGTGGCACGAACTGCAGTTGGCAGTTCACTCGACAAACGACAAACGACGAACGACAAAACGGGTTGCAAATTAGAAATTAGCCGTCAATTAGGCAGAACACTTTCTCTTGTCCTCCCTTTCGATCTCTGTGTTCTTTCTGCTTGTTAAGGATAGCAATTAGGTTTGGCAACGCACTCCATAGGGGAGATATTTTAATTAAAGCTGGGAAAAACCAACAGCAATGCCAAATACCATATGCACATAAAAGCAAAATGCCCACAAGGTATTTGGCATCGTGTGCATAAGTAATGAATATTATTTTGAAGAGCGTTTTTTCCACACACTGTAACCGAAAAACATGTTCGCAATTGCATTTCGTTTTTGGCCAAATATTTGTTAACCAACAATTCTTTTATTCTCTTCGTTTACTTGCAGGTAACTAAACCAAACTACACCCGACTACACTGTTCTCTCTCTCTGCCCCCAAAATGCATTCGCAAAACGCAAAACGGTAAGCTAATGCCAATCAAAAATGTAATTACCTGTTGGCTTTTGTTACCCAACCTGGCCTGTGACAGCCTTATTAGCGCCCATCAAGGCCCTGACGTGCCACAAAAAGTGCACAGAACCTGAAACACTTGCAGCTTCATAATTGTAAAGATAAAACTATGCAAAATGCAGTCGACTGCAGCAGCAGTTTGTCATGCTTCAGTTGTCTGTCTGTCCGTCCGTCCAGCTCTAAGAAGTGCAGCTAATTAGAAAAAGCTTCAGTCACTTCTTTCACTTTCAAGACATTTTCTGTTGGCGGCAAAAAATTAATAACTACTTGAATGCATTCGAAAGTTTTGCAACTTTTATTATTGACCACTGGCATTCGAACCGACATTCTCAGACGATCAGACGATATTTTAAATAAATTTAAAAATTATATAATATTTGTTAATTTTCTTCTATGTGCTCAAATTGAAACCTTTTTAATGTCAATTTAACAAATTTAATTTTCACGGCTTTCTAGCGGGATTCGAACCCGCACAAAGCGGCTGACAGTTTGCGATTCAAGTCTGTTTAAGCCTGAGATTAAATATAATTAAAATATCTTAGACTATTTCCTTTGAATCACTTGGTGAATAAGGACAAGCGATTTAATATTATTAAATATATTTGATGTAAAGATTTCACTTTTAGAAATGTTGTAATAATTTTTTTTGGTTAAACTCAAGTTATTCGCTCTAAAATCAAAAGTAAAAATTTTTAAATTCATAACAACTTTTGAATAAGTTGTCAACAAACTTATTAACAAGACTTTTTTTTAGAATTTTCCTTTCAGCATGAAAATGAAAAAATAAGAATCGTAATTTCTAGACTAAAGTTTGGCTATGAAAAAAATCGCCACAAAGAATTTGGCAGCAATTCAAAAACAGGAAACAGCACTTTTGCTATTATAATTTATATTCAATTTTAAATATTTATTTTATTTCATTTTCGTATTAAAACTTTATATTTCATATAATATAATATTTTACTATTTTATATTATATCATTATGTATGCTCTGTAGAGTATGCTTTCAAAATAATAGACGGCTTTCAATTTCATATCATAATATATTACTATAATACATTATATCCTAATAATAAAATAGCCAGATGGTATTATAGTTTTGATCATCATATCATAATATATAATGATGTAATTTATAATAGTACATTATATAGGCTATCGGTATTATAGTTTTATGTGTCACATTATAAAATATAACTATTATTTATATCTGTAGAGTATGCTTTGAAAATAGGTATTGGGTATTTGATTGCAGAGCAGACTCAAGCTTCGTTGCTTGTTTTCATGGCTGTTGTTTGACAACTCTCCGCTCTCAATGAACTGCAAATTGAATTGAAAAGAGAATGGACTGCGATGGCTGTTGTTGTCCGGCATAAATCTTGCAAGCAAGCGAAAAGCAAAAAAAATATGAAATACCAAAAAAAGGCAGAGCTGAAGAAGCTTTTTGTTGATTTTGTTGATGCTTTTGTTGTGGCTGAAATCAATGTGCAGCAGAAATTCACAGCAGCTGAAGACAAACACATCTCAGACAATTGGTAATTAATATGAGAGATAGGCAACAATATCCAAGTGGGCAGCATGCTTAAGATAACGAAACTGCACAGAAATACTATATATGTATATATCTATGTGTTTAGATATATTTTATATGGCATAGAAATGCATGTCTGCTGGTTGACAGCTTGCAAGCTGTTTATGTGTCTGATGCTGTGCTGTGCTGTGGCTGCCATTGTTGTTGCTCTGTTGACAGCTTAGACTGTCATCTCTAAATCTACAGTGTGTGTGCGAATGTGTGTGTGCGAGTGTGTGTGTGTGTGTGTGCAGGCGAACAAGTAAATTAAAATTCAAAACAATTTGGCTATGACAAATTCCATTTTATGGCATCAAATTTATGCAATAAATATAAACCAAAATCCGTAACTAACAATGTGACAGAGCTGCAGATGAAAGAGAGAGAGGGAGAGAGTGAGCGGAAGGGGGAGAGATAACAACAAACAAACTGTTGCCAAACAAGAGCAAAATTACAGCATATGCGGCAGCCAGTCAACTTCAAAGCTTCGCCCTTCTCGCTTTTGTCTCCAGCGTCTGGCATTGCGGTGTGTGGCAGCAGATAACGTTGGCATTACGTCAGGATAACGTTGAAATTACATTTTTCACACAGCGAGACAGAGACAGAGAGAGAGAGAGACAAGCAGGTGCTGTGTGCATCATGAGGGTCGCCTGACACTGACCAGCACAACTTGCCACACACAACTTGCCACACACAACTCGACTCACATGCAAATGCTGTTGCACACACACACACACAACTGTCCAAGTTAAGCCCGCTTGCAACTTGCAACTTCATGTTGCCGCCTTTGCTATTCCTGTTTCTATTATTTTTATTTTTATTTTTATTGTAATTATTTTACTTTGTGCGCTGCATTTTTGGCTGGCGACGCAATGAAAATTGTTTTGCACGTTCTCCATAGAAAACGCAATTTACATTTGTGGCCGACACACGCTGCGTATGCGTAATGCTTTCAAACGCTGCTTTGCTTTGTGCCGCAGGCGTCGAATTGAATCTATTAAAATTATTCGAATTTATGCATTTTGTGCATTTTACCTCGAGGCGTCCACATCTCAAGCTGCCTAATTAAAGTTATTTCGGATTATGACATAAGTAATTTTCGTTTCTGCTTCACTTCACGCTAAATAACAACAAATCACAATAGTTATTCAATGCAGCAGCAACAATTTTAGTAAGACTGATTTTCATGCCAATCTTTATTAATATACTGCCCTAAAATATGCTCAAAATAAATTAGTTATATATTCAAAATATGAAAACACTTTGCATAAAGTGTTCCTTCAATTATGCTCAAAATAAATAAATTATACAAAATTGTGATGAAAAATATTTTCTGAAGAATTTCGCCCTTTTGAACGCACATTCTCTTGAGATTTATTATTGCATATATTCGAAGCTCTTTTAATTATTGCTAACGGCTTAGCGCAAAAACAATTTAAATGCATTTAATTTAGGAATATAATCAGATCAGATTTTTATAAATATTTTGCTTATTTATTATTCTAATAATATGAATCTATTCCATACATAAGCTTTACAACATTTTCAATTAGTTTTCATTCAGGTTTGCAAGTTTATTTAATTACTGAACATTGCCGTTAAAGAGCGACGAATAAATTTACAGAAATATATATTTTAAATTTCATTTCTTAATACCTAACATTTTATAAATCATTGTCATTGAAGAAACACAAACTAATATATTTAAATTTATACATTTGTAATATATAATATTTTCATAGAATGCATATATTTTTTTTTAAATATTTTCCCAACATTTTTAACTAGTTTTCTCTCAAGTTTTCCATATAAATCATTTGAATCAAAAGTTTATCTGAATATCAATTTAATGTTATTATAACATGAATTTTATTTGAACAATATAACAATGTATAAAATTTACACTTGTTATACATCGTTGCCCTTTACAATAAACATTTAATTAATCTTAAAGCAAAATCAAAAGCATTCCCAGTCCACGAGGCGTATGCGTAATATAATCAATTTGAACGCAAAAAAAGTGCAGCATACTTTTGTGCTGCAATTTAATTGAACGCTTATTTGAGCGATTGCAAGAGGAATTTAAATCGTGCTGGCATTAAACAAAGCTCAAGCTGAAGCAAGGTAATTGCACTTGCAGCAAAGTTAATTGAGAATAGGAACAGCACTCAAAAGAGCGAGAGAGAAAGCAAGAGAATGTGAGGGAGAGAGAGAGAGAGAGAGAGACAGCGGAGTATGTGCATAAATCAATTAGAACTCTTTAAGAGCTAAAGCGCATTTAATGGACTGATTGATGCTTGTCCTTGCCCGACTTCGACTGTGACTTCGACTTTGCAATCGATTGCGATTGCCAAAGGATACTGGCGACTGGCGACTGGTGACTGGAGATTGGGTCAGGAGTTGAGGGAGTTGAGTTTGTGCGCATAATGAAAAGCATTCAAGTGCAACTCGGAAAAGTTTCAAAGCCATTTGCGTACGCCTTTGTGTCTGCTGGCCTGTATTAAGACATTCAGCTGAAACTTAAGAGTTTTATGCAATTAATTCGATTAAAAGGTTATCGCAGCCAGCATCTCTCGGACGTGGCGAACAAATGGCCGGACAAAAGGACCTTTTCCTCCTCTCTCTCTCTTGCTCTCTGTCTGTCTGTGGAATGACTTTCCGGTCGCTTACTTTGGCCCGGCACAATGGCTCAATGTTGGATCAAATTATGGTACATCAGCAGTTTGCATTTGAGTTGTGGCCGGAGTTTGCTCATTTGCAAAGTCCGTTCAGCCGTCGTGGTCAAAGTTCAGCTGCCAGTTGGGTCAAAGTTAAAGAGATACGCACCAGAAGCAACAACAACAACAGGATGTAACCACAACAGCAGCAGCTGCTGTGTCAGCGCCCAAAAGGGACTCGATCCCTGACCCGACAAATCCCCCAAAAACCGGAGCGAATAACGAATACCGATTATCTGCCGCAAAAGGAATTCCGCTGGACACATCCTTGTCGTTTGGTCTTTTTTTTTGTTTTTGTATCCTGTTTTGCTGTTTTGCTGTTGCTCTGTTATTGTCCTTCAATTCAATATTTGCAGCACTGCAAAATGCTGTACTGCAATTAGCAGCAGACTTAACTAGCTATCAGGATTCTTTGTCGCTCTCTCGCTCTCTGCTCCTTTTCATGCCTCAACTATTTTGAACTTGGTCTTCTTCGCCTTGGGCGAAACTTAATTTACCTTATTGCATTTCGCCTTTGATTTTGCGAGCATTGTTTCGCAAACAACTTTGCTGCCGTTTTCATCCCATGTTTTCCGCTCCACGAAGATAACGAAATTGACACAAACAAAACAAAAACATTTGCTTTAAGCTAACAAATATATCTAGATTGAATTATATATTTTGAAAGTTTTTTTTAGAATGCTACTTTCCTTAATAATTCTGCTATAATAAGTTGAATGTTTGTCGCCTTATTTAATGCTAAATAAATGCAATTCAATGTAATTACATTTGCATTTCTACAATATATTTCATATAACCATAAATAGACAAAATTCTTCGAATAAAATGAATTTATTTTCTTTGCATTTGTTTAAAATATTATTTAAATAGTATATTGACGATATTCTCTTGATTGCTCAATTTTTAATTAGTTAATTTTATCTTTCAACGTTTTGGCAGTTGGTATTAGCAAACTGTATAAATACTTTCGGATTATCTTTATGCCATGATTCCAATTGCATTTGGCAAAATTATTGTGCTCTCAGTATCCCAAAAATAGTGAATTATAAACATTTATTTTTTTTTTTCGAATTCGAGTCTTGTGTAATCTTCTTTTTATTTGATATATTTATTTCATTTATATTTAAACGTTTTTTCGCCAAATTGCCAATATGTTTTCGTTTGAAAATATGAATTATTTAACACTAAATTATATATATATATATGTATATATATTATATTTAATATATTTTCAATTATATTAAAATGGGAACTTTGGCAAAATTTCTAAATAAAAAAAATAAATACTACAGGTCAAAATAATAAGCAAACGCTCATAAAATTTTTGTACTTCTCCTACAATTTTTTTGAAGCGCTGGAAATTAAGCATAAATTACTTGTATTAATATATTATATTTCCGATACCAAAGAAAATATGAAATTTACTTTTTGATGGGATATACAAAATATTATAAAATTGGTTGAAACAAATTATTAATTTTAAAAAGAGCAAAGGCCGAGACTGTCCCTCTCTCTTTCTCTGCTAAACTGAAGTGATCAAACTATATGCAGAGTAGCTTATCGGCTGATTTCCATCTCAAAATTCTAGCTTTTTTTTATAGGTATTTGCGTGTGTGTTTCTATAAAATTGTTGGCATTAAGCTCGTTGCAAATGCCAAACTGTTTTCAGCTCGACTTCACAGGAGAGCGCAAAAAAAAAGAAAATTATATAAAAAATAATGTGAGATGCACACACACACACACACACACACATGTGCAGATAAAAAAAAAAGAAGAAGCAGCAGACGAAATGCAATGGGAAGAAAAGGAAAAGGAAAAGCAAAGCTCTAAACTCAACTTCAATTTCAACGTCATTTTGTATCAATTACCTTTTAACAATTTTCTATGGTTGCTCTAAACTTGCAGCAGAGTTGCATTCAAACCCAACTGAAGAGGCAGAGAGACAGAGGGAGAGAGGGGAAGAGTGATAGAGGGAGAGGCACGCACATTTGAAATATTTTAGTGAATTTTTACGGCGAACGGAAACGACGGCAGCAACTTTTATCACGTATTGACGGTTGAGTGCCCAGGGCCTGAAACTCAATACGAGAACAACTCCGAGACCTGTCTCTCTCCTCTCCCCTCTCTTTCGCTCCCCTCTCTTCCTCTCGCTCACTCCTCTCTGCTCTCTCCGCTTGGCTTGGCATAGGTGCAGCGGCACTTTTCAAGTGCAAAAACCCGTTGAATTGCAGTGCAAAGTTTTTCATGTGAACCGAAAAAAAAAAAACAAAAAAGAAAATGAAAAGAAAGAAAAACTTTTGCCGTTTTTCGGCTTGAGTGCGAAGAGGAGGGAGGGAAAGAAAGTGTGAGAGAGAGAGAGAGAGAGCGCAAAGTTTGCCGCCTGCTTAGAGTGGCAAGCGTCCATTAAATCTTGTTGTGTTGCTGTTTCTGTTGCTGTGTCGCATTTCTTTGGCCCACTGCGCACAGTGGCGCCAAATGCATTTTTTTCGTTAACAAAAATCACAACTTTTGACCAGTTCAATCTATAAAATTATTATTTAATCAATGTATCACGCCCACTGCATACTGAAAGTTTATGCAAGTTGCAGTTAAAAAATAAAATTATTAAAATTTGTATCCAATTTGAATTTGAAGGGATAACGCCTAAATTTTTGTTGTTTATTAAAAAATCATTACTTTTGAGCTAACAAAACTGATAATATACTTTAAATAACATTCGACAGAAAATTGTTGAATCAATAAAATAATTTCTTGATTTAATTAGGAAAGTTCGAATTTGGGGATAGGTGAAATTTCATACTTAGAAAAAATATGTTTTAATAATTCTAATTCGTTATGCAGTAATTTGATTATTATTATCATTACTTTTGAGCTAAGCAAAATATTTGATTAATAAAAATTGAAATTTGTGTAAAAATTCAATTTTTTGCTAAGAAAAAAAAATATTTTATTAGTCAATTTCAACTTGTTTTATTGTAATAAATTTTACTATTATTATAATTATTAGTAATGTTATTATCCAAGCTCAAACAAAAAAAATTCGTAGAGTTTATTTTATCGAAATCCCTCATGATTTTTTTTGATATGATTTTTGCTTGTCGTTTGCTGAAGAGGCGCCACTGTGCAGCGTGTGCTTTGGCCTATTGTGCCTTGAAGTGCGCGGGAGCGAGCGAGAGAGGCGACGTTGTTTGTGCATTTGTTGCCGCAAAGTATGCAATGAAAATAAGACAAGAAAGAGAGCGAAATAGAGAAAGAGTGAGAGAGAGAGAGAGAGAAAGACTTCGTTTAGTTGGCATTGTTTATAATTTTAACTATGCAGTTGGCAATTATTTCAATTAGTTCATTATGTGCCTGATTGACTAACGACGAGTGGGCGTGGCACGCAGCAGAAAGCTGGACAGTGGGCGGTAAAAACTGCAGACACGCAACGACCAAAAGTTTTGATGGCAAAAAGCTAAATTGTGTTAATTAAATTAAGAAACCCGTAAACGGACGGCAACAACATGGAGACACTGAAAACACTGCGTGTCTGAGAGTGTGTGCGTGTGTCTGAGTGTGCGTGTGTGTGTACACAGTGGGACAAATTACGTTTTTGAGAATACTTCGATTTCAAAAAAATTATTGATGCATAAATTCACTCTTAAAAAAATTCTTGAAACAATATTTCATTGTTAAGTGTCTTTTTAGGTTAAGACAGTCTTGTTTCAAAATTAAAATCTTCACTTAAATTCAAGAATTTTGTTCTTAACATAGTTTTCTTCTAAAATTGGGCAAGGCGAAAAATCGTATTTAAAATAAAGTCTGTTCTTCAGAAAGTAGTTCGTTTTCGAATTATTCTTAAAACGTTTTCGTTGAAAATAATAAGTTGTAATAAAACATTATGATTAAATATTTGAGAAGTAAAGAAAAAAAAATAAAGTGGAAAACAAAATAATTTATAGTCTTAATTGAAGAACTTTGCTCTTTATTAAATAGATCATTTTCTGGGTGCCATTTTGAACTTTCTTCACTCTGAAATTAATAATATATTTTAGATTTGAAAATAATTAATAATAATCTTAAAAGAATGTGTAATTCCGAATTGTTCAAGAGTTTGGTTCTCGATTTTTACATATTTGCACTATAAAATTAATAATATATATTTGAATTGAGAATGTTGAATCATAATCATAAAATAAAAAAAAACAATCTAATTTCAAAAAATTCGAATTTGAAATTGTTCAACAATTTCGTTCTTGATTTAATTTATTACTTTCTGGTTGCAATTTTGATATCATTTCATTTTTTCTCCGTGTACTTTATGCCTGCATTTTGTTCCGTTTCTTTGACGAATATAATTAAAATAACTGTTACTCTGCTGACGTGTGTATGTGTGTGTGTGTGTGTGTGTGTGTAATTGTAAGAGATAGTGGCCGTCATAAATGTGTCAAAAGCAAATGTTTCTGGCTTTAAATCAAAGGCAGTTTTGACACTGCTCACAGATTGCACGCCACGCTCATTTGTTTTCTCTCTCTCTCTCTGTAACACACTCTCCGTCTCCCTCACTGTCTGTCTGTCTGTCTCTCTCTCTCTCTCTCTCTCTGTGTATTAAGTTCTCGCCCACATGGCACAAGCAGCGTCGCTTTAATTACAACCCAATTATTTTACACATGACAAAACCAACTCAATCATTTAATTGCTCTCTCTCTCTCTCTCTCTCTTTCTCTTTCTGTTATCTCTCTCACTCTCCTAATCGCCTGCTTCGACACTTTGCAATAACTGCAATTTCCAATTCAAGTATTAAATATCGTGTTGTCCTTTTGGCAGCTTAAATGAAAATTCCGCAGCACACATATCGAATTTCCAAGTCAAGCATTGATTTTATGTTTAATTAAATGTACTTGTGTTTATTTTTTATTTAACATCAATCATTATTAATGTACATTTAATATGTTGCAAGAGGCTCAAATTTAGTTGCACTTTGATCAAATATGAAATATTGATTTCGTATTTAATTGATTTGTATTTACGCGAATTTCCAGTTGATTTATTTTTGAATTAAAATATTAAAGCTAAGCTTGCATCAAATATGAAATATTAATTTTGTATTTTTAAAAGTGTTTTCTACATTTATTTTGTAATCACTTAATTAATGTTTTTTTTAAGGAATTAATTTCGTATTTATTCGTTCTGTAGATATAAAAATTTTCTACAGATTTATTTTTTAATTCTTGTTAATTATTTAAATTTTCTATTGTACTGATTTTTAGTTGGCTTTATAAGAAAGAACTTAATTTTTATTTATATTGAATATTTATCGGCTCAAATATGAAGTATTAATATCGCATTTATTCGATCTGTATTTAGACAAATTTCCTGTTGACTTATTTTGCAATTGTTGTTTATTATTTTGGCTATTCGTTGAGTTTATTAATATGCGCTTTGCTCCAAGTGGCTCCGAGGGTTTTTGTGAGCCTCTTTTTACGGTTTTAAAGGTTTAAAATTAATGATTGTGTATTCACGACAAACAGCATGTCGGGGGATGGGGAAAGTCGGAGGGTCAAGCGGTCAGAGGGCGTATTTTATTTAATGCGATAAGAAAATATTTATAGGCAGCCTGAGCTTTTAATAATGACATTTTAAAATGCTTGCAGTGGTTGGGGCTAAAATATGATGCGCATTACGCAAATGTTACTGCACAGCAGCAACAACAACAACAACAACAACGATAATAATAATAATAATCAGAATAACAACAACAACCTGCAGTGCGAAATTATCCTGGCTGCACACACAGCGACCAACAACAATTATATAAAATATGTGCACATGTGGTCGCCAGGTTGTTGTTGCTGTTGTATTTTTATACCCGACACCCAATGGGATAGAAGGGTAATATAGTTTAGTGCGAAAACAGTTGATATATGTACCCATAAAGTTTATATATTTTTGATCTGGGTTAACAGCCTAAACGATATGGAAATGTCTGTCTATCCATCCTTCCGTTTGAAAACCTATATCTCAGAGACTATAAGAGCTATGGCTACCAATTTTTTTAAAATAAACGAATATACAAAATAATATTTATTTTGTTTGTGATCGACTGAAAGAAATTATTTTTTATTTGCCAGTGTGACCATGCTTGGTATATTCCACACCAATTATACTTTTCGATATACTTTTAAAATATCTTCAAAATTTCTGGCGAGTATCTCAGAGTCGAGCACGCTCGACTTCCGGTTTATTACTTGTTTTTTTTTTGTTGTTTAATGTTTATTACCCTGGCAGCTGATTAAGTTATTATTATTATAGTTTATGTTGCTGAAACCGAACACAACAACAATAACAAAAAATGAATGTGAAAATCGCGCGCACTTGAAACGCATTTTTTATGCAACTCGTAATGTTAATGGGCAAAATGCACTAAAAATAAGGGCAGCCGAAAAATGCCTTTCAAATTGTTAAATTGCAGTTCAAAGTGCATTTCAATGCGATTTCCTTGCCTTCTGTGAATGATATGTGCTCACCCACACACACACACACACACACACACACACACGCAGCGGCAGACAAACAATTCACTGCACACACACACACACTGACACACAGACATATTACCATTGCTATCGCTTGCTGGCATTGCCAAGCCAACCTCCTGCTGTCTCGCTCCCTCTCGCCACTTCGGACGCGGCGCGTGAGCTCTGAAATTTATGCTGTAAGCGCGGCATGCAAATAATGTTAATTTAAATGCGAGTATCATCGGCAACAGCAGCAGCAGCAACAACAACAGCGACCACAGCCACACACAGCATGGCCACCATCGCCACCACCATCGACTACAACAACAGCAAACAAGCAAACACACACACACACACACGCACACAGACGCACACACATGCACACAGTAAGCGACAGTCAACAGACGCGAGTTGTTTTGTGGTGACTGCTGGCTATACCCTGCAAACTGTGAGCAGCTGCAACAGGGTTGCCACACTGCAGCATCATTGAAAGTTTGCAGTACATTACATATACTAGCACATTGCGGGCGGCCATTTCCTTCAAAGCTATGTTGGTCACACTGAACGCAAGTCAGTGCTCATTATACTTTGCAAAGCTGAACATCGTTTGTGCGTTTTGGATTTAAAATTAATGTGGGCAGCGTTTAGTTTATCGCGAATATATAATAATTTAATTTACTTTGTGCATTGATTATATTTTCAAGTGTTAAGTTTCGCGCAAATGATCTGTGGACGCTGCTTTTGCGCATTTGTTTTGTGCAACAAAAAAGAAAAAAAAACAGCAGACATGCAGACATGCAGACTGTCTGTCTCGCTCTACCCAACGGTTTTGCTGCTCGATCGATCGAATCCGTTGTGCGCTGCTTTTGCGCACTTGTTATTGCTGCAAAGGAGAGCGACAAAAAAAAAAGAAATGCAGGCAGACAGGCAGGCAAACTCGCTGTCTGTCTCACTCTGCCCAATTTGCTGCTGCTGACGCGAGTTTTTGTTTTTGTTTTTAAAGTGTCACATGAAATTTAAGGCGCAATTAAATTTGGCAGCATAGAGAACGAACATAATAAACTGCAGGTAAGTGTATGTATGTGTGTGTATGTGCGTTGCATATGTGACAAATAATGTGCCCCGTGGTTGTTGTTTAGCCTGCTGCGCTTTGCGATTAAGTTAAGTAATAATGATGATAATGATGTCGATGGCAGCAAAACTTGGCGATAATCCTGTTGTTGCTGTTGTGTTAATGCTCTGAATACCCTCGAGGCGTCTCCGTGTCCTGATGCTGATGCTGCTGCTGAAGCTGATGCTGATGCTGAGTGTTGCATGCCCCAGGCAAAAAAAGCTGTCGACGAAATTGATAACATGTCTTACCTTCTACTTAAGCGCTTTATACACACACATACACATGTGTATATGTAGTATATGTATATAGGGAAGTACTTGGGTATCGTAAAAGGCAGCATAAACACGCTGAGACAGCGTGTGAGACGTCATTCAAAGTTCTAATTAGGTATTTATTCAGCGCTCGGTAACCATAACAAATTGTCCCAGCTACGCTTATCTTGCGTTATTCATATTTTAATTGCTTGCTGCAAAAACATATTAACTTTTCTTCGCATTTTTTTTCTTTATATTTTGTAATCTGTAATTTGCCTGGCTACGTTGGCGGTTAACGCGGTTGTGAATTTTGCTGTTAACGACTAACAGAGACAGAAACTGTTGAACGCATTGCTGCTGTTAAGTTTGCTGTGCAATAACAGCGCTTGATCTACAGCCAAATCAAAGCTGAATGCTATAACACTGCACAGCAAATTGTCTTTGTTCTTCATATTTTATTCGCTTGCTGCAAATCATATTTTGGCATTGTCTCTTCAAATTGTTACCTCTGTAATATGTAATTTGTTAACCAGCTGCTAAAGTGCTCAGTGCAATGACAGCAAACTCGCAGCTGAACGCATTCCTGCTGTTAAGTTTGCTGTGCAATAACAGCGCTTGATCTACAGCCAACTCAAAGCTGAATGCTATAACACTGCACAGCAAATTGTCTTTGTTCTTCATATTTTATTCGCTTGCTGCAAATTATATTTTGGCATTGTCTCTTCAAATTGTTACCTCTGTAATATGTAATTTGTTAACCAGCTGCTAAATTCGCTGTTACGCTCAGTGCAATAACAGCAAACTCGCAGCTGAATGCTATGAAACTGCTGTTGGTTAATAGGTGATGAGCATCATGCATATTGTATTAGCAAATTGAACTTTATTATTCGCAGCATAATGTGGCCAGTCTCCGACTGCGGATGTCCACAATAATTTCAATATTGTGCATCACACAGAGAGAGAGAGAGAGAGAGAGAGTCACGCATGCATGCTTGACCTGCCACACCGACAGATAATTAATTTTTCATGTGCTTGCTTGAATTGCAACCTGCGACCTAACGACCTCGCTGCCTGCTGCGTTCTGAGCTGCTGCAGCTACGCTCTCTAGATTGATTGTGCCCACTAATTAAATTCTGCTGAATGCAATGCATTTGCCACCGTTATGCGTGACCCAAGCATTACACGCAATGCTATTGACTGTTGACCGTTGACTGTTGAATGTTGACTGTTGAGTGCAACACACGTCCATCTTTGGGATCGCTTGATTCCAATGATTTACTTTTTCAACTCTCTCGGCAAGTCTGTTTTAAAACAGCTCAGTAAGCTTGCAGGCAGTGTTAGAGCTATGTTATTTCAATGTTATTAGTATGTTATTAATCTTTTATTACAATGTTATTGCTATGCTATTGCTACTTGCCTTAGCTCGCTTCAACGCATTACTCTTATTTAGAGCTATAATTCACAAAGAACCAAACTAATATGTAAATCTAAAATCACTGTAAAACCCAGAAAAGAGTTGTTGCTCCACTTTTAGTCTGGATATCATTTTTTTTATTCAAATTTGCATTCATTAAAATATGTTGATCAAAGTTATATTACTATTTTGTGGTAATTATAGTCTAAAGTCTATATTACTTACGAATTTGTAAGTTTAATAGAAAAAAATGCATGTGTTTCACTAAAATGTAATTTACTTTTAAACTATCGAGGCCTTGAACTACTTTTGAACCATCTTCTTTTGGTTGGTCAAAAAACTGATTATAAGTTGACGCAGCCACCTGATTAGTCAATAAATTCTTGTACTTAATATCTGCATTTCATTCAGAAAACAATTTCAAACAATCATTGATAGCCAAGTAGTCCAAATATGTCTTAATTAAATTTATTGGTTGTTCCAAGTGATTTTCACAATTCGTAAAGACAATAATAAAGAAGTTTGGCGAGCTATATACACTACTGGACAAAAAAATAAGTACACACTTTTCGCCTATTTGTTGATAAAGGTTTTTCAATAGTTATAGAATATACCGCTGTTAATTGTTTATATTTTCGAAGGTTATAGTGTTCTTAAATATTTAAAACAAAAATTAAGGTTGGTAACCACATTTTTTGAATGTTACGCACAAATTTGTGTTGGATGACGTTATTGGTCTGGACAAAATAATAAGTACACCAATTCTACAAAGCCAAAAACTCGAAACAAAACAAATTTTTTCTATTGTTTTGTAAGTAATGTCAATCTTATTGAAGTATTAAATGCAGAGACACTCATTTTGTAAGACTTTTGCGATCTTTTTTGTAATTCTAGCAATAAGTTTGGAAAAAATCTCTATACCAATCTCATACCACATTTTTTGCACATAATTTCCACAATTTTTCGAATTTTGTAAAGGTATTTATGCCAATTTACCGTTTTAAGTCTCCCCATAAGTAATCAATTGTCGTTGAGCCAAGAAAGTGACTTGGCCAACTTATTATCTATACCTCGTTCTCTGTAAACCAGCCCTTGGCCAGTCTTGACGAGCGTTTTGGGTCATTATCCTGCGGAAACCCCCTTAACAAGGACATTTTTTTCTCAGCGTAGGGAAGGGAATATATGAAATCATCATATGAAATAATTTTTATATCCAAATAGGGTCATATTATCAATTTACCGATGAACCCGTACAACGTCATTGAAAAAAAAACAGTTTTAAACCATTAAGCACCAGCCTACATCCTTACAAGTTATCTGTGGGTACCGGACCTCCGATTTTTTGCCTTTTGAGCAATCTACATATCGTCTGTAGTCATTACCAAATGAATTTAGATTTGTTTCTTCGCTCCACAAAAATTTATTCCACATTGTAGAACCTTCCGGCCCAGACCATGCCAAATAATTGACGCCACACTGGTTGGTTCATCTTCAAATTTTTTCTCGAAGAAAAGGACATTTTTGGGGTATGAGGTCTAGTAGATATACCTTTTTAGATCAACGGCAAACCATTTGAGATGATATTCCATTGCTGATTTGAGCGGAAATGAGCTTGACGGACATGACTATGTCCTTTTTTGCAAGACTGACCATGCAAATGTCTGTTGTTTGTGAAAATTTCTTTTTCCGTCCTCGTTTTTTACTAGGTAGTTTTAATTATAAGGCATTGTGCACCAAATATAATCAGCTTTTATGAGTTTTCACAATTCCTGGAAGATTTTTTATAATTTTTTCGAAGTTTCACGTCTATAGTCTTTTCCTTAACAGTACAATGAATTTTTTGGTTCTTCTAAAAAATTTTTTAAAAGTCACATGTACTTAAATATGCAAGAAGTCAAAATAAATCAACATTCCCTACCTAATTTTTACATTTAATCTCATAAAAATCAAAATTACCATCAGTGTACTTATTATTTTGACCAGACCAAAAACGTCATCCAGCACAAATTTATGCTTAACATTGAAAAAATGTGGTTCCCAACCTTAATTTTTGTTTTAAATATTTAAAAACACTATAACCTTCGAAAATATAAACAATTAACAGGGGTACATTCTATAACTATTGAAAAACCTTTATCAACAAATAGGCGGAAAGTGTGTACTTATTTTTTTGTCCAGTAGTGTATGTTATAGAGGGAAAAGAAAAGCTCAAAGCGATTAAGTTAAAGTAAATGAAATCAAAAATAAAAACAGAAATGCAAAAATGCATGCATAGATATGAATCATTCTAATTACAGTTGTCGACAGCTGTTGTTTATGCAGTTGTTGCTGGCACACAGTTCACAATCTGTGTTGAGTTCTAGTGCAAATGCCTTCGAACTGTTTGACTATTCGAGGCAAAAGTCAAATGGCTGAGCAACAGTTTTGGAATTTGCACTTTTGTGTCGCTTTGATTTTCAATTGCGAACAACAACTACAACAACCACAACAAGAACAACAAGAAATTTGTGCTGTTGTGACCGCAGCGGCAAAACGATTCAATCGAGACCCACAAGCCGCAAGCTGCCATTTTAAAACATTTTGCACACTGACCGAGTACTCGACCAACAAAATATATGTTTGCAATCCATAAAACTGTGAATACACACACACACACACACAAACACACACACACACACATGAATGAGTGTGTGCCAGGTGCAGACAGCAGACGCCTGCAGCGTTTTCCCAATGCAACTCATAATTCAAGTCTGGGAACTTTATATTTCTTTAAATTCCATTTAGGCAGGCAAAAAATTGCTTGGGCTTCACAATTGCACATTTGAGGGGGAGGGGGCGTGGCTGAAAAGGCGTCCCACTTTTTGGCAGCTGCTAAGAAATGCTCGACAAAATGAAACGGCTGCCCAAAAAAGTAGGCAACACAAAATGCTCAAATTGCATATCGGACAGCACAGCGTGTGTGTGAATCGCACTTCCCTCTCCCTCTCTCGCTCTCTGTCTCGCTCTCGCTCTCTGTCTCGCTCTCGGCGGGTGAGTGTGTTTTGTGCATTTGTTAGTTGTCATGTTGCAAGAAGCATTTGTGCCAACATTGGACGGCTGCCTGACTTCCTTCTGACTTGCCTGAATAGTCAGTCCTCTAAACATTATTCGCATTCGCATTCGTATTCTCGTGGCTTTGCTTTTGCCGGTGCTGCTAACTCGCCTGATTTGGCGGTCGACAGCGCTGCCACCCTCTCTGTCATATGCTCTCTCTCGCTCTCTCGTCTAGTCAAATTACCAAAAATAGCAAATGTTGTAGCGGCTGTTTGCAGGCAGCCAGCCAACACGAGACAGCAAACACTTTCTGACACAAGACAGACGGAACACAAAAAATGGCAAGCAACATGACAGACAGCGAAACGCCTGCTGAAGGGGGGGGGGGGGAGAAGACAGCGTGGAGGGCAATGATGCACGCCAAAGCGCAATGTGGCTAATTACTTTCGAAAGCCAAGTTATTAGCGTGATTACAAAGGCAAACCAGGCAGGCAGCCAACACCAAATACCCTAGAAAAAGTCAAAGAAATGCATTTTTCGTTTAGTGAAGAATTCGAAGACCAGACAATACCTAGTAAAAAATTAAATATAAATAGTAAATATAAAAATAAAGTGATAGCGAAAGGTTAAGGTTAACATAAATTGTAAGATTCTGTAAAAGACAGCTACATCTCTAAGATTAAGGAAATATAGACAAGTTGTAGTGAGGTTTAAATATGAGAAAATAAAAAATAAGCAGCAAATCAGTTATAAAACTACTACAACTATAAAACAATCGAGAGTGGTCAAAATTAGCAAACAACTACGATGCTGCTAACAGAATAACTTTAACAGAGCTTCTCAATGCTAAATGAATAACAGAGCTTGCGAAAGCTGAATGCTATGAAATGTTATGTTCAATGTAAATCAGATGGAATCCCGTCTATAATCAGTTTTGATAACGAGCTAGAAATTATTATTTTTTTTGTACTTGACTAAATTAAATCAACGAATTGCAACTTTATAATTTGTACAAATTTATTGTGTTTATATGACTGCAACGATGAATTGTATATGTATAATAATATAATATATATATGATTTTGATTTATTGTCTAAAAATATTGCATAGTTAATTGCCACAACAAGTCACAATTTGCAGAGCAATATTTTTGTTAGGTAGTGACAAATCGAGGTCAAATTTAGAAGTCTGTCATGCCCCGTTTTGAGGGCCTTTTAGCGAAGAGGGCAACACAAGTGACTGCCGGGGCGTCCTTGCAAGGCTGCCGCCACACAATCAACAACAAGAGCACACTGCACACAACGTAGTAAACAGCGAACAGCGAACAGCGCAGAACAGAACAGAACAGCATGAACAAGAAAAAGGCTTACATGGAAATGGAAGAGGTCAGAGAGAGCGGGAGAGGGAGAGTCGGGAGCCACTGTGCAGCATTGTGGCAACGGCGCGAAAAGATTGGTTGGCGGTGCGCCCATGTGGTTTCAAGGGGGCGCCGCCCCCCCCTCCCAAAAACCACAGCGAGGGCCGCACACCAAGAAGTGTGGGGTGAAGCGCCTTTTTGGGCCCCACTGTAATAATAATAATAATCATACAACGGCAACAGGAACAAGCGCAGTTGGCAGACTCAGACTCAGACTCAGGCTCAAGCGCGAAATTGCCGAGCGCTCATTTCAATTTTAAATACCCTATAATTGGAGGCGCAGCACGCGCAGTTTAGTTGATGTTTAGGCCAAACAAGCAGAGTTTGAATGGCATTCACGCAATGCGAATAATGCGAATGCCAAACTAAAGTAAATGAATATTTGCAATTAATGTGGGAAGAAAAACGATTAACAAACTGTGAACATGCATTTAACATTATGTTAATTATTAACATCTGTTAAATTGACAGCTGCATTTGATAAAAGAGTTTTATGTGATTTCAAATGATGCAGTGGGATTATTGCAAAATAACAAATGCGATTTAGCAAATTTAATAGCATTTCATTAGCCAGCTGTTAACATGCATTTAGCAGTAACTGTTGACGTGTGTTCAAATAACAGAATTGGATTAAGTTCAATCAGCAAAATTATTATTTTATTTATGACAAGTGCATTAACTAGCAGTTGGCATGAAAAGTTCATATATGACAGCTACATTCAATAACATAAATTCATTCAGGGATCTACTCAAATTAATTAAAAAAACACTCGCAAATTAAAAATCAAATATTTGCCAAGTAGTAAATTCAATGTCACCAAAAACAATATATAGAACTGCTAGCAACTTATTTAATTGTTGCTGTGTAAAAAAATGGTAGTGTGCGTTTTAGAATTAATTGGAAAAAGCAAATGTAAATGCGAGCATTTGGGGCAATCAATCTTGCGATGAAATTCCCATGGACTTTGGCAACAATAATTACATCGAGCCTTACCTTGTAGTCGAGCATCGAGCAGCTTTCAGAGTTGTTTCTGGCTGGCTGTGTTTGGTTTATCGTTGGTCTGGCTGGCTTTGTTGTAATTGCTGTGGTTGCCACTGGACTGATGCTGCTGCTGATGTTGTGTTGCCCCAAGGCCTGTCAGAGTGGCGGCAATTGCTAGTTTAATGCCCGTAATGCAGCAGCAGCAGCAACGTAATCATCAAATGCAGCAGGGAGCGCAGCATGGGGCAGCTAAGCGACCCCATAACTTTGCGGAAGCTGTGCCAGTTTTTGGGCTTGTATCGCATTGAGAGCGAGTAGCGACTAAGGAGCAAAGGATGCGGTTTTTAGCAAGCGCAATTATCCAAGCCAGCTAGCGACGACGAGTGTCCTGACAGACAGGAAGGAAGGAAGCTGCCTGCCTGCCTGCCTGCCTGCCTGCCTGCCTGACGACAATAATCTCGCAGTGCAACGGGCAGAAGTGGCATCAACAGTGGCCGCAACAGCAGCAGCAGCAGATAACCGCAAATAGTTAAATTGTATAATAGTTGCAAACATTTTATTTGCATTTGTGTCCGGACTGAAATGCGCGCCAAGAGCTGCCCTCGGGGAACGTTGCCTCGTTTATCTCTGCCCCGATGTCCGTCCCTCGTCTCTCTCTCTATCTCTCTGTCTCTCTGTGTGTTAATGTTTGTTAATTTTTAGCGCCACATTACAGAGGCGAGCGCCAACCGAAATATGCAAATTTCTACAATGGCGCAAAGTTAACTTCATTTGCAAGTTGCTGAATTTGTTGTTGCTGCTGTTGTTGCTGTTGCTGTTAAACATGGCGACATTTGATTGCAACAAATTGGCCATTTCACATTCCATTGCATACTTTTGCGGGCAGCGTCAAATATATTCTGATGGAGCCCCGAAACGATTCTGTTTGTGATTCCATTTCTGATTTCGCTATATGCCATGTTGATTTCCTAAAATTAACTGTCGCTCTCTCTCTCTCTCTCTCTGTCTCTCTGTCTCTGTGCGGCATGCGGCCACATTTCAATTACCATGCAAATTAATTGCCAGCAATTAAGTGCAAATTAAAATGCATGATTATAAACATGCAACAACGACACTAAAAAATAGGCATTTCTAATAGAAAAGTCCCACATTACAGCAGTTTTTAATTAAATCTAATTCGTGCAGCACTTCAAATCTAATTTTAAGTTTTTCACATTTACGATTTTTTCACATACTCGTACATTTCATTGAATGTGTTGAACAAAAAACAAACTAATTAAATGCTAGCTTCTCAACGCGCTGAAGATAATTATTTATGCATTTAACATATAAAATATAAAATGGTAAATAAATTATTGATTAAAACTAATTCATGCAACACTTCAAAAAACGTTTAAATTTGAAACTCAACTTCAGTCTGAAAATAATTGTGTAAGCATAAAATAAACAAAATGAATATACATATTTAATGAAATCTAATTAAATTAATATATTAAGTTTTTCACAAGTTTTTTTTATTTAATTGAATTTGTTCATCATAAAAATCTAATTGAATGACAGCTTCTCAGAGCGCTGAAAATATATGTGTATATTTATATATTATAGTTTTATTTAAAGTATGCAAACATAATGCTTATGTAAGAGAGTCGTAAAAATAAATGGAAATATCGCAGAGCATGCAATTGATTTTGGCTTGCATGAAATTGACATTTAAATCCCAAGGAGCTGCTTTTGTAGCTCAGCGTCCCAAGTGACTCGCTGTAAGCCAACTTCAAGCTGATTTCGCCACATTTGAGCTATATAGACAGACAGTCGGACAGACAGCACATAATATTCTCTTATTGCAATATATGCAAACGCAGAAATGCGGAAAATGGTTAAGGCAGAAGGCAAAGGCAAAGGCGACTCAAGTGTGTGCCACACTGAAGATGCTGTTGCAGCCTTTACCTGCAACACTCTCTAACTGGCTTTCACAGTGCTTTGCCAAGTGCTCAACGTTGCCAGCGCTGCTTTACCCTTTGCCCTCTGCCCTCTGCCCGTCTTCACTCTTTACTCGATGCAGAAGCAATACAGCGAGCAAGCAATAAAAAACGCAGCGTCTTCAAGCGGCTAACAGCCTCTTGAATATTGAAATACTTGTGCATTTCTTTGCGAACGTCTTCATGCGCAGCGTGTTTGCAATCAATTGACCCGACCGCTGTTCCCTATAACAGCGAACAACTGTTATACCGCTAAAATCACTTCCACTTATGTATATACAATTAATTAATGCATTGCAGTCTTTAAGGTCGTATAAAGTTGTTTAAACTGTTAAAATAGCATAGTGTTATACTGTTATATATGCATAAGTTTTGCTGTTGTATTCTCGACTTCTAACTAATTTGTACAAGTGTTATTGTTATTTTTTATTGTTATTTGTATGGTAAAAGTCATAATGTTATACAGCACTGCTTTACAGTCAATATAGCGAATTGATTGGCAACTGTTATACAGCACTGTTATATTACCATCATTCAACTCTTCGAAGATAAAGTTATAGCGTTAGATACAACACTGGCATTATTTCGTATGCTGTGCTACACATCTGTTATACTGCCACTATTAGTCAAACTGTTCTACACATCGGTCATGATATTGTGATTAGTTTTACAGTTCTACACTACTGTTCGACTCGCATTATTAGTCCGCTGTTGGTTGTACTGTTATACTCTATGTTATACTGGCACTATAAGTTATGCCATTTTACCTGCACTATTTTGCATGCTGTTCTACACTCCTGTTGTACTAGCATTATTAGTAATGCTGTTATATACTTCTGTTATACTGTTCTCTCTTACTACTCTATCGTACTGTTCTACTGAGATGCATTGCTTTACTGTTCTACACTGCTATTACATCTGTTTTATTAGTGATTATGAATTGATGTATTTATCTCACGCCAGACTGCTTTAGTGTTATACACTGCAGCTGTTATACCGCCATAGAAGAGCCACTCTTAAAGCCACTCCACACACATTTCTCTGGCATTCTTTTCGTCGCTCTGTCCCAGTTTGGCAACTGGCAGCTGGCAACTGGCAGCTGGCAACTGGCAACTTGCATGGCCCAGGGCTATCGCTGATCTGAGCCTTGCCAAGGCAAGGCACACACAAAGGCCAGGCGAGGCCAGAGCAGGCCAGTTTTGTGCAGATTGGCTCTGCTCAAAGTGCTGCCATGTCGCTGCTGCGGCGGCTGCTCGCTTGACTTGGCTTGACATGCCTTTGGCGCACCGCGTGGCCGCATGTTGAAAGCACAAGCAGCAGCATCTCTGGTCGATGCTGAAGCGCTCTCGGTGCGGCAGGAGTTGCAGTTTGCCAGCTGGCAACGCATATTCTTGGCAGCGATTTGGCCACAATTACAACATCTTAATAGGGCCAACTCACAGACCAAAAGAAGGCAGATGCAGATGGAGATAGCGCTTTGGCCCTGTGGCTTTCGCTTGATTAGTTGTGAATGATTTTGTTGAATCTGCCGTCTTTGCCTGGGAAGACGGAGAAAGGGAAGGCAAATTGGATATCAACATCAAACGCTGCGTTGCGAAAAAATATTCAACGGTTCGCTTTCAATATCTAATGCCTTGTGCATGATATGCTTGTTGTGATTTTTTCCACCAACAACCACTTTGGAAGTGCCGAAGTGGCTGAGTGAGGTTTGAGGCTGGGCATCCATGGCACGGGCATTAAGTTTGCGGTCGCTGCCTTTGGCTTATTTGCAGGCAAAGCAGCGTGCGAGAAGTTTTCAAGTATTCGCTGTTTGAATTTCCTCAACACCTCAAGGTCTGTGTGTGCAACACACGCACACACATTGAGTTTGGCGAACTTTTCAAAAAGCGCTTTAGCGTAAAAACGCTTCGTTGGGCAACGCAGCGAAAGTGAGCGAGAGGGGGACGGAAAAGTTTATGGCTCGACCAAATTTAAATACGCAAACTTTACCTGCGACGACGCGTCGTTGGGGGCGGCGTGTAATTTTCTTTTAGTCAACTTTTGAACGCTCTCAAAATGATTTGCATGCGTGGCCAACGCGGCGTATGCTTAATATTAGTTTGCCAGACATTCTTCTCTCTCTCTCTCACTTCGCACAAACTGCATCCACCAAAAAAACAAAAGAAAGGAACTAAAAAAACGGTATAGCAGAAAAAAACCACAACAAACAATTGGACACGATTTGCCAGACAGACGGAGAAAGAAACTCAAGTAAACGCTGCGGGAAACAAAATGCGGGAGAGCGAACTTAACTGACAGGCGAACAAGCAAACACAACCACAAAACAGAAACATTAACTGGGGAGCAAAGAGAAGAGAAGAAGGAGGAGCAGGAAAAGCAGCTGCTAAGCACTCTTATTAATTTTTAATTCACGAATCGCAAATACGTATACTTGATATTTTAACTAACATTTGAACTCGCAATTATGCTGTCGGCTTGACCCTTTGCGATTTCAACTTTATGGCACTCTACTTAACTTGAAACTAACTGGGTGCTAATTCACTCAACTAAATTTATTCGTAAATAAATTAACAGATAGAAGCTAAGTACAAATTAAATTAAATTATACGAACTTAATATTATGTTATTAGGAAATAAATCAAACTAAACAAGTGGCGAGAATCGAGTTCTAAAATACTTAAGAGAACTTCATAAAAAAAGTAAACTGTCATTGAACTGAACAAAATTTATTAGTAGTTAGAGAAAATTAAATTAAATGACTTAAACTAAATAAAATGTTATTTGGAAATATTAGGAAATGAATCAAATCGAGGACTTTATTGAAATGCAAATTAATAATTGAATCCATTGAACTGCAGAGCTATACAAAAAATATATATTCCATTGAAATTCGTAATATTTGGTCTTTCTCTTCAAACATGGTTAACACTATTTATTAAATTCCAACTAAATTAACACAAAATAAGTCAGATGTTAATAATTATTTAGTTTTTTGTTAACTACAATCAATTAACTTTGCTGATCTGAGGATTATAATTAGCTGTTGAAATTAAACTGGAATTGCATGAGTTAGAAAATGCAAAATTTTCTTACATTATATTTATTGTTTCCTAAATAAAAAATTACTTAACTAAATGTAGAGAGGAGTTAAATTTGTATTGATTATACATTTTAGTTTTTTCTCAAAAGAATAAACAAATCTATCGAGCTCTAAAATATATGCAGCATTTATCGAGCTCAAGTTCAAATTGTTTGCGCGCTACTTTGTGGGAAAAATCACAAGCTGTGTTGGCTAATAAATTGAGTCCAAATGAGGCCACTTACCAAGCAGCTAATGTGCGCTTTTTCCTGTTTATCGACTGACGTCTGTCTGAGTTTCTGCTTTCTTTTTTGCCGCAAATGTTTTGTGTGTACATTTTTTGGCAGCACCCGGAAAAAATGCAACGAACGAAAGAAAGGAAATCAGAGCGAAGCCGCAACTAGAATGCAGCCAAAAAGAGGAGCTGCCATTTTGACTCATTTCATTGGCCATTTAATGCTGGCGACGTGGAAAAATGTTTTGTAATTATTTGGCATGGATAATTACGCAGCGCATGCAAATCGTGGCAAATGATGCGGCAGATTCTGAACATTTTCAACAATTCATTTAGTTGAGCGAGGGAGAGAGAGAGAGAGAGTGCGAATGCATTGGCCATGGGCCAGAAGAGAGCGGAGCGAGCGAAAGCAGCTTAAAGCTAAAAGTGTTCCGCATAATTTTGTGGCATTTTTCGCTTTTTTTTTTGTGTAGCTGTTGCTGGTTGTGGTGTGTGTGTGAGTGTGTGTGTTGCAGGATCCCTAAACTTGCCCCCCGTTTTAGCCAAGCACAGCTCACATTTCAATTGTCCGTCGTTGCACGCTGCCCGCTGCCAGTTGCTGTATGCGGTTTAAGCCTCATTTCCTTGCACTTCCGTTTTTGGCAGATACACACACACACACACACACATACACAGACAGACAGACAGTCATAGATAGACAATGGCAACTGCTGCTGCTTTTTGGGGGTTGGAGGTTGGAGGTTGCTGAAAAATGCAAAACTTTCATTTGCACTCGGTGCTCGTTATGGCGGAGTGTGTTAGGAAACCCAAGGAAATTGCTGGAGTGTTCAGAAGGGAAGGGGCGACGAAGAGAAAATGGGTTTTGTACGGCCTTTAACTCGGTTATCCCCCCCTGGTTAGCATTGCTCGGCAATTTATTAGAGTTTCGTTTCATTTCGCTTCACTTTTTGCCACCTTCACACACTCTCTCTGCCTCTCTGCCTCTCTGCCTCTCTCCCTGAATTGCATAAGTAAATAACGCACGTAAATGCATTTTTGTGCAAAGCACAAAACTGCAAATTAAACAACAACAAAAAGCAACTACAACTAAAACAACAACAGCTTCAACTTTGTCCAGCATCAATATTTTGAAATGCTCTTACCCAAATACTATATATATTCGAAAAATGGCCACTTTATTCAATTTGGATTTTGAAATTCATATTTTTGTGCATCATTATTAATTTTTAATTGCGTCCAATCAATTGCAATTGATTTAAAGATTTGCATGTTTTCAAGTGTCAAGTGTCTCGATTTTCAGTCTTACAAAACGTTCCAAAATTGCTCGAGCACCTGCAAATGTTTTCTGGGTTTGTCTTTGTCTTTGTCTTGTCAACTCGCAGAGCACATAAAATTTATTTGCAAACTTTGCTGGCATTCATTATTAAACCAACTTTATTTGAAATGCAAATAACTGTTGTGCATTCGCATTCATGCTGTTTGCCGTCACTAAAATGCTAAAGTATGTCAAAGGTGCAATAATTAAATGTTAAAGAACAATAAATATGAGGAAAATAATTAAATATTACATTCAATCAACATATTCAAGAAGTGCTTTTTTAATGTTTCTCTTGAAAATTTAAAAAATTTTCATTTACGTGTATGTACGTCATATAAATTTTTTGTATTTTTTTCTTTTGGAGAAAACATAATTTAAAAATTAAGTGCAGTCATTTAATTTTAAAATTAAAATAAAAAAATTTTCAATCAACATATTTTGAAAGCGTTTTTGGCATTTTTAATATTTTTGTATATTTCCAAAAAAATTGTTTTTGGGAAACTATAAATCAAAAATTAAATGAAAATATATAATAATTATAAATCAATCAATTAAATTCTATAGTTCTAGTATTTTACTGTTAGTTTATTAAGAAATATAATAATCCATTCATTTAAATATATTTGCTTTTCATATTTATATTTTTGCCATTGATAGAATTGCATATTTGCAGTATTGTAAAACAAGAATATTTCACAATTTTATTCTTTATCCATGGATCAATATTTTCCTTATTGACTTTCATAGCCGACAAAATTTTTGGAGCAATTTTAATTTAACTTGAATATTTGATTTTCTATCGAGTTTCCGCATATTTCCAAATAGTTGCCGCTCAAATAGAGTATTGGCATTTCGGTGTGTGTGGGAGGGATGGTTGGGTCATGGACCATGGTCAAAATAGTGAGAGGGGTGGAGGGGGGTTTGGGGGGGTCAGCAAGCAGGCCGAAAAACATTTTGTGCAGGCCGCAAAACAATTGTACTACATATATTTAATAAACAAGTTGTTTGTGTGTGGGTGAGAACAGAACTAACAGAAGCGGCAAAGGCAACAACAATAACACAAAAACAGAAACAGCAACAGCAACAGAAACAAAATTGAAATGGCGAAAGCGACAGCTGAAAATGGAAATGGAAAATGGCAAAACTGGCAAAACTGGCAAACTGGAAAATGGAACTCTAAACATGCAATCGCAAAGAAAAGTTTGAACGCCTTTTTGTGACTTTAAAGTTTTGCATTATTGAGTTTTCTCTCTCTCACTTCTGCCTTCTGCCATAGTTCCATTCCACTCCAACCACGCCCTCTTGACTAATCGCCCACGCCCCAAAAAGACACAAAAACTCGAATGACATTTTCATTTACAAGGTACAAAATAACTAAGGCGACTCGAACTTGGCTTAGAGCACACACAAAACTCTCAACATGGTCGAAAGCATAAAAAAGCATAACAACTCACAAGAAGAACAAAAAAAAAAAAGCAACTGGAATTCCTATTTTCGTTGGCATACTCACAGAGTAGACGGGAAACAACACTTAATTGATTTGCAAAGTGGAACGAAGCGTTCAAAGGCACACAAAACAAATACAAATACGACCGAAAATGACAACAACAACAACGACAACAACAGCAACATCGACAAACAGGCCAAAGGATGCTTGTGCAAATTTTTACAAGAATCAAAACGAAAAAAACCTGAATTGTCCTAAGCAGGCTGTGTGTTAAGTGTGTGCTCGACTGTCACACACCTTGTGCCGCAATTTTGTGGGCAAACAAAGCGACCTCTGAAGAGCACAACTTGAAAAAACACTTTTCAATGATTTGGAATTTATTCACAGCAGCTCTTCTAACTATTTTGGGCACATTTAAATTAAATTAAATTATCAGAAATTGCATGCATAAGCATTTAACTGTTATTAGCATTGCTGCAGATGATAAATAGCCTGATAGATGGCGCCAGAACACTTCCTTAAACTAATTTGGGGGCATTTAAATCAATTTATTTAAAAAACAAAAATGGAATAAGCATAAACATATTGCCTATAAATACATTAAATTGCGGCAGTTGAGAACTTGCTTATCAACACTTTACGGCCATTAATATGAATTGCATATGTGGGAAACCAATAGATGGCGCTACAACAGTTATTTAAAATATTTTGGACACATTTGAATTTAATTAAATAAAATGGAATAAGCATTAATGATTGCCTATAACAATGTGAATATATTTAATTGCTGCAGATAAGAACTTGCTTAAAGCCTTTTATCAGCACCTCTTTGCCATTATTGCATTATTTGTGGACTGCCAATAGATGGCGCCACAGCAATTTAATTGAAATGAAATGCAATAAGGCATTATTAAATTCGTATTTATATTTTGTGCACTTGCTTAAAGCCCACTTGCAATAAGCAAAAACGAAAAGGGTATAAAAGGGCAAGCGACAAAATAGCAGGGGACGAAGTCTGTGTAACGAATTCAATTTTTGCGACGGAAGATGCAAAAATTGACCAAGAGACAATGATAGAGCTGTGCCAGTGTGTGAGTATGTGAAACACCAGCAGCAATAATCGATAAGGAAAAATGCGGCTACGTTCCACACGCTGTGAAAGCAACTGAAAATCATCTACGGCTGTTGCTCTGCTGCCTATGTTACAATACAATTGCTGAATGCTCAATGCTGAATGCTGCCTGTGGATGACTGTGCTGAAGCTATGGCATAATTTTTGAGGGGGCGGCAACGAATTCTAATAGTTCTCCTGCCATCATCAAAAAAGAAGCAGCCGGTGGAGAGTAGGAGAGTAGGAGAGTAGAGTGTAGAGAGAGAGAGCGGGAGTGTAGAGAATGATGGCGGCGCTTCGTTTCGATAGCGCATCAATGGAAAGCAATCTGCAAATGCTTTGTTACCAAAGCATTATTAAACTGGCATTTTCATTTGTAGACTAACGTGCACACACACACACACACACACACACACACACATACAGATACCGATATAGATACAGGGAAACACGTGCAAACACTTTTACACACATACTCGAAGCTGGTAGAGGTGGAGAGAGGGAGAGAGGGAGAGATCAGATGCTGGGGCTCGCTCTCGCTCGACTGCTTCAATGTGAGGCAAATCCTGCTTTTCACATTTGTATGTGGAGCAGCGACACACGCCCCCACCGCCCCCACCGCCCCCCCCCGTCCCCCTTTGGGAGCATTCCTTTCGCCCATTCTCACACACCATTTGGAGACCGCGCTCTTTACAAGCTGCGGACAACAGCCGTTTACCGTTTAGTTGCTTTTGCCTTTGCTTGCTCGTTTTTGTTTTTGGCATGGAGTGAGCGACAGAGGGGGAGGGGGAGGAGGAGGAGGAGACGGGGGCGTGGGCTTCTCAGCTTCACAGCTGCCAGATCCCAGACTTGGCTCAGGTAAAGCCCTTGCAATAGCAACAATTTTGTTTCGTTTCGTTTCGTTTCGTTTGGTTTTGCGTGCGCACAAAAAAATGTCGAGTCACACAATTTGAGGCACACGGCAAACGACAACAACAACAACTGACAAGAACAACAACAACAACAACAACTGACAACAACAGAGCAACAACAGAGCAACGACGACAACGGCGACAACAAAGGCGCATCCACATCATTATGATTATGCAGCTCTTCATCATCCCGCATGGCTTTGGCTGCGCAACCTAAACTCCGCCATATAGTATGTACGAGTATATGGCATATCGGTGAATGCGCACACACACACACACACACACACATCCGTATGACACACGTTACGCCAAAGGAAATTCTATATACCGACTCTATTCCTGCTACGTTTTCCACTCGAGCGCATTATTATGATTATTATTATTATTATTTTGCTCTGTTCGTTTCTTTTTTTTTTTTGGTATTTGCTTTTTAGTCCTGCACCTGCAAATATGGGATGTATTGGCTCCTTTGGCAGTTTAACTGAAAACTTTTCCCAAATTGATTTCAAATGCACATTCCCATATTATTATTATTATCACAGCTGTCATCATAATATTGTATGTTAACTAAGGCCAGAATCTGTATTTTTTAGTTAAATTAACAGTGTCGCATTTCAATATCAATTTTATTTTTTTAAGCACATTGATTTTAAAGCAATAATGTCGCCTTAGTTCAATATAACTTAAAGTGGTACGCAAATTTGCTTTTTATTTTGTTTGAAATAATTTGTTAAAAAAATAGTTAACAAAAATATACTATAGAACATAGTAAACAGATATTGTGGAATGAATGAGATTCAATATTTAGTGTGCAAAATTAATTAGTTAATATTGAAATAATTATAAAATGTTGCCCTGTAAATTATTAATGTCAATTATCATTGCACATTTTGCATCTGAAATATTACATTTTTGCCTTTCCACAACATCTATTTATTGTTTTCTATAAATAAATTGTGAATAATTCGTAAATAAATTTCAGATTAATGAATTTCAAATAAAGTTGAAAATATAAATATAAAAATATAATTTTCAAATATATTTAAATTTTAAATCTGTTTAAAAATCTTGAATTTATTTCATTTCGATTTGTTTGCAAATCTAATTCATTTTTAAATACAAATTAAATGTATTCGAATTTGCTATTTAGAAAATAATTGTTTAAATGCAAATAAAATGAAACAAATTCAAATAATGCTCAAACAATTAAACACACAAAATTAATTTTGTAATCAAAATGAAAATTATTATTAAAGAAACATGATAAACAACATGCATTAAAATGCATAGGAAATTATTACAGGGTATGCTGCAGGCAGTCAGACTTTGTCGCTGTTGCTGTTGTTCTTTGTTTAGTTGCATGCCCCTGTTTGTTGGCATTTTATGTGGCAGGCAGGCAGGCAGGCAGCATTCGAAACCCTTCTCCAACTTTGCGACTGTCGTCTGCTCAACCCAGCGTCCATTTATTTATGTATGTTATATGCAGATGTGTGTGTGTGCTGTGATGAACGCTATTGATAATCTTGGCAGAGCATCGCATCTCATCGCGTTGTTTCGGTTGTTGCTGCTGCTGCTGCAGTCGCTGTTACTTTTGCAGGCAGCATTTATTATTGCTCATCGCGGTGGATGGATGCCGCACTGCGGCGATGGAGAATATGGGGCAGGGGAGCGGTGGAGCGGGACGGAGGACGGACGCATTATGAGAGTCTGCTTAGGCGCGTGGGCTAATGAAAAAGGAGCAGCAGCAAAAAAGTATTGCCTACTTTGGAGAGCGAATTTAATACGCTTTTCGAGTGCTGCACTTTAACGACGCGTTGCTCGGGGTAACGCATCGACAGCAGAAGCTGCAGCAGCAGTCTCTCAGTACTCTCTGATTCGATTACATAACGCTTACCATTAAGCCAGAAAATATGTATGTATAGTATGTATGAGCAAGAGCAACAGCAACAGCAGCTTAAGGCATCAGCAGCTTCCTTGGTTACCCTTCTACACTTTGTGTGCATCCCTTGGCTTTGTGTGTGTGTGTGTGTTTCGCCTGGCAGCTCCATTATTTTGCATTTTATATTTGCAGTCGCTCGATTTTCCACAGACAAGCTTCTTGCCTGCCTCTGTTAGCATAATTCGCTCGATCAAACTGGGGAATGGCAGCGGAAATATTGCGGTTGCCATTGATGATGATGCACTGGACTCGGGCTTTAATTCAAGTTCTTTTTGTGGGTCGACCTGCTTGGCCATTGAGTGAATGTCATTCAGTCAATCGAGTAGTCAGTCGGTCAGTCAGTCATTCAGTCAGTCATTCAGTCAGTCAGCAAGTAGACAAAAGGGCGAGTAAAATGATTTATCTACATCGTCGTATGCTTTCTTTTTTGTGCAATCGCTGCTCAATGGGAAAAGCAAAGGACGGTTTGTTGATGCCATCGCTCTTCATTCTCATTTTAATTGGCTCGCTTTGGCTCTGTGCATCGCCATAAGGCAGACAGACAAACAGACAGACTGTCAGTAGTATTTACAGACTCTGGCAATATTTTAATTAAACAAAATCAAGCCAGCCGCACAAGTCTGTCTCGCCACATCCCGCTAGTTTGCAGTTCGCTGTTGTCAATTTGTTCAATTTGTATTTTTTGGTAAGCAACATCTGCATGCAAACGACAGCGGTTTCCGTCAACTTATTAAATTTTCGATAACACACATTTCATATTTCATGCTTGACCCCACATCAACTTAAGCGAACGCCCCAACAAAATAAAAGGGCAAATCAAAATGTTCAACTCGCAAATACTCTGCAAAAATGCAGAGTGAAAAGGTGAAACAGACAGCTGAAAATGCAATCGAAGGAATGAATCAAAATAATTAATTTATAATAATAAATAATACATATGTATTTTCAAGCAATATACAAATATATTTAAGCATTCTAGTCTGTTCTGCAGAAAATTAAAAAAGAGGGAATTTTACTAAAACTATTTTTTATATATATTTTGAATATATAAAATGTCTTTAAATACAAATATATACAACTAAAAGACAACAAAAGAAAAAAGTTAAATAAAACTACCCTGAAAATTTAGTTCAGTCTTAAGGAAAAATTAAATAAATTTAACAAATAAAAAATCTTTTTTAGCAATATTAAAATCAATATAAAAATATTTTAGCTCAATGTTGGCCATTTAAAAGTGTATGGTAATTGAGTTAAATTTTTGAAAAAATAAAAGAAAATAAAAACTGAATCTTTTTGAACAAATTTCAAAATTATAAAAAAATATTGCAGCTCAATGTTGATCCATGCTGCTGTTTGCTTGCGTTTCCCATAACTTTTTTTGCCTCACTTGTACACAAAGTAATCCTATTAAGAGAGACCCCACAAAAAAACACTTTAATATGTAAAATATTTCAATATTTTTGAAGGCACTGCCGCCGCATCGTAAAGTATTATAATCGATTTGAGCAAGTATTTTCACCTGCTGGAGGGAATACCTCTAGTTTTATGCTTGAACGACGGCATTGAGCAGATTTTGGTTTATGGGGGAATCGAATTGAGGCGCACAGGATATTTTGTGTGTAGGGTAGCAAGGCAAACATGATGGCCACATTGTTGCCGCCAAGCATCATCTAAATATTCATTTAAAATGCGTTGCGACCCCGTTGCGGCATGGGGCACGAAACACGAACGACGCCGGGGCACGTTTCAGTTCACGTTTCAGTTTGCGAGGTAAAACCGTTTTACGATGAACTTCAATTGATATTTTCAGCAAACGAATTTTGCCCCCAATGTTGTCCTTGTTGTTGGCCCATCATCAGCGAGCTCATTGGCAACAACAACAAGATGAAGAAGATGGGGCAGAAGGGGCAGAGAAGGGGACGATGCCACATGATGCTTGAATAGCCAGCGGCGGCTGACGCACCTGCAACGTTTCTCGATTGAATTTCGTCGTTGTGGCCGCTGGCTGACTTTAGCGTGTGGGCGGTGGGGGGCGGTGGGGGGCGTGGCGACTCGGCAGCAGCTGCCTCGAATTTTTTAATTTAAGCAGCAGTCAAAACATGCAGCCAAGAAATACGAACAGAAAAAAGAGTTATCGAGGGCAGCTTTACTTTAAGTTCGAGTAATTTTAAAGAGTCGCTAAATGCTTTTTTTGTTCGCCTGCTTCCCACATTTTCTCACATTCTCTCTGTTTTATTTCTCTTTGTCATTGCAGGTAAATATTGGCAGCATACGTAAATATTTGAGCTACTCGTGCCTCCCTCGCTTCTTGCCACTCGCCACTTGCCACTTGCAACGGCCTTTTACACTCGTGAGTCAACGCACCCAATGCCATTGGCTTTTGCTTCTCCTTTTGCTTTCATATAAAACATGACAATTTTGCAAATGGGGGCAGCTTGTGCCACATATTCTCGATGTCACTGTTGACACAGGCATCGTCCGAAGTATGTGGACATATCTGTTCTACAGCTGGTCAACAGACTTCGTTTCCTTCTGTTCGATTATGATTGAACTTATGATTTGCGACGCGACTTTTGCTAGCAGTTCAATTCAGAAATAAACGAATTTTTGGGTAATTATATACATTTCATTTTTGAATTTAATAATGATATTCAAAGGAATTCTTTAGCAATTTTAATTGTAGACCTTTTAATAAAATAAGTATAGTTTGAAATATAAATTGGGTAATCGTTGCAAACTGATTAGACTCTGAATTAAAATATAACATTTGAAATAATAATTCAGTAGTTTAAATTCGAATTTACATTGCAAACTAATTCACCCAATTAAAGATTTGAAGGAATTGAATATTAACAATAGAAGTCACTTTAATTAGGTATTTTTTACCTATTTACTTAGAAATTATAAAAAATATGAAATCTAAAAGAATGCATAATATTATATTTGGGCGGTTTAAAAATTGAATTTCAACTTTATAATAAAAGTCGCTAACTTAGAACAAAATAAATTACATGGTCTTAACATGGTTTTGTACAAGGATAATAATTAATTGTGATTGCGATTGTTTTTGTTTTTAATAAGTTTACACTCACATTAAATTACTAAGCAAGCGTAAATAAATAAATATATTTTTATGATAGACATAATTTACCATAATCATATATAAACTAATTATCATGTTGCTGTGAAGGCAACACACTTAAATTTGATTCTTGAAAAAAAATCAGCATTCATTATTTGAATTTATTGTTTTCCTAAATAAGGCAGAGAAAATTAAAGATGTTGCACATTTTTTCTATTATTATTTATATACATATGTATGTATATTATTGCATGATTTATATTCAAATCTTAAGACTTGCTTCTGAGCATTTCGTCTGCACTTTATTCAACTACTTTTATTTTGAATCTAAGCTGAAAGAGCGTAGACCGAAAATCAAATCCCTGAAAAATATCTAAGGAATTACCAGGAATTACAACAGAGACATCGAAAGTGTCTTGTTGCATTCTGAACTGTTTGCAGCCTGCACAATTTGTTGGCTCACTCGCAAAGACAAGTTAACGCCAAAGTTTTAGCCGCCTATTTCGCTATCGTCCTTTCTGCCTTCTCTCTCACTGTGTGTGTGTGTGTGTGTGTTGCCTTTTGGCTTTCGACGAGCACTCAAAGCACTTTATCGACAGTCGATGCAATGGCCTAGTTGGTGACCTCATATCTTAACGCACACACCCCGTTGGAGTGCATGAAAAAAGCCTGAGAATTACACAGACAACTGGACAGCGCAAAAATGGGAGTGAGATGGGCATGTGGCAAGGAGAAGAGCATTAAACTTGCAACAGAGTGGAAGAGTGTGTGTGTTGCGATTGTTCGGTTGCTGCTTGACATGTGTAGCTGTTTGTCAAACGTGTGAATGTTAAATGCGATTGCAGACGCAGGATTCTTGTCTTGTGCAGAAGTTTCTGCTTCTTCTGCTGGGTTTTTTTTTTCGGCAAATGCTGAGCAAAGAAAAGTTGGCGACAGACAACGGAAAAAGGAGCAGTTGCACCTGAGACTGGCACATGACTTGGCGACACTTGGCGACACTTGTTACTTAGCAACCAAGGCAGCAACCAAGCAGCAACCAAGCAACTTGCAACTTGCAACGTGCAACTGCAACAAAGGTCAGCGACGTGTTAAACGTATTTGCTGCACTTGAAACTTTGGCCCAAAGCGGATTCGCTCAGCGGGATTTGAACTTTAAGTTCTTCTCCTTTTCTGATTGAGTTGTGGCCAGATGAAGAGATTACGCAACAAAACTAAATGACAATAAAAATACAAAAAAAAAAGCAGCTAACTGAGCAGCAAGCACTTACTTTTCTTGCTCACTGTACGAGGCTCCGGCTGCTGCTGGGGGAATAACATATGAACATAATAAAGTTACGCATAATAACATGAAAATTATCATAAACATGGCTCGGGGACAACACAGTCAAGCAACAAACAAGAGCAACACAACACAACACAACACAGCAACAACAACAGCAACAACAACAACAACGACAACGAAAACAGCAAATAACAATTTTGATGGCGTTGCCAGCGACGTTGACTCCATTTTTGTCATACTGCCGAGCACGCAAAGAAATGAAAAGCACGTTGGCATGCCACACCTTCCATCGCACCGAAAACTGCACGCACACACACGCACAAACACACACACACACGCACACACACACAGACATATGTACGTGCTGGTTTGGGGGCAACTAAAGAGATGGCGAACTCGGCAGCTTAACTATTGAATACCCATATGAAAATAATTTAATGCTGCACGGCAATTGATTAAGTCCTTTGACAACATCTTGTGAATTTTTTATTAACAAAATAGTATTGAACAAATTATTGTGTAATATTAAAGTGGATATAAAAATAATTGAATATTGCACAGAAATTAATTAAGACAACCCTTTTTTAGGTCTGTATTCACAAAAAATGATTTAAGAAAACATTGTGTAATATTAAAGTAAATATATTGCATAATAGACAACATTTATTTTTAGTTCGCTTTTCATAAAAAAATAATGTAAATAAAAAACTAATTTAATATTGCACAATCGTTTAAGATTTTTGACAATATTTTATTTTAGTTCTCTTTACACAAAAAAACTGTCAAATAGTCTGAATTCCATAATATTATATTATAAGTATATATAAATATAATATAAATATTATATAATATTGCTCAGCCACTTATTAAGACCATATTGTTTAGTTCTCTATATTCACATAAAAATAGTGAAGATAATATTGCATAATATTAATGTAAAATTAATACAGCACAGCAATTGATTAAGACTTTTGACAAACATATTTTTTTGTTGTAATTCTCTATTTAAAAAAAAAAACTAGTGAAGAATAGTTTGTATAATATTAATGTTGAGTACGAGGGTTCTACAATATTTTTAGCAAGTATTTTCTTGTGTACAAGTCTATAATTTCTGTATAATTTCTTCCAAATTTATATTGAGCATGTCCTATACTTTGTTTTAATTCTCTGTCCAAATAAGCATTGATATTCATATTTAGCAATATTGTTCTTTAAATGAATTTCAACATTTTTTTGTACAATATTTATTTAACATACGCAATTATTTTAATATTCTGCAATATTTTCTTAATTTCCAGCTTCTGGTATTTATATTTCTAATATTTCAATTTTAAAGTGCGATAATTCTAATTTTTGATTTTGTCTTTTTCGAAATTGCTATAAATATTATTATTATTATTTATTGTTACTATTATTTGTTATCATGATTATTTATTGTTATTTATTAATTTACTTTATATATAATTTATGTTTATAATTTATTATACTGTATTTATTTGCATTGCAATTCTTGTAGTACACAGTACACCCGATAGGTGGCGAGGTTGATTGCACAGCGAAAAATATGATAAGAATAATGCGTATACGCCGCATACTCCGACATGTATATGTGTGTGTGTGTGTGTGTGTTCATGGCGGGCCCTGCAAGGCAGCAAAGTGAAAGAAATTGCCGACAGCGTGTGCATTTTTATGGCTCACTGCTGATATTTTTTGCACTTTCTTTTCGCGTTTCATTTCGTTGTGCATCGTTATTGTTGTTCTCGTTGTTGTTGTTGTCGTTGTTGTCGTTGCTGAAAACGCGTATTAAATAATTGCCGTGCATTGGCAGCCCAAAAGATGCATCGCGTGTGCAACTTAAGCGTGTGCGTTGCATTCCCCACATGCAGATTGAAGCTGGCGGCGGGGCGCGAGCAGCAGTTGATATGTGGGCGTGGCACATTTACAATTTACCCTCCGCAATTCCGCAATTCAGACAGTGGTCAGTAGTGGGCTTTGCAGGCAGTCTCCGTGACAGCACAGTGTTTACTGTACAGTGAACAGCGAGCAGTTAACCGCAGCGCAGTCTGGACGGTGTATTAATGGCAGCAAATATTGATTCGCTGCCTTTGCCGTTGCCTGTTTGCGGCCGTGCATAAAAGACGCTCAAATTTATGTACTTAAAATTCTCTCTCGCACACACACACACATGCAATTAAGTTACTTGCAGAATTCTCTGCTGTGTCATGTTGAACGAGAAATGAGAAAAAAACACACACACACACACAGACCGAGGCCACATTAATTGGCCAGCAGATTTTTTGGGGGCAGCGGCAAAACAGATGTCATAATAATTAACGCATGAATCGCAAATTAATTGATTTAATTACAATATTAATTAATTGCTTCACGTTACATTTTCTAAATATATGTATATGTATATTTAGCCTCAAGGCAATTTGCTTTCATCTGCAGCTGACGCTGTCTTCGGCTTAAAAGCAAATGTTTTGTCTATAAATAACAATGTATTTATATGGCCTAAATTTGCCTTACGTACTAAATTATTTAATAACATTTTTTTAAGTCGCCTTTGTGCAAGATTTTTATGGCTGCAAACAATTTGTGCTTGATTAAAAAGGAAATTTATTTCGTTCGTTTTGTTCTATTTCTGCGAAATAAAATGAATGGCGATAGAAAAAAGTGTTTCGCAGTTAAGATAGGCGAAAGTGTCAAGAGTTTTTGGCCATATATTTTGTAGCGCGCACGCTCTCAAAAGTTGACAAAGTTTAAATAAGTGCATAAATTACATTTACGGCAATAATTTGTCCACCCTTTTTCCAAGCTCCGACATAATTCATGCCACCAAAGATGCAAATGTTTCTTTGTATACCTCTTTTTGTCTGAGATCTATTAAAGTTGTTTTTTTTTTTTTTGCTTTATGCTCAAGTTGATTTCAACATTTAAGAACCAGTTACAAAACAATTTAGACTGATAGCGAATTAAATTTCTTCAATATGGGATTTTCCATTGGGACGAAAGTAAATTGTACTTTAATATTAACTTGCGTGTGTATTTATTACAAATTTATTTTAATATATGTATATGCCCTAAAAATACAGAATAAAATAAAAGTTATTGTTCGGTTGATCGGTATTATTTTATAGTTTAGCGTCTTCTTAAAAATCATTACAGGAAGAGAGTGAACAAGTAAAATATATTCACATGAAACATCGAACTATATGGAAATCTTGTCAAATTCGCAAAACTGAAATAGTAAAAAAAATATTAAATATTTATAAGTTATAACAATTTCAATTTTACATATTTTTTAAAGCATATATTAATTACAATCATTCCGTGGACAAAAAGTGAAAGATAGACTTGTGCAATATGAAGCCAATAGTCAAAAGACTATTGGAAATATTAATAATATACATAATAGTAATACTGATACAGTAACTTTTTTTAATTTAGAGAATTCAAATATAACGTTTCTCTTCCGGGAAATAACCATTAACATATATTCTAAATGTATATTATATATGTTAATGGTTTTTTACCCGGGTTAATGTTTAATAATATGTATTCTATTGAATTGATGTATTTTATTATATGCAAGCTGTTAGTTTTCACTGAAATTTGTATGTAAATTGACTTGGGCTATATAAGATCTAAGGAGGCGTAAATGCCACGCCCATCAATGTCAGATATTAGCGCGTAAAATATTCACATTTTTCACTTAACGGCAATTTGCCAGTGCTGTTGTCGATGTTTTGTTTGTTGTTGTGTTGCGAAGTCAACGCCGCTGGCCTTAAAAGTGATTAAACAATTTCATTAATTTTACGTAGCTCGCTGGCTGGAAAGTAAAAAAAACAAAAAAAAACCCCGTTTTGCCGATATGCCTGTTGCCAATGGCAATGGCAGAGGCAGAGGCAGAACAAGAGGACGAGAGACGAGGACGGGGCAGAGGAAGAGTCAGGGGCAGAGTCAGCAGTGCCCACTTTTGGGGCCAGGCTCTTAAGACCCAGCGGCCACTTCAGCCCACCTCAGAGTCAAATATTATTAAAATTTACGAGAGACTCCGCAAATGCCTTTCTTGCAAAACTTTTCTTGAGCGCGCCGCTTTTTTGTGCGGAAAGAGATAGATACAGAGAGCAGAGAGCGAGAGAGCGAGAGAGAGGGGGCGACTTGTAGAGTGGCCCTCGAGACGCACCGTTTGCATTAATGGTGCAAAATCAAAAAAGTGAAAAAGGAAAAGTAAAGAAAATAAAAGCAATTTTCGTCAGAGGAGCCAGCGAAGATGAGTGTGCGACGCCAGCTGCGATTCGAGTGCACTTTGAACCTAAAAGCATACTCGCTATCTCTCTCGCTCCCTCTCTCTGTCCCGCTCTCTCTCGGTGTCGTTGTCTTTGGCAATTGATGCAGGTGCTGCTGGGGCAACAAAGGGAAATTGTTAAATTAAGTGCTTGGCAAGCGGTAGGCGGAACAAATGAAGACTGCCCAGCTCGGTTTAGTCTGAAGTGCAACGAAGCTGGCGACCAAAGAGCAAGTGAAAGTTTTTAATTTACTATGCCACACACACACACACACACAAACACAGAGAGAGAGAGAGAGAGAAAGGCACAAACTAATCGTCACTGCAGCAGCGACAACTTTTTCGTTGCCTACTTTTTGGGGCGCGCCTCAACTTGTAATCAACGCGTGGCGGGAATCTGTGCCACAGCAGCTGCCTCTTGCCACACACACACACACACACACACACACACACACGCACACGCAGTGCAGTCGCTTTATTTTCGATTTCGCTTTCGAGTCTGTGCGCGCCGCATTCGTGTGGAAAATTAAATTCACTGACTGTCTGCGCTGAAATTCCCCGAAATCCAGAAACCAGAATCACTTTTTTTTCCCCCCTCCCCGTTGGTGTTGTTGTTGTTAGTATTCGTTGTACGTTGTTGGCACGCCTTTGCGCCTAACTTTCACGTTCACGTTCACATTCACGCTGCAGTTGCAAGTGTACGATTTCATTGAATTTTTAGCAAGCGCTGCCTGCCACTTAATTTCCGCCAAAGTTGGTAATTTGCCGCCACGCAGCGAGGCAGAGAGAGAGAGAACGATGGCAAGTCGAAGTCAACGATTCGCTTTTTCATAGACAAACGTGACGCTGACGTCGCCAAATTGAATTGTAATCTGTGCGGTTCAGCGACAAAGAGTCGCGCAGCAAGCGGAAACGGAAGTTTGTAAGAATGCAGCGAGTGTTTGGTAGGCACACCACAAAGCGAACGAACACACACACACACAATCGCACACACACACACTCACACACTCACACAGCTACAAGCTAACAGATTCATCCTCGTTCAGAGCTTCAGCTCAGACGCGCAGCGATGCGCACAAAATCACTTCCGATGAGATTTCAATTTTGCGATTACCTAATTGACACTCAAAGTAATGGAAGCTGCCTTCCTGCTGCCTCCTTCTCTCTCTCTCTCTCTCGCTCTCTGTCTCTGTCTCAGCCTGTTGTCGAGCCTAGCACTTTAAAGGCGCTTTAAGCGCTGCGAAGTGTCGACGACGTCGACGACTAATCAGCTGCCAGCTAATGAAAATTGCATTACGAAAACTTTTTCGTTGGCTAATTAGACGCTCTACACTTACCGCTTGGCACTTGCCACAACAACATTTATGCAAAATGACAGGTAAATTTTGGAGTGAAACTTTCGCTGATTTCAATGGCAAATAATTAATGCTGATGCGCGAGTGTCGGCAACTTTTATTAATCAATGGGCAGTCAACTCTCTAGTTCTATAAAAATTACTGATTTATATTCACACTCAAAAATGCGCTTTAGTTTTGTACTTCACTTTTTCCATACGATAAACGAGTTTAAAATTATTGCAGTCACAGCTTGACTGATTAAGTTACGTATATATTTATCTACACGATTGATAATTTATAATAAATTGTATTCAAATTAAAAGAAAAGGAAATCGACCCACGAACATTTAATTTGCAAAGTAGTAAAAAGAACACAGTCAACATAATTGAAAGCTTAATACACAAATTATTGCAAATTATTGATAGAAATTAAGCAAATTAGAAAATTCTCAAGTCGAGAAAAAATTCTATAACAACTCTAAATGAAACATGCTTGAAAACAAAAATTCTCGAAAAGTCAGAAATGTAGCCCTAAAAAAATGAAATGCAATTTTGTAACCCAAAGTTTTCTAAGTGGGCAATTTAATTCTGGCTTTTAGAGTTGTGCATTAATGTGTATTCGAACTACGCGAGTATCTACACTAAATGTATCTGCAACCGTAGCTGTATCTGTTGCAAGTGCAGCGGAAATGGCCTAAAATTAAATGCTCATATCGCTGTCTGTTACGTATTTTTTTTTTTTTTTGTTTGTCTGCCGCATAAAGCTTTTTATGATTTCACATTTTACATGGCAGCAAAAAAAAGAGATCATAAAATGGTGTCAAGCTATAAAACCCGGCGGCAGCAGCAACAGCAGCAGCAACAACAAACATTTTAGCCATAAAAAAATGCTTATGACAATGCTCGCTTCTTTTGCGCCCTTCTCTCGACGTGTTTCATTCAATATGAAAATTAAATTTTACGCTTAAAAATATGCATAAAATGTGTAGCAAGGAATCTATAGAGTCAAGAGAGAACAGAGCTGAGTTCAGTTCAGTTCAGTTCAAAGTGCCAAGAAAACGACCCTCCGAAAAGTTGGCTAAAACTTTGCCACGTGCATGCGTATGTAGGTGTGTGTGTGTGTGTGTGTGTGTGTGTGTGTGTGCGTGTGCGTGTGCGTGTGCGTGTGCGTGTGCGTGTCAGGTGAAAAAGGTGTTGTCGACCCTGTCAGATGCCGCTTGCTAAATCGACTGCAAAATTTACAGGCAAATTTGTACACGAGCCAAAAGAGAACAAACGAAAAAAAAATGAAAAAAAAATGTGAATGCAGAGCGAAGTAAAACGAACCATAACTGAATAATAAAAACAATAATGTGTCGCAAATTGTGCGCGAATGAATAAAACACAACGGAAGTGGGGTCATAAAAACTGCGTTTAAAACTGCCCAAAAAGCGAGAGAGCAAAATACACGCACACACACACCCACACACACACAGAGACAGCAAACAGACTCATAGAAGATGGGCTAAATATGCAGTGCTGTCGTTTCGGTTTTGGCCAACTGTTAGGCTGCTCGGGCTGTTGGCTTTTGGCCTGCCCAGGATGTATAACATTTTATGATACAACGGAAAACTCAGCAACTTCCTTCCGGCACAGTTTCAACTTGTTGTTGTTGTCAAAGCCATCCTCTAAATGCTGCGCGAGGTCCGCTCATTAAGACAATTGCTGACACACATTCGTTTTAAGTGTAGAACTAGTGTCACTATTTTTTATGATAATGGTTTTCGGAATAACAGCTAAATAAAATAAGTATATAAAGTTAACAGCGCAAGTTAGCAGTGCTGCATGATCAAAGATCTAACATAAGAGCATGCTGTTATTAGCAGCATTGCGGACTGTTAAGCTAGCAGGGCAAGCAGCGCTCTGCTGTTAATAGTTGCAGTGCCGTAACAGGCTGTTAAGTTGAAAGCGCCTACAAGGCTGTTAACAGCGCTTCTGCCAGCTAGTTGTCTCGCTCTTGCAGCTGCCAAATCAGCCTTGATCGCGCATGCATAAATACGATTTTGAATAATTAATACTACGCTTATAGTTGGGAAACTGTTGCTCTAAGGGCGTTAAATAAAATGCTTTAGCTGCAGTAAAATAATCAAGAAATGTCGCTATAAGCCCACAAAATGATGCTGTGAATATATTATGAGCAACCCTCGCAAAAGGCCAAGAATTAGTCGGCTGTAGGATAACCCAAGAGCAGCACCTGAACACAACCCGACTTTGGACTGTGTGTTGGTTGTGTGTGCGCCTAATGTCCTGTAATTGATACGAGTGTGTTTTCAAGATAGTTGTGAACGATTTCGATTGGGTTTTAGATTGATGGGCTGCCAATGATGGGCCCATGACAGATGCGACTTCAGCACAACTTTGTGAGAGGAAATCGCAAATCGGAAATGTTCTGACACGATTGCTAATTACACGCATTGCCGTTGAATGGCAGATTGCAATTAGTTTTAAAGGCACGAACAGCTAATAAAAGAGCATTTGATTGTTGCTGTCCACGTGGAAATTGTCAATTTATTCGCACGTCACAAAATGGTTGCCGTTGCTGCACTCGATAACGATAACGACAGCGATAGCGATAGCGATAACGATAACGATGATGAAGATACAGCTGGTTGAGGATAATGACGATGTTGCCGACAATAACAATAACAGAGCGTTTACCATTCAAACGGAATGAGACAATCTAGCAGCCAATTTGCTCCTAATGGCAACAAAATGTTACTTGAGTCTCGGCTGCAGCATTGCAAACAGCCAAACAGCCAAACGGCCGAACAACAATAACAACAGCTACAGCTCAGGCCGTAGGCATGCGAGCGTGCGAGCGAGACGAACAGAGTGTGCAAACATTTTTTTCCAGCTCGTTGCCATTTCATTCGGTCCGAATGTCTCTCTGTGTCTGTGTGCGTGTGTGTGTTTGTTTTTGTGACATGCCTAAATACTGATAACAACAACAACGTGAACGAGAACGAGAACGAGGAAGAGGCAGAGGCAGAGAGAGAGAGAGCAGAGACAAAGCGTTGCACGTTGATGTTGATGTGCGTGTTGACATCAAGTTGTCGCCTTTTGTCGTCCAGTTTGTTTGCCAACTTTTTGCTGTCTGTCAACAAATTTAGCAATTGGCTCTTCTCTCATATTTGGCAGCAACTTCAACTCGAACTCGAATTCGAATTCGAATCCGAATCCGAATCGTGTTTTTGGCAATGCAGAGCAGCGCTTTGACGGACAGCTTGAATTAGCAGCCACGCAGACAAAAACAATAACAGCAACAGTCACAACATACGTATGGACTACATATATTTTGCCCTGTGCGGTCTACAAGAAACAACAAATGGCCCAAAACAATTTTCAAGCACTTTTAGGCTTGTAAAGCAATTTGTTATTGTTGGCGGTGCTGCGGTGGCGTCGCCGTCTGTGGCACGGTGCCACGGTGCGTATGAATAATGACAACTGCCAGTCCAAATGGCGTGAAACAATTTCAGTCTTTCCATCCATCCACCCACACATGTGTCTGTGTGTCTGCCTCTTCAGCACCTGCAACTCCACGTTTCTTTTTTTTTGGGGCTAAAACGACGCGCTTCGCTTCAAAATTCGTGCGAATTGCCACTCAGAATTGGAAACGTTGAGTGAAAGGTGAATCCTTTGTGTTGGCCCTGCTTTTGTTGCGGCTCCTTTGCTCTGTTCTGTTTGGGTTTCGCTTCTTCTACAGGCGCATATTTTAAGAATACATTTGGAGGCGGGTATATGCGACCTCGACGCTCCAGTTGAAACATATATTAATGTGATAACATTCAACAGCAGCTAACGGGCAGATGTTAAAAAAAATAATTTTGAAATTATTAAATTCCAAAACACTTTGGCAGCTATAATTATTTATTAGAATTGTAATAAATTAGCAATCAAGTACATTTATTTATTTATAGCTTACTATATTGTTGTATATTCAATTGTGTTTGAGCTACACTTAAAACTCAAATGCAACATTATTTGAGTTATCCAATTTAACTATTTGTTCTATTAAGATTAAATTAATCTACTTTCCATTTAATTTGTATTGTTGTTGGCGATCATTTTACTTTTTTATTTGAAATAAATTGTACATTTAAAATGTGCACACTATAAATTCGATTGAAGTTTGCAATACATAGTGTTTTTCTACATGGTTAAGTAAACATTTTTATTACTAGTAAAACAGCGGCAAACAGTTGTAGTACATTTTTTTTTTGTATTATTTGCATTAATTAAATTAGAAGAACAAACAATAATACTGAAAGCAAAGTTAATTCGTTTTCCAACAAATTTTATTTATTCAGCTAATAACAACGTTTCAAAATGTTGTTGAGCTAATTATTATTAGCACAAACAACCAAGTCCTTAAATAACCTAGAACTTTGCTCTAAGCTAAACTTATTTTTATAGTAATGTTCCTTTTGTCAAACTGGTTGTAGTTTTAAAATTAACTTTAAAAATATATGCAGAATGTTTGAGGTAAAATTGTTTAAAGAGACATCGAACTTGAGTTCACTTCGCTTGATGCTCTTTTTAAAGTCGAGCAGTTCTTTGTCTGTGGATTCCTCTGGCCAAGCGACAGTCACACGAGACTGCAGTAAATTTGCTTTTTTCGTTGCATCTTTTTGGGGTACGTTTTCTTTTTCCGTTTGCTGTTGCCGTTGCCGTTGCCGTTGCTCCGGCGATTGTTGCTGAAGTTGCAAGTTGCAAGTTGCGAGTTGGGAGCTGTGTTGATGATGGCGTTGATGATGCAGCCATGCAATGTCACGCTCATGTCAGCTGTCAGATTGTTATTACAGAGTGCAGGGCAGATAGGCATAAATACCGCACTGAGCAGAACTGAGCAGAAATGTTTCAAGTTGGCGATCGAGAGCATGTGGCGCTTTAAAGGTAACCTCGCATAAATGTCAATGGCAACAGTTGCAAGCTTGGCTGCGCTTGGCTTGTGGCCAGTTCAGGTCACAGACAACAACAACAAGAGAAGAGAACAAAAAAAAAAATAGTAGAGAATGGCGACTGCAATCAGAGCTCTCGAGTGGACGTGAATAACGATGGCCACGTGGCTTAGGCCAATGGCGTTTTTGGCCATGTTTCGCTGGCATGCTTGAGCTTAGCGCAACTCTTTGTTGCTGCCACGCTGCCACGCCGCTGAAACATGCTAAAACATTGGTAAACTGCCACACACTCAACAGTCAATGGGCAGCAGAGCGACCGACCGCAGGCCAGCGACAATAACACACAAAAAGAAATGTGCAACCGAAATGGCTTTTATAGCTGCCAGTTGCGAGTAGTACATTCAATACAGACGCCAGCAATAACAACTGTTGTTCGTTGCAACAACTGCGGCAGCTAACGAGAAATGAAACTATGAAATTTATTATTGTTGTCGAACCCCCTGGATTTCAATGCTTGTTGTTGCTTGTTTTGCTGCTCTTGCACTATTGCAAATGTCAAATTTTTATGCTCTCCCGCGGGCAGCAGCAGCAGCAGCAACAGCAGCAGCGATTGACATTATTGACAGGGGCAACGACGACCAACTTTTGTGCTCATCAACGACAACCCTAAACGCAGATCTTGCCCAACTCTCTCCCTCCGATCAACCCGTTCGCCTTTGACAGTAAATTTCAAATTGAATTTATGGCTCTGGGGTTGTCGGCCTGGGCCAGAAAACGCTCATCATTCGCCGCATCCCAGCGTCGCAGTCCGAGTTCGAGCCCAAGCCCCGGGTTTTATGTATTTATGTTTATTTCCATTTTATGATATGCACTGGCGCCTCTTTTTATGAACCGCACGTGGTTCATTGAACCATCCATCCCACAGCTTTCGCACCAGCTGCGAACCTCTCGTTGCCTCCACTGTGAGCTTTGATTAGCGCCCAACTTGATTACAGGCTTTAGTTGTTTAGCATCGGGCTCAGCGGGCTCAAATTAGTTTCAATGCATACCGAATACCCTGCAATTCCCCAGTCTCATTCGTCATTTCGAAATTTAGCCTCACAAGAAATTTGAGTATAATATGTACAACAATCTCTAGTAATATTAACATTTCAATTAAACCTACTCAAATATTTAATATTTAAATGCAAGCATAAATTTAATGCTTTATTTTTAAATAGATAAAAATTATGCAAAAGATTTAAATCATCATTAAAAAAAATATGTATACTTAAAAAACAATTTATATATTTAAATATCAGAATTTTAAAATTCATTTGTTTTAACTATATGCAAATATGCTCATGATAAAACAAGTAGTTTCTGAACTTCATTTTTTTGCAATAGATTTTGTAAAAAAATCTATTTAAATATATTACAAAATTCACACAACACATCGTAAAAAATTAGATACACAAATAAAACCATTTAAATGTGAAAATTTCAGCAAAACTTAATATTGCAAAATATTGTGGCTAATTTGTTTTTAATTAATTGCTTTCGAAATACTGTGCAAATCAGGCTAATAAAATAAAATACAATCAATACAATATTAACATTAAAATGCAAATAAAAGTTAGAATACTTTAAGTAATTTATGTTTTTTTTTTTATATAGAAAATGAGCAATAAATTTACATACAACTAGATAAATATATTTCTGAACTTTAACAATAATTGGATAAAAATATATGAATCGGAAAATATTGAATAGTTTTGCATCTTTCGCATTTAAATGACTATTGTGATTACTGTGAACCAAATTTTTAAATATTTCCGAATTAAATATTTAATAAAATCTATTTTTATGTGTTATTAAAACGTTCAATATTTGATTACAGGATATATGTTAAGTCGTTGGCCTTTCGTTTATTTTCGCTGTATAAAGTTTCATAAATATTTGGCTGTTTTGTGGTTTTCATTAAAACTAACTTTGTGCTTTTATGTTTATTTCTCTTTGCAGGTAAATAATAACTTGGCAATGGGCTGCGCATAAAAGAGCAGCAAGAAAAATTGTAGTTTTCGCTATTATGGAAGGAGTTTTTCGTCGTTGCTGAATGTGAGAACTGAAGCTGAGGCTGAAGCTGAAGCTGAGCCTGCGCCTAAATAAGCCATTTGTCAGGCTTACTAGCGAACGTTATCTGGCAGAGTTGCCACCTCGCTGGCCGGCACTGTTAATTACACAGGCAGGCGCACAATTTCGGCCCCTCTGCACTTCAGTAAAGTTCACACATACCCAAAAAAAAAAAACACAAAAAAAAACAGAAACAACGAGTCATGCATTGAAAAAAATCAGAGCCTTTAACACGACAAACATTCATTTCAATTGGCCCGTTGTGGGGCGAGGTTGCGACTATGCGAAGCGTGCCCGAAAAATGAAATTGTAAAATATTTCACAACATATTTTTGTTGGCTGTGGCAGCGACGGCGTCGTCTCCACTTTAAACAATCCGCATGACCATAAATCCATGCCACAGCGCTCGTAAAAGCCAAATGCCTCCGCCTCCCCCTCCCCCTCCCCCTCCCCCTCCTCTACTCAGCTCTTCAACTCGACTCGACTCGACTCAGCCCAAGGGCTGCGGCTCTCCCTCGAGCTGCTGTTACACATTTTTTTGCCTTCTGTTTTTTTTTTTCGGTGTACTTTTATGACGCGTCGCACAACTTTTGACCACTTGGCCAAAACCACGACATTTTAATATCCCCCCCAGCATCAGAAGCAGCATCAGCATCAGGCCAGACGCAATCTGGTCTAGCTGGCTGGCGGCTGGCGGCTGGCTGCTGGCTGCCACCTCGTGTGGCATGTGCCGCATATTTGTGCACGCCTAAAAATATGCTCAGGCTTTGCCAGGTTTTTGGCCAATGCATAACTTACTCGCCGCCTCCTCTCCGCTCAATTGCACGCAGTCTATGTGCGTGTTGCACGATGAACTGAACTGAGGGGCAGGAAAGCGAAATATTTCCGATTATTTTGATCTAGAAGTGAGCGACTTTTAGCTAGGGCTTTTGTTCGTATAGCCATTGAATGTTCCACGAATAGATGTATGATGATAAATGGTATTTATTGGGACAATAAAAGCACTATTCAAATGTGAGTACATCAGATTCATTAATATATCATAAGCATAAAATATTTACGATTATTTTCAATTTATTTCTGTACAAAAAACTATACAAACTTTGTGGTAATTTAAAACCTAAATACTAATATTAGTAAACAATTATTGATAGAGAGAAAATACATTTCAGTTTGCTATTAATTGCAAAAAAAAACAGAAATAAAAATATTTCATAGTTCATAGATAAATAAATAATTCGATTAAACTAGTTATTAATCGTTAAATACTATCGATACATTTTTAAATAACCGATTTAGTTAATTTTCCACATTGATTGCAAACCAAAAGTAAACTCTGAAGTACTAGAAACTAATAAAGTATGAAAAGCATTCGAAAACCATTACAAATAAAAATAATGGTGGTCAAACCGGAATTGATTGAAATATTATGCCAACAATAATAATACGATCAAATTTCCTTTTTCAAATATTTTTGGCAATAAGTTATTTGTAAGTTAATTAAAGCAAGTCAAAAGCTCAGCGCTAAACAAGAAAGTAAATACGATATTTTAAATGCAAGCAGAGTGTGCAATATAAATGTGTATTGAGATTTATGATTGGCCAAATGATTGCCGAAAATACAGAAATAACTCAGCAGCTGGATGAAAAAGAAACTGTCCAATTACGAGCAGTGGCAAATCGGTTGAAAGGCATCTCGACATATATCAATATACACAGATATGCTTGTGTTTACCTTTTGTGTTGTGTTGTGTTGTGTGGAAAACAAAAGGCGAACAAGAATGTGAAACACGAAATGAGCTTGTAAACGAGCAAAATGATTATTTATGGCACAAAACCGAGAACTTTATCTATGTCGATAATTTCGATAAAAATATGTCCATAAATTGTTAACGACTGCCTGTCTAGGAGAGAGAGAGAGAGAGATTTAGTTTATGGAACGAAAAATCTATGTCTCACTCGTATTTTGCAAAAGTTTGTGGCAGCAACTAATAATGTGTGTGTGTGGCAAGTCAATAATTTAATGAAAAATGTTGCGCGCGTATTTGCATTTAATTAATGTCACATTCGTTGTTGGCATTGCTTTGTGATGCGTGGCGTTGTCTTGTTTAATTTTGATTTGCGACACATTAACGACGACGACGTTACGTATTTGCACAGCACTATGGGGAAAATGACCACTTTATCTGGCACTTGCATGATTTTTAAAAGTTTTCGAATTGGCACGAATTTACTGTTAACACATTATGAAAACATCAGACTGTTATGCCTCATACTCAAAATGTTAAATTTAACAGTTTCCTGTTAGCATAACAGCTGTAAAGTCAGCTGTTGGAATTAAAAGCACGTGCGCCAAATTTTGTAAATTTTTGCATTGATTTTCTTTTTCAATATGCAATGATGGCATTACAATTAGAAGAAAATCAAGTCATGAACCATGATTTGACAGGTTTGCACTGTGTGTTTAATGTAATTCATCGTTCAAATTGTCCGGGTGTATACTAATATTTTGTCGTTTTATAAGGGCTTCTAATGCTGGATTTTTAATAACAAATTTCAACTTTGAAGAGGATTATGTAATAGAGTTACGAATTGTTCTTCTGTTCGTCCAATTGTTCGTTGTAGCTTTGTCAATTCTGAGTTCAGAGATATTGACCTTATTGTCCTCTTTTTCCCTCTTTCGGCGCAATTTGCATTTTTGTTAGGTAACCTCACTTTTTCCAACGCCGATTTGTTGGCTGTGTGGAACAGCGAGAGGCGCCGACACGAACGAGAGAAGGCAATTCAAAATTTTTTTTGAGGTGCATGCGTCCAACAAACTTGATGATAACATTTTAAAAATGAAATGCCACAAATTTTGCAATAGTTTGTATAATAATTGGATAAAATGTAATATCAAATGTAATATATGTAAGTGCGTCCAAAGCTGAAGCATTGGCGTTAATTTTAGATCAAGGGTTCACCAAAGAACAGTATTGTGCTCTCCGAGATGACATTTCTAAGATAAATGTGGATATTTACCCAATTTATAAAAGTTTGGCAACCAAAAGAAGCAATGCAGACCATTCAACATTTATGTATCAGAGATTGTAGTCAAGGTGTCTCTGCAAGACCTTTTGGAACACACGGCTTCTCGGGTTGTGAAGCTTCAAGAAGATGTTATCCAAGGTGTATTGGCGAATCAGCACACAGATTTTATATCTGCAGAGTTCTTCGCCAGTTATGGATTCGATGGAAGTACTAAACAGGCGAATTATAACCAGGCATACACAGATAAAGAGATCGTGTGTTTTTCATAGTTTTGGGGCGGAAGGGGGCGTGGCGAAACTTCTATTTGCAACATAAGTTCGTATAGGTGACTAATTTTGGAAAGTTTAGATCTAAAAATGCACGTAAAATTGAATTTTTTTCCAATTTTTTGGGCGGAAGAGGCGTTGCCACGCCCATTTTTCTAAATTAACTTCTTATGGTCTATAACAACATAATAAAAAAAAACGCAGTGAAAAATCTCTTTTGGTTCACTCACAATAATAAATGCCAGATAAAGTGGTCATTTTCCCCATAGTGCACAGGCAATTTCATTCAATTGCACCTGCTAGACAGACAGACAGATAGACGAAAGGACAGATGGACAGAGGACAATAGCGGCGACTGTCAGTCAAAGGACGCGTGGTTAGCAGTACATGTTTAATAAACTTAAACAGACGCAGCAGCAGGCACATGCAATATAAATAAATGCATAAATGCAAGTGTGTGTGTGAGTGTGTGCGAGTGTGCGAGTGTGTGTGTGTGTGTGTGTCATGGCGAGACAAAGTAAACTTCACTGTGCAGACACGCGTAATTAAATGCAACAACAGCAGCAGCAGCAGCAGCATCGGGACAAGCGGAGTTCGCTCTATAACCGCACACACACACTTACACACTAACACACACACACACACACTTACACACACACATATACTCTCTGACAATTTGCAACAAATCGTTGCGACATGAATGCAATAGCCAACGAAGCCGACGACGATGACGCTGACGATGACACCCTGACAACAACCTGACCCCCAGCATTGGCTGCCCGCCTGCCACGCCCCCCGTGTTAGCCCTGCAGGCCACACGCCCATTGGGCAGCCACACGCCTAATGCGCTTTTGTCGTGTGCATTGTTAACATGGGGACGAGAGCAGAGCAGAGCAGAGTTGCCAACTGTTCCCACTGCTGCAGTCACAATCTCAGTGGCATTCTCGTTGTCGTTGTCGTTGTCGTTGTCGTTGTCGAGGTCCTCATCATCATCATCAACGCTGTCAACACGTCGACGGGCGACAGGTGAGAGCTGCTTGCCTGCCTGCCTGCCTGCTTGCTTTATATGTATGGTCACAGCTGCTGCAGCCGCATTGACAAAGTTGTTAGCCAAGGCAACAGCAGAGGCGATAGAAATGCTGAGGGAGCTGCTTGATTGACTCTCGCTGCCACTTTTCGCTCTCTTTGTAGCAAATGTGTTGCTTCCGTCAATTTGCAACGTTATCTGCAGACAGGACAGCACAGCACAGAGAGAGAGAGAGAGACCTGTATATTGTTGCTCTCTCTATCTCTCTCTCTGCGCCTGTCGACGCATTCGTGTCGGGGTTTTGTACAATTTCGTGTTTAATTTCCATAATTTATTTATGTGTGTGCGCTGCTCGCAAGCATTAAGCTTAATCACAAGCAGCAACAGCAGCCAACAACGTTGCCCTCTCTTGAGATACAGGCTAAAGGGAAGCAGCAGCAACAGCCACAGACAGCGATAGAGACAGCAATATAGTTGGCAATAGAGACAGCAACAGGGAGCTAAACAATGCAACTGAAAGCTGCCTTAAACACTTGCAAACTAAACAAAAACCAATCAAAATAGTTTTCAGCACATTTATTATTTAATTTGGAGCAGTTTTTAATACTCAACGAACATATTTCCTTTATTTTACTATATAATTATATTTGTACAAAAATATGCATATTTTCATATTTTAGTTACAATTTTTGTACACTTTTTGGTGCATTTTCATTTATGGAATTTGCCATTTTTTGTAGTAAAAATTACAAATAGTTTCTAGCATACTTCACTCATAAAATGCATTTTTTTAATAATTACAAATAGTTTCACATGCTACTCTTATTTGTTGATTTCAGCAAGAAACGAAGGGGGTTCAAAAAATTAAAGACACCAGAAATATTTTCATTATTTATCTAGAAAATTATGTTTTTACAAAAATATGGAAACATAATATATTTTTTTTAAATTTCATGTCTTTATATAATATATAAATGCAGACTTAAGACTGTATATGTATATAAATGCAGACAGATAAGTTCATACAATTTGTAGACAGACAAATTTTGACTACAATTAAATTGTATTTTCAAACTCCAAGTCATCTGCGAATAAAGTTTTTAAACTTTTTATAATTATATAATTTGTGTAAAATCTTTCAAATATTATTAATGGTAGTCTTTAATGAATATTTTTACTTGAAATAGTTGCTGAAGATTTGCAAATTCCCAAAGTTGTCCATTGAATTGGACAGCATTTGTTAACTGGATTTGACAGCAATAAATTCATTAAAATGCATTTCACACAATCAATATCCATTTTACAATTAATTTTGTTGTGCCAGCAATTAATGCTTTCATAACATTTGACACTGAATAACAAAAAAGCTGAAATGAATTAAAGAGAAACAGATTTTGTGTTGATAAATTATGCATCTAATTGGAACAATTGATTATATATCAATTAAATGAATACTCGATACTTTTGGGGAAAACTGCAATTTAAAGTGTACTTCATGAAGATTATGGCCGACGAGGAGTGTTAATTAAAGTCGTTATACAGTTGCAAAATGTATCAATTTCCGAATTAATCAGAGGCAAAGTATTAATTAGCGTTGTTGTAACAAACACGTATGTATAGTATAGTATGTGTGTGTAGCATATGTATATTTAATGTGTATTGAATTTGCAGGCAGTGCGTATACGTAATGTGCGTTGGCGATCAAGTTAACAGCTCGCTTGGCAGTCGCATATTAATGAAATGTTTAGGCCTCATTCGATTTGGCCTCGTTTATTGAGTGAACAGCAGCTGAGAGAGCAGTTAGAGCAAATGCTTAATAATATTAGGTGCAAATTAAATAAAAAGACGGCGGCAGCAAATGCGATATCATCGGGCAGCAGTTACAGGGCTTTTTATATCTTTGCTTTCATTTCGTTTCGCTGCGTTTCGTTTCGTTTCGTTGTTAGCATTGCTTTGTTGTGGCCCTAATTTGCATGCATAAATATTTCAAAAGGGCGCTCAATCTGCACAGCAAAAGCAACAGACAAGAGGACTAAGGACCAAGGACTGAGAACCGAGAAGCAATTGCCTTTCACCACAGCAGCTGCCCCCAAAAATGGCGAGCAGGTGTTGGTTTTGAAAGCTAATACGTTCCACGATGGGGCAGGATGAAAGAGGCGCCAAATGCCAGCAAATAAAATGTAATGAAAGCTTCAACCAAATGAAATTTGAACACAGACACAGACACGCATTCGTTGCGTGTATTTTGTGTTTTGTTTTGTTGTGTTGTGTTGTGTAAGTTTTCAATTACGACTATGCTATGCAAAAGCTAAAATCACAGACCGACAGAGACACTGAGAACTAGCGAGAGTCTGTGGCAAGTGAAATTTTCTTGTGACTTTGTGCAACCAGATCGCAGCTGCAATCGCAGCGGCAAAAATGCCAGCAACAGTTCAAGTGCCATTTACCAGTTGCAGTCCAGGTTGCAGTGCCAGTTGCAGTAACTGTTACAGTAACTGCTAATTGGCTTTTAGCTTCAACTCGACTGCTCCACTGCTCCACGTGCTCGGCAGAGACACGTAATGTCCATTACAGTGCCTGCCATTCAGATTACACCTAAGCGGTGCAAGTGCAGCACATGATTTCCTAGACTCCGCAAAATAATCATTTAATCCGACGGCTTCATTAATTGAATTCCAGCAATACTAGCAGCGAAAAGGGATCAGACAACGAATTTAATTAATTTCTATTTTTTCATATAACAATATTGCACACTTAAGAACATAATTAATTGGACACGGATCGTTATTTATAAATGGATTATTCTCTATCGATTTACTTACGATTCTTAAAATTTTCCATCTGCCATAATGATTGTATTAAATTTATGAAATACCTTAAAATAATATTAGAATAAATTGATGGTTTCAACAATAATAATAACAAAATGTATAACGAATTGTAGACCACATTTTATTACTGGTCTACAATTTATTAAATTGTTAGAAATTATATCATTAGAATTGCATTTTGAATGCATTAAGCGAGCATGATTATTTTGAAGCAATTTCAAAAATCTTTGACTAAACTACTGCATAATTAATCTTTATATTCTAATTAAAGTCTCTGTCTTTTTTGCTTTAACTAAAATTATGTTTTTACTAACTTTAAATAGTAATAACAGTTTTAGTAAATTAATACTACTATTTGGTATGAGCAGTTATATTCAGTTATTATTATTATTAAATGTGAACACTTTAATTCCCAATTTCTAACTCAAGAAGCTGAAGGCGATAAGTAGTTCACATTAGAATTAATTTTTGTTTGTGCATTAGCCTCAAAATGCCATGTTTTATTATGAGAAAGCAAAACAATTTATTATCTAGACACATTCTTAAATTTTTAAATTGAGGCTTAATTCGTATGCAAACATATTCGCACATATAGTAGATATATGTGCAACTTGGAGTTGAGCAACTTCAGAAAGACGTGCGCTCAATAACGATTATGGGTGCCAATCAATTTGTTGGATTTTAAGCGTTATAAAAAAGTTCGAGTGGAGTTGAACTTTAATCCGCTTATCTTTAATAAACACACAAGTGCAACAATAAACTACAAATTCAGTCACAGCCGTGCTGGCGCCACCTAGCGTGCGTGGCTTCCACAGCACGTGTGTGTGTGTGTGTGTGTGTGCTCTTTAATGAGTTGGGGCGTGTTGCATGCATACGAGTTGGTATGGTAAATCAGGAGCTATTCACAAGTCACGTAGAGTCGAGACTCGGCGTCGCTCGACAAAATGTTCGTTGGCGTTTTGTTCAACACGAAAAGTTGCTTTAATAAATGACTAATTATTTGCCGGTTGCACAACACTGGCCCCGGCTATCGGTGTCGTGTTGTTATCGTTATCGTTATCGCTATCGCCCAGGAACGGTGTTGGCCGTAAATAGCGCCTAAATGCGTGCATATCCGGCTGGGAGGGGGCAGGGGGCGTGGCATCGGCATGCAAGCATTTTGCAGTTAGGCGTTAAAAAATGCACTATTTGCAACACTACAACAAGCATTAACAGCACCAGAAAAACAATGGCCCCTCCTCCTCGCCTCCGCCTCCGTCTCCATCGCCACTTCTGGCGTTCAGCGAAATTGAATTCAATTTTTATGTTTTTCGCTTAATGCGTTCGGTGTTGGGGACTTTGCTATTAACTTTGCCATAGCAGAATGCAGAACTGAAGAAGAAACTCATTTGGTGTGCACACTTCACACGGATGAGAACGCTGAGAGCGCACAGTGGAAGTCGCCCCCTCTCTCCCTCTCCCTCTCTCTCTCTCTCGGCAGCGTTGCCAGTCTGTGTCAAGGATCTCTCGGTGCTCCATTTTCGTGTATGTCGGACTCGCTCGCTCGCTCTATTCCCTTTTCGCTTTTCCCTTTTCCCTTTTGCTACTTCGCACTCGTTTGCATTTAAAGTAAAAGTCGCAACATTCATTTTGTGTTCTTTGTTGTGTGCATAGAAAAAACACACACACACACACACACACAGAGAGACATAAACAACAGCTGGGCACTAAAATTTAACAGTGTCGCCCACAGTCGCGTCTGGCAATATTATGTATAGCTAGCAGGCGACAACACTGCCACATAAATATGCATAAAAATGTCGCCTTTTATTGCATTGCACGTTGGGGTCACTGCCTTGCTGTTCCCCTCCCCTCCCCCCTTTGTCGCCCTTCCCCTTGCCATCGTGTTCACGAAGTATTTTTTTATACCCGCTACCCAGTGGGGAAGAAGGGAATTCTAGCAAAGTGGCTACGCGAAATGTATGTAACAGGCAGAAGGAGGCGTCTCCGACCCCATAAAGTATATTTATTCATGATCAGTGTCAACAGCCGAGACGATGTAGCGATGTCCATGTATATCAGAAACTATAATACCTAGAGTTACCAATTTTTTTAATTTCTTATTGTTGCACGCAAATCAAGTGTGTTATAGATTCTGGTCATGCCCTCTTCCGCCCCCCATAAAAACGATAAACAAGCGTAATAACTGGAATAACGAATTTTAGGTGCACACAATAATATCTGTAGTCAAAAGATTTCTTAAAGAAACAATTTTATCATTTTCAGTGTGACCATGTAGGTAATATTATGGTTTATTTTCAACTCACGGTATATTGCACACCAAATATACTTTTCGGTATATTTTGTAAAAGTATTTTGCATTCCCAACAAACGGTTAGCGGGTATCTCAAAGTCGAGCACAGTCGCCTTCTCGCTTGTTTTAGTGTTGCGTGCGTGCTTGCCAGCTAATATTCTATTTAGCCATACAATTTGTGGGCAAATGCATGCTGCAGATAGTAGGCACAACAATATTATGATATTATGACGATATATGCAGCACACTCTATATATACACATACTTGTACATATACATATAGTATATGCTAAGCTATTGTCATTTGAAGCAGACAGCGAACTTCAACTGCAGTTCGAACTCCGCCTCAAGTTGCCCACAAGCAGATTGCATGGCATGTGAGAAAGGGGGCGGGCAGAGGAATGCCAGCACCTGAGCATACCCGCTTCCCCCCTCCCCCCGCATTGCATGCCAACAAAACATTTTTAGCCAGCGGCGGGGCGAAAACTTTGAAGTGCCAAGCAACGAATAGCAATGGAAAATGGTGCTGCGGTTGTTGCTCGAGCTGCTTGGCTCAAGTGCATTAGTTTGCAATTTACTTTGCAGTTTATGAACTGCCTCAGGTTGAGGTAATGTGCATTATTTTGGCGCTGCCAGTGTGACCAAGCCATAAATATATACCACAGACACACACACAGAGAGACTGTTTTGCTACCTTATCGATTTTAGCAAAACAATGCGAAATTCTCGTCTGTTTAAATGCACATAAACTCGTAGCTCGTCTGTATATTAAATTGCTGCAAAACATTCTCGTATTTGCCAGCTTATTTTGTTAATTAATTTTCGAAAATAAATACATAAGCAACAAAGCAGCTAATTAAACGCTTAGACTGCAAAATGTTTTTGCAATTGTGTTTTTTGGCAAATATTTAAATCAATTCCTCGAAAAACATGCATTCAAATTGCATTAGTTCTATCAAGACTTAAGCGAACTATTTCAATTAAAGCAATGATTGTAAATCGTTTTCAATTAAAATGCAATTTATCAATTATTTCACAATTTTCTGTTGACATCAATAAACAAAGTGAAAACTATTGAAAATAACTCTTTTGTAATACATATATATTTTTTTTAATATATATAATTTCAAGAGTCAAATTACAATCTATAAAAGCTACAGATATAAAACAAAATAAATTTCAGAGTTTTCAAATACAACTACTTTGGAATATATTCAGCAATTTTGTAAATGTGTGGAAACAAATTAGGAGTAGTTCATAAGCTATTAAAGCTAGAGATATGTAACTGTGGAATTTTCAAGTGTAATTATTTATTATTAGTAATTATCAAATAGTCAATATAATATAAAAGTAATAATAATAATAAGCGAAATCCATTTGCACATTTGAAAAAAAAGATACTAAATATATTTCATATAGTATGTATGCCAATTTATCAAATGTGCTCTGAAATTTTCGAAAACAACTGCGGATAAAGTTTTTATTAAAAAAATTGGAAATTAGAGGATAGAAATATATTTTAAAAATTGGCTATAGGTATTAGATCAAACAGTTTATTAATGGTATACAAATTAGAAACATATTATGAAAATGCTTGACAAATAGTTTCTATATGTGAAATTGTATTTATTGTAGTGTCCGTTGCAGTTGAGCAGACTCGCCTGAAGCATTATTGCTTAGGTTTTTTTTTCATCTGCAGTAACACGGTCAAAAGCAATATGGAAAGCATTTGCATTTGAAATGTTTATCGGCTGCACATTTTGGTGTTTTTGTCTTGCTGCAACTCGGCTGCAATTCTCAATTTGCATGCATATTTTGACAAATATTTTCAAATATTCAAGCTCAAAGCGCAACTTTTTGTTATTGTCATTACACAGATAGTCAGAGAGAGAGAGAGAGAGGGAGAGGGAGAGAATGGGAGCGAGTAAAAGAGAGATGTTTAGATAGATAGATAGTTAGATGTTGGTGCTGTCGGTTATTGCCATTGTTGCCGGAATTCCTTAAACGTTTTGCATATTTCATAAGCCGAGAATGCTCGTTTCAAGCAAAAGCAAAAACAAAAACAGAAGCAATTGCTGGTGTTTTTAGTCCCAAATCCTTTATCCCAGTCTCAGTCACCGTCTCCGTCTCCATCTCCGTCTCAGTTGGCAGTCACAGCCATTTTATTTTGCATCACAAAATATTCATAACAATAATTTGGTTTTAATTAAAATTGTGCCGGCTTTTTGTTATTTATTTATTTGGGTCAACGCAATTGACAATTTCACAGTTCTGCTTGCCCAAAAAGGAAAGCAAACGAAAGGACTCTGCCGACGTAGCCTTTTGTGTATCACACACACAAACACACACAACCTCACACACACGCATGCATAATTCATGCATATATATTTATATACACACACAGATATCATAGAAGTATTTACACGTGTATTCACATATTCATATTCACTCATAACAGTTTAATTAATTTTTCTGTTTGACTGACACCAGATTATTTATTATGTGCAGACGAAGAGTGTTTCAAGCATTGATTTTCCAGACTTGGACCCTTGAGGCATTTGGCATTTAAGGCCAATTTAATTGGCCTAATCCCGATTGCCATTCAATCAGAGAGCTTTCTGAATATACTATATACTATATATATCAATTCAAAATTTCTAGGAGTTGGAATTTATTTGAGGGTGTCTCGAAGACTGATCGAGCAGAGGGCGCTTAAATAACCGACGTCGACGAAGCGGAAGTGAAAAATAACACTTTGTGCGCCAAAGTGGCGAATTTAATATTTCCGCTCCACTGGCCACGCCCACGTCCACGTCCACGCCCCCACACTGCAATGGCCGCCTGGCCATATTTTCTAGCCCCAGGTCAGAAAATACAGACTGTTGTTGTCGTTCTCGTTGTCGTTGGCGCCGCTGTTGCCGGCTGACCTGCTTTTTGGGGCAAGCGGCTTTGGTGCATTTGGCCAACGGGGCGAGTCGATAATGCAACTCTCCACTCTTTCTCTCTCTCCACACATCTCTCCGCTCCCCCACCGCCTCTCGCCTGAGATCACTCAATGTCAAAATCGCAATTCTCCAAAGTGCCAAATTGATTTGAAATGCGCAAAAGTTGAGCCTTTAAAAGGTTCGCTTGTCAGATTTCGGTCAATTTATTTATTTTACAACTTTTGAAACTTTTATTATTATTTACGAATGTTCTAACAATCATTCAGCTTAAAGCAATTGAGTGATTTTATTGCCATGATGTAAATAAATATTTTTTTGGAAATAGTTTCTTTTATTATTTTTTTGTTGTTGTAGCTTAAAGTGTTAGTTTAGTTCTTGAGCAGCTTCATAATTTTAAACTAATTGAATAAATTCTTTTGTAGAAATTGCGTCGAAATTACTTAGACAGATTTATACTATTAAAAATACATTTATTAAAATTCTAACATGAATAAGTATTAAGAGTTGATGATTTATTGGATAAACTGATTAATATCAATACAATTTGCCGCTTATTTTGTTTATTAATTATTGATTTTTAGTAAAGTAACTAATCCCCGTTTAAACATTTCCACTTTAATAAATTAATTTACTATACATTTTGTATAATTTCGTCATTAAATGTTAATAAATAAATTTGTAATCAAATTATTAAAGTGTTGCTCGTAATTTATTTATAAATGAATTAATTAAACGCAAATCTCACTTTAATTCTTATAAAGCAACGAAACTTAAGTTTGGTTACTTTAATAAATTGATGAAAAGTTAATAATAAATTTGTTAATAACGTAAATAAATAAATTCGTTTATTATTTATTTATAATAAATCGAATGAATTATTTATTAATAAAAATTCAGTTTATTAATCGTAATTCCAACACGGATTGTTTTTGAAAGTCATTTCAAAGTAACGAAGTTTAGCTTAAATAACTTTATTAAATTTATTGGTAGTAAATAGATTTGTTAATAAGCAAGGCATTAGGTATTAGTCTAATTATAATAAATTATTTATTTAATGTTTATACAACATGCAAGGACATGAATAATTATTGAAATTAATTTCACAGTAACGAAGTTTGATAACTTTAGCAAATTTATTAAAAGTCATTTGATTTATTCACAAATAAATGATTCAAATATCAAATTGTAATAGTTCATAATTATTTTTTAATTTTGTATGTAATTACAAGTTCTTTTATGTATTGTATTAGTTAGCAAGGACTTTGTGAGCACACAGGGTATCTCGTCGTGTGTCCTGCTCAACAGTGTGTGGGCTTTTGTGAGTGTGTCGCCATTTCTGCTTTGGTAATTGTTGGTTATCCTTCGAAATGGCGCCGCTGTTGCCGCGTTGCAACGTTGCCGCGTTTTACATTTTGCGGCCGAGTGCATTGAAATTTGACCATGTGCTGACCCTTAATCACTGGGTCCGTGTCCGTGTTGTGTTGCTGCCTGGCTGGTCGGTTGTTGCTGCAACAGTTGCCACTGCCACAGTTGGCCCACGGCGACGGGGCAGCCATCGATTATTAACACCGCAACACAAGGACGACGGCAAAGGCACAGCCAAACAGCCACACAAAGAGCGTTGAGTCTTAGTGTGTTGCCATGATTTACCGAGTGTGCCAATGAGGCGGCTTTAAACCCTTTGGGGCCCAAAATGCATTTCATCAATTGCAGGCAATTAAAACCGAAAACCGAAAGCCGAAAACGCAAAACGCAGCGCAATTTCCAATAATACGCAGCCGGCTAGCTTTTATTGCCCATCCCAAATCGTCCCCATCCCCGCCCCCCCTTTTGTCCCTCTTGGCCAAAAATTGTTTAGCTAATTTCGCGCCGTCTGGTTGGCCATAAACAAGAACGCGCCAGCCGTCGAATGATTTGATTTTGAATGCGATTCGCCCGATTGCGTTTTGCGCTTCAACAAAATTGGAAATTAATGCGGAGTGAGAGCGAGAGCGAAAGTTGCTCTAATTGCTGTGAGAGGCAAGGCAATTTAAGCGTTTGATTTAAAGCCAATTGGCAGCAACAACGGCAACGGCAACAATAACAACAACGATAACAAAGAATCAAAGTGACAACAAAAGGCGGAGACGCTGTCATAAAATGGCAGCTGCAAAAGCAACTTCTTGAAGATGCCACACGGCAGCTTCGGCTGCTGTTAAACTTTGCGGTGTCGCGTTGGCTAATGGCATTGTCACACACAGACTTGCCACACACACACACACACACACTCATAGAGCCTCTTTGGCAGACGACACGAGCGGAAATGCTTAGCTGGGATTTCTTGCAACGCGACGATCCAAAAGGCGGGGCGCTGACAATGTCATTTGTTTCCGGCTACGTGCACTTTGCACGTGCTTGGTCAGCCTGTTGTTGTTGCCGCTTGCTGTTGCAAGTTGTTGTTGCCAGTTGCTGTTGCTGCTGCAAGCTGCTGGTTGTCAACAAAAGTTTCTGCCAGCCAAAATGCTTGTCACCTGCTGCGTTTGCAACTGCAAACCCAACTTCAATTAAACATAATTTGTGCAGTTTATAAGCGCCAGCCACAAACAGCAGTTGCTGCCTATCTTCTTTCTCACTCTCACGCTCTCTATCTCTCTCTCTCTCTCTCTGTCTGCCTGTCTGCGTTTCTGTGTCTGCTTTGAAGTCATCAGCCCAACAACTGCTCTTGCACGTCAGCGACTCTAATTATGCATCTAATTAGTGACTGCTTGCAACTCTCCCATCAAATTATTTTTGCTGCTTTTGCCTTAATAAAGCCAACGCACAATAGACACTCAACTAAGACACACACACACACACACACACACACACACACACACACACACACACACACACACACACTCACACACACACTCTCTGGCAGGTGTAACTGCATTTAATTTCAGAATTTAACACGCATGCATTTTACATGAAAATCTACACGAATTTTCTAACGCTGATTTGCAAAAAAATGTGGCAGCAAATGAAGCGCATTCAGAGAAAAACTATTTATATTCGGATTTTCCTTAAGACAGCAAAAATTATTTGTTTAATATTAATTAAAAGATATAAAGACTCGAACTCAGTCGGAGAAATATAAGTTTAAAATGGCATGTAAAATATCTTTTTTCTACGCCACATGACACTTGACTTTGATGTACATATTAATTGTTTCATATTAATTAATTAATGCATAATACATTTTGGTAACTCAATGTTTACACTTTTATTTGCATTATTTTAAATTAATTTTTAAGTATACAGCATTAGGCACAGTCAAGGAAATAATTTTTTTTATAAGAAATAATATATTTATATCACAAACATTATTTTTATTACATATAAATTCAAGGGGAAATTAAGCCGTTCACACAACCAGCATTAAATGGGATTTTAATAATCATTTATGATTATAATGGCCAACAATTAATAAATTGCTATTTTCAATTGTAATTAATTTTTACGTAATCTTTTCTGGAAACTGTAGCTAAAAAGTGATTGTATTGGGATACTTTAAAAGAAAGTGTTTTGCTTAAGATTAGCTTCGTTTAAAGTGAGCAACAGGATGTAAAAAAGTCGCCAGCAAAATTTCGCTTGACGAAATAAATTGATTTCACTGTTTTGGCGCTTTTCGTTTCAATGAAATGAACAAAGTTTTCAAACTGAAATTCCATTACGCTGACCCAACACAATAATAATCGTAATAATAATAATAAACGTGTTTAAATCTAATATCGGAAATCGTTTATTTTTATACAACACTATATTGAAAATTACCTTGTTGGAGTCGATTTCTGTTTCACTGTTTTTTTTTTTTATTTTTTGTATTTTTGAGGTCAGAAAATGTTGTCGCCTGTCAGGTCGCATCCTTTTATGGCCGAGACAAGGATGGTATTTGGAATTTCTGGCAAGTTTTGGTCTGTTGGGCAACGACTTTGTTGCCTTATGGCCAGAAACTTTAAATAGTTGTTGCCTCTAACTATGCACCATAAGAGTGTGTTTAGTTTGCAACTATTCGCAAGGCGGTGGGGGGCGGGGCAAAAATCTTTGATGCCCTAACTAAAAGTTACCACAGCCGGCCGCAAACTGCCAAACGAGGACGCTGCCTCACAATACTTTCTCCTCTCTCTCCGGTCAGCTGCCTATCCCTTCAGCACATTATCAAAATGCACGTTATTAGGTATTATGTTGTTGCTGTTGTTGTTGTTTGTTTTTGTCAGCTCCAGCTTCTATTTGTTTTTATTGTTATTGCCAATGTTATGGTTGTTGTTCGTGCTGCTGCAGTATCAACGCTTTTCAAAAGCTTACAACATATTTGTAATTTTGTCACGTTTTAACTTTGGCGACGTCACTTAAAATTACATTTAACAAAAAAAAACCAAAGACCAAAGACAAAAACGAACAAAAACGCTGCCTGGCAATACGTAATGTTTGTCTGCGATTTTTTTCGCTCGTTTATTTTTGTTTCTGTCGCAAAAATCAAAAGTTGATGGATGGGTCTAGATACCGTCTCTCAGCTCAGCTCTGCTCGGCTCCGAGCAAAGACTCCAAAGTTGCTCACGTGCCGTGTGGAGCATAATGAAAATCATGCTGGCCGATGCGATGACGACAAAAAAAAAAACACACACACATACACACAAATAAAATAAAATAAAGGAGAGCGGCTCCAAAGACAAATAGAGATGCAAATACAAACACAAACACAAAAGCAAACATAAACACAAATACCCAGGCGAATACTTGGACGAATTCGAATGCGAATGTGAATGCTCAACATGTGACTGGAAATGCTTATGTGATATGCAAAACAGTTCCCAGTTCCTCCTCCTTCCACTCTGAACTGAGCTTTATCCTGTCCTGAGTACTGGTCATGGAACACATTGAGTTGAAGTCTTTCCACAAATTTGATCATATTTTTGCCCAGAAGCGATCTAAATAATCCCAGCTCAACTTAAATTACAAAGGTGGCAGAATAATGTATATAAAAAATAAACGACAGAAATCGAAACATCAGAAGGGCAAGAATTGCACAAAAGGCCAGAAAAAACTCGGGGGACAGCGTGAATAAAATATTAAAAATCATCAAATTTACATTTCATTAATACAAAATATGAACAAATATAGAGCAGAAGCAGTGAAATTAATTACATGACTGAAAATAATTGATTAAATAAAATGAAGAGCAGAAAATAATAATAAAATAATATACTCGATAAATAATATATTGCGGTTCGTAAACTAGTAAATTAAGAAAAAGTAGAATAGAGCAACCAAAGCTCTAAAAAAGGTATTTTAAAAAGTTGTTCAAATCGAAGAACAAAAAATAAAATTTAAATAATTTACAGTACTGATTGTCTGTTGTGATTTTTCAACTCATTTTCGCGCTAACATTTTATTAATTTGTTAGCAAATTTATAAATATTAAGAAAAATATAGAGAAGAAGCAGCTTTAAAAACAAAGTTAATCAAATGAAACATTTAAATTGAAAAATATGGAAATAACAGAAAATAATAGTGAAATACAGATTAATAATAAGTAAATTACAATGCTACATATTTTCAAATATCATAAAAAGATAAAGTAGATTAGATCAGATCGAAAGTCAAAAAGATGCGAATTTAAAAGAATGTAGAATATATCGAGAAACACAATTATTAGTAAAATAATCTTAAGTATTTTCCCGATAGCTGTCGAATGTCTATGGCGATTGCAAAGTCTATTCGTCGACGGAGTCGTCGTCGTTATGCGAACTTCGTCAATAACAAGGATTACCACAAAGTTGACACAACACTTTTTGCGTGTTTAATGGGCAGGAGAGTGCATAAAAAAGAGCTTATGTTGCAAGTATCGCACACACACACACACACACACACACACACACACACACACAAATGTGCACGCACATAAATCAAGAAATACTTTCAGGGAGAGCAAGAGAAATGGGAGAAGAATGGGAATCGGCAACCCGAAAAGCATAAAAAGAAGTTGTTCAGCGTTGTGCTAAGTGGGCCATGAATAGATGGCAAACCCTCTAGATTCCGATTACCGAATATAACTACCACAAAATCACAGATAGTGTCAGTGTTGCACAGTGCTGTGGTACGTGGCAACTTGCAACTTGCAACTGGCAAGTGGCATGCAACTGCCTTGCATTTAAACTTACCATTTCTCTCTTTTCGATTTTCTACATTGCCGTCATGAATTTCCATTACTCACAGACTGCGAGCGGCCGGAGTAAAAATCGCATTCAGCAATAGCCACAGTAAAATCCCATAAACGGAAATTCCTCTCTAAATGTTTCATAAAAAATGCACGTACTATCAATAAGATAGTTTCTAGATAAAATATAACATACAACAAAAAGGCCAGCGAGTAAACTCTTCAGCATTAATACAAACTTGATAGTCTTTTAATTATTTGTATTGTTGCGAATCGCATTTTTGTAGATAATTGTTTTTTATTTTCATTTTCTACAAATGCTAAAATAATGCATATATATGAACATTAAATAATCTATATATTTTAAGTTGATTATTTTCTTTGACACACATCCCAAATCCGTAATAAATTCGGATCGATAAATTCCATTTAAATAGTGAATAATAGAAAATAGTGAAGTGCAGAATTTATTAATATTTTTATTTTATTTTATGTTTGCAATTTTAATTATACATATTTTCATATTCTGATAAACTAAGAAATATTGAAATGGTTGCCATTGTTATTGTTATTAAACACTAAACTGAAGAATAATATTCCTAATTTTCTAAAACTTATGGCTAAATGTAAATTTTTTAAATTTGCGATATTTAATAGCAAAGACTATTGTAATATTCGACTTATTAGTTAGATTTATTATTTGAATTTGCTTTATTAAATAGTAAAGTGAAGTACATTAAAATATTCTAAACTTTCTAAAGTTTATTTCTAAATAAAGGTTTATTTTAAATTTCCATTAGGTATTCCAAAGTGAAGTGAGGAATATAATAATATTCTCAGTTTCAGAACTATATTTTTCATAGAGCTGCTTAAATTTTACAATGAATTTCGACATTTATTTGGTGAATACATGTTTTAATTTTGTTTTATTATATTCTCAATATTCCCAATTGCTAAACTATATTTGCTTATGGCCTGCTTAACAATTCCCAAGTTCTACATATGAATTTTGGGCATTTGTTTTGTGGCGCAAACTGTATTTATAGAAATTGCACATTATGTATTTATTTTTATTGAGTCGCACATTGATTTGCAAGCGTTGTAGGTTGAGGGCGTTTACTGTAGGCAAAATGGTGGGATGCGGATAACACGCCAAGCCTCGAGATTCATCAATGAATTTATCAGTTTTTATAGGCAATTTATTATTTATTGATGGCAATGCGAGTGGTTGGCTGCCTCGCCTCCTGTTTGCTGTCGCTGTCGTTGCGGCTCTGGCTCTGGCTGTGGCTCTGGCTGTGGCTATGTGGCAGTGTGGCATGGTCGTGTGGCATGGTCGTGTGGCAACGTCTGCATAAAGTCAATCCATCTCTAGCATACTTTTTGGGGGGCAGCTGTTCGAGTAACTTTCAGCAACATTTTTGGACGCTTCGCTCGCTTCGTTTATGGCAGTTTTTAGTTCGCTTTTACTCAGCATCCATGTGTGTGTGTGTGTGTGTGTGTGTGTGTGCGTGTAATGCGGTCGAAACATGAAGATAAAACTGGTGAAAACAACGCAAGAAAACGTGCAGAAAAACGTACAAGTTTCAGTCAAGGACTCTGCAAAGAGTTATACGAAAATAATGAAGATACATCATAGAAGATGTCTTTTCCCCGTCCATTTCCTTTGCTGTAATCGGTGAACTGCTGGTCGCCGCAAATTATTGCAGTTGCTGTTGTTGCCCCCTGTTGCCGTAAATCGAAAATCACGTATACGCCACTTTGGCTCAGCAGCACACATTTGGAGGGGGGGAAACGATCGCAATTTGTATGTCTGCAATTTAGTACATGGCATGTTAATGCTGTATTTACGCGTGGGAGTGCCACATTAATTATTTATAATGGTGCATTGATTATTGAAAAGCATAAAATGGCCAATGAATATTACATTCTACGCTCGTGTCACTAAATCACGAATGACAAATGTTGCGTACAGCGAAAAGTATTGAATATAATAAATTTCAACAAATAGCACAGAGCATAAACAAAAAAAACAGAAAATCAGACAGACACATGGTCAAGTCCACGTATAACTGAATAAACAAATAAAGTGGCGTGAAGAGTCTGCTCGACTGCCAGTTTGCTATAGATCTTATTTATTACATAAATATATATTTTGATAATATATAATATTATACATTTAAGTGACTAGAATACTAACAACTGTTGTTCTGCATAATACTGTGCTTGAATTTGTATTTTATTGTTTTCAATTAAGCGCAATCTTACATTGAATATTTTCTTTTCCACATCAAAAATATATTGAGAAACATTTTCTAAATTTTGTTCTTATGAAATATTTAAGTGTTTGACATTAATATTATTAAAATATATGCTTATGTATAATATTTTTAGCTTGAACTTTAAATATGTTTATTACGTTGAATACTATCTTTTACATTTTGAAAATTTAATTTGAATAATTACTTATTGATATTTTGATATAAAAAATATACAACAAATATTTCTTTGTTCAGTTTGTATGAAATATTTAAATGGTTGCCATTTATATTATAATTAAATGATGTACGATATTTTTGGCTTGATCTTTTAATGTGTTTTTTACTTCATTCAGTTTGTGTGAAATAATTAAATGTATTATTAAAAGCAACCGTAAATGAACACAATAAATTTACTCACAATTAGCATCAAAAGCAGAGCAGCAATTTGTTGACTTCAGGCCCCAAAAATTTGTCTATCCAATTGCAACACGGATATGCCTCATTATACGCCCATTTTTTCCAAGGGCCCCAGACCATTGGGAGCATTGGCAAATAAAAATGCAAATGGCAAACGCAAGTGTTTAAAGGCTCTTCGTGTGCACATAAATATATTTTGCAACTCGCATATGCATAATAAAACATTACAAATGCACAGGAGTATTCTGCATATAGAGTGTGTGTGGGTGGAAAAACAAATGTGGAAAAAAGGAAAAAACAAATGCTCATATTTATGCTGAATAACCCGACGGACAACAATCAAAATACTTTATGAAGAAACGCCAAATGAAAAGAGAGCAAATTAAATAAATAAATAAAAATTAATATGCAAAATTAAAACATACGCACACCACCGTTGCCAAACAGACAACAACGAAAATAATAATAAAAAGCGAAGCCGAAGCCAGTCAAACAAACAACAGCGAAGCAAACAAAAACAACGCAATAACAACAACAACAACAACTCCTCCCAAATGGTTAAAATCATGTTAAACAAATAAATGTAACGAAAAAAAAGGCAACAAGTAGATGACCTGATAAGTTGCCATAGCGGGGACTCAATTCCTTCCCCTCCTCCCTTTCCTTCACTGATTTCATTTTATTACACAACTTGAGCGTGTTGCTTCATTTAATATATTTGTAATTATTTGAGGACAACAAAATGTTTAAAATCCCTTTTTTGTTGCACACAACTAGTTTATTAAATTACACATTGTTTTCAACATAGACTTCTAAAATTGTTGTTGACAATTGTTGTAGTAGTAAATTCGCTCAAGTTGCATTCAATTGACATACAGTTTTTTAACAGATTTTTATTATTACAAAATTTTTTGAATTAATTAAATTACACATAGTTTAATAAGTAATTTCTTACATCTACAATTATTGTTGGCATTTTTTCAAGTTACTTTATTATTTAGATTGCAAAACAATTTATTTAACATTTTAAAAGTCTTTCATAGCTGATAGTTTAGAAATATTTTAGCAATACAGCCTTTACACAAAATTCGTTTTTAATTGACATATATTAATAACAGTTGAAATACGGTTTATGTTATATTTGAAGTGTCTCTCCTTTAGTCAAGCTCAAGTTAAACTATTTATTAGTTTAAAATACAATTTATTTCACATAACAACATAAGTTTGAAATGTAGTTTGAAGTAAACAATTATTTTGTATGTACTTGTTTTAAGTAGTTTTTTGTTTACACCTGAACGTCATCTTTATTTCTTGTCATTTTAATTTAAAGAAATGTATATCAGTATGTTTTGAATTTCATTTGTAATCAATAAGTAATGAAGACATATATTTATCTTCATTTAAATCTAGAATCGCACGTCGTGTTGCAGTTTGAGATGCATAACTTAATTTGTACTTTATATTTAATACACAAATTACTTTTAAATTTAAAATTATTTATTTAAAATCGTAACTTTAAATTGAAACTATTTAATTTGAAAAAAATCATACAATTTATAAAAGTTGATGGCAACTACTGACGAGGAGCACAAAAATAAGCCAAAGAATGCAGCAAACAACAACAAGGGCGAGACTCGGACAGACAACAATCATAATTGCAAGCTCACACATCAGGTAGAGAAAGAGAGAAAGAGAATGAGAAAGAGAGGGATAGAGAGAGAGAGAGAGAGAGAGAGAGGAAGAGAGGGAGACGCTGCGTTGGGGGACTCATTAGTATGCACACAGGCGGCCTATTATTTTTAGCGCTGACGTGGGCGTCCAAACGTAGCCTGTCGCTTGTCAAGGGGCAAACACACACACACACACACACACATACGTTCACGTGTGCATTTTTTCTCTTGCCTTTTTTTAATGTATATTTGATGATTTTTTCGTTCGATGAGCCGAGCGAGCGAGCGAACGGCAGCCAGCGACACACAAAATGCCTTTGCATACTTCAAAGGGCCTTTGGGCACTTATTAATAATAATGCTGTGCGCTCCATGCCCCGCCCCATGCTCCGTGCTGCACGCTGCAACAATGCACGATTGCACTCAAAAGCAGCTATAATTAATGGCGAAAAGCAATTTAAATGCAAATAAAACACATGAGTCGCCAATTTACTCGCAGATAGACCGACAGCAGAGCCAAGCTACTAATTATGCTGTGGCTGACACCTACAATGTATGTGCAAGTGCAACTGCAACAGAGAGATGTAGATGCATCTGTATCTTTCAGTGCTAAACAATTGGAGCTTAATTTGTTTGTCAACGCTGGCAAAGCGACGCTGTCAGTGAGGAAGACAGATGGTGAGAGCGAGAGAGGCCGGAAATGATGAGAGGAAGTCGCAACTTGGCTACGTGCCGCTGCAGCCCAACTGGGGCAAGGAAAACAGGCAACTGGCTGGCAAGTGACTCCATAAACACGTCTAACAGGCAACGGCAACAGCCAACTTGCCAAGAGCCAAGAAGAGGCAACGAGAGAGGCAACGTTATGTGACACACGGGAGAAATTAATGCTGCCAAAATGCGCCGGCTGCGCTCATTTCTGCTCTGTCGCTGCGGCACGTTCCCCAAACAGCCGCAACAGCAACAGCAAAAGCAACAACAACAACATCACAGCCTAGACACAACGTGCTAAAAAAGAACTTGCTGCAGAGATTTAGCCACAAACTTGCCAACTTTAATGCCAACAACGACAACATGTTGTTTTTTTGTCTCTCAGTCTCTGGGCTTTGCCCATTTTCATCCCCCCCCTCTCTCTCTCTCTCTCTCTCTCTGTCTCTATTTGTATTTCTGTCTCTCCCCTGCTGATGCTTTAATTTTAAGGCAATGTCGATGCAAACAATCGCTGCCAGAACCAATCCCGTTTGTCGTGTAGTAATCATAATAGAAATATGAAAACCTCACAAATAGCCTCGGCAAGTGTGGTCAATGTCACTGGCAACTGGCAACATGCAGAACAACACCACAGCATACCCTGCAAATGTTGCCACAACGGGCGTATAGACTTAAAGAGAAATACTTTAATATTTACTGCTGCAATTTTAAGCAAATCATTTCCACTTTCATGGGCATATTACGATAAAAAAGAAACCTACAATAATTGATCACATTCAAAAATATTTTGTTGTGATTAATTTAGTTCCTTATTCCATAGTAACAATTCAAAAATATTCTTTATTATTCACTGATAAAAATATTTGCTGAAATGAAATATGAGCATCAAATATTTCTTGTAGTTAAATTAAATTCAGAACTTAAAAATTATATCAAAATATTTCTCCATCGAATTTAACTTTAAATGCTGTTTATTTCAAATACAAAATTAACATAGAGATTTTGATTAAATGTTATGGTTTAGAAAAAATCTAAAGAAATCTCGTCACAGTCGAAAGTATTTATGACAAAAAACTACAAATATTTTTCTGAATAAATTAAAACTAAAAATATTTTCTTTAGTTAAATGCGAAACTTCAAGATTTGCGAATATATTGTGTCATTGAATTTATTTCATCAAATGAATTTTATTTTAAGAATATTATTTTAAGAGTTGTATTAAAAATAGTAATATTTAAATTGCTACAAAACATTTAAGATATGTTGAGAAATAGAATTTTACAAAATTAATGCAAGTTAATTAGTTTTAGAAAATGTTTTAAAATTATAAAATATTGACGATAAAATGAAATTCTTCACATGCTGTGGAACTTTAAATTTAATTTAAATAAAAATCCAATTCCAATGAAATTAATTGCTACAAAACATTTAAGTAAAGTTTACATTGAGATTAATGGATAGTAAATGCAAATGAAGTATTAATAAAATACTACCGAAATGCAATTTAGGAAATGCTTTATTTAATTCCACTAAACAAATCAATTTAGACTAAAGTATATATTTTTGAGGGTATGTGGCGGCAGGGCAACGCTGGCATTTGGCACTCGCCTTGCGCCATTGTTTGCAGTTGTTTGTTATTGTGGCCCAAAGCTTAAAGTTGGCACAGCACCGACTTTTCTATAGGCTTTTGTGATTGCAGTGGGCAAAAGGCGGGTTTATTATGTTCGATGGTTGTTGTTTTTGCAGCCATTGTTACTGTAGCTGTTGGGAATAATCGGGAATATGCGAGAAGCAAACTTAAGCTTAAAGAGTTGTATGTATATGCCAGCAGTTGGGTGTGACAAATCCTGCTGCTGCTGCTGCTGCTGCTGCTGCTGCTGCTGCTGCTGCTGCTGCTGCTGCTGCTGCAGATGATGATGATTTGTGCTCGAGTGCTTTATGACAACCGTCCGGCATTCGATGGCAGCAGCAGCGGCAGCATCGCTTTATCGCTGTCGAAACGCGCTCCTCTAACCAGCCAACTATATATATGTATATCTATCTTGCATCTGCTTGCAGGCGTGCGACTTGGCGATAGCAGCTCGATAGCGGCCTCGAATGTGCCATGCCCACCGGAAATGTTTCGCTGCAACAACGGCAAATGCATAACGTCGCACTGGGTGTGCAATTACCAAAAGGATTGCGACGATGGCGAGGACGAGATGCAGTCGTGTCGTAAGTAAAATCCCCAACAATCACTCGACACACACACATAACATATATTTGAAAATCGACTTTTGCAGCGCCGCCGGAATGCGAGACACCTCAGCTGAATTGCGGGCAATATGTTTTCAATAAGACGTACTGCATCCCACCGCATCATCGTTGCGACATGATCGAGGACTGTGAGGACAAGTCAGATGAGTCGCAGTGCAGTAAGTATACGCCACATATGCCAAGCGCAAATTTATTCCCCCCATCGCCTTCTTCCTTTGCCTTCTTGCTTTCAATGCAAATTTGTTGACTCAACAAATATTTGTGAGCGTCTCTTACGAGTGTGTGTGTGTGCGCCAACAATTTGCTTAGCAAAATGTTTACATTTTATTATACCAATTTTATTTATGCAAATTTTACCCACACTCACACACACACACACACACGCGGGCAAACCACATTTTGTTAGTTGTTGGAATTTGGCAATCGCAGAAATGTTGGCAACCGAAAGGTGTGCGGCACAAAGCTAAAACCATTTTGGCCCGCCCCCCCGCCTCTCAGACTTGACGGCATTGTGGCCAAAGGGGAATTTGCAAGTTACGAGTAGTAAACACAGCCATTTCTAATGAATACTGAATGCTGCTCGAAACACTCGCACTCGCACTCACACTCACACTCGCACTCACACTCGAACTCATTTCGATTCGATATTCCAGCATTTAAGCTGAGGTTTACCAGAGTCAAACAACTGGCAGAGCCTTTGCAGCGATCGCATTAGTATTCAAACATTGTATTTATTTGCAATTATTATTAATGTCAGCACAATATTTATGATGCTCGAATTGTGCACAAATGCTTGGCCCGAAATGCACAATTAATCATTCTCTGAACCAATGTTAATTACACTCAAAAGAAAGCTCCGCAAACTATTCAGTCCCCATTCGAGTGAATGTCTGCATCAAATGGTCATGGCATTGTTCATCCAGATTTCCATATGCCAGCTGCAATCTAATTATTTATATAGTATATTCACTTTTTTGTTCAGTCATCATCAGTAGTTGGCATTAATACAATATCTTCACTTGGTTACAACAGAAGCGAAGCTTTGATTTTCAATAAAAGTACCTAATCATGCTATATACAATTATGTATATTAGTTCAATGACACAATTAAATTAAAATCAAAAATTCAATTTCCAAAACTTGCTTAGATTTTCATAGGAAATGTTAAAAATGGAACATTTTGAGCCGTTATAGCATATGAAATCCAATATAAAATGAAATTACTTAATTAAACTAAACGTTTTCAAAACAAATAATTTTGCTTAGATTTTCAACGAAAATAGTAATAATAAATGTCGTTTATATAAATTAAAGTTCATACACAATCAATTTCATATTCAATAGTTTATTTTTGATGTACAAATTCTTAAATTCACATTCGATTCTCAAGCTTAATATAAATATGCAAAATAATTATTTTAAACATATAATTTATAAAATTTGGCCAAATAATTTGTTAAGATTTCCATAGTAAATGTTAATAAGAAATGTCTTTTATTGAAATTCAAATTAAAGTAAATTATTTTAATTTAGTTGTACGAATTTTTACTCTACATAAAACTAACGAGCTTTAATGATAAAAGTAAGCTGAACATTATTAGAATTCAAAATTGTTTGCAAAAAATATAAAATTATTGCGAAATTTCAAAAAAGTAAAATTTTATTAGTACCATAAACGAAAATATTTGCTGAAACTCAAAATGAATGAAAACATAATAAATGCATAAAATCAATAATAACCAATGATTATTTGTAAAATACTTCACAGTATTTGCGTACAACTAAATATGAAATAAATGCTTCAATACTGTTCGAAAATGTAGCACCAAATTAATTAAAAAGTCAGCTTTACCATCGATAGCAAACATTATTGCAGTATCGATGATTTACAAATAAAAAGTGATTTTCTGCAAAATTGTTTGTGCCAACTGCAGGCAGAGGTAAAATGCATTTTCTATTCCAAATAGCCGAGAGCAGACTTTAAATACAATTACTTAAAATGTGCAGAGAGGTGCACTGTGGCATTGTTCGATATCGGAATGCAAACTTATCGCAAGGCACAAATCTAATAGTCGATGCCTATGAGAGCGAGTGCGAGTTCGAGTTCGAGTTGGAGTATTATTCTGCTTCCGGAGAATGCATTCATTCAGGTTAATTTGCCAAAGTGAGGAGCCGAGGAGCTGAGCTTTTCGCCCAGATGCATTTGGTTCGAGTCCGTTGCAAAACTGAGAAACTGGGAAACTCAAGTGCTTTCAGCCGTAGCAAGACTTTGTGCCGCACATTTTGATTAAAAGTTTGCTGAGCTGGATTCAAAGTCAAAGTCACAGTCGAAGTCGAAGTTGGAGTTGGAGTTGGAGTTGGAGTCGAGTCTGGTGCAAGGGCAGCTGGCTGCATTTATTGCTTGTTATTTAAGATTTATATATTTAAATATCTTTGAGCGACCAATTTCTAAGTACCCCGTTGCGTTTACAACTTTGCTTAAGCTTTGACTGACGCCAGACAAAACGCGCACAACTTTGTCCTCGTCTCGTTTTGTCCTCCCGCCGCACAGACAGACGGACTGAGAGACGGACGGACGGACGGACGGACAGCTGCCACTCCTTGTTGCCGTTGTTGTTGCCGCTGTTTTGGCTGCGTTGCAAGATGGCCAATTTGCTGGAAAGCAACCTCTGGTCGCTTGTCGCTTGTCTTGTGTCTCGTGTCTCGTTTGTTGCCTGGCACAAGATCAACTTTAAATTTCATTTTAATTTAATAAGACGCGCCAAGCACTCTCTCGCTCTCGCTCTCTCGCTCACACACTATGTCTCTCTCTCTCTTTCTCTCTGTCTGTCTCTTGCAATAATTTATCGCGCTTAAATGGCGACAAAATGTTCGCTCTTATTGCGTTCTTAACAAATTTATTTTGCGTACGTGTCAACGCGTCGTCTCTTAACGTTCTTTCACTTGTCTGCCACTCGTCTCTCTCCCTCTCTTTCTCTTCGTAAGTATCTGTCTCTCTCTCTCTATCTGTGTCATCTCCATCTCTGGCACTCTGTTAACTTCTTCGCCTTTGCCGCATTGTGTGCGCCTTTGTTTGTTTAATTTATGGCATATAAATATTAGAGCGAGCTTATTTCAACTATTTAATTACTTCAGGTGTGCGTTAAGGTGTCTCTTTCTCCCTCTCTCCCTCTCTCCCTTGCTCCCTTTCTTCCTTTCTTCCTTTCACCCACTGCATGGGCGTTAGGCATAAATAAGCGAGCGCCCTTCTGCGTTGAGCCTGTTTTGTGATGCCCCCGAGCACCGCAGAACCGCAGCCTAAGCCGTTGGCAAACTAATAGTTTTATAACAACAACGCCAGCAGCGCATTTAAAAAGAAATACAAGTACATGCAAATAAAATGCGAAGACGAGTCCACGCGACTGCACGATGCTCTGTAAATTAGGCAACGACAAATAAAACTACAATCCATTTTATTAATCTTCAATTAAATAGATGAGAACATTAACATTCGAGACATAACATTCAATTTAAGGCTAGGGCAAATAAATGTTCACTTAGTTCAGTTCTGTGTAATTAATTAAAATGTTGTTGTTAAATTTGAAAATAGGAAAAGCATATTACATTAATTTTTTCAAGATATTATATAACATTCAATTTTTGGCTATGAAAAATAAATGTGCACTAAATTAAATTATTTATTATACATACAAATATTTCTTAAATAGATAATATTACATTCAGTTAATGTCTCAAGCAAAAATGTTGTTGTTTAAATTTTCAGTTTCAAGATATTTGTTACGGATAGCTTAATTTGAAGAACAATTATTGAAAACATCATTTTTAAAACCTCTTGAATTTTAAAGAATATTTTACTATTTAATTTTTATTTTTGTGATGAAAATTGTTTGTGATAAATATATTCGAACAGAAAAATGAATCCAAAATTATTTTGTTGAGACAGTTTAGTTTTTTACAGTTGAACAACAACATTTTAATAGCCCTTTGAAATTGAAAGAATTTAAATTACAACTTTAAAATAATTTTGCAATTTCCCAAATATATTTTGTTATTTATTTTGCGATTGTGAGAAAATGTTGAAAATAGTTGTTAAACTGTATTTAGTAGCTATTAATTAAATGGTGTCAGCTTTAGTAGCTGTTTAGCGGAAAGAAAAAATCCAATTTCTAAGCAGAGTATGCCACGCTTCTCCCTCTCTCTCTCTCTTGCTCGGTCTCTCCATCTCACTCTCGAGGTCAAAGTGTGCTGCAGATTGCTTGAATGCGGAAATGCGAGGGGAAATGAAGGGTCTTGTCGTAAAGCTGCAGCAATGAGTGTTTAATTAAATGTCCTTATGCACAAGAACCCAACGCGATGTCTCAGCACAGACCGACAAAGACCGAGAGAGCGAGAGAGAGAGAGAGAGAGAGGCAAGTCTCGGTGGCGGTTGGTTGAAGTAGTTACTCAACACGCAAGTACTTTGCAGCCATCCACCTGCTTCTGCTTCTGCTGCTGCTTCTGCTTCTGTTTGATGGCGCTGCGTCAATAAAGAAGAGCAGCAACTCAGCAGCTGAAAGCACTTCTACCCCTTGCCGTTCCCCTTGCCACCCCCGAGATGTCCTAAGATAACCACAGCAAATAGAGGTAAAAGTAAAAGAAAGCAAGACAAAAGATGGAGGGAAAGACACGCTTTTAATTGCAGATGGAATGCGCTAAAATGGGGGAAAAGTCTACAAACTAATGAGGCAGATGCGTAAAAAGTGCGTTTAAACAGCCAGCCCCGAAAAAGTCATGAACTTCCAGTCAGCACCCCAATACAGTCGACACTACCTAATTAAAACTCTGTTAGTCCCAAAAATACACAATGCAAAACCTGATTTTTTTATCATCAATAAACAGTGCTCACTTTGAAGTTCACTTCGAGCTCAAATTTTTATTACGAATCCTTCATCGAATTCGATATAATTATTCCTACATTTATCGATATTATATTTTTTGAAACGAAACTATTTCTCATTAAAATCCAATCATACAAAATAGTTAAAAAAAATACAATTTATAGACGAAATTAAACAGACGGCTTGAAATAGTTGACTATAAAGTAGTACAGTAAATATTCGGTATTTATGCAAATATCAAAATATATTAATTAAATTCTTTAACTTCACTTAGAATTTAATTAAAATTGCCTCATTTCATAGTATAAATTGTCGCCAAACTAAATTGTTTGTGACAATACAGCAATAAGAAAGGCAGGAATAAACATTTAACATTAAAGAATTTCGAGACGTATTAAATTTGCAGTTTCGTAATATAATTTTTCCAATTAAATTTGACACGCAATTTAAATAATACCAAATTAATCAACAGCAATTTAGAACTTTGTTGTTGATCGTCTTTGATATGGCTTTAAATTTATTTGTCATATATGCCATTTGTAATCCATATTTGAATTTGAGCACTATAAAATACAATACATATTTTTGTTGTCATATTTAATATTTTTTAGTTTAAATTCGATTTATTTCATGAACTAAAATTTTAAATTGCCTTAAAAAACTAAATCGCAGCAATATATTTTCTGTGCTTAGATATAATTTGAAAATTGATACAATAATAAATTTCCTCTGCTAAAATATAATTTTTAAATGGAAATTTAAACTGAGATAATATAATTTGAATTGCTGCCTCAGAAGTGGCTGTCAGTTATGCGTAGAAATATAATTAATAATACAAATTAATTTGATTAAAAACAAGTTTAAAACAATAAGCAACTGAAATTTTAAACGCTGCCATTTATGCGTACCGATATAATTTAAAACTTGAGATTAATTTAACTAAAAATTGAAATTAATTTAACTAAAAACTATAATTAGAAATGCTGATTTTCAAGTGCCTGTCAAATATAGTTTAACATTTGAAATTAATTTAACCCAAAACTATAAGCAACTGCAATTAAAAATAATGCAAATGAAGTGACAGTCTTTTCTGCGTAGAAATATAATAAAAATCAATTTGGGTAAAGACAAATTTAAAACAATAAGCAACTGGAATTTAAGATGCTGCCTCTGAAGTGGCTGTCATTTATGAGTCCCCACTGTACAGCGCACTGTACTTGGGCGATGTCTTTAGCATGTCGGCTCAAAACTATTCCAACTTTGCGTCCTCCGTCCTGTGTCTCAGTGTCAGTTTCGTGCGCTTGTTTCCACTGTACCTTATGCCAAAAACTGTCGTAAACTGTCGTTGAAGCCAGCGGAAGTTGCCAGCGTCTGACGTTTATTTGACTGCAGCTGTCAGCTGGCAGTTGGACGGACGGACGGACGGGCAGACGGGCGGACGGACGGACGGACGTGCAGCAGAAAGCGCCTTTGATGCTGGCTTGCGGGGGCTGCGGGGGCAGCAACTTGTCGCGCGTAATTACACAAAACCAAGCCAGCATACCAATAACACCACCGCCCACCGCCCACCGCCCATCGCCCCCTCTCTCAGCTGCCACGCCCGCGCACCAATTAGAAAGTGTTGCTGGGGATGGAGGTCAAGTTAGTTAGCAAAATGGTTAAACTAAAGGCAACTAAAGACTGCTGAACACTGGACACTCTGAACACTGACCACTTGAAAGTTTCGCAGCAGTTGTAGGTCGACTTGTCGCCATCTCTCTCTCGCTCTCTCTCTCTCTGTCAGTCTCTCTCCATCTATCTCTGTCGCACACTGTTGTGTTTATAAAGTGCAGCAAGAGTGCAGAGCGCGCGTCAGTTAAAGTTTGATGTCAAACTTTGTGCGAACTGCACAAAATGAGAAATAAAAAATGAAACAGCAGCGAACCCCGAGCGAACATTCAACATTCAGCATTCAACATTTTTATGACCTTGCACAAAAGTTGCAGCCATCCAGCGCCTCCCCCTCGAGTTGCCCGCTCGTTTGTCATTATGATTTGTTTTTAATGTAATGCAACAGCAGCGCCAGCGAATTTGCAACAAATTGTGCGCGTAAATCTTGTCAAGTGGCCAGCTAAAGCTGCGAATTCTCAACTCTGAATTGTGAATTGTGAATTTGCCACAGCTGCTCTTCCCCGAAATTCCATTTGAAGCAGTTCAACGTTGCGTATACGCAACGTTGCTGTGGCATGCTAATTCGTGCAACAGCCGCACCAAAGTGCGTGACACATTTTTATATGCTTCCAACCAGACGAAACTAAACAGGCTAAACAATATGCACACATTCTGCGACTGCTTGTTTGTTTTATTTGTTTTGTTTGTTTGTTTGTTTGTTTACTTGAGCTGCAAAACGTGGCAACATCTTAAAAGGGCTGCTGACTCCAAAGTAGTTTGCAGGTTGCTTCGTTGGCTAATTTTGTCACGTTGCACAGATCTGTTTATGAAACTTGTGGTAGCTGAAAATACTCTCTTGTAAATTATTTTTCAAATTCCCAATTCATATTGATATATATATTTACATATTAATATTCACAAAATTATCAATCACAAAATGTGAATAGCAAAATATCGTGTTAAAGACGATTAAATAATTCTTTCGTTGTTTTTAGTTATGTATTTTAAATGAATACGAACGCAGTGAAGTTTGAAGACATTCAGAAAAAAATAGACATGGTGAAATCGATAATACAACTAAAAGAAGCAACAATTCAAAATTATTAAAAAGCTATATTTATGCAGATTTTTCATGTACTCATTTCCCCTTAAAACTATAATTTAAATTTATTTTGAAATATTTTCAAAATATATAATTATTAAAAGTATAAAGAGTTCGACTCTTTTGATTTCTGTAAGTTCCGTATATCTATTTGTGTTTATTTAAATAAATCATCTGCAGTCTTAATTAATCGATGTTTGACGCTTTTCAATATAAAGAAAAAAAGGCAATAAATACATAAATTTATAACCAATCGACTTTGTAAAGTGAGCATTTATATAATATATTGCGCATACAAGTTTTGTATAATAATTGAAACAATCAAGATAAATTACTTATGAAGAGTTCTGGATAGAAATAAATGCAATATTTTTTTTTTTACTTGTTGAGTGTGGAATTCATTTGGATAAATATGTTACAAAATAAAATCAAAATAAATTAGCTAAAAGTGTGCAAGTCAAAACAGTGCTGGTCTTATAAATATATTCTATTAACTTTACTGTGATTGCATAAAATAGAGCTGGCAAAATATACGTGGCATGCAGCTAGTTGCCACTTGCCACTTGCCACTTGTTAGAATTGACTAGTTAAACGTCTGCGCTCACAGAGTTCCAGTTTCGCATTTGTGACCCGGCCGCAGCCTCGTCAAAGTTGAACTCTGTTGGAGGTGCTCGCTTTGTCAATAGAAAAGGATAGTGCGAGTTGTAAGTTGCAAGAAGTGGGGCAGAGAATCGTGGAGTAGCCGCTACCTGCACACACACACACACACGAACACTCGCACATTTTATTGTTGTGCTACAAAAGTTTCTTTTCTGCCGGGAAATATTTATACAACTTGGCTTGTTTAACTTGCACTAATTAAGTTTGCTCTGCTACACTTGGCTGCCTCCCGGTGCGCGCCGTTAATGTGAAGCAGCAGCTATAACAACGGAATAACAGCAGCAGCAGCAACAACAACAGCAACAACAACAACAACAGATGCAGAGCAATAAAAACCCTTTAGGAAAAGTTTATCATGCCTACGCCAAAAGTAACTTGAAAGTAGCATAGATCATAATATTGTGCTCTCTTCGTGCTATCTAATCACATGGCACATCATTTTGGCCGGGCTTTAAGCTCACAGCCAGTTATAATAATTTTTGGCAACTTTCGCTTGAGCAATGACCACCTCTTTCTTGTAGCCAACTTGATGGACTGCGAGCCACGCTCGCCACATGTCTGCCGTATGTACATATGTATGTATATATGTATGCCTATGTACTATGTGCCTGTGCCTGCAACCAACTACTCGATAATTTATAGCACTTTGTGCCTGCCAACACACAACTCAAGTGCACAATACGACGGACAATCACGCCCCAACATTTCTACAGATCTATGCATTATGTATACGCCATGCGTGCCCCACACTATGTGCTGTGCTGTGTGCTGTGGCTGCATGTTTCTGACAGGGGTCGCCGCCAGCCTGGGGAATCCTCCAAACTCCCCAACTTCTCCTCCCCCGTCTGTCTCGCATCAAAATTTAATGTCTTTGGCAGCAAATAGTTGAGCTAGGCAGAGAGGCATTTTTAAGTTAAGTTCGGTTCCCGCTGTTCGCTGCTTTAACAATGCTGCTCAATGAAAGGTCAGTTGAGGCTTGTGGCTTGAGGCCGGCCAGAAGTGTCAAGCGCGCTCAATTGGCTTTGAGCAACGTGAAACTGGCAATTGGGCTGCGTGTTGACATAATGTAAATTTGATTAATCGCTGCGCCAAACTACACCGAGTCAAGTCGCCCACACAATGCCAGCAATTAACGTCAATATCTCACCTTGCAGCTATATTGGCTATAGTTGCTCCATAATTAAGTGTAGTGACAGCAACAGCCGAGCATCATCAGCAAGGTCCAGTTAATTTATGTGACAGGCCAAGACAAAGCGACACAAAGAACATTCAGATAAATGCTGAAACTTGGCTATAATTTGATTTGATTTAGCCAACAACAACCTCATTTTATACCTGTGTCATATTAAAGCGGCAAACAGAGATTAAAATGAAGCAACTAAATTATTTATTATTTATAGTGTCAATTTCCTCGAATTTTCTGCACATTTATGGCGCATTTTTCGGAAAAACTCGAAAGGCATCAAAAATATTATGACACGCAAATAATTTGATAATGCAACGCATTTTTATTAATCTGCTTTTTGACGGAGTTTTGAATTTTGATTAGGCAAAGAATTATGAGAATTTCATTTATGTGCAATTTAATTTAGCAACGTTGACCTCGAACTCGCACATGAAAAACATTAACAGAATTTTCAGAAATTTTAGATGCATTCAACAAATTAATAAACATTATTTGTAGTAAATCACAAAAATATATATATATAAATTAAATTATTTACCATTTTTTTCGTGACTGCTCACTAATTATTAAAGATATAAATATTAATAATTTCACACAAATTAAAAAATAATTATAATTTTTATATATCAAGAATGTATAACTTAATACTATTGGCTTAACATAGTTGCAGCATATATGATGTACTATATACTCTATATAATTTCGTACAAACTTAAATTAAACATTCGCCTAGTTGTCGTGAGTGCATTAGAGCGCCATCTATTGTGTGTGACTCGGTAATGAAATCTTAAAAATACAAAATCTAAAAATAAATATTAATTAATATTAATGAATAGTCTTTAAATAAAATAAAATATAATAATAATTAAAATAAATAATTAGACCGCAGATATAATTAATATATTTGATGGCAAACTAGCATGCCCAAAAAAAGACAGTTTCGCATATTGATGTTGACGTTTATTTATTATACTAAATACAAAGATTAGATGAATAGAATTAATAACACATAAATAATTAACAAATAATAAAAAAAAATAATGCAGCAGACACTCCCAAAATATTTGCAGTGCGTTGGAGCGCCATCTATTGTGCGTGACTCGGTAATGAAATCTAAAAAATACATATATAAATATTAGGTAATACAAATCAATAATCTTTAAATAAAATAATAACTAAAATAAATAATTAGACAATAGATTATTAATTTGATGACAAACTAACATGCCCAAAAAAAGGCAGCTTCGCATATTCAAGTTGACGTTTATTTATTGAATTTATCAAACTAAATACAAAGAATAGATAGATATAATTATTAACACATAAATAATTCACAAATAATAAAAACAAATAATAATGCAGCAGACATTCCCAAAATATTTGCAGTTGCGGTTTGACTTGAACTTAAAAGTGCGTTGGAGCGCCATCTATTGGGCGCAAATGACTCGTACTCGCAAATGAAATTTAAAAAACATGAATATTTTTTATTACACACAAATTATTTATAAATAAGAATTTGTAATGATACAACAGATATACTTAATATATTTTCTTAAAAACTTCGCATATTGCAGTTGGCGTTTGAGTTGTGCTTAAAAGTGCGTTGGAGCGCCATCTATTGTGCGTAACTCAAGCTGCTTAAGCTCGCTATTTTATTAGAACAAATCAAAACAAGAATTAAATACTTACAATTTCGACGCACAAACAATATATAAATAACAATTAAAATAATAACAAAGCTAAATAATAATGCAGCCAAAACAAAAGACCACTTTGTCTTTGCAGCCGCTGTTTGAGTTGAGCTTAAAATTGCGTCGGAGCGCCATCTATTGTTCGTTATGCAAATCGCTAATGAAATTGCAGGCTCGCTTTTGTTGAACTCCAGCTTCAAATTGCAGCCTTTGCCGTTGCCACTCTGCGCTCACGCTGAAAGTGTCCTTTGATATTTTCCCCTTTTGCATCGCTCGATTGAAATTGCATTCAATTTTGTTTCCCATCTCTCTCTCACACTCTCTCTCACTCTCTCTCTCTCTCTTTCTGCGTCTTTTTGTCACTTAGCTTATCGCAAGTGCCAGCACACGGATGTCTTTTGCAATGCTCCCGGCGGGGCGGCACCCGCCGATGGCAGCCGCTTGGTTGGCCCCTGTGTGCCCAAGGAGAAGCGCTGTGATGGCTATTTGGACTGTCGAACCGGACGCGATGAGGAGAACTGCAATGGCAAATCCTGCCGCTTGGATCAATTCCGTTGCGCCAACGGCCAAAAATGCATCGATGTCGCACTGAAGTGTAACCATCGCAATGACTGTGACGACAATTCCGATGAGCAGGGCTGCAGTGAGTACCACATACATACATACTTTCTATATATATATACAACTACTTCAAGATTGACATTCTACTTTACTTTTACTCACTATTCACTACAGACTTTCCACCTTGCCACCATGCGCAGTTCCGTTGCACGAACGCTCTCTGCATCCCATACAATTTCCACTGCGATGGCTATCACGATTGTGCCGATGAAAGCGACGAAGCCAACTGCACGGCCATCGCCTGTCCGGACAATAAGTTCCTCTGTCCACGCGGCGGCGTCAACGGCGCCCCCAAATGCATCCTCAAGTCGCAGCTGTGCGACGGCAAACGCGACTGCGAAGACGGCAGCGATGAGGAGACCGCCTGCTGTAAGTACACTGAACGACTCCTTCTTTCCACACCTCATTATTATCATTAGGATAACAACGGGAAACATACGAGCATGTGACTCGACTTCATTTATTTATTACATACATATATATAGTATTTGTAGCTCAGCATTAAATTCGAAGTATTTGCCAATATTCCATTTATTTATATGCAAATGTTTTTTGGAGTGAGATAAATGTTTCTGTCGAAATGAATATATTTATATTATGCACAAACCAAGCAATAATAGCTATTAGACTGTAAATTTAACAGAGCAAGCTCCTATTCTTACTATATCCAATTTGACTATATAGTTAAAGGTGGTTTTAGTAAATATTGATTTTAATTATTATGCATTCCTTTAATTTGCTACAATAATGCGTCGATCTTCACACAAATATATTTAGAAATCATATTATAATACACTTTATAAGAAATGGCTTGGTAGAGCTTAGTACGTCAGCCTTGGTGCCTGAGTTCGCATCCCGCTTGTGAAATATGTTCGCGAAGTGTTTTTACATTTTTTGTAAATTTGATAGTAGCTTTCTTATTTGTTTAAATCTCTCTAAAATAGTTGCTTATATCCTAATATTTCGTTTACTTTATTTTACTTTTTTTACATTATTTATTTTATTTATTATTTTTACATTATTATTAACTTATTTTGTTGTACATGTATTTAATTTACCGTTTTTCCATTCATTTTTTACATTAATTTGCTTTATTTTAGTTTATTTACATTTATATTTTTTTTATCTATTTAACTTAGTTTACATTAGTTACTTTATTTAATTTTATTTGCTTTATTTTTGATATCTGTTTAATTTAGTTTATTTGTTTTATTTATGAATCATAAATTATGATATTTATTTTTTTTGATTATTTACCTTATTTAATTTATCTACATTATTTATTAAATATACTTTATTTATTTTACTATTTACTGTTTTTTTTTATCTATTTTATTTATTTTACTTTTTTGGTTTACCATGCTTACTTTATTTATTTTATCTCCATTATTTATTCAATATAATTAATTTATTTCACTATTTAATTTTTTATTTTTATCTATTGTTTTTATTTAACTTACTTTGTTTACCATACTTACTTTATTTATTTGATCTACATTATTTAATACACTTTATTTTACTATTTACTTTATTTTTGTATATGTCTTATTTATTTACAATATTTGCTTACCATGCTTACTTTATTAATTTAATTTATTTGATCTACATTATTTAATATACTTTATTTTACTATTTTTATTTTATTTTTGTATATGTCTTAGTTAGTTACAATATTTGTTTATTTTACTTATTTATATTATCTGATCTACATCATTTAATACACTTCATTTCACTATTTACTTTGTTTTTGAATATGTCTTATTTATTTACAATATTTGTTTAATATGCTGGCTTTAATAATTTGGTTTATTTGATCTACATTATTTAATATACTTCATTTTACTATTTACTTAATTAAATTTAATTTATTTTGTTTATTTTATCTACATTATTTAATACACTTTATTTAAGTATTTTCTTTATTTTTGTATATTTCTTATTTAGTTACAATATTATTTATTTTATTTATTTAATTTATTTGATCTACATTACTTAATACACTTATTTTATTATCGACATTATTTAACACACTTCATTTCACTATTTACCTAATGTTGTATATATTTTGCTTAGTGTGTTGACCACATTTACAATTTTTGTTTACAACATAAATGAATTTAGTTAACTTGATCTACAAATACTAATTGTTCCACAATGACTCGTTGATAGCGATCGCGTCGTGCCCAGCGCTGAGCTGCGAGTTCAAGTGCGGCCCCTCGCTGACCGGCGGCGTCTGCTACTGCAAGCCGGGCCAGAGCCTGGCGCCGGACAACCGCACCTGCGTGGACCTGGACGAGTGCGCGGAGTGGGGCCATTGCGACCAGCTGTGCGTGAACACGCCCGGCAGCTACAGCTGCCACTGCGCCCAGGGCTACACGCTGATCAACGACTCGCAGTGCATCGCGCCGGATGCGAAGAACCTGCAGCTGATCTTCGCGCACGATCGCGCGATCATGCGCATGTTCGCCCACGACAGCGAGCCGCGGATTGTGGCGAATGCGACCGCGGCGGCCGGCGTCGCCTTCCACTATGCACGCAACACGCTGTACTGGTCGGACGTGAAGACGCGGAAGGTGCAATCGCTGCCGCTGAACGCGCTGAACAGCGCTGTGGCGCCGCTCGATCAGACGCTGCCGGGCACCTGGGCGCCCGTTGCGCTGGCCGTCGATTGGGTGGGCGACAAGATCTATGTGGCCGATCTGGTGGGCCAGAAGATCGATGTGTTCGAGCTGAGCGGCCACTGGCATGCCGTCGTCCTCGGCTCGAATCTCACCAGTCCCGCCGACCTCGCCCTCGATCCCACCGCTGGCCTGATGTTCGTCGCCGATGGCGGCCAAGTGCTGCGCGCCCACATGGACGGCACCCACGCCCGCTCGATTGTGTCGGAGGCGGCGTACAAGGCGAGCGGCGTCACCGTCGACATCATTGCCAAGCGCGTCTTCTGGTGCGACTCGCTGCTGGACTACATCGAGTCGGTGGACTACGAGGGCGGCCAGCGCGTGATGGTGCTGCGGGGCCAACAGGTGCCGAGTCCGTCGCGGCTCGCCCTGTTCGAGAACCGCATCTACTGGACGGACGCCACCAAGCAGGGCATCATGTCGGTGAACAAGTTCGAGGGCCCCAGCTCCATTCAGGTGACGTACAAGGCGAAGGACATACGCGAGCCCAAGGGCATCATTGCGGTGCATGCGCTGAGCCAGCCGCATGTCTCGAATCCCTGCGGCAGCAACAACGGCGGCTGCAACCACATGTGCATCGTGACGGCCGTCAAGGGTGCGCCCGCCGGCCTGGGGTATCGTTGTGCCTGCCACACGGGGTATCAGCTGCAGACGGATCTGCGGAACTGCAAGTTGGTGCGCGAGTTCCTCATGTATTCGCAGCAGCGCTTCATCAAGGGCAAGGTGCTGGAGCCGGTGATCGAGGGATTCAGCGATGCCATTCTGCCGGTGGTGTCGCGACGCGCCCGCTTCGTCGGCCTCGACTTCGATGCCCGCGACGAGTTCATCTACTACTCGGATGTGCTGCAGGATGTCATCTATCGGGTGCATCGCAACGGCACTGGACGCGAAATTGTGCTCGCCTCGCAGAACGAGGGCGTCGAGGGTCTGGCTGTCGACTGGGCCTCCAAGAATCTGTACTACATCGACTCGCGCAAGGGCACCTTGAATGTGCTCTCCACCCGCAACGTGACGCATCGTCGCACGCTGCTCAAGAACCTGAAGCGTCCGCGTGCCATTGTCGTGCATCCCAATCGCGGCTACATCTTCTTCTCGGAGTGGGATCGTCCCGCGAACATCACGCGAGCCAACACCGACGGCAGCGGACTCTTGGTCTTCCGGAATGTGACTTTGGGCTGGCCCAACGGCTTGTCGATTGACTTCAAGGAGGATCGCGTCTATTGGTGCGACGCGCTGCTCGATCACGTGCAGCACGCCAATCTCGATGGCAGCGACATCAAGACCGTCAATTCACGCCTCGTCCGCCATCCCTTCTCGATTGTCATCCACAACGACTGGATGTACATCACCGACTGGCGCCTGGATGCGATTATACGGCTGCATAAGCTGACCGGCGAACAGGAGGAGATGATGGTGCGGGAGCCGCAGACGAATCGACTTTATGGCGTCAAGGTCTACAGCAGGGACGTGCAGCGCATTGCGGAGACGCAGCCCTGCCACCTCAACAACGGCGGCTGCCAGAAGATCTGCTTCGCGGTGCCCATCCCGGCCAGTTCACCGCCATCCAATGCATCGGACGTCACTGAGGCATCCACGACCACGACCACGACCACCGTCAGCCGGCTGCAGTCGCGCTGCTCGTGTCCCTACGGCGAGCGGCTGGCCGAAGATCAGATCAACTGTGTGCCCGACCCGAGCGCCGAGCCGCCGGTCCAGCCGTGCCCCAACTCCTGGGACTTCACCTGCAACAACCAGCGCTGCATCCCCAAGTCGTGGGTCTGCGACGGCGACGACGACTGTCTGGACAACAGCGACGAGGAGCAGAACTGCACAAGTAAGTTCACACAATAACTTAGAAAACTATATAGTATATAATATACTCGTACTATATCTGTACTTGATCAATATTTGTTGGTCGGTTAGAACCCGGGTTCGATTGCTGCCAGGGAAACATACATATATTAATTTTTATTTTAAATACAAATTACAAAAATTCCATTTTATTACAATGTTTATATATTTTAAACTGATTTACACGAATTGACAATTTTGAAATTCAAGAATAATATTGCATAATTTTTGCCTTTTTTGACTTTTTGATTTAAAATAATATTCGTTGATTTATTCAAGAGCCTGAAATTATGTATTTCAAGAATTGAATAAAGTATTATTATTTTAGTTCTTAAATTTAATTCAATTAAAATAATATTGCGAAACTTGCAATATTAATTCAATAATGACGAATTTGATTATTTCAAGAATTGATTGGAGTATTTTAATAAGTTCTCGAATTGAATTCAAATATAATAATATTGGCAAACTTACAATATTAATTCAATGATGACGAATTTGATTATTTCAAGAATTGATTGAAGTATTTTAATAAGTTCTCGAATTTAATTCAGTTATAATAATATTGCTAAACTTTCAATATTGCAATGATAAAGAATCTACTCATTTTAAAATTGATTGAAGTATTATATTTAAAGCTCTCGTATTGAATTCAATTATAATAATATTGCTAAACTTGCAATATTAATTCAATGATGACGAATTTGATTATTTTAAGAATTGGTTGAAGTAATACAATAAGTTCTCGAATTTAATTCAGTTATAATAATATTGCTAAACTTTCAATATTGCAATGATAAAGAATCTACTCATTTTAAAATTGATTGAAGTATAATATTTATAGCTCTGGAATTTAAGTCAATTATAATAATATATCTAAACTTGCAATATTAATTCAATGATGACGAATTTGATTATTTCAAGAATTGATTGAAGTATAATATTTAAAGCTCTTGAATTTAAGTCAATTGTAATAATATTGCTTAAGTTCCAATATTAATTCAATGATGACGAATTTACAAAATTGAAAATTAATTCGAATCGTTTTCCACTTGTGTTTGATAGAACCGACGTGCGGCTCGAATGAGTTCCAGTGCAAGTCGGGGCGCTGCATCCCGCTGAACTTCAGGTGCGACCAGGAGAACGACTGCGGCGACAACTCGGACGAGCTGGAGTGCGGCAACGTGACGTGCGCGACGTCGCAGTTCGCGTGCGCCAACGGCCGCTGCATCCCGAGCATGTGGAAGTGCGACAGCGAGAACGACTGCGGCGACAGCAGCGACGAGGGCGACTTCTGTGCGGAGAAGACGTGCGCGTACTTCCAGTTCACGTGCCCGCGGACGGGACACTGCATACCGCAGAGCTGGGTCTGCGACGGCGACGACGACTGCTTCGACAAGCAGGACGAGAAGGACTGTCCGCCGATCAGCTGTCTGGCCAACCAGTTCAAGTGCGCCGACCTGCGGCAGTGCGTCGAGGAGTCGTACAAATGCGACGGCATCCCCGACTGCAACGATGGCAGCGACGAGCTCGGCTGCCCCTCGATGGGGCCCAATCAGTGCAATCCCGACAAGCACTTCCGCTGCAAGTCCACGGGCTTCTGCATACCGATTGCCTGGCACTGCGACGGCTCCAACGACTGCTCCGATCACTCCGACGAGGAGGACTGCGGCCAAATCACGTGCGCCCAGAACTTCTTCAAGTGCAACAACACGAACTGTGTGTTCAAGGCGTACATCTGCGACGGCAAGGACGACTGCGGCGACAACTCGGACGAGGGCAGCGAGCACGCCTGCGTGCCGCCGCCGTTCAAGTGTCCCCACGGCCAGTGGCAGTGTCCGGGCATCAGCGAGCGGTGCGTGAACATCACCAGCGTCTGCGACGACACGCTCGACTGTCCGAACGGCGCCGACGAGGGCGAGGGCTGCGACCTGGCCGAGTGCGAACACCAGGCCGGCCAGTGCTCCAGCTTCTGCCAGAAGACGCCGAACGGGGCGCTGTGCGTGTGTCCGCCCGGCTCGGAGATCGGCGAGGATGGCTTCACCTGCGTGGACACCAACGAGTGCGATCCGCCGGGTCTCTGTTCGCAGCAGTGCACGAACACGAAGGGCTCGTACTTCTGCAGCTGCACGGCTGGCTACGAGTTGAGTCCGAACAAGCACAACTGCAAGGCTGTGAACCACACGGCCGCCTTCCTGATCATCTCCAATCGCCACTCGATCCTCGTGGCGGACCTCAAGGAGCAGGGACTGGAGCGAGTGCCGATCATAGTGGAGAACGTTGTGGCCACCGCCTCGAACATGCACACGGGCACCATCTTCTGGAGCGACATGAAGCTGAAGAAGATCTCGCGACTGGACCACGGCATGGAGCCGCAGGAGATCATCACCACGGGACTGGATTTGGTTGAGGGACTGGCCTACGATTGGATCGCACAGAACCTGTACTGGCTGGACAGCAAGCTGAACACGATCGAGGTGTCCGCGGAGAACGGTTCGAATCGATTGGTGCTCGTGCGGGAGAACATCACGCAGCCGAGGGGCATGTGCATCGATCCGAGTCCCGAGGCGCGCTTCATCTTCTGGACGGACTGGGGCGAGAATCCGCGCGTCGAGCGCATCGGCATGGACGGCACCATGCGCAAGACCATCATCAACACCAAGATCTACTGGCCCAACGGACTGACCTTGGATATAGCCACCAAGCGGGTGTACTTTGCCGACTCCAAGCTGGACTTTATCGACTTCTGTTACTACAACGGCACCGGGAGACAACAGGTGCTGGCCAGCAGTCACTATCTGCTGCATCCGCACTCGCTCTCCCTGTTCGAGGACACGCTCTACTGGACGGATCGCCAGCTGAACCGCGTGCTCTCCGCCAACAAGTTCCGCGGCAAGAACCAAACCGTCGTCTCGCACCTCATCAGTCAACCGTTGTCGATCCATGTGCATCACGCCTCCCTGCAGCCGATGTATCCGAATCCCTGTGCCGCGGCGCGTTGCCAGCACTTGTGTCTGCTGAGTCCGAGTGCCAGCGAGGGATACTCGTGCAAGTGCAAGCCGGGCTACCGCCTGTTCAGCGAGGGACGCTGCATCGAGGAGGAGAATCCCTACATCATGGTCGTCAAGGGCACCCAGATTGTCGATCTGCCGCTCAACGGTGGCGATGCTCGGGCTGGCGCCTTGGCGCCCGTCATTGGCATCGAGAGCAGCACCGGCCTGGACTTTGATCGCAAGGGCGAGACGCTGTACTGGGTGCAGGGACGCGAGGAGGACGAGGAGAACTGCACTATCTACACGACGCCGTACGGCGGCGGCAACAAGACCGACTTCCTCGGCGCCGACACCGGCATCGTGGGTGCTCCCTACACCATTGCCTTCGACTGGCTGGGACGCAATCTGTACATCGGCAACCGCGTCGCCAGCAACATCGAAGCGGTGCGCGTCGACGGCAAGCAGAAGTATCGCACCGTCATCCTGGCCAACGACGGCAAGGAGACGTCGGTGTCGAAGCCCAAACAGATCGTGCTTGATCCGGGCGAGGGCAAGCTGTTCTGGATCGACGAGGGTGTGCTCGAGGTGCCCATCAAGATCGGACGCGTGGACATGAACGGTCAGGATCCGCGGGTGCTGCGCAAGAACGTCAATCATCCGGAGAGTCTGGCGCTGGACATCGACAAGAAGCTGATCTACTTCAGCACACGCTCCAAGGGCTCCATCTGTGTGATGGACTACAACGGCGACGACTACAGCGTCATCCTGAGCGAACAGCAGGGCATCTCGCGGCCACGCAGCCTGGGCGTGCTCGACCATCGGCTGTACTACCTGGACCCGGTGTACGAGAAGATCGTGCGCGTCGATTTGCCGCGCGGCGACAACCCCAAGACGATTGTGGACAACGAGCACGATCTGCGCAGCATGATGATCTACAAGAAGCGACCACTCATGCAGCATCCCTGCCAGACGAACAACGGCGGCTGCACCCAGCTCTGCATACCCGGTCCGGCTGCGACGCGAACCTGCGCCTGCGGCATCGGGTATCGCAAGGAGAACGAGATCGGCTGTGTGGCGTACAAGACGTTCGCGGTCGTCTCGCAGCTGGACATGATCCGGGGCTACAGTCTGAGCGACAGCTCCGAGGCCATGGTGCCGATCAGCGGACCCGGCCATCACATACTGCACGTGGACGTGATGTACCGCGATCAGTGGATCTATTGGGCGGAGTTCAATCGCGGCTATTGGAACGGCATCTTTAGGTCACGGCCGAACGGCACGGATCTGCAGCATGTGATCAAGGACGGCATCGGGAGCAACGGCATCCGGGGACTGACCGTCGACTGGGTGGCCGGCAACATGTACTTCACCAACGTGTATCCGCACGAGAACTACGTGGAGGTGGCGTGGCTGGACGGCAGGAATCGCAAGGTGCTCGTGAAGACCACCAACGATGCGCCGCGCGAACTGGCCGTCAACCCCATCAAGCGGCTGCTCTACTGGATCGATTACGGCCAGCATCCGAGGATTGGCAAGGCGCTGCTGGACGGCACCAAGTGGAAGCCGCTGGTCACGTCGGGCATCTCGTTGCCGCGCGATCTCACCATCGACATGCAGACGCACGACGTCTTCTGGGTGGACTCCAAGCTGGACACGATCCAGTGCATTGCGTACAACGGAGCGAACCGCAAGATCATCCGACGCGATCTGCCCAATCCGATGGGCATTGCGGTGCACCTGAACGATGTGTACTGGGTGGACAGGAATCTGGTGAGCGTGTTCAAGGCGAACAAGCAGTTCAACAACGACTCGGAGGCGACCCGGGTGCGCACCAATCTGGAGCGCTTGCGCGACATCGTCATCTACGACATCAACAATCAGCCGACGGACGACACCAATCCCTGTGCCCAGCTGGGCAACGGCGGCTGCGATCAGCTCTGCTTCAGCTTCCCCGCCGACGAGGTGGCGGCCAACAACAAGCACTATCGCTGCGACTGCGCCACCGGGAAGCCGGGCGCCGATGAGCGCAAATGCGAGGCGGTCAACGAGTATCTGGTGTTTGCCACACGCACCGAAATCCGGGCCGTCAACCTCGATCCGCACTCCACTCAGGTGCCGTTCACGCCGCTGACCAACCTCACCAATGTGGTGGGCCTGGACTTTGATTTCGCCGACAATCACATGCTGTACACACAGATTAGGCCATGGGCCAAGATCGCGTACACGCAGGCCAACAAGCCGAGTCGCAGCGACATCAACGTGGTGCTGAGCAAGGGCATCAATCCCGAGGGCATCGCCTACGACTGGACGCAGAACAAGATCTACTGGACGGACAGCTCGAACAATTCGATTTACGCCATGAATCTCGCCGGCACCGAGCTGGTGATGATCGCCCGCGTCGAACGGCCGCGTGCCATCGTCTTGGATCCCTGCAACGGCACTTTGTTCTTCACGGACTGGGGCAGATTCAGCACGTCGGGCAAGATCTTCCGCACCACGATGGCCGGCTCGCTGAAGCGCGCCATTGTCGACAAGGAGCTGTCGCAGCCGAGCGGCCTGGCCATCGACTACGAGGAGCGCAAGCTGTACTGGTCCGATGCGGTGCGCGAGAAGATCGAACGGGCCGATCTCGATGGCAGCAATCGGGAGCTGTTGCTGGGCGCCACAATCTATCCGTTTGCGATCACGGTGTTCCGCAACTACATCTACTGGACGGATCTGCAGCTGCGCGGCGTCTATCGGGCCGAGAAGCACACGGGCGCCAACATGGTGGAGATGGTGAAGCGGCTGGAGGATTCGCCGCGCGACATTCGCATCTACAGCGCGGAGCGGCAGAAGTGCAACGTGAATCCGTGCAGCATCAACAACGGCGGCTGCGCCCAGAGTTGCCACCCGGCGCCGAACGGCAAGGTCGAGTGCAAATGCGACGACAACTCGAAGGTCGTGAACGAGGGTCGGATGTGCGCACCGCGGAACAACACGTGCGAGGCGAGCAAATTCTACTGCCAGAACGGCAAGTGCATTTCGCGGATGTGGTCGTGCGATGGCGACGACGATTGCGGCGATAACTCGGATGAGGATCCCAACTATTGTGCGTACCATTCGTGCTCGACGAACGAGTTCCGGTGCAACAACGGACGCTGCATCTTCAAGTCGTGGAAGTGCGATCACGAGAACGACTGCAAGGACGGCTCCGATGAGCTCGATTGCAGCTATCCGCCCTGCGTCGATGGCGAATTCACCTGCGCCAATGGTCGCTGCATTCCGCAGGCTCAGGTCTGCAACGGGGTAAACGACTGCAAGGACAACGCCACCTCAGACGAGACCCACGAACGGTGTCCCATGAACACCACGTGTCCGGCCAATCACCTCAAGTGCAAGAAGACGAACATCTGCGTGGAGCCGTATTGGCTGTGCGACGGCGACAACGATTGCGGCGACAACAGCGACGAGGATCCGCTGCACTGCGGCCAGCGGACGTGCCCCACGAACAGCTTCCGGTGCCCCAACCACCGCTGCATTCCCGCCACCTGGTACTGCGACGGCGACGACGACTGCGGCGACGGCGCCGACGAGCCGCCAGACTACTGCAAGTCCGAGGGCCGCACCTGCTTCGGCGACCTCTTCACCTGCGACAACGGCAACTGCATTCCCCGCATCTACATCTGCGACGGCGACAACGACTGCCTCGACAACAGCGACGAGGACAACCGCCATCAGTGCAGTGAGTACTCCACAAATCCCCCCCTAAGTCCCCCAATGCCAAATGAACTCAATTTGATCGAGCAACCATTCAATCATGAACCTTGAATCATTTCAGACCCCTATCCTTTTTAAAAGTATACCTAATAGTAAACTAACTTTTATTACATTTTCAATCATTTTCTACTCGAGTTTATTATTTTTAAGCCCCGTTTAGTGTATTCAGTATATCCAAAATATAGACAGGGAATCTTTTAGTCGAGCATTCTTGACACACTTGCTTAATTTCAGATAGACAAAATAATAAGTCGACTTATTTATTTGTATATTTAAATATGTTAAATTTTAAATGAATTTGTCTGCTCGAATTTATTATTTTTTAAACCCCGTTTGGTTTATTAAGTATTTTCAAAATGTAGACAGGGAATCTTTAAGTCGAGCATTCTTGACACACTGGCTTATTTTCAGATAGACAAAATAATAAGTCGACTTATTTATTTGTATATTTAAATATGTTAAATTTTAAATGAATTTGTCAGCTATCAAGGTTTTTTTCCGTTTTGAATGCTATAGATTAAAGAACTTCACTTTGAATTTGCATCACAAAAATTGGTTTATTTAGTATTTTCAAAATATAGACAGGGAATCTTTTAGTCGAGCATTCTTGATACTCAATTATATTTAAACATGTTACATTTTAAATCAATTTGTCAGCTATGAAGGTTTTTTTCCCCATTTTGAATGCTATAGAATATAGAACTTCACTATTAATTTGCATCACAAAAATTGCCTAAAGTATAAATATAATTGCATATACAATTTGTTGTTCAAAGTTGGACCATCAAAATAAATTGTATTGTCAAATTTATGATCCACATTTTAAATACAAAATTTAAAATAATATATTTATTTCACAATATTTGCCTTTAAATAGATAAGCAAATGCATGTTCAATATTTATTATATTTTTGTCTTCACTTTTCTTATGTGAAAATCAGTTAATTTCGTATAGTTTCTTTATTTGTTGGCAATCTGCAAAAATACAAATAAATTGTAGAAAATTGTATTACAGAAATTTAGAATTATGATCTAAATTTTAAATACAAATTGAAATCAATTATTTATTTTACAATATTTGCTTTCAAATAGAAAATCAAATGAATGTTCAATATTAATTATATTTTTTGCTTCACTGTTTGTGAAAATCAGTTAATTTCGCATAGTTTATTTATTTTTTTGACAGTCTGAAACCGTTTTCACATACTTTGCACATCATTCGGTTTAAATACAATAACAAGAATTAATTTTAATTTATTCGGAACTGCATTCAATTGAGATGCAGTAGTCGAATAGTTTATTAACGTGCCGCATTCTCGTGCTATTTGCAGATGATCGGAAGTGCGACGAGGAGACGGAGTTCACGTGCGTGGAGAACAAGTCGTGGCAGCGGGCTCAATGCATACCCAAGAAGTGGATCTGCGACGGCGATCCCGACTGCGTGGACGGCGCGGATGAGAACACGACGCTGCACAATTGTGCCACACAGCAGCCGTGTGGCGAGGACATGTTCACCTGCGGCAACGGGCGTTGCATCAACAAGGTGAGTAACGAACAACTTGCAACACTCGAATCGAATTGAAACCGGGTGTCCACAGGGCTGGGTGTGCGATCACGACAACGACTGCGGCGACGGAACCGACGAGGGCAAACACTGCAACTCCAAGTACAAGACGTGCTCCCCCATGGAGTTCACGTGCCAGAACTTCAAGTGCATCCGCAACCAGTATCGCTGCGACGGCGAGGACGACTGCGGCGACCACTCGGACGAGGTGAACTGCAAGAAGGAGAACGCCACCTGTCCCCAGGGCCAGTTCAGCTGCACCAACGGCCAGTGCATCGACTACAGCCTCGTCTGCAACAAGGTCCCCGACTGCTCCGACGACTCCGACGAGCCCGCCCACTGCAACGTCGACGAGTGCGCCAAGGTCGAGATCAACCAGTGCGGCCACAAGTGCGTCGACACCCTCACCGGCTACTACTGCGACTGCAACGAGGGCTACAAGTGAGTCTTCCACACACCTACATATATACTTCATTTAAAATATGTATTTCATTCAACAATTTCCATTCATCTCGTCTGATGCGAAATGCATTCGACTCGAATTGTCGGTTCATATACTTGGCAAAAGTATGTTGCAAATAATCCAACAATATTAATTCATCTCGTCTGATTCGAAATGCATTTTGAATGGATTGAACCAACTCGATATTGTTGGAAGGTTGTCAAGAAATACGTTAATTTTGATCGATATGTATTAGTCGGAAAACAATTATGTTACAAATAATTCAACGGTTTTAATGCGACACTTTCTAGTAACAATTAAACCAACTAAATATTGATAGAAAACCAATTCAAAAATGTAAATCGATGTATACTTATATACTCCCGAGTAAATATTAATGGCAAATTTTTATTTGAATTAATATTCAATTTGCCGCATTTTAACATGACTGATTTAGTAATTATTTGAAATGAATTAAACCTACTCGATATTGTTGGCAGGTTGTCAAGAAATACGTTAATTCTAATCGATAGATATTAGTTGGAAAACAATTATGTTGCAAATAATTCAACGGTTGTAGTGCGACAGTTTCTAGTAATAAACCAGCTTAATATTGATAGAAAACCGATTCAAAAATTTAAATCGATTCAATCCTTAGCAAATATTAATCGCAAATATTTATTTGAATTATTATTCAATTTACTCCATTTTAACGCGACTGACTTAGTAATTATTTGAAATGAATTAAACCAACTCGATATTGTTCGCAGGTTGTCAGGCAATCCATAAATCTTAGTCAGTTAGTATATTATTCTTAATAAAGAAATTGGTTAACAATTTGCTTTCAAGAAATCCATAAATTTCAAAAATTGTGTTCCAATCAATTTAATCAATCAATAATATGTCAGCCAGTTTTTCAACTAGTTTCTAAATAATTATATAAATTTGGATCGATTTATACTCATCGGCATATGTCGATATATACTTGGAAAATAAGACGTGTTGCAATAAACAACAATTTGTTGACTGATTTAATATTTATTTTGCATAAAATTACACCAACTCGATAGAAATTCTATTCTAATAATATGTACCAAAATGGTTCCATAGTAAATGAAAAGTGAACAAAACACAATATTTATGAATCCATTCAATTTGCAAAATTTATGATATAAATAGCGAATTAAATATGAATTAATGTGGTGTTTAAAACACTTGCAATATTATTTCTTTACATAATTCTGTACTTGCAGAATAAACCAAAATAATTATTATGTAGTATATGAACAAAAACCTATAATTATTAACCTATTGCTTAACAAACTTCTGTTCTTATGATATATACAAAAATAATGATGTAGTAAATGACATTTCTTCCAACACAACACAATAAGCCAAACTTTTGCTCCTACGAGATATATAGAAAATCACTGATTTGGTAAATTTTCTAATCTCTCTCTTTCTGTCTCTCTCCCTGAAGACTGCTGGCGGACGGCAAGGCCTGTGCGGATGTGGACGAGTGCTTGGAGCAGCCGGGCGCCTGCTCGCAGCACTGCTCGAACACGCCGGGCAGCTTCTACTGCAAGTGCGACGAGACGTATTACGAGCGGCAGAACGACGAGCACACGTGCAAGCGGAAGGACAACGTGGCGCCGTGGCTGATCTTCACGAACAAGTACTACGTGCGGAACATGTCGGTGGACGGGCATCAGTACAATCTGATGCATCAGGATCTGATGAATGTGGTGGCGCTGGACTTTGACATCAAGGAGGAGTACATGTATTTCTGTGACGTCACGGCCAAGACGATCTTCCGGGCCAAGTACACGGACAACGAGGCGGATGTGCCCACCGAGCGGGAGGCAGTCATCAGACACGATTCACATGGCCTGGAGGGCATCGCCATCGATTGGGTGGGTCGCAAACTGTATTGGCTGGATCGCCATTCCAAGAATCTGGACGTCTCCGAGCTGGACGGAACGAAGCGAAAGACGCTGCGCAGCGGTGTCGTCGATCCGCGTGCGATTGTTGTGCATCCGGGCATCGGTTATTTGTACTTCACGTCCTGGCATCTGCAGGCCTACATCGCCAAGATGGGCATGGATGGGTCGAATTTCACCCGGATCCTCAACTGGAACGACGGCATCGCGTGGCCGAATGCGCTCTCCATCGACTACTTCACCGATCGCATCTACTGGGCCGACGCCCATCTCGACTACATCGCCTACACCGATCTGGAGGGTCGCCATCGTCACATCGTGCTGTCGGGCAATCGAGTGCCGCATGTCTTCGCCCTCAGCCTGTTCGACGACTACATCTACTGGAGCGACTGGAACCTGAAGGCGATCGTCCGGGCGAACAAGTTCCATGGCGCCAACTACACGGTGCTGAGGAACACCACGCATCGTCCCTACGATCTGCACATCAATCATCCGCTCCGCCAGCTGCCCTACACGAATCCCTGCGGCACCAACAACGGCGGCTGCTCGCATCTCTGCCTGATCGCCCCGCCCCCCGAGTCCACGTACCTCAACATCGAGGGCTACATCGAGGAGGGGGCTCCGATCTACAAGTGCGCGTGTCCCAATCAGTTCTACTTGGCCCGCGACTCGAAGACCTGCATCGCCAACTGCACCACGGGGCAGCATCTGTGCGGCGGGCATGACGAGAAGTGCATCCCCTGGTTCTGGAAGTGCGACGGCGAGAAGGACTGCAAGGATGGCTCCGATGAGCCGACCACGTGTGCCGCACGGCATTGTCGAGCCGGCACCTTCCAGTGCAAGAACACCAACTGCACGCCCTCGGCCACCATCTGCGACGGCGTCGACGATTGCGGCGACGGCAGCGACGAGCAGAACTGCGACCTGCCCTGCCCCCTCTCCGACTTCAAGTGCAAGTCCAGCGGGCGCTGCATCCTCGACAGCTGGCGCTGCGACGGCGACGCCGACTGCAAGGACGGCAGCGACGAGGATCCAGCCGTCTGCCGTAAGTCCCACAAATACTATATATGCTACATACATTTTTTTTATTTTTTACTTATCAGAAATTATGGATGGACAAAATATCTATAACTTTAAAAAGTTCAGAATTCCCACTGTAGCTAAGAAACAGAGCCCTTTCATATCTGTGGCTATCTTGGCGAATTTAAGAATTTAAAAATTCAAAACTTATAAATAAAAATCAAATCGCAAGACAATTAGTAAATTCTTAAATCATGATCGAAATTCTAGAAAATGTTCTTAACTGAAGAATTTAAAAATTCAAAACTTTTAAATAAAAATGTTCCAAATATGAAGAATCAAATCGCAAACCAATTAGTAAATTCTTAAATCATGATCGAAATTCTAGAAAAACTTCTTAAATAAATATTCCCGAAATAACGTTAAAAAAAAATATTTCCACATTGAACCGAGAGAAGATCAAGTGCTTATAGAATTTTAAAATTGTCTTATATTTTAAAATATGTTTTTGCATTCATTAATTTAATATTTTTTGATACGGTAGTTTAATAATGGCAACCGAAAACATTCTTTAATTCAGATAGTTTCTATAAAAAAAAAACCAATACAAAAATTATTTTTAATTTGAAAAGTTTCAAAATTAGACAGAAAGCAATAGACAATTATTAAAGTTAGATTGATTAAAAAATAAAAACCAACATTTATATTTGTTTACATTTATTAATTTTAATATTTTAAATGCTGAATGTCTTTATATTAGCTATATTAGTATTTTTTTTGCAAATGAATGTTGCAATCCTGCTTTCCGTCTGTCCCTTGGCGTAGAAGCCTCTAACTTTGAAAGTTTAGGAGTTAGAGATGCAAAATTTCGCATATAGACTGCAGATTTATACTATATTTGGTAGCATTGATTTGGATCAGAGACTTAATGTGTTGTCCCATCCCTGGCATTTCAGACAAGCGCGAATGCGACCCGGACACCGAGTACACGTGCAAGAACAAGCGCTGCATTCCGCAGCTGTGGATGTGCGACTTCGACAACGACTGCGGCGACGACTCCGACGAGCCCGCGTATATGTGCCGGCAGAGGAACTGCACCACGGGATGGCAGCGTTGTCCCGGCCAGTCCAACTATCGCTGCATACCCAAGTGGCTGTTCTGCGACGGCAAGGACGATTGTCGCGACAACAGCGACGAGCTGCCCGAGAACTGTCCCAAGTGCTCGGCGGAAACGGACTTCAAGTGCGGCAACAATCGCTGCATACCCAAGTAAGTACAGGTTGCTCTTTTATACCCGCTACCCATGGCAGCCGAGGTTCGAATCCCCAGTCGAGATAATTCAGTTTGTACTTTTTTTTACTGTTTTCAGTACTATGTTTGTTAAAGTCTATAGCCTGGCAATATTTATAGACTGGCAATTATAAAAAGGTGAAATAATTGAGGGCCTGAGTTCGAACCCCGATTGAGAAATTTTCGACTTATTTTACAAATACTTCCGTGTTTCTAAACACGCTTTTATTAATTGTCTGCTAACTAAAAATTGTTAATACAATTTTTAATATTTCAAAGTGTGTTTTTTAACCCCATTTTAAAAAGTTACTCAAAATTGAATAATTCATTTTAAATTTAATTACTATGAATGTTATTCTTGAAAACGCTTTAATAAATTTGCTATTAACAAAATAATTAATAATTGGAAGTCTGGGTTTAAATCCCACTTGTGCAATGACATTTCAAAAAGTAATTTTTTAACTCAATTTAAAAGTTTTCTAATTACTTTTGAAAAGCTACTTAAATTTAAATAATTAATTTTAAATTCTTTTCTTAATTTACTATGGATATTATTGAAAACGCTTTTGCAAATTGACTTGTAATTTGGAGTCTGAGTTCGAATCACACTTGTGCGACTTGTTTTGCATTTCAAAAATACTTTTGTGTAGCGGGTATCTCACAGTCGAGCAGTCTCGACTGTAGCTTTCCATTTTTTGCATTCAATATTAAATGCATCTACTTTCTGTGTAGACAATGGATGTGCGACTTTGCCGACGACTGCGGCGATGCCAGCGACGAGAACGACGCCATCTGCAAGGGACGCTACCGGGAGTGCTCCGAGTCGGAGTTCCGGTGCGGCAACGGCAAGTGCATCTCGTCGCGCTGGCAATGCGACCACGAGGACGACTGCGGCGACAACTCGGACGAGATGAACTGCGACGGCTTCCAGTGCAAGAACGGAACGTTCCAGTGCGCCTCCGGCCATTGCATCGCCAGCTACTTCCGGTGCGACGGCGATCGCGACTGTCGCGACATGTCCGACGAGGTCGGCTGCCCGCCCCGCTTCCCGGGCGGACGCTTCTGTCCGGAGTCGCGCTTCCAGTGCTCGAACAATCTGTGCGTCTCGCTGTCGGATCTGTGCGACGGCACCGACGACTGCGGCGACGGCAGCGACGAGGATCCCAAGGTGTGCAGCGACTTCAACTGCGACACGCTGCGACGGTTCCAGTGCGCCAACCATCGCTGCGTCGCCCGCTATCAGATCTGCGACGGCATCGACAACTGCGGCGACGGCAGCGACGAGAACAACATGACGCTCTGCGCCAGCAAGCAGAAGCCCTGCGACCTCTACACGCAATACCAGTGCGCCAACAAGCACTGCATCGAACGCACCCAGGTCTGTGACTTTGCCGACGACTGCGGCGATGCCAGCGACGAGCTGGGCTGCCATCACAGCAGCAGCTGCTCGGCGGAGAGTCGCGGCGGCTGCCAGCATCATTGCCACAATCTCACGGAGGGCGGCTACATCTGCACCTGCTATCCGGGCTACATCATCGCCGCGGACAACAAGAAGAAGTGCGCCGATGTCGATGAGTGCGTGACGCGTCAGCACACGTGTTCGCATCAGTGCCACAACATGAACGGCACGTATTCGTGCAGTTGTCGCGACGGCTTCCATCTGTCCGACGGCAGCAGCGGCGTCTGCAAGGCCGAGAAGTCCGATGTGCTGCTGGTGTTCGCCAACGGGCCGGAGATACGCGGCTTGGATCTGCAGAAGCGCGAGGAGTTCGATGTGATTGCGTCGGAGAAGCGCATCGAGGCCCTGGACTATGACGCCCAGCAGCAGATCATCTTCTGGGCCGACAGCTACGACAAGACGATCAAGCGCTCGTACATGGTCAATGCGTTGGACGGCCAGGCGAAGATTGGCTTCGCCCAGGATCTGAACATGAAGGGCGGCTCCAAGCCGACGGCTGTGGCCGTCGATTGGCTCGCCTCGAATCTGTACTGGACCGAAATGGATCGCACGGGCTCGAAGCCGCGCGGTCGCGTCATGGTGGCCAAGACCGACGGTCGCTACCGGCGCTCGATTGTCAATGCCGGCCTCGAGGTGCCCACCTCGATTGCGGTCAATCCGCAGCTGGGACGCATCTATTGGGCCGACGCGGGCTCAGCGCCCAAGATCGAGGTCAGCTGGATGGACGGCTCGAAGCGTCGGCCGCTGATCACCGAACAAATCCGCCATCCGGCCGGCCTGACCATCGATTATGCGCAGGATCACATCATCTACTGGGTGGACACCAAGCTGAATGCCATCGAATCGATGCGGGCCGACGGTTCGCGTCGCAAGTCCATTGTCAAGGGCGATCAGCTGCGGCATCCCGTCGCCCTCGATCTCTTCGAGTCGAACATGTTCTGGGTGACGCGGGACACCGGCGAGCTGTTGCGTCAGGATAAATTCGGCCGCGGCGTTCAGGTCGTCGTCCATCGCAATCTCGTCAATCCGTCCGGCCTGAAGGTCTACCACGAGAAGCGCTACAACACCTCGTTGCGCAATCCCTGCTACGAGTCGTCCTGCTCCCATCTCTGCCTGCTCGTGCCCGGCGGCCATCGTTGCGCCTGCCCCGACACCTCCGGTCCGCTGCCCTCGCACCGCAGCACCGCCGAGGTCATCTGCGACGCCGCCGCCGAGCGTCCGCGTCCCGCTCCCCGCATCTGTCCCTGCCAGAACGGCGGCCTCTGCAAGGAGGACGACCGCGGCGAGCTCTTCTGCGAGTGCCTCCCCGACTTCAAGGGCGATCACTGCGAGCGCAGCACCACCGGCGCCTTCGGCCACGGCGGCGCCAACGTCACCGCCGTCGTCGTCCCCATCATGGTCATCCTGCTCGTGATGATGGCGGCCGCCGGCGCCTGGTACGTCATCCGCAAGCGTCCATTGTAAGTGCTCCAATCACTCCATTTTCTAATGCGTACAATTATTCTTAAGAATTTAGAATTGGAATTGGAATTGGAATTTATTTCTTCATTAGTTGCGAATTTATTCAATTGTATTTTAAGAGGAATGTAGAACTAGAATTATTATTGGAATTTATTTTTTCATTAGTTGCGAATTTATTCAAATGCATTTTGATAGGAATGTAGAACTACAATTATTATTGGAATTTATTTTTTCATTAGTTGCGAATTTATTTAAATGCATTTTGAGAGGAATGTAGAACTAGAATTATTATTGGAATTTATTTCTTCATTAGTTTTGAATTTATTCAATTGTATTTTGAGAAGAATGTAGAACTAGAATTATTATTCGTGAATAAGAATTGGAATTTATTTCTTCATTAGTTGCGAATTTATTTAAATGCATTTTGAGAGGAATGTAGAACTAGAATTATTATTCGTGAATAAGAATTGGAATTTATTTCTTCATTAGTGCAAATTTGAGAGGAATGTAGAACTAGAATTTTTATTAGAATTTATTTCTTTATTAGTTTCAAATTTAATCAAATGTATTTTGAGAGGAATGTAGAACAAGAATTATTATTGGAATTTATTTCTTTATTAGTTGCGAATTTATTCAATTGTATTTTGGGAGGAATCTAGAACTGGAATTATTATTGGAATTTATTTCTTCATTAGTTTTGAATTTATTCAAATCCATTTGAGAGGAATCTAGAACAAGAATTATTATTTCAACTCTTTAGAATTCCCAATTTATTTTGACTGTAAAAAAGAAAAAAAAATAATTTTTGTTGCACACAATTTCGTTATCCAAATTTATATTGAGACTACGATGTTTTGTTCATTACCTGTTAATTTAACAAACTCTTAAATGCCACAATAGAATAATTTTGTATTTCGAAAGTTTATTATTTTATTTAATTATACACCAAAGAGTTGCGAATTTATTCAAATGAATTTGGACAAGATATAGATATTTTTTAACATTTTATTTTGTATTGCTGATTACTCATGAGTATTCCGAAATTAATTTGCCATAATAGAGAACGTAACAAATTTTCTTGCAAATTGGGTTTTCATGCTTGTTGCAAGCAGTTTAACTACTTGGGTAATTAAGAGTGACGAATTTATCCAAGTATATATTGATATATATATTGATAAACAATTCATGCAAATTTATGTAGACCGTAAATTGTATTTTGTTTCACACAATTTAATTACCAAGACTCTTTAGAATTCTAAAACTATTTTTATGAATTATTTTTTTATTTCTGTTACGCGTAACTAAAGTAAAATTAATTTTATATATAGTAGGAATATAGGAAATCGCACTTACCAGTTACTTTAGTATATATTTAATTTAATGCATTTATTTATTTTTTCTCTGTCCTAGTGGAAAGCTGGCTCGCATGCCCGCCATGACGTCCTCACAGAGTGTCACCTTCCGACATGGCTCGAACGTGGAGTTCAGCGAAAGCGGCTTCCCAGGCGCCTCGGCACCCGGCGCCAACGACATGGCCCCCATCGAGGGCTACAACCTGCAGACGGTCAATGCCAACAAGGCGCGCGACTTTGCCAATCCCATGTACGATGCTGTGCAGTCGGGCACCACCACCGATCCGGGCATGAGCAATGGCTCAGGTAAGTTCCCCAGTCCATAATCTGATCTGTCGATAGTAGAAACGGTAGAGAGCTTTAGTTGTTTCCACTCTTCCGGCCACTTAAACGCCCCCGAATCTAATCATGGCTAGAACCATTTCTAAGATACAAGAATTTAAATCTACTCAATTTTTGAGTAGTGCTGTTTCAAGTTCTCAATCAATTCATGACGATGTACACGATACATAATGTACACATTGGTCAGAAAAGTGCTGTAATAAATGTTAGTCATATGCTTTTTGTATCATACAAATGAGCGATTATTAGTATGTATTTACTAAGAGCTCTAGAGCTGTGTAAAACTTGTAAGAACTGTATATAAAATGCAAAATAATGTTATAATGCTTCAACTGGTTCGTGTCTTTGCTAAGCACTAGCTGCACTACACGCTAAGGTTCGTGTCTTCGCTGAATTCAAGCAAGAAACACAAGCAATGAAAGCGAAACGCCTTCTTATTATAATATCTTAAACTAAGCCTCGCAGCTCTTGCCGCTTGGACTGTGCAGTGATAGTTCAGTCGGTCAATGAGTAGAATACTTAATTTATGACACCTCTGCATTACTGATCGTGATTGTGTGCTTCCCTCGCCCATTGCTAGGCATCTATGATGTGCCCCAGGAACCGTCCAAGTCAAAGGCCATGGCCCATTCGGGGTCGTTCACGGAGCCCGCCTCGGCAATAATAGCGCCCAGCAGCATTACGCACAAGTCATCGCCGCAGCTGCAGCTGAGGACACGCGAGCTGGACCCCTCGGCGGATACCGGCAAGGATACGCAGTATCTGGTGGAGGAGGATAAATCAGAATGCTGATATCAAGCTTATCAGGCAGCGGTCACGGTGTCCGTTTCGCTTCCGCTCAGCTGTCGACGGCAGCAGCGGGCGCAGGCGCGACCCAACAGTTATCCGCTCCACACATAGCACAGACTTATCCAGCAACAACAACAACAACACCAACTACAACAAAAACACCAGCAACTTCAACAACAACAGAAACAAGGACAAAGCAAACATCACAAATCCTGGCATGCAGCGGCCAACGAAGCCACCACAAAACTAACCACAAAGGTCTAAACAAACGTTATCGATGGCGATAACGACACACACACTTATCGATATCGATATCGATACACACACTTTTTTTTGTCAGGCATTCTCGTACCAAAACTGTACAACAGCGAAACTATCAAACAAATACTAAATGCTATATATATATACAATTCCAAGTCCATCTTGAAAGTGCAATCCCCAAGCGAATATAGATATTTCTTTATCCCCCCGTCCCCGACAAAAACAATTTACGCAAACATATCCTTGAAGACAAGTGAGGGCGATAAACTAAAAAGAAATCGTAAAACCTAAAAGAAAAGAAACAAAAAAAAAAACAAAACTGTTGCAATTATTATTATATAAATCTCTATACACATAAATTTATATATACATATATATATATATAAATAATATACATATATACACCAATATACCCCATATACATATGAATGTACACTAAGCGATAGGTGGCGCCACCTCGGTTCTAAGCTGAAGCGCCCCCAAACGGCCGCAGGGCGCAAGATGCGCGACTCTCTTTCTAGACAAGCCGCCGATCTGAGGCACCCTGTGCAAGCACACACACACACACAAACACACACACACACACACTCGTACAGCACAAGAGAAAAATGAAAACTTTGTAAAGCCAAACTGTTTTTTTTTTTAGAGCTATTTTTGCGGCCAACTGCAAAATGAAAAAAAAAAAATGAAAAACGTGGAAAATTGTATAAAGGCATAGAGTATATTTTTCTGAACGCTAAATGACAATATTAACTATATATACATATATATGTCTCTGTATATATATGTACATGCATTTGCATTTGTAAATATATATGTATATGTACATTCATATATACATATACGTATGTACATACATATATATTTGTATATGCATATACATATATATATTCGATTCCATATGTATACAAGGCAAAACCCGATGCGACGATATAATTATATATGTATGTATGTGTATTTGTATTTGTTTAAACGTAAAAAAGAAAAACAGGCAACATTTTTAAGCTAGGCGTCATTTTTTAGCGCAACAAGAGTTCGAGCTAAACCACAAGAAAATATCAACAATGAGAACGAAGAAACAAAACAAAAACACTTAAACAAAAAAACTCTCCATGCGGAATTTCTATATTTTTCTAGTAAACGAAAAAGTTAAAAAAAAAAAAGAAAACAAAAACGAAAATCAAGTAAAGAAAGATTAATGATAAATGATGGAAATGAACAACACTATTGTGCTAAAAGTAATTTGAACAAATGAAGCAAGTACATAGATTAATGCGTATAATTTAATATTTATTTTATTACACACATTACATTACAACTAAACGTTAAACACTAAACATTACGAGTAAATTTTAAAGTAACTTTTGTCTGTGCTACCATTGCATTTCTCTGTGGTTAAGTTGTATGCGTTAATAATTCCAAGCGAAGACATTCCATATTATTTTATTCCAAACAATCCGAATCCGATATTTGCATTGAGATCGCGTTTTGTCAGCCTCTCGAAAACATTTTGGTAATCGAAATATATATTGAAATTTTGTATTTTACTTTTACTTATTATTATTATTATTATTATGATTACGATTATTATCCATTACCTATTATTATTTTTGTATCTTTTCTGTTTTTTGTCGCGAACAAAAGCAAAGCTTTGTTTATTGTGTGTGTAATTAACATGTAACATTTATAACGTTTTTTTTTTTTTTTGAGAGAGAGATATTTTAACTATCATATGTATGTTGTAATCCCCTCCCACACAATTTTTGTAATTTGTTTGGTCGTCGAAAGTTTTGTAACTTGTGCAAAATCTGTGCTTCCTTTCAGTTAAGCGTGTTTTTAGCATAAATTTTAGTAAAAGAAAAAACGAAAACAAAAATATAAAAAAAACGAAAAGATAAAAATGATTAACTAAATATGTATCTATGTGTGTACATATGTACGTATTCCAACCAAGTTGATGTTCGGCGTCATCAGAGCCGATTGCGCAACCTGGCTGGCCTTACAGCTACAATATAAATAAATAAATAAATAAATATATATCTATATATATTACGATGATAATGTGAAGAAATGATGTGACGAGAGTTAATGTATGTATATTTAATGTCAAGTGAAAGAAAAACTATTTGTTGAAAGAAATTAATTTTTTTTATTATACAAAAAGAAAAACTACAGAAAAAACATGAAATAAAAAATAATAAAAGAAAAATGTAAAAAAAACACAACTCAACGAATCGATTTAAATGGATTCGTAATTTCAGCAACATCGACAGTCGAAATCGGATCAATCGGCTCAACTTGAACATGGAACATAATGTAGTTGGCAGTCGTATTTTAGTCTCTCCAATAATCCTCGCTGGTTGTCATCTGACTATTGCCGGATCAGATATGGAATAAAATAGCCATTAATATATACAATTTGTAGAATATATTTTTTAGGTTTTATAGGACAATCGAAATTTCAATTTGGCTTTAGAAACTTATTCAAATTACAATTCACTCATCTTTTGCACAAAATATTGTGCAATTCAAATATTTTTGGGACTATTTTTATTTTACAAGGACAATGTCTTTGCAGGCCCGATAAGAAACGCACAATGCATTTAACTGAATAGATTCAGAGGAAATCAACTGCAGTTTTTATAGGTGGAATTATCGCTGCTATATATTGCTTATAGCGACATCTGCCTGATTCATAATTTGTTGCTATTAGCGGTGAAACATTTGCGATTTATTTGTTTGCGATTGTTTATTGTAAGTGTGTGCGAATAAATAAATTGAATTATATATTTTGTGCTAAGTCTACGAACTAAACATAATATGATGCAGCGGACGCTGAGAGTTGTACAGTTTACAAAAGAGACTGGGGACTTAAGCTTAACTATACTACATACAATGTGCATAATAATCATAATATTAAACATACGATTACCTCTAGTATATTCTATATATAGTATTTGTTTACAATCAATATGTGTTTTTATCTTTATTGGTTTTTTATTTTCTTTTTTTTTTGTATATTTTGCTTACGGTTACAAGTTATAGGAGAATTGCTTAAGTCTTGGTGAGGCAGATGATTATCGTCGTACTCATATATAATCGTTATAGTTATATGCTAAAACTCTAGTCAAAAAAAATAAGTATTTATATAGTATAAAAATAAAATAATTACAATTGCCAAGCTACTTTAGCTACTGTAGCTGGTGTGCATGTCAAGCATGTCTAGCTAATCACTCGTTTTCAGGCGCTTCACCGGCCCGTCGCTGCCCTGCGAATTGGAGTCCTCCGAGAAGGGCATGCTGGACACGAAGTCGGCTCCTTGACTGTCGCTCACCACCGAGAAACCTGCAAATCGAAAAGCATTAAATACGTGTTCGTAGGGACAATTAGGGAGGATTTAATTAAATAATGTGCACTACTTGAGCCACAACTCTTCAATTGTATAATGCGTCAATTTTTGAACACTTTCTGTTCGTAAACATTTTCAATTCTTAAATTTCTTTAACTCCTCATTTCTTGAATACTTCATTTCTTAAATGCTTCAATCCTTTAGCTCTTCAATTGATCAATTCTTCATATCTTTAACATTTCAATTCTGCTCATCAATTCTTCCATTCGTTACACTCACAAGTATTTGAATCGTCTGCAGTGAGGCCCGCGTAGCTGGGCGTGATCTGGGGCGGAGTGGGCGTGCCCTTCTGGGAGTTCTCCTTGTCGCTGATCTTGTTGCTCAGCTGCAGCTTGGACTTCTTTTCGCTGTTGGAGGAGATCGGCACCCATTTGTAGATCTTCATCGTGGTGTCGCTGATCGTCACCCACTTCTTCTCCCAGTGCCGCACTTTGTCCACCGCCTGCATCACCCGCTTGATGTCATCCTTGGCACGGCTGCGAGTCTCGGCGCGCACACTTCTCGACATGCTGATGTATATATATCTATATATATATATATATAGATAGATAGATGGCGTCTGCTAGACGACGACGATGGAAACCAAGCAAAGCGCACGCAGAATTTCAGATGCGAGCCAGCTGCAGAGAAGGTGCTGCGCTGTTGTCAATAATTAGATAACGTTCGCTGTGTGCACTTAATTGCTATTCAGAATTCAATATTTTATAAAAACTGACTTTTTTTGTTGCAAAATTTTGTAGGGTAGCGAGCGAGAAGCGAAAATACATTTGCGGCTTAGTGTTGGAAAGTGCCGGCAACAATGTGAGGTTGCCGCAGCTATCGATAAGAAATCGATAATTGTATACGATATTTTACTGTATAAATACAGCAAATGTTACTTAATTACTTGCTTTCAATTATTATTTAAAATGCTTATGTTGTGTATTTTTGTAATTACATTTGATTTTGATTTAACGATTTAAACCATGTTTAATTGTTCAAATATCATATACTCAAATCACTCAGCAAAAATAAAATTAAACACTGACAACTTAATTCATATTTGCATGACATTATAAATCATGATGACAAGTATTTTATTTGCTGTAAAACAAAGTCGATAAGATATCGATAAGCTGCCCACTGAAACATAATGTTAGCTGCATTTCGTTAACAGCTACTCACGAATGTGTGACCTTGTATTTGTAGTCTTGTTTTACATACTGCCATAAAAAAATACTAAAGTTTATTAGGATATTGTTTTGGCATATTATTATTATGATTTTGAATACACTAGAAATAATATAAAACAAAACAAATTTCCAATTATTCAAAGCTAATCAGATTAAAAATTCCAATGAATTAAAATTAGTTCGAAAAACAACGCCCTGCACTATCGAAGTGTTTTGTATGCTTGCTGGTATATTTGTTGGTGTATTTATGTGCATGCCGCAAATGTGGTATTTTGGTGTATATTTGTGGCAGCCCGCAGTTGGTTGGTATATCTCAAAACTAAAGTTGTGGTCACGCTGACGGGGCGAGGAAATTATGCACAGCGAGCGCAGCGCGGTGTTGTGGTTATTTTTTTTATTTATTTTTTCGTAAATACACACATACAAATATGTCATATATGGCCAAGAAAAGTGCATAATTGGAATGAAGTGCAAGCAACAAAATAAAGTGTGTTTGTCGGTACACAAAAGTGATGTATGTAGTGCTGACTTTCTTCGTCTCTGCGATTGCGATTGAAAGTTAAGCGGATAAAAAGCAAAGCAATCAACCACTCGACTCGACTGCAGGCAACGCCATCAGCCATCGTCGTTGTCGCCGCTTGTTGTGTGTGTGTGTGTGCGGAGAGTGGTGGAGAGTGTGGAGAGGTGCGAAGCGGACGAAGGAATATCGCAAAAAAAAAAAAAAACAGTTGCAATAACAGCAACAACGTGCGTACGTCTGTGTGAGAGTCTGTGTGTGTGGCTGTGTGCGTGTGTGTGTAGAAAAAAGCATTAAAAAGCCAGAACAAGAAGAAGCATCAACTTGAATGTATATAGCCAAAGAAAAGCAGCAGAAAAAACGCAAACGAAAGAGCGCAAGGTGGGAAGCAAGAATAAAGAACGACAGCAAAAGGGCGACAGGCAAAAAAGAAGACAAGAAAAACAGGAGTACAAACTTACGAGCACACTGAACGAAAGCGAAGAAGACAACAACAAAAATGACTACAACAACAATAACGGCAAACAATTAAAATAGTTTTCATTGGGATAAAGCGAAAATCGCGTTGCTTCGCCACGCTTTGTTTTTGTATGTGCGTGTGCGTGTGTATGAGTGAGTGTGTGTGTGTGTGTGTGTGTGTGACGCTGTTTTTTATAACGTCGCCTAATTCACAGCAGCAGCAGACAAAACGTTCGCCAAGAAGCTGGAGCTGGAAAATCAACTTGTAATTGTTGCACTGGCGACGCAACAACAACAACACAATAACAACAACTACCACAGCTAGCAACAGTAACTAAGAAAAAAAGAAGAAAAACACAAACAAACAACAACAACAACACGCTCGATCGCAGTTCACGCGTCTCTTCTGTGGCTTGCTGTCTCTGTTTCGCACCTGCAGCTGCATTCGATCCGGCATCGCTGCGTGTCATCGTCATCGGCATCGTCATCGAACTATCGACCATCACTATTACTACAACTGCAAATACAACTACAACAACAACTGCAGCATCGTCATCGTCATCAGAGCGACGCCAACTGACGTTGGAGCAACAACAACAACAACAAACACAAATACACTTACACAGACACAGACACAATGCCCAAATGCGATGTGAAAACGCGCTACATTCCAGCGACTTTCGCATGGATTGTCCTCCTGCTGACCACATTTCTCTTCTTCTTCTACCCGTAAGTATTCAAATACACTTCAACCATAACATCACCTTTATATTATTCTATATTTGATGGGGAATATTTATGAATTAAATACAAAGTAAATTTAAATTATATCCACATTATTTGGTATATGACCAAAAAGGGTATGAACTGGGGAGTCTTATTTATAAAGAAACATAACACTGGGAAATCAGAAAAAATTTCGTATGGACCCACGAAATAAAGATCAAATTTGTTTGAAAAATTTTGGAAAACCCCAAGTTTGGGTCTCAAAATACTGACTATGATATTAAATACATAAATACAGGGGGTATTGAAAAAGAAAACTGCTGGATTTCATGCCGAAAAATAAAGAAGAGTTGTGGAAGAGAGCCCGGGAAGAGTGGTATTCAATTAATCCTACAATTTGCTCAATGCTGGTGAAGTCTATCTATAAATAATGTATTTCCGTGTTTGTTCAATCAAATATTACATAAATGTTTATTTAAAAATCAATTTATCAAAATTGGCCAATTTGAATTAAATTTGTCGTTTTGTTTCTATTTTTTTTTTCTAAGCCGATAATCAAATATTGAATTTAAATTAAATGCTTTAATTAACTGATTAAAAAAGATAATTCTGTTGTTAATTATTAAAGAGTGCTACATTTTTGTTAAAACTAAAAAGTTAAACTCAAAATTAGATTCCTATTTAAAGATATGAAGTTACAGAAACTGAGAAATGCATTCCTATTATTTTTTCCATGAAAATATGTAAAAAAAAAAACATTTTTAATTTTCCAATAAGCTTAACTTGTTAAATTCCCTCAACTTTATAATTGGTTTTTAGGTAATATTTTGATGACATTCACTAAAATGGAGATAAATTGTGAACACGGCAGACCTGCAGATCTGTTTCAATAAATCTAAAGCTATATTTAAAAAATTGAAGAGGTTTAACATATTTGTGTTATTTTATTGTTGTCATTGAAAGTGAAAAAACGAAATCGTCGACGCTTCAATCGATAGTTTGTCCGTTTCGCACTAATTAAATTTATCAGCGCACGAAGTATTAAATGACCATATTTCCACTGCGGATATTTGCAGACAACAAACATATGTTCACATTTTTCTTATCTTTTTGTTTTTTGAAATTCGTATTCGTCATTTATGAGTCGCCATTCATTGTGTGTTCATTTTCGTGGATGGAAATGCCGCAGGACAATTTTCACAGTTGCTGTTGGCTTTGCGCATTTATTTTAATTTTAATTTACAAGTAGTTCAGGGCGATCCTCGTCTTTCTTAAAGGGAAGGGACATGAATAATTGCATAATGGCAAATGGCGTCATTTCGTTGACTTATTCGCTGGCCAAGGAAAACCGATAAAAAGTGAAAGAGAAGAAGAAGCCGAAGCCGAAGCCGCTTCTTCTATTTTGCATCTGCGGTAGGGAAGGGAAGTCACTGACCATGACGACGACCAGTTGTTACCCTGCATTCCAAATATACTTATAATACATATACACAAAAAGCTGTTTACCCATTCGTCATTTGGATTTGGCTGTTGACTCTGTTCATTGTGTGTTCACTTTGTTTTATTGCCAGTTGTCCAGTGACTCATCAACCCAATAAAATGCACTTTGCGGTTGGGTTTGCAGGGTATTCAATTATATTCCGAATTCCAAAGCATCCCCGTTAACTAATAACTTGTAGTTGTAAAAATTTGAAAAATGGTCAATAATGTTACTCTTTTTTATTTTAAATTTTTGGTTGAAATCGAATCAGGCAGAAGAAAACAATCGCGACTACTTTAATACATATATATTATGAATCCCCCGATTTAGATATTCTTCCGATTTCGTAATAATAACAACTTGTACTTCAAGAAATAAGTTAATAACTCGACAAGCTGTTGAAATGTATAATTTTATGTTGAAGAACTGAAATTTCAGCATTACCTTAATTGAAATCGAACTTTTGAGTGAAGAATAATTAACATTCCTCTTTATTTAAGTAAATATTGAATTATTTATTAATTAATTTGAGAATTATTTTAATTATTTTTACTGAAATAAAAGGTCCTTTGCAGTCAGAACTTGTCAGTAACTTTCTTAATTTTATTTTGAATTTTTGCTTTGCCGCTGTTACCCTTGCGACCAACCACCACTTTGTTAAATTAAACTTGAACTTTGTTTATTTGCTTCGCCTTCTCGCCGCTGTCTATAAAGACTTTAGTTGGTTTGTTTGTTAAATTATGCTTGCCTTTGATTCCCTTCATCATCATAGACCGACGCCGACGCCGCCGCCGCTCAACTCTTCAACTGGCAGGCAGGCAATAAATGTAATTAAATCATAATTAATATCCTTGTTCAATATTATGCTCAACTTTATTCATTTTCCACTTGAATTTCATTATCAATAAACAGAAAAGTTATTGCGTCAACTGAACCTTTGAAATTTCCAGTTAATAACTACTGGACTTTTAAAAATCGTTGAATAATTCGTGGAGATTTTAAAATATTTGACTTGGGAGCAGTCGCGATATCGGATATCGTTTCTAGCTGACAGTTGCAGTTGTAATTGATTCTGTTTTTGGATTTTGCCGATTCATTCATTCATTGTTTAGTTTTGATACGTTACACTTGTTGTTTAATTGCCTTGCCATTTTGTTTACCTCTACGCGAAGCGTCGCGTTGCGTCGCCTCGTTGCCTCGTTGCCATGTGCGCCATGCGATACTTGCAACTAGTGTTGCTGCATGAGCTAGATGCTGAACAAAAAAATGCTAAAAACAACATTTTCCTAGATGGAAATGCAAGAATTTACATTTTGTAGCTAATCGCGGACTTAAAATTTTTCTTAAAAATGTATCTTTTTTTAACAAAAAAATGAATAACACATTTTTGTGGCAATACAATGATCATATAGTAAGATGGATCCGTCAATATATTTACATAACAATCTTAAAAAAAATGTCTGATTTGCTGTGAAATACTTTAAGCATAAAAAGAAATTAGATTATGTCACAAATACATTTTTTTGGCATAAACTTAAAAATGTGCTAGATTTATGGATATTAGCTAGATTCAACAGCTATTGCTAGATCTAGCCGGAAAGACGCTAAGCAGGCAACACTGCTTGCAACACGTCGTCGTCATGTGAGAGCAATGTTTGGTGGGTTGTACGGATGGAATGCGACAAATGCTGATTGAGAGATTGGGGAAATCGCATACGGATCGAAATGGTTATCGTCGGATCGCAGGTTTTTGATTCTGCGAGGAGGGGGTGGGAGGGGTTTTATTTCAGTAGTCTCCTCTGTGCGTCACATGTGTTGCCAAGCTGTCATTTTTTGTGTTAGTATTTTAATTAGAAAATATGAGGAGTGTGTTTTGCATTGCAAGTGTTGAACAAAATGCCACAGGTAGTGTGCGTGTGTGTGTGTGCGTGTGGCCTTTGCACACTGAGAAACCAAACGAAGGCAGTGAAGCAAGCGATGATGACGACGACGCGCCCAGAAAAATTGAAAAAATCAACAAAACGAAACGCGCAAATTACGCGACTAAAGCGGACAACAAAAACAATAACAGCAGCAACTAATACCTGTAAACACACGCACACACACACACGCACACACACACATTTGCACGCATATCGCAGTACAAAAATACAAACAAAAAAACAACAACAACTGCCGTTACACATGAGAATCCAAGCGATAGCAACAACACCAATGGCAACAAGAACAACAAGAACAATTAAACGACGTCACGTTAACGCTGCTGCTCCTCCCCCCCCTCCTCGTACCCTCGACTGCACTACACATGTACCATGTGCTTGTGTGTGTAGAGTTTATGAACTCTCCCCTCGCCAGTGTTCGCTAGGCAACCATTGAAATTGTAGAAGCCGCCATTGAACGTTTCGCCTTGCTGCGGGTGTCGAATTTTCCACCAGTTGCCCCAAAGCTCACACACATACACACACACACACACCATCGTACGCGTATAGACAGCACATAAATAAACATACACACACACAAAGGCAGCTACACAAATTCAGTTAGCTTTTTGCTGTTATCTATTTGATTATTCGATTCAAGTGACCAACGAACTCGCGCAGCAAAAAACGAAATTTCAACTTTCCCATTTCACATTTTTATTAAAAACCAGCCAAGAGGCGCAATCGAAGGGGGCGGGAGGGGTTAATTTTCTTTGATTCACCAGACCAATAATTTACATTTGTATGCGAAACGCTCTCCTATGATTTCCGATAGAATTGTCTATTATTTTTGTTCGCAGATAGGTTTTAATTAAACCTCAAGCTGAGCTGTGAAATGATGAATTACTATTAATATAGTTATTTATTCATTTTAAAAAATATATAAGTAAAACCGCAGTTTAACAAAAAATATGACCAATTATAGAGCTAATAAATTAGGCTTCTGCTTCTTTTATATCGTTTTTTACGCTTTGAATGTGTGCGACTCGTGCGATATTATGGAAATGCCCATATATTGAAACTGCTTTAAATGCTTCAGTTAAATAAAACAAAATACTTAACAACATGTTTTTGTCAGTATTTAAAATCATGTTTACTAATTAACAAAATGGCTTTTATCAATCAATCAGTATTTGAAATCATTTAGTATTGTAAATTGAAAGTTTAAATGGTTTCGAAACGGTTCTTTTTATAAATATTGAATTGTTGATTATTTGTTCGACGTCTAATTAGTTGTAGTTGTTGATATTATGCAGTGTTTTCTAATCAAATAGCCCTTTGTACAAAGTTAGAGAATTGTGTAAAAAAAATATTTACATATTTTGCGATTAGATTTTGGCCGATAATCACACGATTCCATAACCGATTTTACGGTTCAGAGTACATAGTATAGTGAAAGCTTCAGTAGATCAGTTTTATTTTGCGGCTATGAATAAACGTGCAACACCTGCAAATAAGTAATATATAAAATTATCACTGATTAGGTTTTTTTTCTAAGAATTCAGGCATATTTATCGTGTTTTGTTTTTGCGAAAAATAAAAAAAAAAAATTGTTTAAACATGCTTCTTAGTTAACTTCTATACTTTTTATCAGGGTCAGATTTTTTTTTGTTTTTTTTTTTTTTGTTTAATAAAAAATAAAACACTGGGAATAGACCTACAACAAAATGAATTACATTCAAATCGATATTCTAATTATTAGCATTATATGTTAAGATTTTCAATCAAATCACCCAAATAAAATAAAAATCATAAATAGTAATTATGTTTTAATTTTGTCTTATTTTTTAATTAAAACCGACCAGTTTTCCATAATTAATTTTGAGGCAGTTTTAAATATGTTTATCACCTGGGAAACATTTCTTAAGTTGCTTGTGGTTTTTTATTATTGCTTGTGGTTTCAGGCAAAAGTCAATTTCAATTAAATCTGTTGTAATTTGTGTTAAAAGCATTTCAAGGATTTTCAAGGATATTGGTCGTGAAAACATCTTGTTGTAATTGCGGCTTTTATTTTATTAGTAGAGCACAAATTACCTATTGCCTTTGCTGTTGCTGTTGCTTTGGGCAACTTCGTTTGTTGTGTGCGATGTGTTTGTGTCAAAGCAAAAGCATTTGACTAATTATATTAGGGCAAACTGTGCTTATGGTTTCACTTAGTCGATGTATGTATACAGAAAAGAAAATTGTCTAATACGCAGTTTGTAATCTTGGTTAAATACAACGCTACAATTGAATTGAAGTAGCTACAAGATTTGGCTGGCAAAAAGTTGGATGTCTTTTTTATTGACTTAATCATTTTGCTTGTTCAATGCTCAAAGGCCAAAGACAAATTTGGGCAACAAACAACGACAAAAACCCACGACAACTTTATGACCTGCTAAATGACAACCCGATTTGTACTGAACCGAAACCGAAACCGAACTCGAACCAAACCCGAACCGAACCGAACTGAACCTCAACTCGAACCACATTCGAGCCTGTGGGACAGCGCAACTTTCTGTTGTTGACTTTGGTTCACTTCGCTTTTATTTTCTTTCCTTTTGTGTATTTCACGATTATGCCAAGTTTTTTGATTGAATTTGGAAAACTTGCAACTTGAACTTAGTTGAATGCTCGTCTCCCACGCTGCTGTAACTGCTGCACCTGCTAAAGTTCTGCGTCCCACGCGTTGCCACACGACAACAGCTGCAAATTGCGGCTGCTTGGAACCGACTACATTAACTCTCTGTTCTCGAATACGGCTCACTAATTTATTATATACACATGTAGTTCAAGATAATCTGACTATAAAAACAGACGATGGAGGAAAGCAATGATAATATTTAAATCGAAGAAAAGACTCACAATGTTGATGGTTGTTTGGTCCAATGAATGCTCCTCCTCCTCCTCCTCCTCTGGTCTTTTTCGCTTTCGCCTATGACTTTCATTTGACTGAGAGCCCCAGATAGATATTATATCTATCTATTGTCATGGTCATCTATAAGCAAAACTCCATTTAAGCTGCCATCGCACGTGCGGGTGACATAACGATTATGGAGGTGGTTCGTTTTATGGCACTTGTGAGCTCTACAACATAGTTTGTCACATCAATAATAAATACAAAAATTCGTAAACAAGAAAAGCATTTTATTTTTCATTTTCCAGTCTTAATAGGCCCACAAAAATTTCCATATATGCAAATAACTGCTCATATTTATTTATTTATTTTGTATAAATCAAGCATAATTTTAAGCAAACAAATCATTCATTTTATCACATCAATTCTGGTTTGAAGCATTTGACAAATCTATTTTGATATACACAAATTAAAATTACAAATGAAAACCATATTTTCTTGTTTTTATTATTGAAATAAATAGTATTATACATAATTTGATCACTTTTTAGAACAGTCTGATCGACGTTATTGCACCCGTCAATGAACGGTTAAGTGCAAAAACATTTATCAGCTTCAATTACAATTAATTTATTTCGTTAGAATATCACTATTTATTTAGGGCAAGCAGTCGCGCAGACTTGCACAAATATCAAAACATTTATCAGTTTGAATTACTATTAATTTATTTATTTAGTTACGTGACCGCAAAGAGCTTGCTCGACTGCCTTCTACTCTGTATATGGCTCACGCATCTGCATAGTTGCATACGTGTTAAAATGTACATGTTATCGCCGCGAATTATTATTTATTTAGTTAAAAGGCAATCGAGCGTGCTCGACTGCAGAATACGCTGCAACGATTATAATATGTATTTTACAAATTTAAAAAGCAAATTTATTTGCCTTTTTATTTTTAAATGAAGAAAACCGCTTTGAAAAATAAAAATGATGCACTTTTTATTATGGAAAAAATAATTGAATTAAGAGCAATTTAATTTGAATTCTTCGAGTAGTCTCCGAGCCTTTGGTTTTATCAATGCCACTCACACAGCCCAACTACATTTGTGCAGGGTAGCGCATAGTTGTGTTGACCTTGCGGTGGCCAGCAACATTTATTTCCCTTTGCTTACATTTCATTTTGCACTTTCGTATTCGCGCTCATGCAGCGTCAGAAGGGAACGAGGAGCAGCAAGAAGTGTTTTCTCACACACACACACACACAGTCATGTATAGACAAACACCTCGCAGTCGTCCGGCGAGTGTTGCCCGCCCCCTTGCCACCCCCCCGTCCCCCAGCTCTACCCTATGGCATGCTCAGTACGTTTGTCAACTTGTTAATGAAAATAAATTTCTGACACTGCTGTTGGCGTCGTCGGCCTCGGTGGCTGCTTTGCGCTTTTGCTTTTGCTTTTGCGCTTGCTGATAACAATAACAATAAAAGCCGTGTTGCTGTTGCTGTTGCTGATGTTATTGTTGTTGCTATCGCGTTGATGATATCCGCCGGTCATCACCAGCAAACAGCCGCCAAGCCGCAAGCATAAAATGCTGGCAATGAGTAACACAAAAGCACAAAAACTCATAATCAAGCCAAACGCACACACACGCACATTCTCTACTATATACTACACACTATATAGTATATACTATTTAAATGTATGTACACTACACTCAGCATAGAGATCTAAGCTAAGCAGAAACACCAGTGGGAGTAGTCGAGTGTGCTCGACTGCCAGATACCGGCGATCCATTTTGAAACAAAAACTCAACAAAAAATACTTACAAAACATATGTCAGAATATACTGAAAATGTACCGCAATGCAGTATATTTTCTAAAATATATCGAATATAAAATTAGAATTTAAGTCTTATAGTTATTATTGTGCATATATTATGCAAATTAAAAATGTTAGCTCGAACTCAAATGGTATCTATATGTGTACACATGGATATAAAACTAAATTGTCACAGCTGTTGGCGCTTATCAATAATATAAATACATATATAGCTTTTTATACCCGCTAACCATAGGGTAGAAGGGTATTATAACTTAGTGCCAACAGAAAATGTATGTAACAGGCAGAAGGAGGCATCTCCGACCCCATAAAGTATATATATTATTGATCAGTGGCAACAGCCATGTCCGTCTGTCCGTCTGTATGAACACCTAAATCTCAGAGACTACAAGAGCTAGAGCTACCAAATTTGGTGACAGTACTCTTATAGGTCCTACGCAGATCAAGTTTGTTTTAGATTTTTGCCATGCCCCTTTCCGCCCCCAAAAGCTGTATAAGCTGTAATAAAAGACCTAGAGCATTGAATTTTTGTATGCATAATAATAATTATAGTCTCAATGATTCCTGTGAATTTATTAACGAATCAATTTTATATGCAAAATTCACTTGCAACTGCTCACGCATTGTTTGTTTAGTTGACAGTGTGACCATGTCGTTATGTTATGCATTTTTATACCCGCTATTTTCAAATATATTAAAAAAAAGCAAATTTCTGTATATTGGTATATTTTTTGTTAAAATATTTCAGTTTTTTGTCTTCTCTCGAAATGGGTTGCGGGTATCATACGGTCGAGCACTCTCAACTGTAGCTTTCTTACTTGTGTAAAACTATTGTTGGCACAAAATGAAAATACCCTATTTTAGCTTATGGCTGGCGGGTATGAAAATAAAATAAAGTGAAAAATAAACGTCAACGGTGGCGAGGCGACACAGTGTCAGCGACGAGCCGAGAAAAGCCGAGCTGTGGATGCCACAGGCGGCACGCCCAAATGCCCGACTTGGCTAAGCGCTGAGAGAGAGAGAGAGAGTGAACGGGACAGCGACAGAGAGTGAGAGTGAGAGAGAGTTTGCTGCTGAGTGCATTGTTGTTGTTCTCATTGTTGCATTAATTATGACGCTGTTTATGAGCGGCGCATTCCAACTTTAAGTGGAGCTTAGCCCAGCAAGCAGCACAAATTGCACATGCGAGAGACCGTGTCAAGGGGAGAGGGAGGGAGGCAGGAACAGAAGAGAAGGGAGAGGGAGGGAGGGAGGTAGGTGCCACACTGGCAATTGCCATTGGCATTTCCATTTCGATGGCCATTAACATGCGGCTCAGTTTTTTGGCGTCGTCGTCGTCGTCGTCGTCGTCGCTCGTCGTCGACTTAATGATGACGTCGCCTCGAGTGCTTAGCAACAATTTTCTAATTTTTGTGATTTATGCATCGCTTACAGTTCGATTTTCATTTTCCTTTTCATTACTTGCGTCTTGGCAATTAGGCAATTGCTGCTAATTTTCGGCAGCTTTTCTTTTTTGTCATAGCCAAGTTAAATGAATTAATTAGAACATTATTGATAATATTAATTGTGTCTGTGACGCACAAATCTGCATACTTGAAATACGTTGAGTTGAGCGCTATAATGATCAATAAAATAAAGCTTTAAAGTGGCTGCTTTAGTCATGGCGAATACTTGATGTTGTCGATTGTTTTTTATCACTAATGAGCAGTGTGAATAATACGAATTAGTCAGAAAAGAAAAAAGGCAACAATAGTTACGCACTTCAGCCTATCACATCATAATACGAGTATGAGCATGAAATTGATTTTTCAACGCATCAGACATCAGACTTGAGACTTTCAACTCTTTCGAGCTGTATAAATGTGCTTAAATGCAAGACAATGGATTGTAAAACCATTTTAATGGCCTTTGTCTTCCTGTTTATTATTCATCTACCATTTTCCGGCCTGATTTCTACAAAATAAAATTCTTAAATACGACTGCTTGAAGCTAAAGCCCTACTAAAAAGTCGTTCAACTTTGAATAGAATTGGAAACGAGTTGCGACAGAATTAAATGTGAGTTTGGTTTGCACAATTTTTTGGCCAAGCTGAAAAACGACTTCCTGTTTTCTTGCCGTTACACCGCCGACTTCTGACTTCTGGCTGTTGCAACTGGGCCGTCCACTAGGCTGCTTTCATGCTAAATAATTACAAATTTTAATTAGCACAAAATCTACTACGCATCATATGCAAAAGAAATGGAGAAAAAGAGGCAAAAACAAAAAAAAACATCACCAGACGGCGGCACAATGCACAAAAAAGTCGCCCAAAGTCTCAAAGCCAAACGGGCGGCTGGCACAGCGAGCACTTGTTGTCCCCGAATGGGGGCCGCTCTCCTCTCGCCTTGCCCTCCCCCTGCTCTTCGAGGCCACTGGCCAAGAGAGAGTGGAGGAGAAAGAGAGAGAGAGGGAGGAATGGAATTGGAAATGGAAAAATGTTGCACGTCTCAGGGCGACGCGCGTCGCGACGCGACGCTGCCAACATTGAACGAGATTATTTTTAGCTGTAAACAAACACACACGAATACACATATTACGCATACGCCCCAGAGCCCGTCGCAGTCCAAATTTCGAAGCGGGACCAACACAATTCATTTCGCCGGCTGTCATAACACATTAAAAAGCTAGCCAAAGAAACAAAAAACCAAAAAAAAAAACAAAAACACATAATTGGTAACGTTGTCTTCACGCATTTAGATTACAATTTTAGGTGCGTTTTTCCCCAATGTACAAAAGAAAATACAAAGAAAAACCGTTCTTATTAATAGAAAATTGTATTTTCGAACAACTACAAAATGATATGGTCTTTTTGTAGCCTTGAAGCGGGGGAACTAATAATTATAATTATGAGCTATGCGACCCACTAAAAAGGCCATTTAAATTTCTATTAGATTAAATCACAAGATGTATTTCAATATATTTGTTTAACTGCGTGTAATTAATGTTCGCAATAAAAGGCAAAACCCCTATCACATGTGCATGTGGATGTTGACGATGGGGGTCCAACATGTTTTCCAGCAAATCCAATAACAACCACACGACATCTCCTCGGTGTCCTCAGTGTAGCGAATAGTTGTTGGAATGATGCAGGTAACCATGGCTAAAAAAGCAGCTAAAACCGAGTCCAAAGTAATCGGCTTAGGCGCGTATGCTTTGATTGATGTAATACTAATGAGGGTCCCATTTTGGGCTAAACTTTTCTTTTTTTTTTTGTATGTGTATGTGTGTGGGTGTGTGAACAAAAATTACTTTATGGATTTCAACAGAACGATTTACGAACGCTTTTTACTCTATTTGTGGATGGTATTTTTAGATTTGTGTATTTATTGCATAGTCGAGTCGAGTGTGTTTTGCGGCTCAGAAGTCGACTAATTGATTGTTGACAACGGGTTAACAATTTTGAAGTCTCATTTAATTACAAACAATTCTTCTTGGATAACTTGTGACAACAAATATTGTGGATACGATTTTTAAATTGAATTAGTTGAGCAATTTATTTGGTTTATTTACCAGCGCACTCTCAAATTGTTGTCTGTCTATCTAAAAACCATGAAATCTAACCCGTCGCCTTTTAAACAGACGCTTAATTGAAGGCCATTAAATGGAAGGCTCAAGTATTTGTAGCTACTTTTTAATGTTTAACAACAATACGAAGTTTTTGCGTGACTGATTCTTATATATTTAATTCAAGTTGTACATAATGATAGTTTATTTATAGCCAAAAATAGACTAAAGACATCGCATTGAAGTTTCTTGTGGAATGTGATATATGTATATTGTTTTTATTACTATTTCATTTAGTTTACAAAGTAGCTGACAGGCGAGCATGCTTAAAAATGTGGAATATTACAATTGTGCGGCATTGGATGGATTCACGCATGCACTCACACACTCACTGAGTGATTCACTCACAAAACTGACACACGCAATACTGACTGACGCAATTTAGATAAACAAGAAACTAGAAACAAGAAATGAAATTTGGGTTAGTTGTTCTCTCTCATTGTTGCCGTTACTGGAATGGAAAGATGTGCTGGCTATTTTGTGCCGTTCTAATTGTGTTAGACACATTGCTGGCTGAGGCGGCTGCTTAATCAACGACGAGAAACTATGAACTTTTTGCTGCTCCATTTACACACACAACAATAGTTCACTATGCATATTTTTGTTGTGCCGCTCAAAAGACTCACATATTTTTACCATATATGTTACGCTGCACTCGTATATACACAAAGAAAGGGCATAATCATGATAGCCCTAATTATGGTAATGTGTGTTGCTTCACAAATACTTGCCCTGGGAATATTGTAACCCAAAAACCGAAAAACTTTAATATATTCTACATTAGGCAAGGTCACTTGCAAATATTTAACTTGGTTTTTAAACTGAGGAAATTAAGGCCAAAGGTTGGGTAACAAGCATATCTATGCATTTCTGATAAATGTATATACGTATAATATATACATAAACCCTAAGGCAATAAGTCGAAGCATGAACAAAACTTTGAAACAATGAATTAAATTCCAATGTAAATAATACTTATATAAAATGCCTTAAAAACAATGCAAATGTTTATTGAAAAACTTCATTACTATAGAACGTCAATATTATTTCATATTTATATTAGAGCAGTATACAAATATGTTTATTTAATTACTAATAGGCACTTTCAATATTAATAAATATTTTTGAATATATTTTGAAATCAAAAATTATTGTATAAAAATGAATTAAGTTACACAAAAATTTATCATTTTTGTCCAAGAACAGAAGTCATTCACTTTGAAATCACGATTAATAGTTAATCGAAAAACTATGATTTTGTTGTAATTCATTGTCTATTCTAAGTGTTGTCACTTTGTATTATTTAAAAAAAGAAAGGATTTTTACCTGTAAAGTACTTAGATTCGCAATTCTTTTTGATGTATCATTGTCTTTAATTTATTTCTTGGTAAAATGAAATGTTTTAAATTGAGACAAAAATGTACGTATCATCAAACATAAGAACTGCTTTTGGTCAACATCTAAAATGCAAAAGGGCGATTTTAAGTAATTTTGTTCCCCAATTTTGATGGAAAAGCATTAACCTTTTCCAGCTTTTTTCACATACACACCACACACACACAAATATTTAGTTCTTCTTGTCGAGCAGATATTTATATGCATATGTTTTGTGTATTCTATTCGTTTGGATTCAAATGCAATGCTTAGCAAATAGTCCATCTAATAGTTGGTGAAAGGAAAACACATTTTTGACTGGCACAACAACAAAGTTGACTGACCTGGCACAAAGTAACCAGTGGCTAGTGGATAGAAGTCCAGTGAAGAGCTTGTGTCCTGGCCGGGCTTAATCGGTTTTTAGGGGTCGCCTTTTTTATATGCTTATTGCAAGAAAATCAATTTTCAGCCTCTCTGACCCACATCAAACTCGTTTGTGCACATAAATAAATATTTAACCTGACATGGCGCATGACACAACTAACGGAGGACACTTCACTGTGCCCAGTAATACAGCAAAAAGCGACCATCATCAACATCATCATCATCATCATCCAAAACTGAGTCACGCCTGTTGCCTTCCATATTCCATTGCGGGCTGCCGGCAGTGTAAACAGAATTTGAAAGAGCCATGAACACAACAAATATCCATAATATTGCTGCAGTGTGTGAACTCTTCAATATTTTGTTATTTTCTTTTTGGGAGCCGAATAATTGCGTGGCCACCAAATGGGCGCACATTTTATTTTATATTTACACCTGAAATGAACATCAACAAATACACACTTATGAAATTGAATTGAAAATACATACATATAGGAAGATCGGTATTCGGTTCAGATTGATAGTGTTTAGTCTGATAGTACAGCACGGTGTTATTACCATTTACATATTATCTACGGATAGTTTTGTAAATAAAACATAAAAGCAACCAATAAAAAAGCAAGTACTGCAAAGATTGAAGTTCGATTTTATTTACTGTTAACATCTTGAATGATTTTTAGAATTTAAAGTAAATTGAATGGCAAACTATCTTGCTTCCATTCGTTTAACTTTCATTTTTTGAAGACTAACTTGAGGCAGTTAACTGAATAGAATTAATGTTATAAAAAGGGCTCATTAAATAATTATGCAGGCAATTTCAATGTAGTAAAGATGCATATTAAATACTAAACAATAAAAGGATGTATTTTTACTACGAAAAAAATGAGTAAAGACGTCATTTAAATAAAATAAAGTTGTAAACTGCAATTTAAATACTAAATAAAATATGGTTATAAATATGCTTTTTAAATACTCAATAAAGTTACAAATAAAGATGCAATTTCAAGTAGTAAAGATGCAATTAAAATTCTTACTCAAATAAAGTAGTAAATATGCAATTTAAATACTAATTAATAAATAAATATCGTTGAAAACTAACTGATGTTCTGTTTTAAGACAAAACATCAGTCACAAAATTTTGAGTGTTTGAAATGCTCAGACTGTGAAATGGCAGATGACTGAAGGTTGAGCTTATATGTTAGGAGTTGTGTTGTTGTTGGTGATATTTTCGAATGGAGGAAAAGGTGGAGAGGGCTTCCACTCGCTGATCAATATCGCAACACAGCAGCTGCGAATTGGACTGATAAAGAGGGCGCCGTTGTTGCCGCTTATCGTTTTAGCGGTATTTTGAAGGCCGAAAACTATGCGGCAGCATAAAAGCCAAGCCAACTGAGGTGAACGATTTGTAGGTTTCAATTTCGATTTCGTCGCCCTGTGGCAAACAGATAAGTCTTTTTTTTTTCTTTTTTATTCGACCCGCTGTGCTCTCTTTAATTTTTTTTTGCCGTGGCGAATGCCGCTGAATGACGACGCGACGGCGTGATGACTAATGCCCCCAACTCTCTGTCATGCTGCGATAGTTGAGGATATTTTTGTATTCACACATATATGCTGGCAGAGAGAGAGAGACAAAGTGACGACATTAAGTGAGACAACATCATCAGTTTGCATTGAGTTGAATATATGTTATATAGAACAGCGACAGCAACAATTTGAAACGCATCGCCACTTTTTACACTCAGTTTCATGATTTTTAATGCGATAGTGAGTAATTTTTTATTATAGAGTTGTATTTATTTTATTTACACCTGATTTTAATTATGTACAAAATTAAATGAAATGATTATCATTATTGATTTACTGTTAACCTATTTTCAATTTATCTTTAACAATAATGACTAGTTTTCTGTGACAGAAAATTTGTTTTTGTTATTTACGGTTTGTTTTTATATTAAGCTAAAACAAGTTGTAAATAATTTTTAATTTGTAATAACAAAATAATTATGGTAATTAATTCTCAGTATAATGAAGCAAAACATTAAAAAACAATCAACTTTGAAGTCAGAGTGTGCTTTTTTGTTTATTAAGATTAGAAACAATCCCTAGTTGCGATTCCTTATAATTTAAACTAAATTTTCATGCAGCTTTAACAACATAATGCGTTTTGGCAGTTAAATTGCAATAATTGCTTTATAATAAGGTCTGATGCAATTCTTATTTTAGAATATGTACAAAAAGTATAATGTTTTAATTGAAAGTTAATTGGTCAAATCAGCTTGCAATCTAATACTGAAACCAGTTCATATTTCTGCTCCTTTTTGCACCTGCTTTCACCGGCTGCTCTTCCAGCTGTTCAATTAAAAACCACCACAACTCAAATAACTCGTTGCAATTAATTGAACATTTGATGGGTCATTGACGTCATCGGCAGCAAGAATCTTCTGCTGCTGCTGCTGTTGATGTTGCTGTTGCTGTTGCTGGCATGAATTGCTGCTGCAATAGGGCATAATCTGTCTGTCGACTGCAACGCAGCCATTTGCTGCCACCCTTCCAACCACGTTCCTCGGTCTCTATCTCTGTCCTTGGCCTGCCTGCCTCCCACACTTTGCAGTCCAATCCAACCGAACGCAACGCAACGAACGCATTACATAAGAATTCAATTTCCTGCAGCTGTAAACCAGACTCGAGACAACAACAACAGCAACAACAGCAGCAGCTACCAGTTGAAAGGTTGTCGCTGTTGCTGCTGCCTTTTGCGTCTTGGTTAATGCACCGGAAATGCGCTTCCCAAAAGTCAGCAGCAGTCTGTCATTCAGTCAGTCAGTCAGCCAAGCAGTCAGCCATTCAGCCAACCAGTTTGTCTCCCGCTGTGGCAAGCGTTGTTTTCAGGTGTCGCACAGCACGCGACCCATCAAAAGCAACAGGTGGTCACAGCACTTTGCATATCATATTCTAATGCATATCGACCATCGAACAATGAACAATGTAATGCGCCAGCTGTTTCCGCTCTGCTGCCAAAGCTACAAATATTTTAGTATTGATAACATAATTGAAATATGAAATATTTAATCGAAAAACTAATTGTATAATTTATATAAATTGGTCTCATCAGTTTGGATTCATATTCTAATGCATATCGACCATCGAACAATGAACAATGTAATGCGCCATCTGTTTCCGCTCTGCTATTTTAGTATTGATAACATAATTAAAATATGAAATATTTAATCGAAAAACTAATTGTATATTTTTTATAAATTTGTCGCATCAATTTGCATTCATATTATAATTCATATCGACCATAGAACAATAAACAATGTAATGCGCCATTTGTTTCCGCTCTGCTATTTTAGTGTTGATAACATAATTAAAATATGAAATATTTAATCGAAAAACTAATTGTATAATTTATATAGATTGGTCGCATCAGTTTGCATATCATATTCTAATTCATATCGACAAATGAATAATGAACAATGAACAATGTAAGGCGTAATTTTTTTCGCTCTGCTGCTGAAGCCATAAATACTCTTGTATTGATCAAATAATTGAAATATAAAATATTAAATCAAAAAACTAATTGTGTAATTTAAAGCGAAATTGTTCGCATCACTTTGCATATCATAATCGAATGCATGTTGAACAATGAACAATGTAATGCGCCAAAGCTATGAATATTCTAGTATTGCTAATATGAATAAAATAATAATTGAAATACGAAATATTCAATCTGAAAACTAATTGTGTAATTTAAAATGAATATAAATCATTGTCATGATTTATGCAGAGCAGCGAACTTCAAAGGAATATTTGTGAATTGCATGCATCATTTTTGAAATGATATTTACGCTGAAAGGCTTCTACAAAAATATCATTAAAATGTCATAAATTTGATATGTTAAAATACCGTATTCTCTCTGCTGTTCCTTCTGTTTATTTTGCAATAAATGGGTCGTTGTTGTTGTTGCTGTTGTCGTTGCCAAGTTGCCTTGCAATTTGTTTCAATTTGATGGCCAACATTAATTGATGGATGTTTGTGTCGCTGTCGAGCATCTCTTGTGCCTTGTTCCTGCTTCCTGCTCTTCAGCTTTTGTTGTAGCCTGTAACCCTGTCGCTACCTTCGCTGCTGTCTGCTGTGGAGGCTCCACTCTGTGTTAGTCAGCCAGTGGGATACCTGCAACACACACACACACACACAGAGGCAGAACGAGTCCTTAAGCCAGCATCAAATTCCATATCCTGCACGCTGCTGGCATCTGTCTATGCCCATGTCCATGCCCATGTCTATGTCGCTGTCGCTGTCGTCTGTGTTTGCTGTCTCATATCTCTGCATCTCTGTGAGTGTGCTCCATTTTCTATTTCTATTTTATTAAAAAAAAAATAAACGATGTTGCTTCCTACTTAAAGGCTCCAACTAAGCTCTGCCTTTTGCCTCTCTCTCGCTCTCAATGGATTGCATTTTACGTGGGAGAACGCATTAAATGAATTGCTCTGCTTGTGCTTGAGCTTGTCGTGGATTAAGACCACATCACAATAGTTAAGCCGCTTAATTATTCAAACTTGATGCGGAATATGCAATCGGGAATCATTACGCACTACGCATCTCGCATCTAAATCATTGCTTCCTCTCTCAAACAAACAAACAAACAAAGGATGATGCATTAGAAGAAGCTCTGAAATTCGAGTCACTTTGCAAATTAGAATTCAAGTAATTAGAGTGAATTGAGTTTAATTTTGTTTGCTCATTTTTATTAAATAAAATAAGAAAGCGGAAATTTATCGTATCTATTGCAGTCTTGTTAAATGTATTTCGATTACTTATATTTTATTGAATTGAATAAAATAAAAAACTATTCTAGTTGAAAACTGTATTGTTTTAAACTGTCGAACTCTTGTTGGCTGCAAACTTGTAATTGACGGCAACATCGACAGCTTTCGCATGGCATTAAATTGCCACGTTTCGGCCATGCAGGTGTCAATTAGCAGTTGGACTGCATCTAAACTTGGCATCTGCAGAGAAAACATCGCAAACGGAATTGTTATTGAACTGCTAGTCGCAAACAATAGCGTAGACAATGCATTGACACTCAAGAGCTGCAAACTCGACTGTTTCAAGTTAAAAATAACGAGTAGAACATCTTAATTACTGGTTGTCAATTTAGACTTAGCTTTACGACATTTGACATTCTCATTTGGGTAACGCATCATAAATTCCAAAAACAAAATGACTCAATTCAAGTCGAACCAATAGCATTTGACAACATGTAAATTGATTTCAATTTAAATATTTGCTAAAACTAAAATGATCAAATGGGTAGCGCAAATCGCAATATTTATTATTATTCTTAATAGCCTTTAGCAATTACTATTTCAATAATGTTTTGCATTTATAGTTTTTAATAATGCAATCATGCATTCAATTATTATTTTGAATCTGCAACTAAGCGAGGATGGGGATGGAGATGAGGATTCGCTGTAGATTTATTTTGTAACCGACACAAGCTATGATGCAATTTTAAAAACGTAATCCTTGTGTGTATAGCTTGGGAGCTGTGAGTGGAGGACAGTCAGCAGGCTGTGATATAAGCTAGGCAGCAAAGTGAGGTGGCCAGAGGAGGAGGAGGCTCTCTGTGTGTGTGAGTTCAGCTGGGCTCGTCGGCTCGTCAAGCATTTCCAGTTCAGTGGACTTTAAAGTGATTGTGTGACATTACGAGCAGAGGGTAGAACGGGTGAAAAGGAAGCGAGCGGGCGAATCGAGGCCTTGGGTCCGAGCTAAATTTTGGTCAAAATAATTATGTAAATCATGTTGTAAAAAAAAATAAAACATAATTTTGCTTGTATGCTCTGTCGCTAATGATGCATTTTTTGTTGTGTGGCTTTTTGCTTGCAGCTGCCAGTACTATGTGAAGACGCATCCGTGGGTGCTGGCGTATCAGGGCGTTATCACATTCTTTGTGCTGGCCAACTTCACGCTGGCCACATTCATGGACCCGGGCATTATACCCAAAGGTATGTAGCGTGCTAAATGGTACCCAGCGTTGTCCGCACAGCCTAAACTTTGACTGCGTTCTAGCCTCGCCCGACGAAGACTGTGAAGAGGAGTTCCGTGCCCCGCTCTACAAGAATGCCGAAATCAACGGCATCACCGTCAAAATGAAATGGTGCGTCACCTGTAAATTCTACCGCCCGCCCCGCTGTTCTCACTGCTCTGTCTGCAATCATTGCATCGAGGTGAATACCACAACTTGTTATCCAAACTATTCGTATCACACTGTCACACTGTCGCCTTATTTTGCATTTATGATTTTTGCAGACTTTCGATCATCACTGTCCGTGGGTGAACAATTGCATTGGGAGACGCAACTATAGATTCTTTTTCTTCTTCCTCGTCTCACTCTCCATCCATATGCTGAGCATATTCTCGCTATGCCTCTTCTACGTGCTCAAAATCATGCCAAGCATCAAGCAGACAGCGCCCATTGTCGCGTATCCTTTTTACAAAACAACACATTATAACAAACATTAAACATGCGAAACTAATTAATCTAGGTTGCTACATTTTTTAAGTTGCAGCAGTTTTTACAACCCACTTTAAGTAAATATTTATCTATCTGCATTTAATCAGTTTACCACCATTTTTTAAATGGCTTAAGTTTGTGTTTGGAATTCCTTTTTCAAATTGTTTCAATTAAAGTACATAGCAGGAAGTGTACAAATGTTGCTAAATAGCTCAGGGCGCTTAGTTTTGTGTTTGGAATCCTTCACTGAGATCGTGGGTTCGATTCCTGTCAGAAAACTTCTTTTTTTTATAAATGCAATAAATCTCGCAAATTGCAAACAAAAATCAAAAATAAATAAATATATGGCAAGTTTAAGAATAGAAATATTCGAAGAATTTTTCAATTGCCTATTGAATTTAATTGATTAGTTTAAATACACTCGCATATTTAAGATTTTATTCGTTTGCAATTAATTTTGCCTACATCGAATTTTCGTTATTTAATTGGTAGACTTTAATCGAAATGAAATGTAGGGAATTTGATTAGAGTGTTCAGTAGGAGATTTCTAAGAACTAACTAATAAACACGAGTCCATTTGCCCACAAATTGGTTGAGCTTAACTTTAGGAGAATCGCCGCCTTGGATGGACAGGATGATCCTAATGGGACTTGTCACCGTGCTGGCGATACCAATATTCGGCCTGACGGGCTTTCATATGGTGCTGGTGTCGCGGGGTCGCACCACAAACGAGCAGGTGACGGGCAAATTCAAAGGCGGCTACAATCCATTCTCCCGTGGCTGTTGGCACAACTGTTGCTACACGCAATTCGGGCCCCAGTATCCCAGGTAAATAGCCCCCCCCCGCAGATTATTGTGAAATGCAATTGTGATTGTAATTGTTGCGATTCAGCTTGCTGAAGCCAAAGAAGTATGCGTCGAGGAGGTCACAGACACAGAATCAAGCCATTAGCACCATATGCAACGATCGGACCAATCAACAGACCAACTCCGGCAGTGGAAGCGGAGCAGGAGCCGGCGGCAATGGGAGCACAGCCGGCGTAGGCGTTGGCAGCGGCATGCGCGGCACTTCGGTACAATATTCACCCCGCTCCTACTATGATACGAGTCGGGAGAAGCGTGGAATTCAGGTAAAGACTTATATGGCCGAGGGCAATGGTTATAATCAGCGGTCGGGCAGCACAACGCTTTATAGTAAGGTGGGTAACATTTTGCAAACCAAAACGAAACATTGCAGAAATTGCTATGCAAAACAAAAAAAAAATACACACAAAAATTTATATACAAATTGAACTCTATATATTGATTAACATTTGTGTAACTATCTATCTGTCTTATCACTGTCTTAACTGTCGTAACTGCATCTGTAAATGTAAATGTATCTGCATCTGCATCTCTGTAACTTTAGTCGAGTGGTGACGTTGACAAACACTCGAACACTGCCGTCACCACCTCATATTTCAATATTATTGGTTTATTTTATTCTGGTAACTGGTTTTGTTTGTGTTTATGGTGTTCAGTTATCTAGTGTTATGGTATTTGTTTTATTGTTTGTTGGCTGGTTAATAATCCCTATGCCAAATGCTTTTGCTTCTAACCTAAACCCATCATTTTTGTACATGCATGTCGATTAAACCTCCCTGCTCCCCGCTCCCCTCCCCTCAAAACTGTATCTTAACGCACAGTCTGTGTTGGCCGTCATGCAACCTTACCTCAAATGGGTTTTCGCCACTCAACTTATGCTTCCGTAATGCTTTTGCCTTGTGCCCTGGCATCGATGTCCAACTACTAGTTGTTATTATCCCAATAGGCCATGTCTAATAGTGACATCCATCACTAACTATTCAGCTATTCACACTCATGTTCACACAAACACAGTAAAAACACTCACAAAGCCGCGACATCGTTATATAAAATGAAATGCACTTTCACCTTCTCTTTCGTTCTCTCCCTTACTCGCTCGTGCTCTCTCTCTCTCTCTCTCTCTCTCTCTCTTTCTTGCTCTCTATATCTCAGCCCCTCTAATATCCTGACTTTGGTTAATATATCTTGAATCTTGCACTTGCGTAGTTTTTACTGTATTAACTTTGTCACGCCGCAGCATCGAAATTATCCGTAGACAATTTCGAAATCTAAAGTCCGCTTGTCTGTCAAAAAGTTTCCAAAATTAAGTTAGTGTAGGAAACCTCCTTCGAGCTATATCCCTTTTGGATGTACTATATTTGTTATAGGGAATTCAAATCTTTAAACATAAATGTTATGCACTTGAAATTATATCCCTTTTGGATATGCTATAATTATTCAAGTTTGTTATATACAAATATCTACTTGGAGGAAATTCGATCATAAATATTATGCAGTTAATTGTATAAATCAAAAGCACCTGAAATTGCTGCAAAATATATTTCCTTTGTTGTTGTTCATTTATCTACAGCTATGGTTGATAAGAATGTATAATTTTGTGAAAATATATGAATTGCAAAATTAAGTTGTATGTTTAAAATCAACTACTCGAAAGCTACAACTTGGCAAATGTAAAAAATAATTATTCGAAATGTATGATCTATTAAAGCACACTTTATTTTGATTTATTAAAACGTAACTTACATTTTAAAGTACCTTTTTGTTCTTTTAATAATTATTTGTATTCATTCAAATCAAATTGAAATAAGTAAACTTGCTTAATGATGGCCAATTGTTTTAGTGCTTTAATACGCGATAAAGTAAGAATGCTGCTATACAAAGTATTTGTATATATAAAGTAAAAATAAATAACCATAGCTGTGAATAGATTTGGATATTAATTCTGCATTTAATTGAAGCTTTGGCTGGGCAGGCCGTGAACGTTGACTTATCTTGAATGTATAGAATATTTCGATTAATTTCAATTCAATATTGCGCTGCTTTGACAAATAAAAATGCTTTGTTTTTGATCTATGAACTATTCGTAACTCGTAAAAGGCCCTGTTATTGTTTCGTTTCGTTTTGATTTGCTTAGTTTAGTTTAGTTGAGTTGAGTTGAGTTGGCTTTGATTTGATTTGATTTGATTTGAGTTTTGTTTTGTTTCACAGTATGATTTCAAATTGTTTTTAATTGAATTTGCATGCACGCGGTAACGAGTTGTTAAGTTTTGTTTTGGGTTTAGCTTTTTGCGTAATTGTTAATCGGCTCGTTTGTTATTGGATTCGTGCTGTATATTCACTCGCAGACTGTTGTGAATCTAATGCATAATACAATACATAATATAGTCAAGTAGCGTTTGAGATTGCAAACATTTTAAGAATTGGTCCAAAAACAAAACTCTACACTTTCTGCAAGCACCGAAAAAGGTAAAAAAAAAAAAAACAAAAATCAAAACAGAAAATAAAATTTATATTTAAATATAATCGTAATATGTAATTCTATGATTTCATTTTATACCGATTACTCATATTGATTGATAATGATTGACTAGTGATTGACTTGATTTTTCTACTTGCTTCTCCTTCTCACTACAAATTACATTTTCTCTCTTTGTGAAACACTTTCTCTACTTCTCTCTCTCTCTCTCTGTCTCAGACTATTTATCCTACTTTATCTCTGTCTTTACTGTCTCTTTTTTAACAGCGATTTCGCTGAGTTCCTTCCCAATTTCGTTAGAGAATATTTCGTAGCTCTGATTTATAGAGTCCTCTTTTGATACCCCCGATTACAACGGGCAATTCACACACACTGTGCGTTACACAAAAGTCCTTCCTCCTTTTCTTTTGTGGGGTGGGGCGGGAGACAACAAAAGATTTGTTAAACAAAAAAAAAAAACACAATTTTTCGTTTTCGTTTCGTTTCGTTTCGTTTCTCATTTGGTTTCAAGTACATTCCGAATCGATCAATCGTAACTACTCGTAATAAGGTTTATTGAGCACGTTTTTGCCACGCCCTCTTCCCCTGTTTTCAGGGGTGTTCAAGACACGTTCAGTAATTGCAAAACCACAAAATTTGTTTCCCTCTCGTTTGTTCTCTTGTCTCTCCGATTGATGTTGTCTAGTTGTCGCCGGGTCGCGAATGCTCTGACACGGATCTGGAGCCACCGCAAGCGTCACAGAGTCAAGACTGCGAGCCGACGCCGCCGTTGCAGCGTCACAACTCGAGCAACTTTTACCTGCCGCAAGTGAGCGACACGACGCCCGGTGGCATCAACATGGCCACAATGAACAACGGCAACATTGCCAGCGGTGCTGGCGGCGGCGTGCCACAAAACTCCTCCCAACAAGGCGGCGGCGGCGGCGACTCGCCGCGTCATCTACGCATGTATCATCCCCGCCACAGTCCGCACGCCAGGCCCAGGTGAGCAATTTAATCGATCAATTAGAGTCCCACTTACCTCAAATGCAACTCATTCCACAGGGGCCTGGATCCACAGCGAGGCTACACGAGTGACGCTCTGTCGCCGGACCATCCGGGCGCTGGGTACGTGGTCAATGGCGGCCAGGGCGGCGGCCAGGTGGTGCAGGGTCAGGTAGCACAAAGTCAGCGTGGTGGCAACACCACCGCCACGCCCACCATGCAACAACGAATCAAGCCGCTGGGCGTGGCCACGCCTCTCGTCATGGCTAGTCCAGTGAGAAGGTAAGTGTCGCGTCCACAAGTCTTCAACTACGTGCCCACGGCTAGATGCTATATCGCTCTACATACATATGTAGAGATCTCAATATATCCATATCCATATCCATTGCTGTTCAATTCCGCTTCCGTCTTCCCCCCTCCTCTACTCTGCCTCTTCATTTGCTTACATTTTTCGGCACCCATTTTCCAGTTTCGACATTTAGGCTGTAAGTACTTCTCGGTATGTGTTTGTGTCCCGTCTAATTGATGACCGCTCCCCCCATCCCTCCAAGCTGTCTCTGTGTTGTCGTTGCGTAAATTGCCTTGCTCTAATTTGATTTGAAAGTCAATCCTTCACGCTCCGCTGCTCCTCCCACCCCCCCATCCATAGGCTATCCTCTCTAAACAGGCCAAGAGATTTGTGCTGTTTAAGACATTTACATATCGATTTCTTTTAATTGCTGCTTCACCTGTCAATAGTTGCGCATCGAGTGGACGATATGCCATCAAAGAAACAGAAACGGTTGAAATCTTGGCTTTAAATTCAATTATATTGTGTAGGCTGCGATGAAGCAATTAATTAATTACCTTGCAAAGACAAACATGGCGCGATGAGCAAACAAGTCAAACACTGTCAGCAAATAAATGGAATCTTTTGTGCTCTTTTGACAATAAACTAAAACACCGTTCACAACAATTGGTTAATTATAGGTTTTCTATTGGCTCTTTACCGAACTGTCTATACAGAAAATTGAGTGCTCACATCTGACAATTTTTCAAAGCGTTAGTAATTAGAAATTGTTTTTTTTTTTTTTTTATAAGCAATGGATGTAGTCGAGGGCAATGAGTATTTGATGTATTCACGATGTTTGGATGAAGCTGATCATCATTTAGCAGGTGTTGTTTGGAGCAGAAAAAATACTCTAAAGTCGGTGAAACGAGCAGCTGTTAAACATAAAAATATACTGATTTAATAAAATAAAACTTCAACAAAATTAAATGTAGAAATCATAAAAAAATAGGTAATTTGTTCGCCCAATGAAATCAAACACGAACAAAATAAATAATATAATTTGCAAAATATACATATGAAAATAAGTATCATGATTAAATTCAATATTTGTGCTTACAAGGTAAAGAATATGCATACATGCAAAATAAATAATTTAAAATTGCAAGCACTATAAATAGATTTAATGAACAAAAATCTGTAGATAACACATCAAACCTCATTATAGTCCTCTGGACTTTTGTCTGCTTCGAACCTTTGTTTACCGAGTGTGAGTGTCCCTGCCTGTAGCTGTTATTCATATTCGTTAATCATCATGAATGCCAAATGCATTCATCGCACGACATCGAGTGAGACGGTGATGGTGACGGGTCATCGAACTCCAGCGCTATTCATTTAGATTGCGGCAACGTCACTTCAACTCGCTCGCTCTCGCTCTAGTCGTAGATCTTTCTGTCTCTCTCATTCATTCACAGGCGCGCGCTCTCGCTCTCTCTCTCTCTCTTTCGCTGTCTCGCTCATTTATGTGTATATAGTATTTTGCACACTGCTTTTTCCCATAATTTGTTTACACACTTTTTAATCTAATTATTTTTCAACTTTTCTTTTTTCGTTTTCTTTGTAATTTTGTTTCTATTTTTTTTTTATATATATACTATATTCCTTCTTGATGTAGTCAATACTCAAACTCTGAGAACAGTACTAATTCCTAGGCTTAGTTTACAACAAAGCAAAGATAAAAAAAAAACAAACAAAAAAAATAATAATAAATTAAAAATACAAATGAGAAAAGCTATACGAATTAAAGTCTAATCAAATAAAGCAACAATAATAAAAACATTAGCAAATAGGCAAAAGGAACGAATATGAATAACTGATGTACATATGTGATGTATGTGATGTAATATGTAATATGTAGGACAGATAACAAATACTATAGCTCAGCCTCTCTCAGCTTTCATTCGATTGGAGGTGAGTGTATTTTTCATTTAAAAACTGAATTATGATTGTTGATTTTGTTGATTGTTTTGGTGCCGCAGTTTCTCTCATATATACAATATACATTTATATTTATATATACATATATATATATAATATCGTGTCAAGTGAAACACATTCACATAATAACTCAAGGAACTCTCAGCAGGCTTTGCTCATCCACTTAAGGGATCTGGCTAACCCAAACAAATCGATATGTCTAAACCAATATCAAACTAAAAAAAAAAACAACCGAAAACTAAGTTCATTCCATTCGACTCAACATAGACCCAAAAGTCACAGTTCTCTAATCATTTTCGTCAGATCTAGTAAATAAACACACACACACATATATAAAAAAAAATTGAAAATTCTGTCAAACAAGAAAAAATCAAATTTATTGTATCAGTATCAACTTGTGTTCTCTCTACCTCTATCTATATTTTTCTTTTATTTTGTTTTTAATATTATAAATTAATTTTGGCACACACACATCCACACACACACACACTCGTACACTATAAGGCGTACCTTTTTAAGTTGTGCATTCGGCATTTGTGCAAACTAAATTTGAGATCCAATAGAATAAGATGAATAGTGGGTACAAGAAGACGACCTCGAATCGAGGGCAATCGCTGGGCCTGGTGGACAAGGCCTTGCCCCTGATGGTTGCAACACCGCCACAGTTGCGACATCGTCGCCACTTCCAGTTCAATGGCATGCGCTTTGAGGCGAATCCCTCGGCGCTGCGGTTGCCACGTGGCTCGCAGGATGCTGGCGATGCGCGGTGGCCCAAAGTGATGCACAGTCAAGCGGCCGGGCTGCAGCAACAGTCGGAGCAGCTAAGCGACGGCGGCGGTGGCGTCAACGAGAATATGTTGCAACAGAATTGGTGTGATGATGACAATAAATGGCTGAAGTACGGCAACGATTACAACAACGACGACTATCCCCTGAATGGCTGCGATAAAGCTGGCGACGAAGATGTCTGCGATAGCAACAACAGCAATAACAATTACATTAACAATGACCAGGCCAGTGAATATGGCGGAGGCAACACGAATTGCAGCAGTCAGCAGCTGGACGAACAGGATTGTGTGCAGTCCAACTCGAACAGCAACTTCAAATCGAACTCCAACACAAACTGCAATTACAACTCGAACTCGAACTCGAACCCCAACTACAACTACAACTTCAGATCGAACACAAACTTGAATGACCAGCAGCTGCAGCCAGTGTCGGACATTTATCACAACTATGGCTACAGCAGCGACTATCGAAAGCACAAGGAGTACGAGCAGGAGCGAGAATGGGAACAGGAGTGGGAAAGGAGACGAGAGCAGCGACCTCGTGTGTACAATCGAGCCACCTTTCGACCCTTTGGCCAGCAGCATCAGCAGCTGCTGCGCATGGCCGGCGGCTTTCGAGCAGTCGCAGTTGCAGCTGGAAACCGAACCGGAACCGGAACCGCAACCGAAAATGCAACTGGAACTGGAGCTGAACATCCACAAATGGATTACATAACGTTGGCCGGCTTTCTGCTTGGTTATCTGACATCGAATGTGCTATTCTTTGTATGCTGGTACTTCAGCTGGCTGAAGGGGCAGGTGATGCGCATGCGCAAGCATTTTCTCGGCCAATCCAATCTGTGGGAGTTCTTTGACTTCGAGGACACCACACGCTATTCGATGCAAACGAAACTGCTGCTCGCCCCCATCATACTTGTCTGCAGCATTCTGTACTGTGTGGTCAATATGCTGCATCTGCTGATCAAACTTGTGCGCGCCGACGTGCCGCGCACCGTTGTCGACATCGTGCAGCGCATCGGCAAGAGCCACTGGACCTAAGGGCAGCGACCCGCAACATCGAACCGAACACGACTTCCTCGAACACACACTTATTTGATAATAAATTGATCTAATTATCGTGTAAATGTTCGATCGTGATATCGCTTCTCTCTCTCTCTCTATCTCTTTGTTGTGTCTAATAAGCTTAACGACGCGAGGTTAGGCAGTGTTGAGGGGAATATTGGGGGAGAGAAAAGTGACCTAAGTAGCTGTTAAGAGCGATCTAATTAACTTCGGGACTGCAAACTGAGATAGAGACTCAACTGGCGGGGGAGACAGGGAAGAAGAAGCAGGCAATCGAAACCCGAACGCGACAAAAGTTCAAAATTTGAAACCCTATTGGGAGATCTCGGATAAACATTTGTAACATAACAGCGCACAGTGATCAATTGATGTTCTCAGACATATTTATAGGTGCAACTATCTGCATTGTGAAACTAAATTTGTGCAATTAACTGCAATATGAAATCAATTTAAAAATGTAATTTCTTTTTTGGATTTATGTTTATTTTAATTCATGCAATTATCTGGAGATAGAATTGAAAACTATTTTGGAATTCTTTGAATTTGTGCTATTAAATTAAAAATCAAATTAAATTAAATTAAACTAATGCAATTATCTTGGATGTGCCACATTGTACTGTGTAACATATAGACAATGACAAATGAAGTCTCTGGGGCACGGACAAAGCCGGGCAACATTCAACTGCTCATCCTCCGCCCTCACCAATGCCCCCATAACTATACAAATAAACTGATCAATTAACATGTGAATGTCCAGCAGTTGTTCTCTGTGTGTCTGTGTGCGTGTGTGTGTGTGTGTGTGTGTGTTGGTGTTGTGTCTAATACTCTAACAGGGAGCAGGAACCGTTGCCTAACCCTAACCCTAACCTTCTCTGTGTGTTGTGTGTCGTTGAGTTCTAACATCTAATGCTGCCAAACTGCTGCGCCTCTAATAACTGAACTCTCTCAACCACAAACACTCCCATTGCTCTCTCTCTCTCTCTCTACATCTGTCTCTTCTCTCTCTCTTTCACTCCCTCGCTCTGTTTGCATTGAGACTAACTGACGTTATTCGTGTGCCCCACAGATCCAATCCGGGCACGCCGACGCAGCCGCGACGTCCCGACTTCATAGGCCTCAATGCTCAGGCCGCTCAACAGCAGCAGCAGCAGCAACAGGCGGCAGCGGCAGCCGCCGCCTACTATGAGTACACAAGCGGGCTGCCGCCGCAGCATCCGCAGGCGCCGAGCATTCAGCAGCAGCAGCAACTGTTGCTGCAACAGCAGCGCGTCATGCTGCAGCATCAGCAGCAGCAACAAGGTAAATACATACTTGGACAAACTGCAACATTAAAGCGCTGCAACAATTGATTGCAGTTCTTCGTATATTTTATCACTAAACAAGTTAATCATTTCATTAACGAAATCAAAACAGCAGCTAAGTAAATATTAATTGATAAGCTATGCACAAAATATACAATGACAGAAAAATGTGTAAGCTTTTTATCATTTCATTTGTTTTAGTTACACGAGAATACTAAAGCTAGGTTAATTTAAAAAGAGCTCTAGCCTCCAGACCCAGGCCTTCGGCTCAATGATAATTATTTATTGTTCGTTAAAATCCGATTATTCTCATATTATTCTTGTCTACAAAAATATGATATACATAGCCTATAAATATATTGAACTGACGTCATTACTTATATTTTGCAATAACAATCTAGCAACTTTATGCATTTAATTCAGTTTTATGCATCAAAAAAGGGAAACAAATTTTGTAAAGAAATATACATATGTATATATTAGTTAGACATTCAATAATTTGTTGTGCACTTTAATGCATGTTTAAAAAAGTGAGTAAGCTGATTACTAGAATTCCGTTTAAAAGAATAAACAATGCTTAGTCTATAATGTTCGTAACTGTTACAAAATATTGAAGAAATATTCCAAAATGCAAACAAATGAATTCAATCAAATAGCATTGCATGTTTCAGTAGTTGTCTTTAATGGACAGTTAAAGATACTGTTTAAAACAGAATAAATATAATAGTGAGACATAGAATTGTAGCCAATAGTGCCATTTAAAATCAAGACATTTATTAAGCTGCTCATCATAATTTGCTTAATTTAAAAAATAAGTAATATCACTAAGTAAAGGAATATACTAAAAATTGTGATTACAAATTGAGGCTAGTCACCAAAAATGTTGAACGTTTTTTCTGCTCTTCCATTCCGTTGAAACTGACTCTCTCTCTCTCTCTCTCTCTATCTCTATCTCTTGCTTCTTTGCAGCGCTGCAGCAGCAGCAGCAGTCGCTGGCCCAGGCCGCGTACGGCGGCAGTCCGCAGCGCCGCTTCCTCTCCGAGGGCGAGCTGGTGCGCCAGGGCACCGGCGGCAACGAGCTGTCGTACGCGCGCTCCAACAACACCGTGGACAACATACGCGAGCTGGCCGGCAGTCCGCAGCGCGGCGTCTACATGTGGAAGGACACCTCGCCAGGATTCAGTTCAGCGGCCGGCGGAGGCGTGCCAGCCTCGGTGAGCATTGGCAGTAGTGCGGGCACACTGCCAAGCAGCAGCGGCATCGCGGCGGGCGGCGCTGCACTGCAGCAGCACGGCCAGTACATCACGGCTGGCGGCGGCGGCGGCCATCCGCTGATCATGACGCATTCGCGCCTGCAGGACTACGCCAATCAGCAGCAGCAGCAGCACCAGCAGCAGCAGCAGGCGGCGGTGGCAGCAGCCGCAGCGGCAGCCGCTGCTGCCTCATATCATCGCTCGAATCCCACAAGCCCCACGACCATGCCGCAAACGAGCGCTGCCCAAACCTATATTCTGCGCTACGGCGGCGGCGCCACCGGCGCCTCGGGCAGCAGCGGCAGCATTGCCAACGTGAACGCAGCGGCAGCCGGCAGCAATGCTGGGAACAGCGGCAACTCGGGCGGCGGCGGCGGCGGCGGCTATCAGCCGCAGTTGCGCGGCGGCGTTGCCGTGTTCCCGCCCAATCCGCTGGGCGGCGTCAGCGTGAGCGGCGCGGCGGGCGCGTTGCAGCCGCAGCCATCGCCGCAGATCAAGCGCAAGCAGACGCCGACGCGACCCATGAGCTTTGTGCGCGCCCTCGAGATGACCGACTCCATGGAGATGCAGACGCTGGAGCAGCAGCAGCAGCAGCAGGTGGCAGTTGCCGCCGCCGCCGCCGCAGCCGCCGCGGCTGCGAATATGGCGCGCAACAACGGCGGCTTGCCGAGCGGCGTCGTCGCCAGCAGCCTGGCGCAGCAGAATGCCGCAGCGGCGGCGGCAGCGGCGGCCGTGGGACGCAGTGCAGCGGCGGCGGCAGCGGCGCAGAATGCGGCCAGCGGCACTCCGGATCGCGCCAGCATCTACGACATGAACTACGAGATCTCTGTATAACCCGTGGTTGTGCCCGTCGTCCTAATGCCACCCGCCTCAGCAGCAGCGTCGTCATCGGCAGTTGGAGTCACAGTCTACGCCCAGCAGCAGCAGCAGCAGCAGCAAGTTCACTACTCAACGGACGTTGTGGAGCCGGCGGCGTACGCTTCGGTGCCCGTTCCCATGCCGATGCCGATGCCGATGCCGATGCCCATGACGATGACGATGCCCATGCTGAGCGGCAAGCAGAGCAACGGCATCAATCAGAGTCACCTCAACAGCAGCAGCAGCAGCGGCAGCAGCAGCAAGATGCCAAACAAGCGCAAGTTCTCCACGTTCTTCTGAGTCATTCAGAGAGTCAGTCAGTCAGTCAGTCAATCGATCGATCGGTCAATCAAGCCCATGCCCAAGTTGTGTATATAGTAATCCTCGCCGTTTAAGTTAATCCAATCGCATCCAACCGCATGCGCATTGTTGTTTATTATTATTTTATTTACATTACAATCTATTTTTTTTTTCTAATTTATACATTTAATTTTAGTTGCATAGATTTTGTTTTTAACTTGGCATTAGAGATCGAGGAGAACGAGAACGCGAACGAACACGAGATATTTGTAAGCGTTCATTTTAGTCTTTTTTACGCATTAGACACGGGAAACTCGATGTGCTTTTATATTGTCAATATATAAATAATTATGGTAACAAATCTAAGTTAGACTCCGAACCAGGAACGAGAAAACAAAACACACAATCGTCGAGCAAACGTAATGTACATGTAACCTAATCAATTGTACGAACCCGAAACTATGTATCAATATATATATAGCGTATATACACATACACACACACACACATATATATATATGTGTAAAGATATATTTAACTAACGACTCGAGTTGGTGCTAACATTATATATTAGCAGTCAATATGGGTCGTGATTTATTTTATGTTTTCATGTTTTCGTCGGCTTTTGTGTCGTCCGTCTCTAATATCGTCCACACACAGTTCTTAACTTGTATGTAATTGTACATAAGTCTATGTATATTTATGTAACGTATGTCTAATGTATATGTATGTGTAACCATGTATTATGTTAAGGCCCAACCTGTTTCAGCCCAGCATTTAGGTACAAACGAACGAAAGCAAAAACACAAATCGAGAAAAAACACTAAAAACATGTACTGTGGCCCGTACTTATATCATTTTTAAAGAATAATACTTTGTTTGTTGTTATGTTTTTAAGTCAGAACTAGGATTTATTTCGCTTCGCTTTGCTGGTCTCCAGAACCCAGTTACCAATTTTTTTTTCTCCCCCTTCTCCTGCCCCCAAAGTAGCTAATATTGAATTGAAAACCGGGAGTCGAACGATAGCGATTTTGTATTTTAGTTTGCAAAACAGAAAACAACAAAACAAGGCAAATGAAATGAGGAGAAATGCAACAAATTGATTAGAATTAATGATTGTAAGAAAGCTAGCAAGATATTATGAATGCTGTTGCAGATGTAGTGTTGATCACACACACACACACACACACGCACAAGGGACGCCGCAGCTGAAGGGCCCAAGAGGAACAACAAATCGACCTAACAACCTACCAGAATATCCAGCTCTGTATAATCCATGTGCACGTGTGCAACACAACATTAAAGAATATTTTAATAAATATTATATATGAAGAAAAGAAGAAGCGTAAACCAAGCGAAACGACGACGAGAATTAATAGGCGATTAGAGGAAGTATTTATTGTAAGTGTTTTTTGCTAACAAATATGAATAATATTAATGAATTGAACTTGAAATTGAAGCGAACATTAAAAATACTTATGCGAACGACATATATGTATGTATGTACTATATACATATATATATGCAATTGTAACTGAAACCGAAACCGAAAACAAGCAAATTGTAACAAAAACATTGTTTTAGATTTTTATACCAAATTTAATTAATGTCCAATCATGTTGTTTAACCAATATACATATAACAAAAACAAACATATATATTATATATATATATATATTGATCCATATATATATATATGTATTTTCATTCAGTTATACAGTCAAAACGAGGATACTCAAAGAGTGTCTGCATAGAAGAAATGTCAACAGTTAGCAAATGAGACAGACAGAGGCGAGAAAGAGAGAAGGAAGAAGAGAGAAAGAGAGAGAGAGGGCACAATTGCAACTATCACATTTGCGGCTGTCACGTTCTCAATTGTTTTTCATTGTTTTCCTTTTTTTTTTTACATTTTTTTTGTTGTGTATACTGTGTGTACTTTGTAAATTATACAAGTAATTTAAATAATTAAATAACATAAACAGCAAGGCAATTAATATATAATAAAGATAATAATGCAAAACATATACTCACGAACTTTTATTTCAAAGTGGTGGTTTACAGGATTCCTAAGGGATTAAAATGCTTAGCAGGAGCAACAAAAAACCCATTGTCGAACAGCCATGGATTTCACACAATGCGAATTAATGCTATGCAAAAGCTGGGCGGGTTTCAACAGGATTTTAAATTTTGAATTTAATAATTTTAAAATTTGAATTTAACGCAGTTTAAATTGCACTAAAACTTTGTTTAAATTTGAATTTAACGTATCCCTGATTCTGCGCACCAGAGAAACAGATGTTTATGAGCTCTGTTCGCCTGGTACTTTAGCCGTTAGGCAATTTGAATTCAAACATCAGCAAATCATTGCTGCAGCAGAGTCCCAAAAAGCCGTTACTAAAAAATTCAAATAAAGGTTTCTTGCACAACAAAAATTATAAAAATGTGTTGCATACTTTTAGAATGGATTTGCCATTTACCGAAAAGAACAAATTTGTTTTTGCTCTAGTTCGGCCATGTCCTTACGGATTTCGGGAGGACATACTTTTTTGTAATCACGATCTGCAGGACTATCGAACTGCATTCAAGGATTTCAAGAATATCACCAAAAATGTTATGGCAAAATCTTACAAGGGGTGAGCATGCAAAATTAGCGAAAAACCGGAAAAGTCCTTGGTAACTCGGCTATTTGAAGGACTACGCGAATGTCATTAAGCAAATACATAGTCCTTCAGCAGTCCGTTAGGAAACTTCAACAAAAAGGTTGAATATCCTTTTAACGCCCGAGTTACAAGGACTTTTTTGCAAACAGAATACTGGCTATAGCTCGGTAATATCCTTGCGTATCCTGTAGAGTCCTATGTCAATCAGCTCGTCTTAATGAGCGCTATCACCTGACCAAAGGATATTCCAATCGTCCTTGTAGTTTTGCAGATACCCATGAATTTGCATTTTCGCAACAATATTTCACTTTCTTCAGGCTGAAATTTTGTATGTGTTGAGTTCTTAGATGACCCCAAAAATTGTTTATGCTAATCGATAGAACCGATCTTTGGGAGTCGGATGCACCGAGTCCTGGCAAAACGCGCAAGGATATGGCCAACTTATGACCACTTTAAGTTGTAAGAAAACTTACTTAATTCAATTATGCAACATTTTTAGTTTTTTAACCTTTTTCGTTGCGGATTGGAAAATAATGCAGCAAATTGTAACAAAATGAGAAAATCATGAATATCTCGGGAACCAAAAGGACGATCGAAATGTCCTTTTGGCCAGCTGATAGTCCTTGTTAAGACGAGTTGATTGTCACAGGACTCATAAGGATCAGCAAGGATATGGCCATGATAGAGCATGTTTTCTCTCAGCAAAAAAGTTCTTCTAACTCTGTTGTTTAAAGGATATTTGGGCTTTTGATTTCACAGTCGTCCATCATGAATCCGTCCCTATATGCATGCCAAATATCATCTCAATAGTCCTTCAAATGACGAAGTTACGATGGATTTTCGTAATTTTTGCCAATTTTCCATGCCTACCCCTTGTAGATTTTTTCGAAAAATTCTTGTTTGTTTTTTTCATATATTCTTTATTTTTTTAATGCCAATCGACAGTTATTTTTAAACGTATTTATTAGGGCTATCGTCCGGCCAATGGCTATCTAAATTGTCGTTGTAGTTTCCGAGATAAAGTCATTTTAATTTTTGGACTGAAATTTATATCTCATCCCCAAAAGTATGCAACAATTTTTAATTTTTGGACTTGCAAATTTTAAATCGCGGAGTCGAAAAGAAATGCAAGAAATCGAAACAAAATGAGAAAATCATGAATATCTCGGGAACCAAAAGGACGATCGAAATGTCCTTTTGGCCAGCTGATAGTCCTTGTTAAGACGAGTTGATTGTCACAGGACTCATAAGAATCAGCAAGGATATGGCCAAGATAGAGCATGTTTTCTCTCAGCAAAAAAGTTCTTCTAACTCTGCTGTTTAAAGGATATTTGGGCTTTTGATTTAACAGTCGTCTATCATGAATCCGTCCCTATATGCATGCCAAATATCATCCCAATAGTCCTTCAAATGACGAAGTTACGATGGATTTTCGTAATTTTTGCCAATTTTCCATGCCTACCCCTTGTAGATTTTTTCGAAAAATTCTTGTTTGTTTTTTTAATATATTCTTTATTTTTTTAATGCCAATCGACAGTTATTTTTAAACGTATTTATTAGGGCTATCGTCCGGCCAATGGCTATCTAAATTGTCGTTGTAGTTTCCGAGATAAAGTCATTTTAATTTTTGGACTGAAATTTATATCTCATCCCCAAAAGTATGCAACAATTTTTAATTTTTGGACTTGCAAATTTTAAATTGCGGAGTCGAAAAGAAATGCAAGAAATCGAAACAAAATGAGAAAATCATGAATATCTCGGGAACCAAAAGGACGATCGAAATGTCCTTTGGCCAGTTAGTAGTCCTTGTTAAGACGAGTTGATTGCCACAGGACTCATAAGGATCAGCAAGGATATGGCCAAGATAGAGCATGTTTTCTCTCAGCAAAAAAGTTTTTCTAACTCTATTGTTTAAAGGATATTTGGGCTTTTGATTTAACAGTCGTCTATCATGAATCCGTCCCTATATGCATGCCAAATATCATCTCAATAGTCCTTCAAATGACGAAGTTACGATGGATTTTCGTAATTTTTGCCAATTTTCCATGCCTACCCCTTGTAGATTTTTTCGAAAAATTCTTGTTTGTTTTTTTCATATATTCTTTATTTTTTTAATGCCAATCGACAGTTATTTTTAAACGTATTTATTAGGGCTATCGTCCGGCCAATGGCTATCTAAATTGTCGTTGTAGTTTCCGAGATAAAGTCATTTTAATTTTTGGACTGAAATTTATATCTCATCCCCAAAAGTATGCAACAATTTTTAATTTTTGGACTTGCAAATTTTAAATTGCGGAGTCGAAAAGAAATGCAAGAAATCGAAACAAAATGAGAATATCATGAATATCTCGGGAACCAAAAGGACGATCAAAATGTCCTTTGGCCAGTTGGTAGTCCTTGTTAAGACGAGTTGATTGCCACAGGACTCATAAGAATCAGCAAGGATATGGCCAAGATAGAGCATGTTTTCTCTCAGCAAAAAAGTTCTTCTAACTCTGTTGTTTAAAGGATATTTGGACTTTTGATTTCACAGTCGTCCATCATGAATCCATCCCTATATGCATGCCAAATATCATCCCAATAGTCCTTCAAATGACGAAGTTACGATGGATTTTCGTAATTTTTGCCAATTTTCCATGCCTACCCCTTGTAGATTTTTTCGAAAAATTCTTGTTTGTTTTTTTCATATATTCTTTATTTTTTTAATGCCAATCGACAGTTATTTTTAAACGTATTTATTAGGGCTATCGTCCGGCCAATGGATATCTAAATTGTCGTTGTAGTTTCCGAGATAAAGTCATTTTAATTTTTGGACTGAAATTTATATCTCATCCCCAAAAGTATGCAACAATTTTTAATTTTTGGACTTGCAAATTTTAAATTGCGGAGTCGAAAAGAAATGCAAGAAATCGAAACAAAATGAGAAAATCATGAATATCTCGGGAACCAAAAGGACGATCGAAATGTCCTTTGGCCAGTTGGTAGTCCTTATTAAGGCGAGTTGATTGCCACAGGACTAATAAGGATCAGCAAGGATATGGCCAAGATAGAGCATGTTTTCTCTCAGCAAAAAAGTTTTTCTAACTCTGTTGTTTAAAGGATATTTGGGCTTTTGATTTCACAGTCGTCCATCATGAATCCGTCCCTATATGCATGCCAAATATCATCCCAATAGTCCTTCAAATGACGAAGTTACGATGGATTTTCGTAATTTTTGCCAATTTTCCATGCCTACCCCTTGTAGATTTTTTCGAAAAATTCTTGTTTGTTTTTTTAATATATTCTTTATTTTTTTAATGCCAATCGACAGTTATTTTTAAACGTATTTATTAGGGCTATCGTCCGGCCAATGGATATCTAAATTGTCGTTGTAGTTTCCGAGATAAAGTCATTTTAATTTTTGGACTGAAATTTATATCTCATCCCCAAAAGTATGCAACAATTTTTAATTTTTGGACTTGCAAATTTTAAATTGCGGAGTCGAAAAGAAATGCAAGAAATCGAAACAAAATGAGAAAATCATGAATATCTCGGGAACCAAAAGGACGATCGAAATGTCCTTTGGCCAGTTGGTAGTCCTTGTTAAGACGAGTTGATTGCTACAGGACTAATAAGGATCAGCAAGGATATGGCCAAGATAGAGCATGTTTTCTCTCAGCAAAAAAGTTCTTCTAACTCTGCTGTTTAAAGGATATTTGGGCTTTTGATTTCACAGTCGTCCATCATGAATCCGTCCCTATATGCATGCCAAATATCATCCCAATAGTCCTTCAAATGACGAAGTTACGATGGATTTTCGTAATTTTTGCCAATTTTCCATGCCTACCCCTTGTAGATTTTTTCGAAAAATTCTTGTTTGTTTTTTTAATATATTCTTTATTTTTTTAATGCCAATCGACAGTTATTTTTAAACGTATTTATTAGGGCTATCGTCCGGCCAATGGATATCTAAATTGTCGTTGTAGTTTCCGAGATAAAGTCATTTTAATTTTTGGACTGAAATTTATATCTCATCCCCAAAAGTATGCAACAATTTTTAATTTTTGGACTTGCAAATTTTAAATTGCGGAGTCGAAAAGAAATGCAAGAAATCGAAACAAAATGAGAAAATCATGAATATCTCGGGAACCAAAAGGACGATCGAAATGTCCTTTGGCCAGTTGGTAGTCCTTGTTAAGACGAGTTGATTGCCACAGGACTCATAAGAATCAGCAAGGATATGGCCAAGATAGAGCATGTTTTCTCTCAGCAAAAAAGTTCTTCTAACTCTGTTGTTTAAAGGATATTTGGGCTTTTGATTTCACAGTCGTCCATCATGAATCCGTCCCTATATGCATGCCAAATATCATCCCAATAGTCCTTCAAATGTCGAAGTTACGATGGATTTTCGTAATTTTTGCCAATTTTCCATGCCTACCCCTTGTAGATTTTTTCGAAAAATTCTTGTTTGTTTTTTTAATATATTCTTTATTTTTTTAATGCCAATCGACAGTTATTTTTAAACGTATTTATTAGGGCTATCGTCCGGCCAATGGCTATCTAAATTGTCGTTGTAGTTTCCGAGATAAAGTCATTTTAATTTTTGGACTGAAATTTATATCTCATCCCCAAAAGTATGCAACAATTTTTAATTTTTGGACTTGCAAATTTTAAATTGCGGAGTCGAAAAGAAATGCAAGAAATCGAAACAAAATGAGAAAATCATGAATATCTCGGGAACCAAAAGGACGATCGAAATGTCCTTTGGCCAGTTAGTAGTCCTTGTTAAGACGAGTTGATTGCCACAGGACTCATAAGGATCAGCAAGGATATGGCCAAGATAGAGCATGTTTTCTCTCAGCAAAAAAGTTTTTCTAACTCTATTGTTTAAAGGATATTTGGGCTTTTGATTTAACAGTCGTCTATCATGAATCCGTCCCTATATGCATGCCAAATATCATCCCAATAGTCCTTCAAATGACGAAGTTACGATGGATTTTCGTAATTTTTGCCAATTTTCCATGCCTACCCCTTGTAGATTTTTTCGAAAAATTCTTGTTTGTTTTTTTCATATATTCTTTATTTTTTTAATGCCAATCGACAGTTATTTTTAAACGTATTTATTAGGGCTATCGTCCGGCCAATGGATATCTAAATTGTCGTTGTAGTTTCCGAGATAAAGTCATTTTAATTTTTGGACTGAAATTTATATCTCATCCCCAAAAGTATGCAACAATTTTTAATTTTTGGACTTGCAAATTTTAAATTGCGGAGTCGAAAAGAAATGCAAGAAATCGAAACAAAATGAGAAAATCATGAATATCTCGGGAACCAAAAGGACGATCGAAATGTCCTTTGGCCAGTTGGTAGTCCTTGTTAAGACGAGTTGATTGCCACAGGACTCATAAGAATCAGCAAGGATATGGCCAAGATAGAGCATGTTTTCTCTCAGCAAATAAGTTCTTCTAACTCTGTTGTTTAAAGGATATTTGGACTTTTGAGTTCACAGTCGTCCATCATGAATCCGTCCCTATATGCATGCCAAATATCATCCCAATAGTCCTTCAAATGACGAAGTTACGATGGATTTTCGTAATTTTTGCCAATTTTCCATGCCTACCCCTTGTAGATTTTTTCGAAAAATTCTTGTTTGTTTTTTTAATATATTCTTTATTTTTTTAATGCCAATCGACAGTTATTTTTAAACGTATTTATTAGGGCTATCGTCCGGCCAATGGCTATCTAAATTGTCGTTGTAGTTTCCGAGATAAAGTCATTTTAATTTTTGGACTGAAATTTATATCTCATCCCCAAAAGTATGCAACAATTTTTAATTTTTGGACTTGCAAATTTTAAATTGCGGAGTCGAAAAGAAATGCAAGAAATCGAAACAAAATGAGAAAATCATGAATATCTCGGAAACCAAAAGGACGATCGAAATGTCCTTTAGCCAGTTGGTAGTCCTTGTTAAGACGAGTTGATTGCCACAGGACTCATAAGAATCAGCAAGGATATGGCCAAGATAGAGCATGTTTTCTCTCAGCAAAAAAGTTCTTCTAACTCTGCTGTTTAAAGGATATTTGGGCTTTTGATTTAACAGTCGTCTATCATGAATCCGTCCCTATATGCATGCCAAATATCATCCCAATAGTCCTTCAAATGACGAAGTTACGATGGATTTTCGTAATTTTTGCCAATTTTCCATGCCTACCCCTTGTAGATTTTTTCGAAAAATTCTTGTTTGTTTTTTTCATATATTCTTTATTTTTTTAATGCCAATCGACAGTTATTTTTAAACGTATTTATTAGGGCTATCGTCCGGCCAATGGATATCTAAATTGTCGTTGTAGTTTCCGAGATAAAGTCATTTTAATTTTTGGACTGAAATTTATATCTCATCCCCAAAAGTATGCAACAATTTTTAATTTTTGGACTTGCAAATTTTAAATTGCGGAGTCGAAAAGAAATGCAAGAAATCGAAACAAAATGAGAAAATCATGAATATCTCGGGAACCAAAAGGACGATCGAAATGTCCTTTGGCCAGTTGGTAGTCCTTGTTAAGACGAGTTGATTGCCACAGGACTCATAAGAATCAGCAAGGATATGGCCAAGATAGAGCATGTTTTCTCTCAGCAAATAAGTTCTTCTAACTCTGTTGTTTAAAGGATATTTGGACTTTTGAGTTCACAGTCGTCCATCATGAATCCGTCCCTATATGCATGCCAAATATCATCCCAATAGTCCTTCAAATGACGAAGTTACGATGGATTTTCGTAATTTTTGCCAATTTTCCATGCCTACCCCTTGTAGATTTTTTCGAAAAATTCTTGTTTGTTTTTTTAATATATTCTTTATTTTTTTAATGCCAATCGACAGTTATTTTTAAACGTATTTATTAGGGCTATCGTCCGGCCAATGGCTATCTAAATTGTCGTTGTAGTTTCCGAGATAAAGTCATTTTAATTTTTGGACTGAAATTTATATCTCATCCCCAAAAGTATGCAACAATTTTTAATTTTTGGACTTGCAAATTTTAAATTGCGGAGTCGAAAAGAAATGCAAGAAATCGAAACAAAATGAGAAAATCATGAATATCTCGGAAACCAAAAGGACGATCGAAATGTCCTTTAGCCAGTTGGTAGTCCTTGTTAAGACGAGTTGATTGCCACAGGACTCATAAGAATCAGCAAGGATATGGCCAAGATAGAGCATGTTTTCTCTCAGCAAAAAAGTTCTTCTAACTCTGCTGTTTAAAGGATATTTGGGCTTTTGATTTCACAGTCGTCCATCACGAATCCGCCCCTATATGCATGCCAAATATCATCCCAATAGTCCTTCAAATGACGAAGTTACGATGGATTTTCGTAATTTTTGCCAATTTTCCATGCCTACCCCTTGTAGATTTTTTCGAAAAATTCTTGTTTGTTTTTTTAATATATTCTTTATTTTTTTAATGCCAATCGACAGTTATTTTTAAACGTATTTATTAGGGCTATCGTCCGGCCAATGGCTATCTAAATTGTCGTTGTAGTTTCCGAGATAAAGTCATTTTAATTTTTGGACTGAAATTTATATCTCATCCCCAAAAGTATGCAACAATTTTTAATTTTTGGACTTGCAAATTTTAAATTGCGGAGTCGAAAAGAAATGCAAGAAATCGAAACAAAATGAGAAAATCATGAATATCTCGGGAACCAAAAGGACGATCGAAATGTCCTTTGGCCAGTTGGTAGTCCTTGTTAAGACGAGTTGATTGCCACAGGACTAATAAGGATCAGCAAGGATATGGCCAAGATAGAGCATGTTTTCTCTCAGCAAAAAAGTTCTTCTAACTCTGTTGTTTAAAGGATATTCGTCCTTCGGGTAACGTTGTCGTCCATCATGTATCCAGCACCATCTTCATGCCAAAGGACATCCCAATAGTCCTTCAAATGACGAAGTTACGATGGATTTTCGTAATTTTTGCCAATTTTCCATGCCTACCCCTTGTAGATTTTTTCGAAAAATTCTTGTTTGTTTTTTTAATATATTCTTTATTTTTTTAATGCCAATCGACAGTTATTTTTAAACGTATTTATTAGGGCTATCGTCCGGCCAATGGCTATCTAAATTGTCGTTGTAGTTTCCGAGATAAAGTCATTTTAATTTTTGGACTGAAATTTATATCTCATCCCCAAAAGTATGCAACAATTTTTAATTTTTGGACTTGCAAATTTTAAATTGCGGAGTCGAAAAGAAATGCAAGAAATCGAAACAAAATGAGAAAATCATGAATATCTCGGGAACCAAAAGGACGATCGAAATGTCCTTTGGCCAGTTGGTAGTCCTTGTTAAGACGAGTTGATTGCCACAGGACTCATAAGGATCAGCAAGGATATGGCCAAGATAGAGCATGTTTTCTCTCAGCAAATAAGTTCTTCTAACTCTGTTGTTTAAAGGATATTTGGGCTTTTGATTTCACAGTCGTTCATCATGAATCCGTCCCTATATGCATGCCAAATATCATCCCAATAGTCCTTCAAATGTCGAAGTTACGATGGATTTTCGTAATTTTTGCCAATTTTCCATGCCTACCCCTTGTAGATTTTTTCGAAAAATTCTTGTTTGTTTTTTTAATATATTCTTTATTTTTTTAATGCCAATCGACAGTTATTTTTAAACGTATTTATTAGGGCTATCGTCCGGCCAATGGCTATCTAAATTGTCGTTGTAGTTTCCGAGATAAAGTCATTTTAATTTTTGGACTGAAATTTATATCTCATCCCCAAAAGTATGCAACAATTTTTAATTTTTGGACTTGCAAATTTTAAATTGCGGAGTCGAAAAGAAATGCAAGAAATCGAAACAAAATGAGAAAATCATGAATATCTCGGGAACCAAAAGGACGATCGAAATGTCCTTTGGCCAGTTGGTAGTCCTTGTTAAGACGAGTTGATTGCCACAGGACTCATAAGAATCAGCAAGGATATGGCCAAGATAGAGCATGTTTTCTCTCAGCAAATAAGTTCTTCTAACTCTGTTGTTTAAAGGATATTTGGACTTTTGAGTTCACAGTCGTCCATCATGAATCCGTCCCTATATGCATGCCAAATATCATCCCAATAGTCCTTCAAATGACGAAGTTACGATGGATTTTCGTAATTTTTGCCAATTTTCCATGCCTACCCCTTGTAGATTTTTTCGAAAAATTCTTGTTTGTTTTTTTAATATATTCTTTATTTTTTTAATGCCAATCGACAGTTATTTTTAAACGTATTTATTAGGGCTATCGTCCGGCCAATGGCTATCTAAATTGTCGTTGTAGTTTCCGAGATAAAGTCATTTTAATTTTTGGACTGAAATTTATATCTCATCCCCAAAAGTATGCAACAATTTTTAATTTTTGGACTTGCAAATTTTAAATTGCGGAGTCGAAAAGAAATGCAAGAAATCGAAACAAAATGAGAAAATCATGAATATCTCGGGAACCAAAAGGACGATCGAAATGTCCTTTGGCCAGTTAGTAGTCCTTGTTAAGACGAGTTGATTGCCACAGGACTCATAAGGATCAGCAAGGATATGGCCAAGATAGAGCATGTTTTCTCTCAGCAAAAAAGTTTTTCTAACTCTATTGTTTAAAGGATATTTGGGCTTTTGATTTAACAGTCGTCTATCATGAATCCGTCCCTATATGCATGCCAAATATCATCCCAATAGTCCTTCAAATGACGAAGTTACGATGGATTTTCGTAATTTTTGCCAATTTTCCATGCCTACCCCTTGTAGATTTTTTCGAAAAATTCTTGTTTGTTTTTTTCATATATTCTTTATTTTTTTAATGCCAATCGACAGTTATTTTTAAACGTATTTATTAGGGCTATCGTCCGGCCAATGGATATCTAAATTGTCGTTGTAGTTTCCGAGATAAAGTCATTTTAATTTTTGGAATGAAATTTATATCTCATCCCCAAAAGTATGCAACAATTTTTAATTTTTGGACTTGCAAATTTTAAATTGCGGAGTCGAAAAGAAATGCAAGAAATCGAAACAAAATGAGAAAATCATGAATATCTCGGGAACCAAAAGGACGATCGAAATGTCCTTTGGCCAGTTGGTAGTCCTTGTTAAGACGAGTTGATTGCCACAGGACTCATAAGAATCAGCAAGGATATGGCCAAGATAGAGCATGTTTTCTCTCAGCAAATAAGTTCTTCTAACTCTGTTGTTTAAAGGATATTTGGACTTTTGAGTTCACAGTCGTCCATCATGAATCCGTCCCTATATGCATGCCAAATATCATCCCAATAGTCCTTCAAATGACGAAGTTACGATGGATTTTCGTAATTTTTGCCAATTTTCCATGCCTACCCCTTGTAGATTTTTTCGAAAAATTCTTGTTTGTTTTTTTAATATATTCTTTATTTTTTTAATGCCAATCGACAGTTATTTTTAAACGTATTTATTAGGGCTATCGTCCGGCCAATGGCTATCTAAATTGTCGTTGTAGTTTCCGAGATAAAGTCATTTTAATTTTTGGACTGAAATTTATATCTCATCCCCAAAAGTATGCAACAATTTTTAATTTTTGGACTTGCAAATTTTAAATTGCGGAGTCGAAAAGAAATGCAAGAAATCGAAACAAAATGAGAAAATCATGAATATCTCGGAAACCAAAAGGACGATCGAAATGTCCTTTAGCCAGTTGGTAGTCCTTGTTAAGACGAGTTGATTGCCACAGGACTCATAAGAATCAGCAAGGATATGGCCAAGATAGAGCATGTTTTCTCTCAGCAAAAAAGTTCTTCTAACTCTGCTGTTTAAAGGATATTTGGGCTATTGATTTCACAGTCGTCCATCACGAATCCGCCCCTATATGCATGCCAAATATCATCCCAATAGTCCTTCAAATGACGAAGTTACGATGGATTTTCGTAATTTTTGCCAATTTTCCATGCCTACCCCTTGTAGATTTTTTCGAAAAATTCTTGTTTGTTTTTTTAATATATTCTTTATTTTTTTAATGCCAATCGACAGTTATTTTTAAACGTATTTATTAGGGCTATCGTCCGGCCAATGGCTATCTAAATTGTCGTTGTAACAAAATGAGAAAATCATGAATTTCTCGGAAACCAAAAGGACGATCGAAATGTCCTTTAGCCAGTTGGTAGTCCTTGTTAAGACGAGTTGATTGCCACAGGACTCATACGAATCAGCAAGGATATGGCCAAGATAGAGCATGTTTTCTCTCAGCAAAAAAGTTCTTCTAACTCTGCTGTTTAAAGGATATTTGGGCTATTGATTTCACAGTCGTCCATCACGAATCCGCCCCTATATGCATGCCAAATATCATCCCAATAGTCCTTCAAATGACGAAGTTACGATGGATTTTCGTAATTTTTGCCAATTTTCCATGCCTACCCCTTGTAGATTTTTTCGAAAAATTCTTGTTTGTTTTTTTAATATATTCTTTATTTTTTTAATGCCAATCGACAGTTATTTTTAAACGTATTTATTAGGGCTATCGTCCGGCCAATGGCTATCTAAATTGTCGTTGTAGTTTCCGAGATAAAGTCATTTTAATTTTTGGAATGAAATTTATATCTCATCCCCAAAAGTATGCAACAATTTTTAATTTTTGGACTTGCAAATTTTAAATTGCGGAGTCGAAAAGAAATGCAAGAAATCGAAACAAAATGAGAAAATCATGAATATCTCGGGAACCAAAGGGACGATCGAAATGTCCTTTGGCCAGTTGGTAGTCCTTGTTAAGACGAGTTGATTGCCACAGGACTAATAAGGATCAGCAAGGATATGGCCAAGATAGAGCATGTTTTCTCTCAGCAAAAAAGTTCTTCTAACTCTGTTGTTTAAAGGATATTCGTCCTTCGGGTAACGTTGTCGTCCATCATGTATCCAGCACCATCTTCATGCCAAAGGACATCCCAATAGTCCTTCAAATGACGAAGTTACGATGGATTTTCGTAATTTTTGCCAATTTTCCATGCCTACCCCTTGTAGATTTTTTCGAAAAATTCTTGTTTGTTTTTTTAATATATTCTTTATTTTTTTAATGCCAATCGACAGTTATTTTTAAACGTATTTATTAGGGCTATCGTCCGGCCAATGGCTATCTAAATTGTCGTTGTAGTTTCCGAGATAAAGTCATTTTAATTTTTGGACTGAAATTTATATCTCATCCCCAAAAGTATGCAACAATTTTTAATTTTTGGACTTGCAAATTTTAAATTGCGGAGTCGAAAAGAAATGCAAGAAATCGAAACAAAATGAGAAAATCATGAATATCTCGGGAACCAAAAGGACGATCGAAATGTCCTTTGGCCAGTTGGTAGTCCTTGTTAAGACGAGTTGATTGCCACAGGACTCATAAGAATCAGCAAGGATATGGCCAAGATAGAGCATGTTTTCTCTCAGCAAATAAGTTCTTCTAACTCTGTTGTTTAAAGGATATTTGGACTTTTGAGTTCACAGTCGTCCATCATGAATCCGTCCCTATATGCATGCCAAATATCATCCCAATAGTCCTTCAAATGACGAAGTTACGATGGATTTTCGTAATTTTTGCCAATTTTCCATGCCTACCCCTTGTAGATTTTTTCGAAAAATTCTTGTTTGTTTTTTTAATATATTCTTTATTTTTTTAATGCCAATCGACAGTTATTTTTAAACGTATTTATTAGGGCTATCGTCCGGCCAATGGCTATCTAAATTGTCGTTGTAGTTTCCGAGATAAAGTCATTTTAATTTTTGGACTGAAATTTATATCTCATCCCCAAAAGTATGCAACAATTTTTAATTTTTGGACTTGCAAATTTTAAATTGCGGAGTCGAAAAGAAATGCAAGAAATCGAAACAAAATGAGAAAATCATGAATATCTCGGAAACCAAAAGGACGATCGAAATGTCCTTTAGCCAGTTGGTAGTCCTTGTTAAGACGAGTTGATTGCCACAGGACTCATAAGAATCAGCAAGGATATGGCCAAGATAGAGCATGTTTTCTCTCAGCAAAAAAGTTCTTCTAACTCTGCTGTTTAAAGGATATTTGGGCTATTGATTTCACAGTCGTCCATCACGAATCCGCCCCTATATGCATGCCAAATATCATCCCAATAGTCCTTCAAATGACGAAGTTACGATGGATTTTCGTAATTTTTGCCAATTTTCCATGCCTACCCCTTGTAGATTTTTTCGAAAAATTCTTGTTTGTTTTTTTAATATATTCTTTATTTTTTTAATGCCAATCGACAGTTATTTTTAAACGTATTTATTAGGGCTATCGTCCGGCCAATGGATATCTAAATTGTCGTTGTAGTTTCCGAGATAAAGTCATTTTAATTTTTGGACTGAAATTTATATCTCATCCCCAAAAGTATGCAACAATTTTGAATTTTTGGACTTGCAAATTTTAAATTGCGGAGTCGAAAAGAAATGCAAGAAATCGAAACAAAATGAGAAAATCATGAATATCTCGGAAACCAAAAGGACGATCGAAATGTCCTTTAGCCAGTTGGTAGTCCTTGTTAAGACGAGTTGATTGCCACAGGACTCATAAGAATCAGCAAGGATATGGCCAAGATAGAGCATGTTTTCTCTCAGCAAAAAAGTTCTTCTAACTCTGTTGTTTAAAGGATATTTGGACTTTTGAGTTCACAGTCGTCCATCACGAATCCGTCCCTATATGCATGCCAAATATCATCCCAATAGTCCTTCAAATGACGAAGTTACGATGGATTTTCGTAATTTTTGCCAATTTTCCATGCCTACCCCTTGTAGATTTTTTCGAAAAATTCTTGTTTGTTTTTTTAATATATTCTTTATTTTTTTAATGCCAATCGACAGTTATTTTTAAACGTATTTATTAGGGCTATCGTCCGGCCAATGGCTATCTAAATTGTCGTTGTAGTTTCCGAGATAAAGTCATTTTAATTTTTGGACTGAAATTTATATCTCATCCCCAAAAGTATGCAACAATTTTTAATTTTTGGACTTGCAAATTTTAAATTGCGGAGTCGAAAAGAAATGCAAGAAATCGAAACAAAATGAGAAAATCATGAATATCTTGGGAACCAAAAGGACGATCGAAATGTCCTTTGGCCAGTTGGTAGTCCTTGTTAAGACGAGTTGATTGCCACAGGACTCATAAGGATCAGCAAGGATATGGTCAAGATAGAGCATGTTTTCTCTCAGCAAAAAAGTTTTTCTAACTCTGTTGTTTAAAGGATATTTGGGCTTTTGATTTCACAGTCGTCCATCATGAATCCGTCCCTATATGCATGCCAAATATCATCCCAATAGTCCTTCAAATGACGAAGTTACGATGGATTTTCGTAATTTTTGCCAATTTTCCATGCCTACCCCTTGTAGATTTTTTCGAAAAATTCTTGTTTGTTTTTTTAATATATTCTTTATTTTTTTAATGCCAATCGACAGTTATTTTTAAACGTATTTATTAGGGCTATCGTCCGGCCAATGGCTATCTAAATTGTCGTTGTAGTTTCCGAGATAAAGTCATTTTAATTTTTGGACTGAAATTTATATCTCATCCCCAAAAGTATGCAACAATTTTTAATTTTTGGACTTGCAAATTTTAAATTGCGGAGTCGAAAAGAAATGCAAGAAATCGAAACAAAATGAGAAAATCATGAATATCTCGGGAACCAAAAGGACGATCGAAATGTCCTTTGGCCAGTTGGTAGTCCTTGTTAAGACGAGTTGATTGCCACAGGACTCATAAGAATCAGCAAGGATATGGCCAAGATAGAGCATGTTTTCTCTCAGCAAAAAAGTTCTTCTAACTCTGTTGTTTAAAGGATATTTGGACTTTTGATTTCACAGTCGTCCATCATGAATCCGTCCCTATATGCATGCCAAATATCATCCCAATAGTCCTTCAAATGACGAAGTTACGATGGATTTTCGTAATTTTTGCCAATTTTCCATGCCTACCCCTTGTAGATTTTTTCGAAAAATTCTTGTTTGTTTTTTTCATATATTCTTTATTTTTTTAATGCCAATCGACAGTTATTTTTAAACGTATTTATTAGGGCTATCGTCCGGCCAATGGCTATCTAAATTGTCGTTGTAGTTTCCGAGATAAAGTCATTTTAATTTTTGGACTGAAATTTATATCTCATCCCCAAAAGTATGCAACAATTTTTAATTTTTGGACTTGCAAATTTTAAATTGCGGAGTCGAAAAGAAATGCAAGAAATCGAAACAAAATGAGAAAATCATGAATATCTCGGGAACCAAAAGGACGATCGAAATGTCCTTTGGCCAGCTGATAGTCCTTGTTAAGACGGGTTAATTGCCACAGGACTAATAAGGATCAGCAAGGATATGGCCAAGATAGAGCATGTTTTCTCTCAGCAAATAAGTTCTTCTAACTCTGTTGTTTAAAGGATATTTGGGCTTTTGATTTCACAGTCGTCCATCATGAATCCGTCCCTATATGCATGCCAAATATCATCCCAATAGTCCTTCAAATGTCGAAGTTACGATAGATTTTCGTAATTTTTGCCAATTTTCCATGCCTACCCCTTGTAGATTTTTTCGAAAAATTCTTGTTTGTTTTTTTAATATATTCTTTATTTTTTTAATGCCAATCGACAGTTATTTTTAAACGTATTTATTAGGGCTATCGTCCGGCCAATGGCTATCTAAATTGTCGTTGTAGTTTCCGAGATAAAGTCATTTTAATTTTTGGACTGAAATTTATATCTCATCCCCAAAAGTATGCAACAATTTTTAATTTTTGGACTTGCAAATTTTAAATTGCGGAGTCGAAAAGAAATGCAAGAAATCGAAACAAAATGAGAAAATCATGAATATCTCGGAAACCAAAAGGACGATCGAAATGTCCTTTAGCCAGTTGGTAGTCCTTGTTAAGACGAGTTGATTGCCACAGGACTCATAAGAATCAGCAAGGATATGGCCAAGATAGAGCATGTTTTCTCTCAGCAAAAAAGTTCTTCTAACTCTGCTGTTTAAAGGATATTTGGGCTTTTGATTTCACAGTCGTCCATCACGAATCCGCCCCTATATGCATGCCAAATATCATCCCAATAGTCCTTCAAATGACGAAGTTACGATGGATTTTCGTAATTTTTGCCAATTTTCCATGCCTACCCCTTGTAGATTTTTTCGAAAAATTCTTGTTTGTTTTTTTAATATATTCTTTATTTTTTTAATGCCAATCGACAGTTATTTTTAAACGTATTTATTAGGGCTATCGTCCGGCCAATGGCTATCTAAATTGTCGTTGTAGTTTCCGAGATAAAGTCATTTTAATTTTTGGACTGAAATTTATATCTCATCCCCAAAAGTATGCAACAATTTTTAATTTTTGGACTTGCAAATTTTAAATTACGCAGTCGAAAAGAAATGCAAGAAATCGAAACAAAATGAGAAAATCATGAATATCTCGGGAACCAAAAGGACGATCGAAATGTCCTTTGGCCAGTTGGTAGTCCTTGTTAAGACGAGTTGATTGTCACAGGACTAATAAGGATCAGCAAGGATATGGCCAAGATAGAGCATGTTTTCTCTCAGCAAAAAAGTTCTTCTAACTCTGTTGTTTAAAGGATATTCGTCCTTCGGGTAACGTTGTCGTCCATCATGTATCCAGCACCATCTTCATGCCAAAGGACATCCCAATAGTCCTTCAAATGACGAAGTTACGATGGATTTTCGTAATTTTTGCCAATTTTCCATGCCTACCCCTTGTAGATTTTTTCGAAAAATTCTTGTTTGTTTTTTTAATATATTCTTTATTTTTTTAATGCCAATCGACAGTTATTTTTAAACGTATTTATTAGGGCTATCGTCCGGCCAATGGCTATCTAAATTGTCGTTGTAGTTTCCGAGATAAAGTCATTTTAATTTTTGGACTGAAATTTATATCTCATCCCCAAAAGTATGCAACAATTTTTAATTTTTGGACTTGCAAATTTTAAATTGCAGAGTCGAAAAGAAATGCAAGAAATCGAAACAAAATGAGAAAATCATGAATATCTCGGGAACCAAAAGGACGATCGAAATGTCCTTTGGTCAGTTGGTAGTCCTTGTTAAGACGAGTTGATTGCCACAGGACTCATAAGGATCAGCAAGGATATGGCCAAGATAGAGCATGTTTTCTCTCAGCAAAAAAGTTCTTCTAACTCTGTTGTTTAAAGGATATTCGTCCTTCGGGTAACGTTGTCGTCCATCATGTATCCAGCACCATCTTCATGCCAAAGGACATCCCAATAGTCCTTCAAATGACGAAGTTACGATGGATTTTCGTAATTTTTGCCAATTTTCCATGCCTACCCCTTGTAGATTTTTTCGAAAAATTCTTGTTTGTTTTTTTAATATATTCTTTATTTTTTTAATGCCAATCGACAGTTATTTTTAAACGTATTTATTAGGGCTATCGTCCGGCCAATGGCTATCTAAATTGTCGTTGTAGTTTCCGAGATAAAGTCATTTTAATTTTTGGACTGAAATTTATATCTCATCCGCAAAAGTATGCAACAATTTTTAATTTTTGGACTTGCAAATTTTAAGTTGCGGAGTCGAAAAGAAATGCAAGAAATCGAAACAAAATGAGAAAATCATGAATATCTCGGGAACCAAAAGGACGATCGAAATGTCCTTTGGCCAGTTGGTAGTCCTTGTTAAGACGAGTTGATTGCCACAGGACTCATAAGGATCAGCAAGGATATGGCCAAGATAGAGCATGTTTTCTCTCAGCAAAAAAGTTCTTCTAACTCTGCTGTTTAAAGGATATTTGGGCTTTTGATTTCACAGTCGTCCATCATGAATCCATCCCTATATGCATGCCAAATATCATCCCAATAGTCCTTCAAATGACGAAGTTACGATGGATTTTCGTAATTTTTGCCAATTTTCCATGCCTACCCCTTGTAGATTTTTTCGAAAAATTCTTGTTTGTTTTTTTAATATATTCTTTATTTTTTTAATGCCAATCGACAGTTATTTTTAAACGTATTTATTAGGGCTATCGTCCGGCCAATGGCTATCTAAATTGTCGTTGTAGTTTCCGAGATAAAGTCATTTTAATTTTTGGACTGAAATTTATATCTCATCCCCAAAAGTATGCAACAATTTTTAATTTTTGGACTTGCAAATTTTAAATTGCAGAGTCGAAAAGAAATGCAAGAAATCGAAACAAAATGAGAAAATCATGAATATCTCGGGAACCAAAAGGACGATCGAAATGTCCTTTGGTCAGTTGGTAGTCCTTGTTAAGACGAGTTGATTGCCACAGGACTCATAAGGATCAGCAAGGATATGGCCAAGATAGAGCATGTTTTCTCTCAGCAAAAAAGTTCTTCTAACTCTGTTGTTTAAAGGATATTCGTCCTTCGGGTAACGTTGTCGTCCATCATGTATCCAGCACCATCTTCATGCCAAAGGACATCCCAATAGTCCTTCAAATGACGAAGTTACGATGGATTTTCGTAATTTTTGCCAATTTTCCATGCCTACCCCTTGTAGATTTTTTCGAAAAATTCTTGTTTGTTTTTTTAATATATTCTTTATTTTTTTAATGCCAATCGACAGTTATTTTTAAACGTATTTATTAGGGCTATCGTCCGGCCAATGGCTATCTAAATTGTCGTTGTAGTTTCCGAGATAAAGTCATTTTAATTTTTGGACTGAAATTTATATCTCATCCGCAAAAGTATGCAACAATTTTTAATTTTTGGACTTGCAAATTTTAAGTTGCGGAGTCGAAAAGAAATGCAAGAAATCGAAACAAAATGAGAAAATCATGAATATCTCGGGAACCAAAAGGACGATCGAAATGTCCTTTGGCCAGCTGATAGTCCTTGTTAAGACGAGTTGATTGCCACAGGACTCATAAGGATCAGCAAGGATATGGCCAAGATAGAACATGTTTTCTCTCAGCAAAAAAGTTTTTCTAACTCTGTTGTTTAAAGGATATTTGGGCTTTTGATTTCACAGTCGTCCATCATGAATCCGTCCCTATATGCATGCCAAATATCATCCCAATAGTCCTTCAAATGACGAAGTTACGATGGATTTTCGTAATTTTTGCCAATTTTCCATGCCTACCCCTTGTAGATTTTTTCGAAAAATTCTTGTTTGTTTTTTTAATATATTCTTTATTTTTTTAATGCCAATCGACAGTTATTTTTAAACGTATTTATTAGGGCTATCGTCCGGCCAATGGCTATCTAAATTGTCGTTGTAGTTTCCGAGATAAAGTCATTTTAATTTTTGGACTGAAATTTATATCTCATCCCCAAAAGTATGCAACAATTTTTAATTTTTGGACTTGCAAATTTTAAATTGCGCAGTCGAAAAGAAATGCAAGAAATCGAAACAAAATGAGAAAATCATGAATATCTCGGGAACCAAAGGGACGATCGAAATGTCCTTTGGCCAGTTGGTAGTCCTTGTTAAGACGAGTTGATTGCCACAGGACTAATAAGGATCAGCAAGGATATGGCCAAGATAGAGCATGTTTTCTCTCAGCAAAAAAGTTCTTCTAACTCTGTTGTTTAAAGGATATTCGTCCTTCGGGTAACGTTGTCGTCCATCATGTATCCAGTACCATCTTCATGCCAAAGGACATCCCAATAGTCCTTCAAATGACGAAGTTACGATGGATTTTCGTAATTTTTGCCAATTTTCCATGCCTACCCCTTGTAGATTTTTTCGAAAAATTCTTGTTTGTTTTTTTCATATATTCTTTATTTTTTTAATGCCAATCGACAGTTATTTTTAAACGTATTTATTAGGGCTATCGTCCGGCCAATGGCTATCTAAATTGTCGTTGTAGTTTCCGAGATAAAGTCATTTTAATTTTTGGACTGAAATTTATATCTCATCCCCAAAAGTATGCAACAATTTTGAATTTTTGGACTTGCAAATTTTAAGTTGCGGAGTCGAAAAGAAATGCAAGAAATCGAAACAAAATGAGAAAATCATGAATATCTCGGGAACCAAAAGGACGATCGAAATGTCCTTTGGCCAGCTGATAGTCCTTGTTAAGACGAGTTGATTGCCACAGGACTCATAAGGATCAGCAAGGATATGGCCAAGATAGAACATGTTTTCTCTCAGCAAAAAAGTTTTTCTAACTCTGTTGTTTAAAGGATATTTGGGCTTTTGATTTCACAGTCGTCCATCATGAATCCGTCCCTATATGCATGCCAAATATCATCCCAATAGTCCTTCAAATGACGAAGAAATGCAAGAAATCGAAACAAAATGAGAAAATCTTGAATATCTCGGGAACCAAAAGGACGATCGAAATGTCCTTTTGCCAGTTGGTAGTCCTTGTTAAGACGAGTTGATTGCCACAGGACTAGCAAGGATATGGCCAAGATAGAGCATGTTTTCTCTCAGCAAAAAAGTTCTTCTAACTCTGTTGTTTAAAGGATATTCGTCCTTCGGGTAACGTTGTCGTCCATCATGTATCCAGCACCATCTTCATGCCAAAGGACATCCCAATAGTCCTTCAAATGACGGAGTTACGAAGGATTTTTGAAATTTTTCCCAATTTTCCATGGGTTTTCCTTGTAAATTTTTAGGACAAATTTTAATCTCTTCACATAGATGCAAAAGTACTTCAACTTAAGATAGAAAAAGTATCTCACAAATTTTTATGCATCTCATAGTGTCGATACAAATGTATCTTAAAGACACAAGGCTTGTCTTCACTTGCCAGAGCAATTTGAGCGTCAGCTTGAAAGTTTGCAATGTTTTTGTCAGTATTCAGTACCAAAGCCTTTTAGAGTTCCGGACTAAAGGTATGCAATCATTTTCGGTAACATATTTCTGCTGGCAAAACTCTTAATACTTGCCTTACTTATTTCTTCATTCGTAGTTATTTTATTTGTATTTCATTGTACGTAGCCAAATGAAAACATTGCTTTGTAAATTCATTTGTATTTGTTGTTCTTTTATAACTACATCAATACATACATTTAAACATACATGTACATATAAAGATGTTTGTAAAGCATTTTTAAATTAAGATTAAATTTTTAATCCAACTTTTTTTCAAATAGTTTAAAATGTTGTAAGTATTTATTTTAATTTGATTCGCCTGTAAAGCTATACAAGTCTCAAAATATTCTAAAAGTCACTTACAAAAGTCACTTACAAAGTAGCAAGTGGGCATGAGGGACAGAAAATTAGATATTTACAGAACTAAACACATCCAGTTTCAATTTAAACATTGCATGGAAAAATGGGCAAATTAAAAGTTCAACGGATACCAAAAAAGTAAATACATTTATTTCATAATTCCATGTGAGCAAGACTAATATTTTTTACACAACAATAAAAGCTTAAAAGATAAACAACAAATACAATAATTTTGTATTAAAGCATAGCTGTTTCGTAGGTCAGCTACCCAATTTTAGAATAGGAAAAATATACTTTCTAAACATTCAGCAAATTTTGTAATTAAAAAAAATACAGGCAAGTGTATCGTAAACCAACAGCAAATATTTCATATTTATTGTAATAGTTATGTTTATTTTATTAGAAAGAATAAAAATAGAGTACATTTAAACCTAAATGCAAGCTGGTTAGTTAAAATTTAATTTACAATTTAATAAAGAATTTCCAATGATTGTCAAAATAAATTAATAATTATGCTTACACATATTAGAAAGAATAAAAATAGAGTACATGTCAACCCAAATGCAAGCTGGCCAGTTAATAATAATAAAGAATTTTCAATGATCGTCAAAATAAAATTAAAACCTAAGCGCCTAACTTCCTGTCAATTCAAGATCGGCGATCAATTAAGTGCAACATCGACAGCCAGAACAGATGTTTGCGTCAGTTGAGCACAAAGCGATAATGTGATTAGCTGTTAGTGGGGTTCAGTTGTTTAGTGTGTGCTCAGTTGATCAAGTATTTGCATAATGCCCGATCATACTATATGAATGTCATTATGCACGCCATATATTCGTAGCGAGTACTACGCTTAAATGAACTATGACAATCTGGTTGAAACCGAAAGTGTTAATTCCATTTAACGGCCATTACCAATTACAAAAGCAGCATTCTCCGAATATAATATATACTATATATATAGTGAAGTATTTATGGTGCTAAGGTTCCGGTTCTAAGGGTACAAAAAACCACAATTACTCCTAAGTAAAGTTGACTTTGACATGAAGTAATTTCGGTACTTTGGGTTTTCAGTTTGGCTTTGGGCCCTGGCTCATCAAGCAATTCACACGTTTTCGGCTGGCCAGAACAATAACTGGGCATTGTCCGTTGCAACGCTAGGAATCGGCTATAAATACGCGCTGGCGGTCAACAAAGTTCAACAGTCAACGAAGAGGCCAACAGCAGTCAGCAGTCAGCACTCAGCAGTCAAGAGCAGACGGGATAACAACATGCAGATCTATGGAATAACTTTGGCACTCGCCACGTTCGCAGCCCTGGCGATCGCACCTGGCGCCGCCACCTTCGGCAAGCTGGGTCTCGTGCTGGGCGCCGGCGCCACCGGAGGCGGTGGCTATGGCGGTGCCTATCCCTACGGTGGCTACGGAGGCGGTTATGGCGGTGGTTATGGCGGTGGTTATGGCGGCGGCTATGGCGGTGGTTATGGCTATGGCAACGAGAATGTGGTCAAGGTAATCAAGGTGTCGGTGGTGCCCGGAGGCGGCTACAGCGGTGGCTACAGTGGCGGCTATGGCGGTGGCTACAGTGGTGGCTACGGCGCTGGTTATGGCGGCTTCGTTGGCGCTGCTCCTGCGATTTCCACCTCGGCTGTCGTCACTCCAGTCGTCACTTCCGTGGCGACGCCTGTCATCGCTGGCGGTGCTGCAGGCGCTGGCTACGTTGGCGGTTTGTCCGGCGGTTTCGGCGGCATCGGCGGGATTGGCGGCATTGGAGGCATCGGTGGCGGCGCTCTGCCAGCTGGTTATGGCTTCGGCGCTGGCTACGGCGCCGGCGGCGGCTTTGGACTCGGCTTCGGTGCGCCTGCAGCTCTCGGCGGCGGCGGTTGGTGCTAGGGAATACACACTGTACACAGTAGACACGGTACTCAAGCGGTTGGCAGAAATACTTCTTTTTTTTTCTAATTTAAACGAAATGTAATAAAACATAAAATAAATTAAGCGCAAAAAAAAACGTATTGTTTTTAATGTGTTTACTGTGAAGGGAATATTTACGAAAAAAATTTAAATAGAAAATTGTTGGAGCTAATAACTGGCTTTATATTGCGAGTTCAATCGATAGATAGATGTGTGTTAAATAAAAGGGCCAAATATATAAGAAAAACATTTATACAACTTCTAATATTAGCTGGAATTCCAGTTAAAAATTGGCATCAAATTGTAAGATTTGTTGGTTGTTTGTAAATCGACATTTTACAATACTCGTTAAAGTCAAAAAAATATAATTCTTTTTAGTTTTAATAAAAAGATTAAGGCAATCATTGCGTTCTTTGTAAGAAAAACATTTAAAAAAATATATTAAATAAATGTCTATAACTTAAATCTATTGAATAATTGTAATTCGAGCTAAAAATATGCATTTAATTGAAGTCAAGCAAATAAAATAAATTGAATTCAAGAAATGTACTAGAACGTGTTCAATATGTTGATAAACTACTTTCAATCATTTTCTACAAACTAATAGGAGCAAAAAACACAATTACAATAAATGTATTCACTAAAATAGTTGAGAAATAACTTTAGTCATTTTTAACAACTGGAAATATATTAGATAGTTTTCTACAAGCAAATAAGGTAATAAGCGTAATATCTTGAATCATTTTAGACAACTGAAAATCGTTGAACAATTGTAATCAGCACGAATTGGAGTTAAAAATAGGCATTAAATTGTGAGATCTATCGATTGTTTATTTTGGGCTACATGTCGGGTGAAATTTCATAATACTCGCAATCGTCAGATTACCGCATACCAAAAGCCAACACAGATTGTTGACCTTCAAAAAAAAGGCGGCGGCAGGTGATAAATTGAAACTGAGAGTACGGCGAGAGAGTTGTGAACATGCACATGTACAGAGCAATGGCACTCTGCTGTGGACACATTCACTTAGCTCACAATATTCATATGGTAATGAGGTGCCAAAATGGCATAACCACAGCCCAAAGCCCAAAGCCCAAAGCCTCGCACATTAAAATAGGTGGCCCAAGTAAGAATGTAGTACGCAAGTTGGCTACAAATTGACTGTCGAGCCACAGATTCGAAACCTGAAATCTGGAAATGTGTAAATTAGTTGTGATTTCATATTTGCCAAGCCAAATCAGCCAATGACGGACCCAAGAGAGCTGCGTTTTGAAGAGTAGTTAATGCAAATGTAAAATGAACCAAGATCAACAAAACTATGCTTATAGTTTGCTGAGTTTTTAAAATAATTTAAAAAATTTGTTACATCACAAAATAGAATTTAAGCTATACATATGTATTGTAACATTGTAAACAAATTCTTTAGCTACCACACCCCAAAAAGGCATTAAGGGAAACAGAATATTTATCACGTGTTTTTTATGCATTTTCTTCAGTGTGACCGCTAATCGAATTTTGATGCTAATTGCAGTGTGAACAATAAGTATACATGTATTTTTGTATATGTATATATATATGTATTTTTTTTTAAATTATTTTATTTGTCTTTTTGAAATTAAGTATTATTGACTTCAAGTTTTAGCGAAGTTTAAGACCCGAAACTTTACAAAGACTTTTATAATTAAAGAAAAATAAATAAATGTAATGAATATGTATGGTAATATTTTTTTTATGTTCATTGAGGCCGAAGGAAATAACTATTTTCACATTATACGATTCTAAATTCCAAAGCGATCAGAAAGAGAGGGAGTCCCCTTAGGTTGAAACTAACAAATTTTATAAATAAACATTTACTTTAAGTGAGATAAGAATGTATATTTATTTCGGAATGCCTTTTAAATTGGCAAGATCAACAAGTAAATACATACTTAAAATAAATGTAGCATTTTAGGTGTAAGTAAAACATTTTAAATTTAAAAAAATTAATCTAAATAAACATCAATATAAGGCAATATAAATTTTCTAAAATTTGCAAGAGCAATAAAGAAAATCTGGCTGGAATGAGACAGAATTCAAAATGTTTTTGTTGCTTGAGATAATTTAAGATTATAAGGGCCCCGCAGCCAGTTCACTTTATATTTAAATCAAAATTAGTATTTAATATTCGTTTTGATATGACAGAGTTGAAAATAAGCAAAAATATATTTTTTACATAAATTAAGTTTACTTGATTTAATATAATAACTAATAATAACTAAAGAAAAATGAATACCATGAAACTGAATGCAAATAAAAAATAATAATAAAAAAAATGAATATTATTAAACAGTATTTCCATGCAGGGTATTAATATGTTCATAAAATGACCTCCGCATGATGAGTCGAAAATAGGCCAACTTTTGTGGGTTGCAAAAAGAAGCAAGTTGCTGTTCCTGTAGATCGTTAAAATGTGGAAAATATGATGCCGGCATGTGTTGTAATATAATCTTTTGGTCCAATTTGCATACACGATCTGGCCAAAGAAACGAGCCAGCAAAAAATGCCATTCAGCTGGTGGAACATAACAAATAGACCCAACGCGCCCTTTATGATGCGGACGTGGGACTAGTTTCAGTTTTCAGACTTGACTTGATTTGAGCTGGGCCTAAAGTTGACTTGGGATTTGTTTGTACAGCATTTGCGCGCTCGGTTAGCACATCAACAGATATTCCCATTTCCATTACCATCCACAGGCAATAGCTAGAGATAGAGACAGAGACAGAGACACAGACAGAGAGAGTGATAGAGACAGAGACAGACGCATGGTCATTGTCAGTAGCTACGTGTAGCCATGCACAAGATCTTGACTGAATGAATGACAATACGAGTATCAGTGTGAGTCTCTGGGCTCCTCAATATGCAAGCGCTTCCTATTGCTATAGCTGTATTATAATGAATGTGCCTAGTACATATAGACAACAGCACCCATACACGCGTACACTGAGCAAAAAATAACTATGTCTTTGAAATGGCTCAAGTGCGAAACTTTTATTGTGACTTATTTTTATGACTCGTTTTTATTGATTCAAAGATTCGATTTTATTGTTTTATTGGCTAAACGCTGTAACATTGATTTAATGTGACCAATCTTAACTGCTGCGTAACGAATACACTGCGATATTATGTTAAGGTTTTACTGACATGAATTTCTTTTGCTGCATCGAAAACAAAAATTTACAAATAATAATAAATTGCCATAAATTTGTATGTATCGCAAACAAAATAAAAATAGTTTGCTATAATATTATTAATTGCATCTTGTTGTGTATCAGAGATTGCATAGGAAAAGAACAGAAATAATTAATAATGTAGTTATTATTATTCATTTTAAAGATTATTAAGCCACAATAATTCAAAAAATAAAACATACTTTTCTTATTATTATTATTATTATTTTTTTTTAATTATAAATCAGGAATACTTCCAAATTTGAGGGCATAATTTAAATCTCTTAATTGAATGCCAAATGAAGCTTTATTTGATGCCTTTTTATATTTGTTCAGTTAGAATTCATATGGGTTGATTGGTTTCCGAACTGAAATTATAGCTTATTTTGTTGCACTTTTTATATTTCTTACATCTTCTTAATGGAGGACAGATCGTGAAGACTGCCAAACCTTTTTATTAAAAAGCTTTTAACCTTCATTTTATTTTTGTTTCTTTTTTGATACACGAAATTTAGTAATGTTTTTTATTGGCATTTTTTTTATTTTTTACATATTCTATAACTGCATTTTTACATTAATAAAGAAATTCACATTTTTGGAATTGTTTATTTTTAAAGTAAATGTAAGTATAGAAAATATAAAATAAATGAATATTTCATTAAATTTTGTTAGTTGTGTTGTGAATTATTTGTGGCGCAGAAGTAAATTTAATAAATAACAAAAATAAAAATAAATATATAATATATATTTTATAAATGCAAATTTTATTATTTTTGTTGGCCTTAGCATATTTCTTAAAACCGTGAAACTTTTTTATTAAAACCTCTTAACCAACAGCACACCGAAAATTCTTAATCAAATAAAGAAACAAGTATTTTTGGATATGGGTTGTGCTTGTAAAAACAAATATAATATTTTATTTTGTTTTATGTTATTCAGTGTGTGTGTTATTTTTTTTTTTTTTTTTTGAGTGTAGCGGTAATTTGGGAATTACCTGCGCTTCTTGCGAATCGTTTTGGCGGCAAACGGCAGGTTTATTTGCCCCGCGAGAGAGGTGAGAAAATATCTCAGTTTATGGTTAAGTAGTTGAGTTGACAGACGGACCGACGCACTGAGGAGAGATATGCCAAAATGCTGTACAGATGGATGGCTAGATAAACACAGATAGACGGACAGATGGACGGATGGATGGATGGCTAGATGGATGGCTAGCTGGGGACGCGCCTTAGTTTTTGGCATTTCGGTGTGGCCCATAAGTAACTATTTATGAATTAAGCAAACAGATTGTCGCTGTCGCTGTCGCCGTTGTTGCTGCTGCTGCTGCTGCTGCTGCTGCTGACGTCGCCGTCGATGTCGATGTCGAAGCCAAAGATGTGTATTATTAGAACGACACACACACACGCACACACGCACACAGTCGCGGCCAAATCGCGGCTCAGTTGGCCTATAAATGTGTGCGGATCGGCTTTGGGGAACATCAGTTGAGTTTTGCCCAGTCTCCAGGCACCACACACACCCACATCCCAAGCAAGAGCCAGCGAGAGAGCGACCGAGAAGCGAAGTGCGAGCGAGATGAAGCTGTTTGTGTGCATTGTTGTTGCCCTTTTGGCGCTCTCAGCGCCCGCCCAGGCTCTGCTGGGCGCCAAGATCGCCCTGCTCAAGGCCCTCGGTGGCGGCATCGGCGGCGGCAGCGGCTTCGGCTCCAGCGGCGGCGGCGCCAGCTACGGCGGCGGCTACGGCAGCGGCAGCTACAACGGCGGCTACGGCCAGGGATATTACACGCAGCAGAGCCGTCCCGTCTACAGCGGCGGCTACAGCAACGGCGGCGGCTACAGTGGTGGCTACAGTGGCGGCTACGCTAGCGGCTATGGCGGCGGCTATGGCGGCGGTTATGGCGGCGGCGAGCAGGTCATCAAAGTCATCAAGGTGGTGGAACAGCAGCCTAGCTACCGCTCCAGCGGCTACACTGGTGGCTACACTGGCGGCTACACTGGCGGCTACACTGGCGGCTACTCTGGCAGCTATGCCAACAGCAACAGCTACGCCAGCTCCGGCAGCTACGCCAGCTCCGTGGCCGCTGCCCCCGTGGCCCAAGCCGTGCCTGCTGTGACCTACACGGCGCCCGCTCCTCAGCCCGCTCCCGTCACCTACTCCGTGCCCGCTCCTCAGCCCGCTCCTGTGACCTACAGCGTGCCCGCTCCAGCTCCTGCACCCGTCACCTACTCCGTGCCCGCTCCCCAGCCCGTGGTGCGCGTCCAACCGGCGCCCGCTCCCGCTCCCGCTCCCGTCACCTACTCCGTGCCCGCTCCTCAGCCCGTGGTGCGTGTGCAGCCCGCTCCCGCCCCTGTGACCTACTCGGTGCCCGCTCCACAGCCCGCTCCAGTGAGCTACTCGGTGCCCGCTCCCCAGCCCATCAGCTACCAGCGTGTGCAGCCCGCGCCTCAGCAGTACGTGAAGACCATCAAGGTGATCGTGGACGAGGACAACAGCGGCGACAACAGCCACGTGCCCAGCCCGGTCTATGGTGCGCCTGCGCCCGTGGTCAACTCCTACTCGACGGCGTCGGCGGGCAGCGGCTGGAACAACGGCGGCTCTGGCTGGAACACCAACAACGGTGGCTGGAACAACGGCGGTTCGGGCTGGAACAACGGCGGCTCCGGCTGGAAGAGCGGCGGCATCTGGGAGAAGCTCGCAGCCGGCTGCTAAGCTGGCCAAAGTCGAGTCGCCATCACTGCCACAGCAAAGATGACCTCAGCGAAATTATCGCACTGGGTCGACGCGATATTGTTACCTACTTACGATCTACGATCTACAATCTACGATATACGATCAGCGCTAATCTAATCACTTACTCAGCTACTATTTTTTTTTTGTTTTTTGTGTCTAGCTCTTAAATGAAAAATACATCAACGACTATTGTACTTTATCTGAAAACTGTTTTTGCTTTTTATTATGCTGTGCAAATAACGCCAGGCGAGAAAAGAAACTGAAATAAAACACAAATCCTCTAAATGCCAATCGCCTTCTTCTTTTTTTGCGCCGTTCGCTGGACTCTCAAATTATTTTGACCTTATATTGCAGCGGGTTACATAATCGAGAACTTCAATCGCCGCTTTTGTTTATTTCGGGGGGAACTTTGCGTTCGCTGGCATTAGGCCATGGTCTGAGTTCATTGTGTTCTACGCACACAGCAGCAGAAGCAGCAACGTCAGCACATAAATCAGTTATCACCTAGCTGCTAACTGTGATCAAATGTCGATGCTAACGAATCTGACGCTGACGCGCTTTTTGTGGTTTGGCCAGAATAAGTCTAGTGCCATTTTGTGTTTTCCCCAAAAACAAAACAAAATTCATATATGTATTTAAATTCACCACCAAATAGGGATGACAGCGAATGCTCAAAACACTCACCACGTGAATTCGGGCTTAATTAAATGTATTTATTGGTTTCTGTTTGAATTATAGAAAAACCCATTAGGGCTATTAATTTTCAAAACATTGATTTTATTAAAATGCTAAATTAATTGATTGCATTTTATTGGTTTAGCAAATTTATTTTTCAAAATTTTAATCAATTGATTTATAAATTTAAAGAATTCCGTGAAATTGATAAATTATTTGATTTCAATTGTAATAAATTAATCAATTTTTAGTTTCAATATATTCATTTTAATAATTTAATTTTCTAAAAACATTTTATCAACTTCCCAATGTATTTAGTTTGTTTTCATTTATTTAATTAAAGTGTTCAATTGATTTATTCCAAGTGTAACATTTTTATAAATATAATAATTTTGTTAGGTTTTCTCAATTGAACCAATGAAATGCTAATTTATAATTTTCTTAATATTTCACGTTTTTAATAATGACGTATAATATAAATAATATCATTATTTATGTATGCAAATAGACAGAATCACATGTTTAATATGAACTATGGAATACAATTAAATCCCATTCAAATAATTGCAGAATATGAAGCTCACACCTGAAATTCCTGCATCCATTTAATAAATCGAATCCGAAGAATATTCGAATGTCAAGTGCACCTTCCTCCAATCGAGCATCAATCAATTAGCCAAAGGCAAATGCAGGTGTCTGCACTAATGGGATGTTACCTGGAGTTCCCAGGCAGTCGAGTGTGGCGAGCGTGATCGATGTCTGATGCGCTTCGGTGTCAACGTTGCTGGCCCCCGTTGGGCGTTCAGCCGTGGCGGGCAACATCCGGCCAGAATGGGGCATATAAATAAGCCACAATATTGTCAGCAGCTGCAGTTGATTCCACTACCATACAATGCGCATACGTGGCGGCTACTTAATATTGCTCATGCTGCTGCCAATGGCAGCTGCCGGCAAAACAGCAGCACAGCAACAACACCAGCCGGAGGACAAACGTGCGACCAACGGTGCGTATGCGTAACGCAAAATCGAAAGATCTAAAGTCGAAATATGACAATAACAATTACGAAATGAGAACTTTAAAGACTAAATAAATAAATGACTAATCAAAATAACTCTTTGAACGATTAGATTACGGTCCCTGGATACAGATCAGCTCGGCTGTGCTGCAGCTGGTGCCCGACGAGCAGACGCAGCTGCTGCTGCTGCAGACGCACGAGGGCGGCAACGTCGCCAGCACCGCCAGCCACCTGCCCAACTGGCATCACAGCCCTGGTCTGCCTCAGGACCACGAGCCGCGCCACAGCGTCAGCGACAATCTGGACTTTGAGCGGCAGCCAACGCATTACGTCAAGTCCCATGGACGCTAGTGACGATTGCTCTCACTAATTGAATTTATTTTTATTGTTTTTATTATTACATTTATTTTCTTTTATATTTTTACAATATTTTTTATGGAAATTGATAGTTTTATTTATTTATTCCTTTTACAGTATTTTGTTTTTGCTTACTAATTGAATTTATTTTTATTGTTTTTTATTATTTTTCTATTATTCAAAATAATTTAATTTATTTTTTTTGTATTGTATTTTGCATTACGTTTGCTAATTTTATTTATTTTTTTTAATTTTATAAATTATGTTTTTGCATACTAATTGAATTTATTTTTAAAGTTTTTACGATTTTTCTTGTATGCTTAATAATTAAATTTATGTTTTTTGGATTTTTTTTATGTATGAGAATATTTTATTTTTTATATTTTTTGTATTTGCTTACTAATTGAATATTTTTTTATAATTTTGATTATTTTTTTTTTATGTTAAACAATTAGTTTTTTTTTTTTATATTTTTATTGCACTTTAATAATTAATTTGTGTTTTAATTATATTATTTAGTTTTTTCTTACCAATTGAATTTATTTTGTTTATTATCTTTCTTTATGTTTACTAATTTATTAATTATTTATCATATTTCTTTATGAAGTTTAAATTTGATTTTTTGCACTTCATTGTTTTATCTTTATCAATTTATAATATTTACATTTTTTATAACATTTTTATTTATTCAATGCAATACAAAATCAAGCAACGATTGAGCTGTGGTTTTTAGTAATTCCATTTATTTGTTGCATTTTTGCTTAGAACTTTTACTTGATGAATTTATTTGTTGTATTATAATTTCACATGATGTTTGCGATTTGAAAGAATTTTGTTATTTACTTGTACTTTAAGACGTTTACAAACTGGATTCGCGATTTTGCATTAACATTGCATTTATTTCTATTTATATAGTATATATTATGAAATTTTGTTTTTGGTTTTTGCAAGCGAACTAGGAAGTAGAGAAAATGTCCGTCATCAATCAATTGAATTAATTCAAAAAGTGAAAGATTACTACTTGGTCCGTTGATCAACTTGTTGAAAGGATTTGCATCTTCTTTGGAGGCGCCATCTGAGAAGCTTCGTGATTCACCCCCTTGAGGTTTTGGGTTTGATCTTTTGCATCCATGGCGTCAATGTTTAGTTGTTAGCTTGCTAGTTAAAAATTGTAATTGTCGAGCTGGGAATAATGCTTGTTTTGTATTGTTTATAGATTGTTCAGCAGCTAGCAGCAACGCTTGCTGAAATGGAGGCAATTTCGTATGATTATTTGATAAACTTATGTGATTTATTGAAAGGACACAATATGTAATATACAATATAGTTAAGGTGATACAAAAAAAAAAACAAAAAACAAAATATTGGCTATGGGAAACGAGGGGGGCGGGAAATCGGAGTTACGACTATCACAGTCTTAGTGCAGATCGAGCTCGTGATGATGGTTATCGAGCACATGCAGCTGATGCTCCAGCTCGAGCTGCTGCTCCACGTGCTCCTCCTCGGCCTGGTGCTCCAGCTGCTGCTTCTCGTGCTCCTCGCGATCCTTGAACTCGTACAGCGTGCTGTAGCTGAACGCGCCCTTGCCGTGATCGATGCCAGGCACCGGCTGCTCCTCGTGGTGCTCCTCATGATGCTGCTCCTCATGGAACTCCGGCTCGTAGTGCTGCTCGTGATGCTCGCTGGCCTCGGCGTACTCCTCGCCGGCATCGCTACTGCCATAATCCGCCGGGAAGCTGTGCTCGCTCAGCTGCTCGCCCAACCCGCCCAGATGCTCGGGCTCGTGCTCGGCATGCGAGTCGCTGAAGTCCAGCTTGGACAAGGCCTCGCCGCCGCTCAAGGCGCCGGCATAGCTGCCGAGGAGGCCGGCGGACGGGATGCCGCCAATGTAGCCCGAGTGGACGAACAACGCCTGGGCGAGCAGGAGAATCAGTTTCAAGCGCAAGCTGAACATTTTATGCGATAGTGATGGTGTTTTTTTTTGGAGGAGTGTGTGAAGCAGTTGCTACTTTTGGCTACCGACGCGGCGAAATGGTGCAAGTCGACTATTTTCTTTTCGGCCAGCGCTGTGGCATTTATACGCTGCCTTTTGGCACACATTTTCCTGCATTTTCCAGCCGCAACCAACAGCAGCAGCAGCAGCAGCAACAACATTTTTGAGCTGCGCTTTTGTTTGGCTTGGCTTCACTTGGGCCATCCATGTTGCAATGGACATCTGCCGACGACGACGACGGCTGCAGCTGATAATTTTGTGCACTTATTGTACAGATTACGTATACGCCTGGCTAGCTGGCTAGCTGGCTGGCTGGCCAGTGAATAGCCGCAATTATGAGAGGCGCCCGCCACCGCAGCAGCAGCAGCAGCTGTTGCAACGTGCGTATACGTAATATTTGTGGCGCAGCGGCCCCAGTTCTATGCCAGGTGAAAATATTACGTGTTGCATAACGAATTTCGAGGCGCTGTATCGATCTTGTCAAGGCGAAGCAGCCACGTCGATGCGGAAGCAGCCGCCGCACAACCACACACACACACACACACACAACCTCCAACCTTCCGCCGCCCTCCTCCAAGCAAGCGATCGCAGCTCGCAGCTCGCACGCAGTCGCCAAGTGGCAACTAATTGTGTTGATCAACAAAACGGAAACGATGGCCAAAACGATTGTAGAATGGCCCAAAAAAAAACTTAAACACAAATAACAAACTCCAGCAGCGACGAGGGTAGCTCGAAGAGTTGGCAAACGAATGCAAGCTGCAGTCGCTGCGATTGTGCAACGCCAGCCACTGTGGCAACTGTGGCAACCACTCTCTCGACACTGTGGCAATTAAATGCGTTAGCCAGCAGAGCGACAAGGCAGCAGGTTGTTGCAGCTCGCTGATGCGACGACTCATCACCAATGCCAAGCAGCCGACTGCAGAAGATTGCCGAAGTAATCACCGCGAAACAGCAAAAGTATCACTCATTCAATTAGACGTACGCAAAGATACAAATGTATCTGTATCTGTATCTGTATCTGTGACAACAATTTGCCGTGGTTAACTCGAAATATGCGTTGGTTTTGTCATGGCAATTGCGACATTGAAAAATGCCAACAAAACTTTCTGGGGCTAACAATAAATTGCACTTATATTCAGTTTAATATGGAAATTCGGAAATAAATAATGAACATTACGAAAATGAATTGTTATATGTTGATTATTTACAATGCAATTTCGGTAAGAAAATATATTATGAATAACAATAAATATTAATATTATATTTTAAAAATAAATCATTGTAATATACCGTAATAATACATTTTGATTTTGACAATTAAACTAAGTGAAATATATTGTATGTAGCTTGCAATTCTGAATGAGAGTGCGGTAAGAATAAATAATAAATATTAATAAATAATAATAAGTATGATAATACAATTAAATGCATAATCCTGTCATTATTTAATTTGAAATTTAAACAAACTTGCGATCTTCATTAATTCAGAATTTCTAATCTCTTTTATATACAACAAATTTGTAATTCATCAAAATGTTAAAAGTTCCCATGAATCATTCAAATTACTGCTTTATTTGTATGCCAAACAAACATTGGGAGATCATAAGTGAATCATTTTTTGAGCGCAGCATTGAATATAAATCGCACACATATTTTGAGATAATTTATTATCATCCGGCATATCTAATCCGTGAATAATTGTTGAACACAAACCATTTGACCTAATTCAATTTATATGCAAAGAACATTTACAGTTCAAATTACTTTACGAAAGATTTTCAATACGATTCAACCGAATCAAAATAATTTGTTAATAATAGGAGAATAACTCTATATATATATATTTGATTATAATATAATATATATATAATATATATATATCTCTATAAATATTTGATTTATTCTGCAATATTTGCGAATTAATGAAATTTGCTGCCAAACTTTATCTAATGGAATTGATACATGCAAGAAACTGTTGAAGATAATTATGATTAAAAATAGTTTCAAATTATAGTACAATAGATTTTCAATCTCATTGAACAGGTAAAAATATCTCTCTAAGAAAAATATTAACATTATTCAATCTATTTCAAAATTATATTCTTAACATAAACAAGTTTTAAAATTTTACTTACAATTCAAAAAAGATCTGCGTCGTCAAAAGAAAATAATTTCTCAATAATTTATTGTATTTAAAATGTTCAAAATATGTTTTACTCTAATTTATGAAATTGTTTCCCAACTATAAAAGTAATTAAAATCTCTTTCACAAATATATATGTATACATTGAAAGTGTTAAAATAGTTGGCACGTATATAGGTGAAGAAAATTGCTGAACAGCTAAATTAGAATACTCATCGGGTGCATTTCACAAAGTTGGCTGCAGTCGAGTATTTCCCAAGTGAATAAATGCACGCTAAGCCCGAGTTATTTGTAGAGTAAGAAATTGCGATTGTGTTGCCCAAAAACATTCACTGAGTCGTGAATATACGATACGAGTATGTGCGGGTACTCGTGCTCGTCGTACACGTATAACAATTAGCTTACACTTTTATTCATCACAGTTTTTGACACATTGCCTGCCACAACTTTTCAGCTGCAAGCAGTCGTGGTTGCTGTTGCTTTTGCTGTTAGCGTGTCAGTAGCAACAACAGCAACAACCACAGCAACAAAAACAGCAACAACAACAACAACAACAACGACGATAATAGGAGCAAGCCAAGCGGGGCAATGGGGCACAAAACTTTTGCGCACACAAATTACCAATGTAATAAGTTGTTGCTGTAGTTGTTGCTGTTGCTGTTGTTACTGCTTATTACTGCTGTTGTTGCTAGTGATTGCTGCGCGTACTCCCACAGTAACCACAACACAACACAACACCACCAACAACAGCAACAACAACAGATACAGCAACAGCTACAACGGACAAGTTAGTTATTAATTCGCATTTTGTCGGTAGCATTTCCTAACGCAAATATTTCCATTTTTTATAGTTTTGTTTTACTTGTGTTTTCATCTACCCTGTAAGTAAAGAAAACGGCAGGCTGGATATATTACAAAATATTAATTGTATTAATCTTGTAAATATAATTTTATATTTATGCTGTATATTAATAACAAAATCTATAGCTTGCTTAATTAATTAAATTTTTTAATTACTTTATTTTACATTTTGGACTTGAATTGTACCACATTTGTATTTTATTTAAATATCTTAGATTAAAATAAAAAATAATGCAAAATTAGCTATTAATACTTAAGTCTATGATAAAATAAATTTTATTAAAAATATTTAATGTGTATTATTTGTGAATAGAAATATCATTATCATTTTAGTTGTCTTAAATATTTAGTAGATTTTTGTATAGTTTGGACTTGAATAGTTCAACATTTTGATTGTGTTTTAGCTCAAGATTTGAGATTAAAGAAAAAAGTGTTAAAGAAAAACTAGAAATACGTTATTCTATTATAAATAATAGCTGCAATTACTTGAATAAAAAATTTATGTAATTTACAATTAATATATTCTATATCATGGATATGAATAGCACGATATTTTAATCATTAGATTAATAAAACATGGTCAATAAATTATTTCACTGCAATGAAAGTGACTTATTATGAGATTAAACATTTCTTAGTTGATGACTTGAAAATGTAAATTAAGTCTGTTGCTCTTCGTATAGAGGGTATATGCCAGTCGGGCCTGCTCAACTAGTTCTTTATTAAGCTTTTGCTTATTATTTTTGTAAAGTTGAAAACAAACTTCTGATCGAGTCAATGGCCAGCTGTTACGGGAAGCAAATGATCACTGATCAATAATCGTTTGAGGGTTGGGAAAGCGATTAGAAACTTTGTAACTTTTGTTGGCCTGGGTTGGGTTTGGTTAAACTAACTTGTGTTGTTGGCGGTTGTTAAACAACTGGGCACGTGTTGTGGCTCAATTGAACGCGCAGCAGCTGATTAAGCAGAGAACTTCCCATTCAGACTCCAAAGAGACTAATAAATATATATATTGCATTGTCATGAAATTGCAACCATTTGCCTTTGAAGATGCCACCTATAAAAGGTTGTTGGGCAATTGCAGTTATCAAATAGAATGTCGCCATTGCTATCGCTGTTGCCACCGCTGCTGCTGCTGCTGCAGCTGCAGCTATCGTGCCCCATCACAGCCGCTGCAGATGCTGCAGCCCAAGCGATTGGATTGTTGGGTCGCAACAGCGCTGTGACCAGATTCCAGATGAATCTGCTGCAAGAACAATTGGACAAGATCTGCAACGCAATCCTGGAACGCAGTGCCGATCACTCGACAGTCATTCCTGAAATGCAACGCATGAGCTTCGTGCTGCAAGTCGACGCTTGCCGCAACGTCAGCGTGCCCCTCAACCGCGCCCAAGACCTGCTCAATGAGCCCAGCTTCTCTCTGCGCCGACCGACGGTCATCTTCATCACCGGCTGGGGCTCGACCATCAACAGGTCAAACGCCGGGCCCGTGGCCAAGGCTTTTGCCTGCCGCAACGACACCAACTTCATGGTAAGCTCGACTTCCAGAATTATTTGCACCTTCTTTGCGATGTGCGCAGCCTGTTCTCCATCAGTTGTTTTTAGTTACATCTAGTCAGCAAGTCCGGTTGGCAGTTAGTTGCTTTTATTTCCTACAAATAATAACTAATTCATTTAGTATTGAATTGATGCTGGCAAAGTATTGTATATTCATTTTAATTTTTATAACTCACATTTTGCAATAAGTTCAGTTCAGAATGGGGTTTTTATTTACTAATTAAATTTGCAGACAGACAGTTTATTTACATTTTTGTGGCTCATATTTTACAAGTTCCGTTAAGAGTTGGTTTTTAATTTATTAATTAAGTTGGCACAACAATTTTGCCAAATATTAAAATATTTTACAGACTGCATATTTACAGATTTGAGGCTCATAACTTACAATAACAACAGTTAATAGGTCTGCTCCCACAATAAACAATTAATTAAGTTAATTAAATGCACACAAATTATTGCCAAATATTACAGTTCAGAAAAAAGTTCAGTTAAAAAGTAATATTAGCAGATAAATCTGTTTTTACACAAACTTTTAGTTTGCATTTGATTATTAAAATTCGAGTATTTTGCAGACAGTATGTATTTTTATTTTTACTACTGCAACAAGAACAATTGTAGCTGGTATTTTATTATCAGCATTTGAGCTATCTTCGTCTTCTCTTTTATTTCATAATATAATATGTAAAATAAAATTATTATTCTAACTTGTTCAACTGCAACTTTATCAATTGCATCTCATAAAATTATCAAACAGTTGCTAAAAATTCACATTACGGTTCATAAAATTTACAAATAATTCAATTATCACATTTAAGAGCTGGCAGATAATTTTATAGATAAACTGTATTTAAACTAATATTTCTCTCATATTTATCTTACTATTACAACAAATAGGACCTAAGGAATTGGGATTTATTTATTTTATTTCACTGAAAGTTAGTGGTCACCAAAAAAAATTAATTTAATAATATAAAATTATTTGACAGTTTATAAAAACATTTTTTAAATTAGAGGAATTTCAGCTCATATTTGTCCAATAATTATAATAAGATTAGTTAAAGAATTCTATTAGCAGATTTATTTAACGAAATAGTATTAGTTGGCACAAAAATACAAATAACGTTGATTTCATAAATGCTAGCAAAAATATGCACGTATTTTGCATAGTCAAATTTTTTCAGCAATTAGAATTATTAAATAACTTTTTTAATTTCATGAAAAGTTAGTGCCCAAAAAGTTGACAACCAGCAGAATAAAGCGGCATTAGAAAAGTAGTTTGCAGACAACATTTCTAACACTCCAAATAGACTGATTGTTTCTTGAATTTCATTCCAAGTTGCTATTTAAAATAGATGTAATAGTAGTTTGATATCGCTGTGCTTCACAGATATTAGTTGATATTATTTGTTTGATTTCAAGAAAAGTTTGCGCTCAAAATGAGATTAATTATTTGTAGTTTTGGCGAATGCCAGCACATGAATAAAGTGTCATTTAAAAAGTAGTTTTCAGACATCATTTCTAACACTCCAAGCAGATTGATTGTTGCGAGAATGCCAAGTTACAAATAAATACAATAATTTATTACTAATATTTACTTTGCTCCACAGATACTGGATGCCGCGAACTTCATCCGCACCTTCTACACGTGGGCGGCCGTGAACACGGAGACCATTGGACGCTTCGTGGCCCAGGCGTTGCTGAAGCTGGATCGCAGATACGTGACGAGGAACGTGCATGTGGTGGGCCACAGTTTGGGGGCACAGATCGCCGGGGCAACGGGCAGGTATTATGCGGAGCTGGGCGATGGAACGAAACTGCCGCGTGTCACGGGACTCGATCCGGCCAATCCGTGCTTCTACGACAACGAAAGGCTGCCGGGCACCCAAAGTGGCGATGCCAGATATGTGGACCTCATAATCACGAATCCGGGCTTGGCGGGCACCGCTGACGACGCTGGCGACGGCAACTTCTTTGTACAGGGCTTGGTGCCCATCAAGAGCGGCTGCACCGGACTGGAGGCCATTGGCTGCTCTCATCAGCGGGCCGTCGACGTTTTCACGGAATCGGTTTATCCGAATAACACGCAGAACTTCAAGGGCAATTATTGTGCCGCCTACGCGAACCTTTGGACTGGCCGAACTTGCAGCAACATCCGAACTGCGACCATGGGCTATGCGGCCACAAGATCGGGACTCTACTACGTGGAGGCGAATCCATCGGAACCCTATGGCAAGGAGGCCGATCCAGCCACGTTTACGGCCAGCGATAGTGCTTGCGGTGCCTGCAATGCCGATCTTTAAGCTCGCCCAGCAGAGTATTGGCCATATTGGGACAATAAACGAACATTGATTAATCTCTTTGAAGTTTTCCGCATTGCAAAGGGTCTCGCACAGTCGAAACAGGCGTGTCATGTTTCTGGGAAGGGGCAATAGAATTTATTTCCACAAGTTGAGCGCACATTAAATTGAATATGCGAGGCGAGTCATGGATTTAGTACAAAATGAAAGGCTATGTTGCTAGATTATAGTTGGAGCATAACTCACAAAAATATGCAGTATGAGATATCAAAATTAATTTACTACATTTTTAATTTGAACTAAAAAGGAGACATATCATTCGATGAGTTTTTAAACTTAAAATAAATGCTGAAGACAACTCAGCAGAAAAATACTTGCAAATTCATCGTCAAAAAAACATTAGATTTTTTGCAGTTTACAGCATTTATAATGAGGCTTCATTGTAGCTGAAAATGCTAATTCGTCAAGAGAAGTTTTGAGCAAATCAAGATTGAAAATTTACTTCCAATAGCTGTTAAGTTCAAATTAACTCAATGAAATAATTTTCAAATTTAAATGTAATATTTTAGGGAGAATTTAGAGAGAATTATTGAACAGATTTGTATGGAAAATTTATATTCAATGGCTTTTAAGTTCAATTAATTAGAATTAGAATTTTTTATTTATTTTAAAATTGTATTTATTATTACAAAAAAATATCATCAAATGTAAAAACAATTAAAGTGCTCCGTACTATACTCGCGGAGCGTTATCGTTAAATTTTCAAACTTTGAAATTGATTTACAACTTTTTCAAAATATAAAATATATTTGTCATATATATACTCAAACAATTAAAGTAGTCTGCAAAATGTGAATAATTGGCGCAACTACAGCCAAAAAGAAATCGTTAAATTTTCAAATTTAAAATTGTACAAAAATTGCTATAATTTTATTTCTTTTATTGACTCTCGCTGTCGTCGATAAATATTATACTACTTAAAATGGAATGTGTCGCTCATCTAAAGCCCATTTGCATGCGATGTTATGCAAGCTGTCGACTGCAATCTCAGATATCAATTAATTGTCAAATCATATCATAAATTGTCGGCAAATCCGCCGATATGGGAATTTCCACATCATGCACTCCTTAATGACATTCAAACGTTCTGCCGAAACAATTGCGAAACACAGCGCAGCAAATACACTTAAAAAATGAAAGTCAAGATATATGGTATATATAGGAAATGCATCATTAGAGTGCCTCAAATGTTTGGCTGTTGTTCGTGTTTTGGTTTGGGAAATTTTTATGAGTGCCGCTGATGTCAACCAGTTCTTTGTGACGTCGCAACGTCGGCTTCGCGGCTCTCGGAATGGATCGACAACACGTCTGCAGCATAGTAATGGCTCCATTAATATGATTTGGGCGTAGCTCAACTTGTGTGGGAGGGAAACATACTCTCAGTGCTGGGCGGATGATAGTGACTTAGTCATAGACTTCGTGGCGCGACAGATCACTTAATGCTGTTGATAATCGTTGTAAAATCGCTGCAATTTAATATGATTATCAAGGTTGCGGTCAATCGCAAGATTATGGGATATAGACTAAGTAAAAAGCATTTAATGCCAGCTACTTTTTATACTAAAGTAATTCAGTAACCTAGAATTACAAAATTTCATTTAATTTTTATAATATTTGTTAGCACTGGGATATATAAAAATCAATCTAGAACAAATTTATTTATTTTTATCACATTAATTTCCACAACAGAAACGCAGTTACAATGTAATAAATGTCTCAAAAAATAAATGCTTAAAATAAAATGTAACAATATAAGTTTGTTTAATATAAATTTCAATTTATCTTATCGATACAGTGACAATTGGGGTAGTTTTATTTTTGTGTCAAAAGTGAGATGAGAAAAAAACCTATAAAAGAAAAATATATCAGAATTCTAAGTAAAATAAGAAATTCTTTTTTTTGTTTTTTTAATGTCATATTTTGTTTTCATGGAAAAATATTTGCAGTAAAATGTTCGAATGTGAAATGAGAAAAAATCGATAAAAGAAAAATGTAAAAGACGTTTGCGTTCTTATCAGGCGTAGAGTATTTAGGCAGCCGGACAATTGTGATCGGCTCTAAGTGCTTTGTTATTTGTGTGTAGAGACAAGCGACAATCTCGATGAAATATAAATAAATAAAATATATTGAAGTGTGTCGTAATCAGTGTTTGTTTTGCTTTGTTTTGGTTCAAAGACGATTTACTTTCGTTCAGTATTCGCAGTAAGATGCAGATGTGAGAGGAACTGGCAATCTGAGAATGTCTATTAGGAGAGGCGAAGGCGAGTGAGTGAGATTGTCGAATCTAATTAGGCAAACAAACAAGTGAACCTTATCTGATTGTTTCGATGTGCATGAAATACAACCATTCTCGTACACTCATATACTCACATATACTCGTACACTCGCACTCGCACTCGCACTCGCATTCACATTCGTATTCGCTTTCGCATTCGCACTCGGATTCGGAGATTCTAAAGGCCTACATGGACGGGGGGTCAGTATAAATACTAGGGCTCTGCGATTTCCGGCGTTCAATGCGATCGCGACAAGTGTCTGGAATGGATCCGAAGCTGAGTTTAATTGGAGTCGGACTGCAGCTGCTGCTGCTGGCCAGCGGGGGCAGCGGCATCGAGTGGACGGTTCCCGATGTCCTTGGCTCCATCGCCAATGTCGGCAGCAGCATCATCGATCCCAAGCTGCTGCCCACGCCCGACTCTCTGCTGCAGAGCAGCAAAAACCTGCTGGTCGGTCTGCCCTTCGAGTACGTTTCCTCCTCCATCAATTACCTTTGTGAGTGGCAATAGTTGTGTGGTGAAAGCGATGATTATAAACTCTCTTTCTGCAGGCTCGCAGGCACTAAGTTCCAATAAAATCAAATCAAAATACACACCGGATGTAAACAAAATATTCTTCCAACTGCGCTACGGCTGCAGTCGCGAATCGTTCCCCATTCTGGAGGCCGAGAAGATGTGGCACAGTCCCCACTTCGATCCCAACAAGAACGTCGTCATTCTGGCCACCGGCTGGACGACGCAGGTCAACGATACGGAAACCATTGACAACTTCGCACGGGCCTTCAATTGTCGCGGCGATGCTAACTTTGTGGTGAGTCGACTGACAAGTTAAACCGATTTACATCGGTGAATCAAATTTACTTGCCATGACAATTGTGGCTTGGAATTAGTCTTTCAGTAGGGAAAGTTAGACCTAAAGTTTGATTACCAGTTGCAAATGAAAATTATTAAAAATATTTATCGTTAAATTATATTGTAGAATACTATAGCTGAGGCCTTGAGGCATATGCCTCATCATAATGTTATTAATTTTCATTTTTCTTGGAGATGAAATTGATCAGAAGAATTAAATTTTATAGTAGAATAATGAAGCTGATGCCCTGAGGCCAAGTTATTCTTATTTTTTTGGGGGATGAAGTTGATCAAAAGCATTAAATTCTACAGCTCAGTTTATAACACAAAACTACCTTATTACTAAATTTAGTAGTTTGAATTGATCAAATACCTTATATCGAATTTGATTTATATTTCCTAATTGAGTAAATTAAAAAACTTGTAAATGTTATACATGAATAATATAGCTGAAGCCTTTTGGCTGTTTCAGTTAATAACATAAAATTTCACTACTTTTTTAATAAATAGTTCAATAAAGTTGTTGGCTTTGTTGGGGCTGAAACTCATCAAATATGTTGTGCGAATTGCAATTAATTAGATAAAGTTTTCGAAATTTTAAACCATTGATACTATTTATTTTCGATCCTATAATTTACTTTTTACAATAGAAGAACATATTTTTACCCCAACAATTCTACAATTAGTTTTCAGAGCTGCTCTCCATTATATTATTCTTCCGCAACCTCACTTATTCTCCTCTTACCTGATCTGCCGATGATCAAGCTCTTATCACGCTCAATGTCAATGTTGCTGCTTCGCTTGTTGATAGCACTGCGACCTCATAAATTTTCGCTTGCGACAAATTAAATACGCAATGCTATAATTTACTAGTATTCGTACGATGACGATTGCAATCATCTGTTAATTCTCGTTTAACATATGTCGCAAGTAAAACGGCTTTTGAGATGCCTCCATCTTGGGAGTAAAAGTTGTAATTCAACTTCTCTGAGAAGCGCTGCCAGATTTATATAAATTAGTCTGAGCCTATAATCGGATTACCTGTGCACAGATACATCTTTTTTATTCCGTTTTTTTTTATTGGTTTAATTGATGATAACTCTGACACAATTCTTAGCATTTCCACAATCCCATAAAGCTTTAAGCGTTTAATTGATTCGTAGAAATCGTAGGCCGCAACAACTAATTAATCGAGTGTCTTCTCTATAAATAAGTCAAATATCAAAAAGTATTTCGGAGTTTTGTGGAACTATTTAATAAAATCCGTGTTTTATTAACCAGCTGCAATAGAACAGTTCATGAGTTGGACAATCTTATTTAAGCTCTCATCGAGCCCACCACTTAGCTGAACCGCCCCCTGCTATTTCGATGATCATTCCTCCTAGACACCCACACACATGCTCTTCGCACACATACAGACATATTTTTTTCACACACATATATACACGCACCGATTACCAATCGATTACCAGCCGCTTACTTTGTCAGAATATATTTATTTTCTTTGTCTTGACTGAGTAAAGCAAAAAGTGAGCTAGAAAGCAACAATTTGTTGATGCTTGCAAACTTCAAATTAAATTACTAAATACCTTCATGCAGGTTTTGGTGGAATTGACATTTCAAAAAAGAAACAAATCAATATTAGACACCGACAATTTTCATGGAATATATTTTTTGTAGCAGAAAATAAATTGAAAATTTCTTTGCCCTTGTCTCAACTGACTAACAAACAGAAGATCCAGCAATTTGGAGCAGATATAAATTGATTTGATATGAAGCTGACATTGTAAAACAATATGCGCGTTTAAAAAGTTAAAGAAAAAATGGACATCCATATTTAACCAACATTATATTCATTTATATTGTATTCATTTATATTGACGACAAGTGATCAAAATATTAATTGCGAAATATTGATAGTATATATTTTAAGTTTTAATATATTAGAAAGTTGAAATTTGCATTTATTTATTTTCCAGCATTTAGTTTGTTTTGTAATTTGTAGCAAATGTATATGAATTCATTTTAAAATATTCATTTTAACCAATTGAAGAAAAATGTAAAATGAAATGTGAACTTTATAGTTCTTTTTTAAAATTGAAAGTACAACATGATAGTAAAAATAGTAATTAAGAAACTTTAAATTGTAGCATATTAAATTTATATGTGTTTAATTTGCAATGTTTGTAAATTATTTAACAAACTGTAGTAAATTTGTAAGTTGCTAATTGAATTATTTTATTTTTTTGTTTATTAATTGTATTATACCTGTCTTTTAGGCCCTGGACGCTGCCAGCTTCGTGGACACACTGTACTCGTGGTCGGCCTTCAACACGGACGACCTCGGTCTGCACCTGGCACGGGGGCTGGTCAAGCTGCTGGACACCGTGGACGAGAGCAGAATCCATCTGATCGGGCACAGTCTGGGAGCGCATATTGTGGGTGCCGCTGGTCGCTACGTGCACCAGCTGACGGGCAAGACGCTGGCCAGGATAACGGGCCTGGATCCCGCCAAGCCCTGCTTCAACGAGGGCGAGATGCTGTCGGGTCTGCTGCGCGGCGACGCCAAGTTCGTGGACGTGATTCACAGCAATCCCGGTGTGCTGGGCAAGCGCGATCCCATTGGAGACGTCGACTTCTATCCCGGTGGCTTGAACAGTCTGCCCTCGGGCTGCCTCACCGTCACCTGCGCCCACTCGCGCGCCTGGGAATACTTCGAGGAGTCCATTTATCCCGGCAACGAGCTCAACTTCATGGCCCTGCGCTGCAGCTCGATCACCGGACTGCGCAACAATCTCTGCAATGGCCAGACGCATCCCATGGGGTATGCGGTGCCAACGCATCTCAAGGGCAACTACTTCCTGGAGATCAACAGTGCCAAGCCCTATGGCCGAATGGCCTCCACTCACCGCTCGGCTCGCCTCGCGAAATGTGGCGAATGCCGCTGAGCAGAGCCACAGAGAGAAACTCTCGTTCATTATTCATTCATCAGACGCTTGGATTTGTGATTTGTGAAAACTGTTGGCCAAAGGGCCATGGTATCAAGCGCTGCTCAAAATAAGCATTAAATGTGCAAACTTTTAACAATTTAAATATGTTAATTTAAGTGTAAGAAACAAAGTTATCTAAACTTATTTTCCGTGATTTTACTTTACTTCAATGTACAAAAAAATAATCATAAAATGCGCAAATTTATATGTTCATTTAAATGTAAGAAATAAAGTTATCTAAACCTATTTGCCATGTTTTTTCTTCACTTCAATAAGCAAAAAACCAAATAAGTATTAAATGTGCAACCTTATAACAATTTAAAGATGTTCATTTAAATATAATAAATAAAGTTGCTTAAAATTATTTTCCTTGATTTTTCTCAACTTCAATGTGCAAACGAAAAAAAACATAAAATGCGGAAAATTGTATGTTAATTTATATGTAAGAAATAAAGTTATCTATATCAATTTTCCGAAATTTCCTTTTTTTCTTTTCAATGTGCATTAAACAAAATCAGCGTAAAATTTGTAATTTATAACAATTTAAATATTTAAATTGAAATATAAGAAAGTCAAAGTTTTCCATAATTTTTTTTATCTACGCCATATTTAGCTAGATTTTTGCATTTAATTACTTGTGATTATTTTTATAATATTTTTGTGGCGTGTTGCAAGCCGTTTGCTTGGCCTGGTCTTGCACCGTAAGCCGCCGAATGCAATTTGCATGTTGCGCGTTGACAATTCAATTAATTTTTGTTTGTAATGCCCAAACAAGTAGCAGACGACTTATAAATATAAACTGGTCGCCTCACAGCCAAATACTTTGCCAATTTGTGTTTCCTTTCCTGGGTCTGACGCTCAGCTACCCGACTTGGTTGACGTTCACTACAGGGCATCAGCGACACAACAAATTAGTGCTGAATAGAGGCCAGTCGAGTACAGTGAAGCCTGGCAGAAGCTTCACGACGTCAATCCACATTGACAAGGCCAGTCAGGAGACTGGCAAGAGAATGGAGAATGCTGTAATGTGATCGGGGCAACAAAGGAAACGGCTCCTAACGACGGTGTTATCCAGTAGACAGCTTGACCTTAACAACTTATATTTAATGCTGCAGTGACACTGGTCGAAAGTAGTAGTAGTCCAAAAAAGTATTAAAGGGTTACACAGTTTGCAATTTGATTGATTTTAAGCATCTGTTTACGCTTTGAAAATCGCTGTAAGCTTTATCGACTTCATAAATTAAATTAAAAGTTGCTGCCAAAGTTTTTTTTTCATTGTTTGATTAAAATAAGATAATCTTATCCAATATTTAAAAAAATAAATAAATGAAGTTACTAATAATTATAATAGAAATAACATTCCTATTAATCATTATTAATATGTTTCTGATAGACTTAAGTTATTAGTACAACGATATGTGCAAAATACGAAGTGATGTTGGGACTGTATTTATACATGTAGCCATTGGAAATTCCTCCAATAAATAAATATATATAAATATAAAATATATAAAAGTCAGGCTTTCGCCAGAAGAACATAAATATAATTATAAAATAAAAAATAAATAAAATGATAATAAAAAATAAAGTTACCAAAAGCTTTGTTCACTTTGACAGAGTAAGAAGCTGGTAATCGAGTGATAATCGACTCGTATGTATGTATATGTGTGTGCTTGTCTAGGATGAATGGTCATCGAAATAGCAGGGGGCGGATTAGCTAAGTGGGCGAGGTCAAACAGGAGAGCTTAAATAAGATTGTCCAACACATAAACTGTTCTATTGCTGCCGCTCTTAAAATCACTTGCAACTGTAGCTTAAATTTATATGCTTTAAAAACTGATATTTTGGCAGCTCTTTTATTTAATTTATTTTATAATATATTATATATCCCTTATTTTTTTAAATTATTTATCAATTTTTTATTGAATTCCATCTAATATTTGTATTTCATTCAAATTGAGCTTAGTGGTACTTATTGCAAGGTTTCCAACCAAGTTTCATTCCAAAATTATTGACAGCTTTATGATATATCCAGTGTGTGAGCTAAATGATTTTTGTTTGCTGTTGGATTAATCCCTTAACTGTGGAGCGTTAAAGTAATTTGCCGTTAATGATGCTGGCACGTCATTTTCTGTGGCTTTGGCTTTGTTATGTTGCCGCTCGCCTCGAGGCGAAGCGAAGCGAAGTGGTGGCCACTGTGGCAGCCACAACTCTGCGCAGCTACCGTGCCACAGCGTGGCACATGACAAATGAGTCACCTGCTGCTGCGATGGGGATTAAGCTTAAGCAGGCAGTCGACGGTCGACGGACGACGGTCGACGGTTTCCGTTGGAAATGATCCATCAAGCGTGTGAGTTATGTGCAATTTGGCAACACGCTGCGAGGCGGGAAGGAGGGGGCACAACTGTTGTGGCTGTGGCGATGAGCTTTTGCAGATGCTCGTAAAATGCTGTAAACTAGTTGACCCTGGTCAAGAATCGTATGCGCAAAGTGGTTTCATAAACTGCAATTGCCTCGTTCATCTCGTTTGTTGTTTTTCTGCGTCTGGTTTTTTTTCTGTATGTATATTTTTTTCTGTCAGCTGACCAAGAGGCCAAGCGGCAGCCCCCACCTGCAGTTAGTACGATTTATTTTGTGGATTCTTGTCTTGACGCCGGCCACGCCGCCAACTCCCCTCGAGCTCCAGGCGAGGTGCGATAAATAGCGAACGTTGCGTGGCTTTTGAGATCATTCACAACTGCTACACTTGAACCACAGCACAGCAGGACAACCAGAAGATGAAACTGTTTATTGTACTTGCCGCATTGATTGCCTGCGCCTCCGCTGGCATCATACACAGCAGTCCCTGGAGCTCAGGTCCTTGGATCAGCAGCGGAGGCGGCGGTGGCTGGAGCTCCAGTTCCCCCTGGCAGAGCAGCGGCTGGAGCTCCGGTCCCTGGCGCAGTTACAGCAGCAGCAGCAGCGGTCCTTGGCTGAGCGGCAGCGGCGGCGGCGGTTGGTCCTCCTCGCAGCCCAAGATCATCAAGGTCGTCCAGCTGGATGGCGGACACGTTGGGTGGAGCAACGTTGGCAGCGGCGGCTGGTCCGGAGGACATGGCGGTTGGTCTGGCGGACATGGTGGTTGGGGCAGCAGCAGCTGGTAGAAGCCACAACAAAAGGACTAAGCCAAGCCAGGGATATCGGGATATATGAATTTATCGCATTACAAACTGTTTTTTTTTTTTTCATATATATATCACTACATATTTTTTTGTAAATTTAAATTTCAAGTTATTAAAGAAATACAAATTGCATGGAAACGAAGCAAGCGATCGCATGATTTCTAGTCGAACGATTGAAGCGTAATTCTCAAATCATATTTCATAGTCAAGCAATTAGCATGAGGCATCAGCAGAGGCAGCTACACAGAGAGAAAAAGTACGTTCTAAAAACTGGATTTACAATCGACAATTTCAAAACTTTTCAATCATTAGGCAAGATTTAAATCTCCAAAAATGTAAAAATCAAGATTTCAATCCTAAAATCTTAAACAAATATTTAAAGATTAAAAAGGGTTGAACTTTTTTATCTTAAACTGTAGTTTTTACAAAATTGTATGTTAACATATTTCTAAAACACAATTTCCTGCTTAATATGGAATCAAAATCTTAAATTTTTGAATTGTTTCAACTTAAACAAATCTTAAATCAACATTTTGTATAGGACAAAAATCTTAAACAAAGTTTTTAATAAAAATTTTTTTTTAATAATTTCAAGATTACAATAGTGAGAACCTTCCAATCTAAAACAAAAATGTGGAAGGGAGATTTTAAGTTTAAAAGGTCTTGAACAATATTTACATTTTTTCAAAATCATTATACGATTAAAACAATCTTTGAAAACTTTTGATTGAAAAATAAATTTTTCTTAAAAAATTCATGAGACATGATTTCAATGTACATACATTTTATTTTTATATCTTTTTATGTTAACACAAATCTTTTTTAAGATTGAAATCTTGTTGAAAACATTTTTTAAGATCGAAAAATTTGTAATCCAATCATTTTAATCTTGTTTTTTCGCTCAAAATTAAAAAATATGATCACCCATGATGTAAAGTTCTATTCAATATTGATATTGTCACATTATTGAATTAATAATGTTTGTTGTGAACTAAAAACAATTCATTAAAGAATTATGGTATTCATTTAAGAATTTATTTTTTATTTTTATTTTTATTTTTAATGCTTATATGGAAGAATCTTATTTAGAAGTATGTTTGTGTAATTTTTGTGAATTTGAATTGCTTCAAGATTGATTAATTTTAGAATGCGTTTTCTCGCTGTGGACATACAGTGCAAGTTGGCTACGGAGAAGATCGCTCGAAATATGTGTGATTAATCAAATTGTTAATTGGTGTTAGAGCTATGAATTATTTGGTTTTTAGCGATGCTCAACTGTAAAGAAAACACAACTTGGGTTTTGTTGACGAGGCTGCCACCAATAAATTTGCTTGGGAACGATAACGAACGATCTCTGGCTGCCAGCACTTGACCGAACTTGACGCCACCATTTATTTATTTATTATTTTTGTTTTGAGCTATTCGCTTTTGTTTGGAAATTCACATGGATGCGATTTTTGAATTATGACCCATAACAATTAAAATTCTAACTTGACTCTCTGTAATTATTGGCTTCACTCGCACTTTGTGCATTCGCAATCTTCGCTCACCAGATGCGCAGACTTGGCCACAGTGTGACCAGATGCCATCAACAATTGTACAGTTTTATGGTCTGCTTCGTTGTCTTTAATAACTTATGTTAATTCGAAGCCTCTAAACGGATAGGTCATTAAGGCAGGCACAACGATGCCGATGTTTCCGGGTCTCGAGCTCTCTGGCATGGAAGTGAAGTGAGCTCAAGTGATGTGCTTTGCTGGTGGGAGATGTCTTTGCTGAAGGCAACACGATTTGGTTAATAGTCTTTAATTATGAGTAGTTAGTTGGTAATAATAATAATATGTAATTGCTGTGCACTTGGGTGCGATTAATGATCGACTACTCTGTATTTTATGGTTTCAAACAGGCACAAAACTTACAGTTACAAAATAGTTTAAAAAATATATATTATATGCAATTTAAATATTGTTGTACGAAATGTAAATATTTGGAAAATATTTGCATGGGACGGTTAAACTTTTCAAAGTACTAGGTAATAAATAAATTAATAATGCAACATAAATAAGAGAATATACTAAAAAAACTCAAATAAGTAAAATAATAATGTGATATGTAAACTAAAATAGGTGAATAAAAAATGACTAATAATTATATGGTTAAGCTACTTTTAATAGTTCGTAGAGAAAAAAATATAATATTTATAAAATAAGTAACAAAACAAATTAAATAAAACACAAAATATGGTTATCAATATATGATTAAATACAAATTATTATTGAAATGTAAGACAATCCTAAATGTAGATATGTGAAAAATAGTTTTCATATAATTTATATTTATTACAAAAATTAATTTATATTAAATAAGCATTTGAATGTATTACACAAAACTAAAATAAATCAATAGATACAAATAAAAATGTACCAACAAAAATTATTAATAATATGTGTGTGAAATATGATGTAAAGACAATACATACATGTACATATGTGGAAAAGGGCTTATAGGGTCTGATTATACTACTAATAATATAACCCATAACAAAATGCAGTATAATAAAATGTTAATAAAATAAATAGACGTAAAGAAGTGGAGTATTGAAATTAATAATTCATTATTATATCCAGTTTGTTATACAGTTTTTAATTGTAGCGGAAGTAAAGTATATATAGAGCACCCTTGGGTTGAATGGACGTTCGTAAAGGTCGCATTAGAAAAACATTTAATATAAAATGCAGACATTCGATTGCAAAAGCAGGGTTGAATAAAGGTTTTATTATTCGCATTAATACCTTACAAATTATGGCATAGAATTAATTCTTAATTATAACACAAAATCGGAAATGCGAAGTAAGCTGGTGTCATTGTGCAGCTGAATAAGAATTGCATTTGAAGTGTTTTATGCCCACTGTGCCGCTCACAAATGCTTCGTCAATGGCTTGAGCCGTTTGCTGAGGTCGCGTCATGGACTTGGAGGCGACGGCTGCAGCATGTGTTGATGCAACATATGGCAAGAGACTTGAGTAACTTGAGTTAGTTGAGCAACGTTTTGTCTTTTCAGCTTTGAGTTTTGAGTTAGAGTTTGGCTTTGATTTTTCGCTTTGAGTTTGCCTTTTGAGTTTGCGTTTGGAGTGCTTGTTTGTTTGTTTGTTTGCTTTGCTTTGCTTTGCTTTGTGCTGTGTATTTGTGTTGCAATTGACATTGAACTAGTCGTGTGCAGGCGAAACACCAAAAGAAGAACAACAACAAGCAGTCGAAGAATTATCAATTTAATTACGACAACAGAAATGCGAATGAAAAATTACAGAATTTAAATTGTAAATCGTAAATTGTCAGACAAATTTGCGAGGCGCACGCGGCTAAAGCGCTCGTAATTAATGACAGTGCTATGGCTCAGCAGTTTACAAGTGCAGCGTGCACGCTGGCGTATGCGCGATATTGTTCCCAGCATAAACGTTGCGTATGCGCCGCGTGTGCCGCACTTGAAAACTTTTGTGTGTGCATTCGACAGCCACAAGCACTTGACTTCCCATTCGCAATTCTCAATTCGCAACTCGCAGTTCTCAGCACTCAATGTTCGATTCTTGATTCTCAGCCTTCCGAGTAGCCTTTGGGAGCGTCGTCGTCATCGCTGCTCGCCCCCGCGTTGCATTTGGGAGTGCAGCATGACTCGGCTGAAGTCGACTATAAAAGCGCCGTGCTGGGCCTGGTAATGGCATCAGTGGAGTCCACAAGCTTCCAGCAGCAACAGTTTTGCAACCCAGTTCTTCGACGTCGAAAAGGATCTACTCCAACTCCAACTCCAACAACATGCGCTACGCTCTGCTCTTCGTGCTTCTCTGCGGCCTCATGTTCGCCTTCAGCTCGGCTGGTCTGCTGGGCGGCGGTGGCGGCGGCGGTGGCGGTGGCTACGGCGGTGGCGGCGGCGGCGGCAAGGGCGGCCAAGGAGGCGGCTATGGCGGCGGCAAGGGAGGCGGCGGCGGCGGCGGCCAAGGAGGCTGGCAAAAGAATGGCGGCGGCGGCGGCGGAGGCGGCTATGGCGGCGGCAAGGGCGGCGGCGGCCAAGGCGGCGGCGGTGGTTATGGCGGTGGTGGCGGCAAGTCCTTGGCCGGCAATCGCGGCAGCTCGGTGTCCTGGCAAGGCGGCAATGGCGGCGGTGGTGGCAAGCACGGCGGCAATGGCGGCGGCGGTGGCAAGCATGGCGGTGGCGGCGGCGGTGGCGGAGGCGGTGGCAAGCACGGCGGTGGTGGCTGGTAAATCGTGCAACCGCAAAACACACAAAGTGAACGAGAACTGCAAGAAGAAACGAAACTTAAATACTCCGGCTGATCCTCCTCCTGCTGCTCCTCCGGTTGCAATGTGTTCCACGGCATCATAATTTAGAGTTAGAGGCGTTACCCAATACTATACAACTGTACAACTATATAGCTATATAGTTATATAATTTTAGTATTTTTTTTTTATTGCTTATTTACTAGTTACACCCAAAGTTTCTCAAGTCTTCCTATTTTTCCGCTACCCAACTTCTAATTGTACTAATAAAGAAACGTTTATTTTGCTAACAAAAAAATCATGTGTGTATTTATTTTTTAATCAGCATTAGTTAATAAAAAATATAATGAATCTGATGTCAAAGGGCTAAAAAGAATAAACCTACGTCCACTTGACTTAACATTGAAATTCACTGCCGAAATTGGCTTTCTTACAAAAGTGACAAAATGAACAATACTATTTATTTTATTTGTTTACAAGCAGCACTCCACTTGATTGATATGAGCATATATTATATTAATATTATTTATTGTTTGTTAGTTTCTTTTTTTTATCATTTGTAAGATTTTTCTGTACATTTTAGAAGCTTGAAATGTGTTTTAACTTTTCACTACAAGAATTATTTGAGCTCTGCTTCAATTCAGTTAAATTAAAAATATTAAATTCTTCTGCTGCATATAACGAACTATGCCTATTTATAATATTATTGCTTAACTTTTTATCAACTGCAGCACTCTCGAAGCTTTAAATGTTTGAGTACATTTGCATTAAATGATATATAAGATTCACTGATTTCATATAAGTTATAAAATCATAGATTCTTTCGCTGCATTCACATAAAATAGCACTCATATTCAGACTATTATATATCATGAGATTTGAATTCAGTAATAGTTCTCAAATAAATTGCGAGGCGCGTAAATAATTAAATACATAAATTTGTGGCCAGATTTGCAGCACAAATTGTTTGTTCTTCAATTAGCATATAAATTGTAAAATTTGCAGCATAAATTGTTGGTTTGTTCTCAAGACCGCAAGTAGCCTTCAACAATCTGCGACGAAGCGATCAGCAGAGATTACAATCAAAAAGCAGTTTGTTAAATTCTAAGCACTGCAATTAACAGCAATCAAATTTAAAAAATATTTTCTCGTATTTTACATCATTGCAAAGATTTATTGGCGCTTTAACAATTAAGGAAAATGGTATAAAAAAAAAATTGGGAGAATTGTTATATGCTGTATGTACAGTTGCACTTGCAGTTACGATTGCGGTCTGCTTGTGCTTCAATGTCGTCGAATAACTTGGTCGTAGTTCGGATGATTCTACCAGCTCCAGCCGGAAGACCAGCCACTTGAACCGCCGCCGCCGCCTCCAGACTTCCAGCCGCCACCGCCGCCGCCTCCACCAGATTTCCAGCCACCGCCGCCTCCTCCTCCTGATTTCCAGCCACCGCCGCCGCCTCCAGATTGCCAGCCGCTGCTCAGACCCGACAGCGCCTGCGACTTCCAGCCGGAGAGAGCAGAGAGACCGCCCGACCAACCGCCGCCGCCGCCGGACTTCCAGCCTCCGCCGCCGCCTCCACCAGATTTCCAGCCACCGCCGCCGCCGCCGCTTGAAGGCCACGAGCTGATGCTAATCTTGCTGGGCCAGACCGAGGCGCTGCCGCCTCCCGAGGACCAACCGCTACTGCCGCCGCCTCCGCCCGACTTCCAGCCGCCGCCGCCGCCGCCCAGATTCCAGCCACCGCCGCCGCCTCCGCCCGACTTCCAGCCGCCACCGCCGCCGCCCGAGGAGCTCCAGCCACCGCCGCCCCCGCCGCTTGGCCAGCCGGAGGAGATGCCGCCCGATGACCAGCCGCCGCTGCCGCCGCCGCCACCGCTGCTCCAGCCATGCGGCTTGGCGTAGGCGCAGGCGCCAAGCAGGGCCAGGAGACCGAACAGAGCCAGACGTCGTATCGATTGCATCACTTCAGATGTTGCTGCTGTTCTGCTTCTTGGAGTAGTTGTTGCTGCTGCTGCTGCTGCTGTGCAGTAACTAATTTCCAACTGGGCGCACTCTCGGCTATTTATACGCAGAGTTTGGCTGGCTGGCTGGCTGGCGCATCTAAGATTCTAGTCTCAGTCTCGGTCGCAGTCGGCGATGCAGCCGCCAACCTCTCGCCTCGTCTATCGTCATCGTCATCATCGTCGTCGTCGTCGTCGTAATCAGATGTAATTGCCAAATCTTTTCAGCTCGTTCACCGATCTTGGCTTCGTTTCTATTTCGGTTTTTTTTTTTTTTTTCTTGGGCCCTCATTATGCCAACTTTCAATTTCGTACGCTTTGTTGTGCTCTGCCCTGCAGGTCTAGAAGACTTGCTCCAAAATCGACGACCGAAAACCGAAAATCGGTAAATCGCAGCCACCTGACAAACAAATTCTTCTATTGGCCAAGACCACATAATGTTCATCGATTTATTGGCGCGCCATTTTTGTGTAGCAGCCTCAAGTTGTTTCAGTTGCTGTTTCTGTTGCTGTTGTTGTTGCCGCTCTGCGGTTTGGGGCCAAAGCAATTGACTGACGGCCAATTCTTTATGGCAGCCATTACTCAGAATGCTGCGCTCTCGGGCTCATAATTGTCTATTGGCGCTGCACACGTGTCGCCAGCTTTTGGCTACCGTCGCGCCACCAAGTTGCACGCCACAGTTGCAAGCTCTTCGTGTTCGTGTTCGTGTTGCACACAAAAGTCCATTCGAATTGGGTCAGCAGCAACAAACGCACACGGATCAATCAATTTGAGGAGATTACGCCAGCGAATCACTTGCAAATCTGCCTCAGCTTGCAGAAATGCAATTTGCTTATCGCATTTATTTGCATATTGCTACAATTGATGTGAGTGATTGAATGTTTAATTTAAGAAACTAAATAGCATCGATTTTCAAATATACTTGAAAGACAAATTTTAGTTCGGTATTTATATTTGTATTTATTTATTTTAAATACTTTAATCAGTACACATCATTTTCAGCTTTTGACTTTGGAATTTTCATAAATATTACTGAAAAACTCATATTTTTCTAGTTTACAATTTTAGTTTGTTTATTTCTATTTTATATTGAAATATCTTTTATTTAATTACTTTAATCAGTACTGATAATTTTGAGCTTTCACTTTGGAAATTTCATAAATAAAACTGAAAAACTCAAACCATATTTTATATTTTTCTTGTTTACAATTTTAGTTTGTTTATTTCTATTTTATATTGAAATATCTTTTATTTAATTACTTTAATCAGTACTCATCATTTTCAGCTTTTGACTTTCGAATTTCCATGAAGTATATATTTTTCTTGTTTCCAATTTTAGTTTCTTTATTTCTATTTTCAATTTAGACAATTAAATTTACTTTACTTTAACCACTTTAGCCTAGTATTTTATTTTATATTTGGAGTTTACAATTTTATTTATTTCAGTTTATTGCTTCTATTGGAATATATGTATTATTACTCATAATTTAACGATTTCCTAAAAAAAGTTTTAAAATGTTCTACTATAGTAATTATTTATTTTAATTAATAATTCAACTTTAACAATATTTTGTTCTCTGAGCTCTATTTATTTTATTATTTGCGAGCAGAATGAGTGAACAAAAAAATTGATTTTCTTTCAGAAATCATAATATTGATTGTCACGCTATTCACAAATAATTTTTGATTTTGTTATTTTTTTTTAATATTAAATAAAATGAGTGTACAGATGAAATTAATTGGGTTAATTGGGTTTCATTTGCTCATTAATAGTTTGTTATTGTTTAATAATACACAAAAAAGTCAATTTTTTTATTCTACTGTACTCACAGACTTAAATGTTAAACTTTCGCAGCACGAAAAATGATTTATGAAAATTTAAAACTTATATATACATATGTACATACGTATATCTAGACTCAAAATAAGCTTTGCGAATACAGCAGATATTTATGATATCGGGCAGAAAAGCCTAGCTAAAAAAAATTAAATACAACAAAGAAAAGTAATTTAAATGAAATAAAATTAAAAACCACTATAGAAAAGTAATGAAATCTAATTTAAATAAAATAAAATACTGTAAATCTTGAATGAAAATACAACTACAATTAAATAGTATGCATAGAGCAATCATTGTTGCACTTTAAATCAGCTACCAACTGTTTTTTTTAATTTATTTCATTTTAGGGTATTTGAGCTCGCTCACTTCGTAGTTAGAATTTAATAACTGGTTGTGGAAGTAGATGGCAAAGATCGATGCTTGATCTTGCAACAAATAGCGTGCAGCCAAGCAAAAAGCAAAAAGCTCAGCTCGCAGACGAAATTGCGCGACTTGAAGATGCCCTCGAAAAATGGATTTATATTTAATTGATGAATACCATTTAGCAATGACGTTGTTATCGATTTGCAGCAGCCATCAACGCTGTCTTGAATGCTGACTGATTGCAGGGTATTTAGAGGCATTTGAACCTGTTGACTTTTTGGCTACGACGACTTGCAGTTTTCATGGGCGGCACTAAATCAATTTTTTTTGGCTGCCTCGATTCGTTCGACGGACAGAGGGACGGACGGGCGGACAGACCGAATGAATGGCGATCAATCAAGTTGGAGTTGGGGTCTCAACAAAGCGTTTAACTGTCTTCGATAAAATGTGAGCCAAGCCAAATTGATTTGTCTTTGTCGGCCAATTACCAGCTGGCGATCTTCACGCCAATAAATGTCGCATTAAAGCCAATTGTCGATTGGGCCCAAAGCCGCGTCCATTGGGTCAAAACAGGAAGCAGTTGCCGTAGTTTTTCTGAACCGGTTTCCCTCCCGCCTCCCCCTCCGACAGAATCATGAGTTGCCAATTAAAAATGGAAATTTCGCTGGTTATTTATTGCGGCTTAAAACTAAGCAAAAAAAAAAATAGATATTTAAAAAAAAATAAATGAACTAGTGTCGAAAACAATTTGTACAAAAATTGCAGTTTGTTGGCTATTTGGCTCCCTGTTCGAATTGTGAATTGTGTGTCCCGAGGACACAGCCTGCTGCTGTGTTTACCAGCCCTGGTTCCAGCCACCCGAGGAGCCACCCGAGGAGTAGCCGCCCTGGTTGCCGGACCAGCCGCCGGCAGAGGAGCCGCCCTGACCGCCATAGTAGCCACCGTGACCGCCCGAGGAGGCGCCGCCCTGGTTGATGACCTTCACGATGATGACCTTCTCAGCGGGACCGTTGGAGTAGCCGCCCGAGTGACCGCCGGAATAGCCGCCCGAGTGACCGCCGGAATAGCCGCCGGAGTGGCCACCAGAGTAGCCGCCGGAATAGCCACCGGACTGACCGCCGGAGTATCCACCGCCGCCGCCGCCGCCCAGTTTGCTGGCCAGAATGCCGCCGAAGCCGCCGCCGTTACCGCCTCCATTGCCGCCGCCATAGCCGCCGCCGTTGCCGCCGCCCAGACCGCCGCCGAGTCCACCCAGTTTGCTCTGCAGCAGCTGGGCAATGCCGCCGCCGCCGCCGCCACCGCCGCCCAGGAGACCCTCAAGCGAGGCCTGGCTGGTGGCCAGGAGGGCGGCGAGGATAACGAAGATGCAGGTGAACGGTTTCATCTTGAAGACACGAGAAGCGAGATACGATTGCGAGTTGCGAGTTGCGAGTTGCGTGTGCTGCTCAAGACAAACGGAAGCGTTGACTAATTCTACACCATGGAAGGCGACGCTCATTTATAGCAAACCCCCAAAAAAATCCAAAAAATCAATCGAAGTGCAGAGTTGGAGCGTGAGCGAGAGAGGAAGAAGCTGGGTGTGAGTGCGACTGCGAGTTCGACTGCGAGTTGTATCTATTGATCATTTGACCAATTAAAAGAATTAATAACCCACATTTTTATGCGTATAAGCAAGTGGTTGATCTCTCTCTCTCTCTGTGTGTGTAAACATCTTCGCTTTGTTTTTTGTGGTTTTTGTGTGTGTTTGTTTGCCGATCGCCTCTGATAACTATGCAAATCTTTACGCATGCGCGACTTTGTCTCAAGCATTGTTTAGTGTCAAACACAATTTAGTTGGCAACGCGACTCGAATGATCCACGATCGAAGAGATCTCTGCCATCTGACATCGGCCATCTGCCATCTTAGCCATCCGCGTTAGCCCACAAGCCAAACAAATTAACTGCGTTTAAGTGATCACACACCACACAACACAACAGCACAAAACACAAGGCATGCTAAAAGCGAAACTTGTGAATGGCCGAAGCTCAGCTGCTCTCTCTTTTTGACAGCCAGGATTCAAATAAATATACACTTCCATTCATAATCTTACATTATTTTATAGTTATTCCTATACGATTTTAATTCATAGAAATAGAAATATTTGAACTGTTTCCCTTTACTAAATTTGTATACCAAATATATTTATTTTAAATTTTAAATTGCATTAAGAATATTATTTTATTCTTTACCGAACCACTTTTAATGCTCACAAATTCTCATTGTTTTTTTTATTTTATTCAAAAGTGTGCCAAAGCGACTTAAATGTAAGCGATTCAATTAGCTACATAAAATTGGACTGTCTTAAAAGATTTCAAAGAATATTACACATTATCACAGTCAGTAATTAATATATTTGAATATATTTGAAATTTTTGCAAACTTATATTACTCTTCTATAGCATTTACGCGACCTAAAATTAACAATAAATATGTGCGTAATATTCTTTTTATGCTCTTTCCAGCAAACACAAATTAAATAAATTTATATTTTTGTTGCATTGAGAATTTTACTATATTTTACTACAGACAGCCTATTATTACAACATAACTTAATAAATAGCATTCATATTTATAAATGTGAGTTTAAAAAGAATATTCCATAAGTCAACTTTGTGACTACCGTCCTAATTTGCAAACTTGAATTTTAAGTATCACAAATAGCAATAAATAAATCAAAAACTAAATTTATATTATTCTTATTTATTTATTTTCTTTGAATTTAGGTGCTCTTTTTTTATTTTATATATATACTTTATTATGTCCTTAAATAAAATTAGCTTACAGATAAGTAAAATATGTAAATTAAAAGTACAATATGAAAACTAAAAAAAAAAAGCATTTTTTATTTGACATCAATATACATTCTAATATTAAGAACTAGAATATGATTTGAAGTCTACAATAAAAGGATTTTCTTTGATTGTTAATAAAATAAATAATACATTAATTTATTTAGAAGACTTGCACCAATTTCAAAGCATAACATTTTCTTAAAAATAAGTAAGTTGAAAATACACTTTAAAATCGAAAACAAAAGCAAACAATATTAAATAACTTATTCCACCCATTTCCAAATGAATTAAATTTTGTAGTCTTTAAATAGCCCTTATTAGTATTATTCTCTGCTCTTCTCATCTCTTCTGATTTAAACAGATTTTATAGACTCGCAAATGATGTCAATTAAGCGAATGCTAATGTGCTTGGTTAGAGTATAAGACAATAGCGAAATTAGCAATGGATCAAGCGATTGTCAGGCATTCAGTCAGGCTGCTGTTTTGTGTGAAGCTGCCGAGTGGCAATAGCGACTGATTAATGATACTGCGGCAGTGGATCAAGTGGCTGCTCAGGTGTTCTGCTCGTTTTGCAGACCAAGGCCCCACGCGATAAGCGTGTTGAGTGTCTCCGAAGACGGACTGACAAACTGTAGCATTAAATCAGACGATCAGGAAGCCCCCCAGTAATGCCTAGCCTAAATCAATATGCTTCGAGTATCATCTGCGGCTGAAGCTGTTCCCACCATCAACATCATCGCTTATAAATAGGCGCGATCGAGAACCGGTTCGAACTCGGCTCGGTTCTAAGAGTGTGTCTATGTTTTGGCACATATTTGCATAGTCAATTGGCCACGCTGAGCATGGCTACATTTATCTGTCACATACCATATGGCAGATGCTTCTATCTGTATATATATTCGTATTTGTCTGGCAACGTTCATAGTTATTGGTACTAAGAAAATACAAACAGAATTCGATAGCTTTTTGCTTGCGATCAAGTTCAATGCACCTTAAGGCCTACATCAAATTTATGCTAAACTCTGGCACACTCTGACTCGTTGGGTATAACAGACTAGTGTGAGAACAGAAGAGTCAGTCAGTAAAAAAGGTGAGAAAATAAATGCAATCAAATCAAATATATCGTGCTGAAGGTATTAGAAATTCGATAGTTAAATATCAATCAAATGAAATACAATCAAATAAACATACTTATTTTGTATACAATATGTAGATATAATATAAAATGTGCAACTTAATAAAATATATTTTCTTATAGATATAATGTACATACATAAAATAAATTTTAATGCTGATAAAATGGAAATAATATATATATAATATATATATATATATTTCTATCAAGAAATATATATATTATCTTGCCAATAAAATATATTTTTGTTGTAGATTTATTAATATAATATAATGTTATTCAATATTTAACGGGGTATCTTCGATAAAGCACGACATTCATTGGTATATTCCGACAATCAGTCAACTGGTCGCCACTTGGTTACCTTTTAAATATACGCATATGTACATTAGTAGGGTGCGCGCCAATTTATTGACTATATCTATAGAGGAAATCTCGAACTCAATGTTGACATTCGTCAATTAAGGGTTGCATTGTTATGAAGCTAGTGTGTTTATAAGGTCACCGAAAATTCAACAGTGTTGAACTATACAATTATTTATAGAATAATTCTAAGCATCTGCATTTGCTTATGAAACCGCTTTTATATTCATTTTTATTGGTCAAGAGTTTTGTGTTTTTTTTTCGCCCCAAGATTTGCATAAATGAATAAATTGTACGGTTTATGAAATACTGATAATTTTGCCACTTGTGGCATACTAACTATATAGCTACTATATAGCCGACGAAAAATTCATTCAAGCTGGTTGGTGGTTGGGAAAATGTTGCGCATTATCTAGAATTTTCTTATCTTTTACGATCTATGTCTCCATGCCGTGCTATATATATGTTAGTTGTGTGATGTTGATATGTTAATGTGGCTGTGGCTGTGGCTATATTTCGATCTACACTATTCTTAACCCGTTTTTTTGGGGCCTCACGCGCCACCAACAGCAGGCCAAACACGTTCATTAGATGCGAGATACCAAATGCGGTGTAGTATGTTAGTTGTACATTAAGGCTGAGGCTCGCAGGTCATAACACGTTTTGTTACAATAGAATAAGGTTCATTACAGGCGCCGAGGGGCCGCCAACTGTTTCTCAAATCTGTTTCCCATCGCATCGCCTTCAATTTGAAGGCTTCCATTTGAAATTATCATATTTAATTGTGAAGTAACGCAAAACAAATTACCCAACTTACCCGAGTAACGACTAAATACAAAGAGGTGAATGCTAGCTTGCATTTTATTTCGGTACTCCCATCTTCACATATCCAAGTAGCTGTTTCACGTTTCACGCGCGAGGGCAGTTCAAGGGGTCAATCTGACGAAAATCGGGGCAACACAGAAACGACCGCAACTCCTTTAAATACATTTGATGTATTTTTGTATTTAATTTCATCTATTTTTTTAACATCAATTTTTTTACCTTGCATATATTCACATTTTGTATTGCTCCACTAACTTCTTTATAGTATATAAAAGAAATTGTCGTCTAATATATTTATGTGTTAGTATAGTACAACACAAAAAATACTACGGCAATTACGCATTCGATATAATACAAATAAAATGATTTAATTAAATATTACATATTAAAAACACAAGTTTACGTATATATTTTTTAATTCTATTTATGTAGTTTATTTGATTTTTAATTATTTATTATATTTCTCCACCAACTTCCCGAACAATTTAATAAAGTTTTCTTTCTAATATATATGTATGTATATAAAAACATACATGTTATCAATTACGCACAAGTCATGATAAAAGTAAATATATATATATATTCCAGCATATTTTGATTCATATGCTTTCAATTTCAATTTATTTATGATCTGTAAACTCATTTTAATTTACTTAGATTTACATTGTGAACATCACAAATCTATTATACCAATAACGTATACGTAATAATGAAAGTACAAGCAATTTTATTATTAATTAAATAATGAAAACTCAAGTTCATAAATATATCATTTTATTTGAATTATTTTGAATTATTCATTGCACCACAAACTTTTGTTCGTAAATATATTATGTCAATTGCGTAAATTGATTTATTTATTCATGAATTATAACATAAATACAATTCGCTAGAAACCACCCTCGTTCGCTGTGATCATTATCATTATAGGGTTGCAGAATTGATGACACTCATAAACAATTTGTATAGCCGGGCAGCCAGTAATAATAATGCTTAATGCAGCCGTGTGGCATAAATTAAAAACAAATTGTGCTCATACTTAGTTAAGGCTACACTCGTTCTACCAAGCATGCGAGTATGGGTTTGAGTATGAGTATGAGTACTCGCCAGTATGTGCAAACATAGTTAGTGCGAAACAATCTCTGATTTGCATAAACCGCTGCTGCTGTTAGCTGACTTTCCATAGCAATTAAAAGTGCACATAAATAACAAGACGCACATGCTTACATACATTTGATGTTAGTAACATCATCGATGTAGATTTGTAGTATTCCATAAGTAGCGAGATTAAACTTGAATTCATGGGAATGCAAAACATATAAATTGCAATGGTAATTGAATTAAGGCACCATAAAACTTGCTGCTTAATTACAGATTAATTCACCAGAATCAGGATTAATTTGAGAAGCAGCTTCAATGCGCTCCAAGTGCAATTATATCACAACGAATGGCTGTCGAACCCATTGAATATCAATGTTTGCAATTAATCGTAAAATCAATTATTATTGTAAATGCATTTAATTCATAGTTATGATAAATGTCGCATTCAGAAAAGCATGAGAACTAAATTCGTAAAAAATTAACTTATATTATTGCCAAGCCACATTTCAGCTTTAGTTTGCAGACAAGTCACAATATTTTGATGTTTGATGTATGGCGAAATAATTGGTCTTCACTCAATGCCAATTCAGGCAGAGAGTTTGCTTTGACTTGGAGCTAAACATGCTAGAGGAATACGGCAAATATTTGGCTATAGATGTCAAAACCAGTTGAACAAATTTTAAACATAAGCCAAACAATTGAAAATCAACACAGAGAAGAAGTAGAAAAAACAACACAAACTTGTGATTCGTTTATGTAATTTTATTTGGCTTATGCACAATATGCAAAACACATAATACGCGTAGTGTAGATCACATTCATAGTCACAGCCGCAGCCGCAGCCGCAGCCTTGCCAAGGTTCTGTCTGGGCCATCTCAAGCGAGACACGACGACGCCAAAGAGCACACGGCAAAGCCAATGGCAAAGGCAGAGGCAACAAACAAACACACAGAGACAGAGACAACAAATTCAAATGCAAAATAAATATACAACAAAGCAAATCAAACAAAAGCAAAATGCCGCGCCGGAAGCGACTTTGACTATCGAACATCGAGCGTCGAATGCAAAGACAACGACAACAAGGCAATACACGTGGTCTGCCGTCAAATAAATCAATGAAACTGGCAAAACAACAATAATAACAATACCAAAACAAAGCCCATTGATTTCTTGATTGTTCATTTAGTTTCGCTGTCGTTCGCAATTCCTGCTCATAACCCGTCTTATCCTTTCCCAGTCACTCCAATTATGACACTGAGCCGACAGCTGTCATGACACTGCGCTACATTGGCTGCATCGAGCACCGAAGCCGCCACCGACACCGACATTGACCCTGACCATGAACTCGCCCCGTTGAATGCGGTGCCAACATCGCGAGAGCTGCCCAACCGAACAGGTTTTCCAAACGAAAGACTTAGGCAACGAACTGTTGACGCCGGTTAAACAGCAATAGCGCCATCTACAATTCGCAAGCAACTCTTTGGCGTTCTCTAGAGTTCACATCAGATGCCCGTTGCCGGTTAAAACACCACAGCGCCATCTACATGTCACGCGAGGAACTTTTTGCATTTTCTAGTGCCCTGAGGAGATGGCAAAAGATTTCTTTGATGTGTAACGAAAGACTTTGGCAACGAACTTGGCAGCAAAATCGATGGTCAACAAACGTTGAAAGAATCTGATTTAATAGCAACTCTAACAAACATTTGTTAAACCCAAAACCATTTAAGCCATTAACTGAACTAGATCTGAAATATTAGTAAATCTATATAATATTTTAATAATCATATATGATTGTATATATACAATTTTGACTTTTAAATTAATAATTTATGCTTATTTGCAATATTTAATTTATAATTGGTAACTACAAGATACGTTGAAGTATATTTATTGCTACTGAGAAATTAATATTTGTATTTTGTCAATGCCAACTGTTCATAGTGGACCTTGAGAATAAAAGTAAAATAAAATAAATAATAATATTGTCCTAAGAAAGATTGTAACTAAACTTAAACCACTAACCATACCATACAATAACAATATTGAATGGTTAGTGCTTAAATATACTTATGAAAAAAAACATGCAATAAAGTGGCTCCACCTGCCGTAAAAGCATTGGCTTGCTGTTGACAGCGTCATCAGCCAGCTAGCGTTGAGCACGAGCGCCATCTGTTGGCGAAGTCATGCAAGCTTCCGTAGCCTTTTGTGCACATCTGGCAACGCTTAAAAGCGAAAAACACATTTGGCGCTTGGATTCAAATCATTTATTCGGTATTCGTGCACATTTTACAATTTCTGTCGGTCGCAAACTTAATGCAGTTAATCGTTCCACCAGCCAGCACCACCACGAGAGCCGCCAGCACCTGCACCACCATGGTTCACAGTATAATCGAACTGGGCAGGTGGACCCCAGGCATTTCCGCCAGCGCCAGCTCCAGCTCCCTGCCAGCCGCCAGCGCCGCGTCCGCCACCAGCACCGCCTTGCCAGCCGCCAGCGCCAGCACCGCCGCCGCCATAGCCGCCAGCACCGCCGCCGCTATAGCCGCCTGCTCCAGCTCCCTGCCAGCCGCCAGCGCCAGCTCCGCCGCCGCTATAGCCGCCAGCGCCTGCTCCTTGCCAGCCACCAGCTCCAGCACCGCCGCCATAGCCGCCAGCGCCGCGTCCGCCACCAGCACCGCCCTGCCAGCCACCAGCTCCAGCACCGCCGCCATAGGCACCGCCAGCGCCGCCGCCGCCTCCAATGTGCACCTTGGTGTTGCCATGCGCCTGCGAGACATGCGAGATGAGTCCAGCGCCGTTGCGAGCGCCCCCGAAGCCGCCGCCGAAGCCACCGCCGAAGCCGCCGCCACCGCCACGGCCACCGCCAGGCAGATAGCCGCCACCGCCGGCACCGCCGCGCTGTCCAGCGTTAACCAGGGCCAAGGTGGCCAGCAGACAGACGAAGACCTGCAGCGTAGAAAGGATTAGAATCCAGGCGGCCGATTAATGTAGATGCTTTAGAACATTACCTTCATGTTGAGATTGTTTAGTTCTTTGAGATTGGTTGGATTGTTGTGTTGTTGAGACGCAGCTCCAATTGCTTGTGATGCTTCTGGGCTGCCAGGCAGCGCAATTTATAGCTGAAGAATTCAAGCGCCTTTTGGCTAATGATCTTTGACTGAGGTGTAAACAAAGCATAGCCAAAAAAAACGCAGCTAAACGAAACAAATTAATAACATTAAACTAAAAAATTAATAAATGAAAAAAAAAAACGAAACTGAAAAGAAAAAAAAACATTAAAATTTGACGCTTGACGCTTGTGGCTTGTCGCTTCATTAGATTCTTTGCGCACGCCAGGCATACGTTTCGGACATTTCCGAGTGCCTTCGCATCGCGTTGCCTTTAATTAAAATGTGAAATCAAATTAATAAATTAATTGCAAGCAATTAAGCGGCAATTTGCCCGCGGCACGCTTAGCGCTTTGTTTAAAAGCGACAACGTGCGGACGCATCGCGTCCAGTTCAGCGCAGAGTTCCGGCTTCGCGCACTGCGCGTTGCGCGTTGCGCATACGTCGTGTGGGCCGAGGACAAACAGCCGACAACAACAGCTGCGGCTGCTGCAACATGCAGCCTTTCGTTTGTGGCTGCCCCCTTTTTTTTCGTTTTTTTTTTCTCGTTTTTTGTTATACCATGTGTAAACCGTATTGTGTTTATGTTGTGCTTTATTTGAGGCTTATGATTTTGACATAATATTATGGAGAGTTTGGCAACTGAAAAATGTTTCGGTTATCAACAATATTAACAAGCAAAAAATGTGGGAAGAAAAACTTTGTTTTGCAACGATTTATTATTTCACAGAAATTCTATTTGAGGTTGTCATTAATTAATTTAAAAATGTTTACTTACAACAAGTGCAGGTTTTGCCAAGTTACAATATTTTCTTTTTTAATACAGCGTATCTTGTAGCTGGATAGTTTATTATTATTTTATTATTTATTTTGAAAGTGAACTCATCGCAAATTGTGCCCCGCTTATGCAATGAAAACTTACACAATGGACTTTTTAAATTTGTGGCAGCACAACGTCAACATGCTGCAAGTGGGGCAAGCAGATTCCTGTCCAGAGTTTGCTCAAGTGCCACAGCTGCCACTCCTGCCACAACCAAGCAAACTACAAAAAGTATGTGCATGTTATATCACCTATTCAAAATATAATTTACAATCATATTTCGAAAATAATTTAAAAGAATTAATAAAAAGTCACTGAAATTGCAATAGTTTATAATTATTCAATTTCTAGTTAAATAGATGTGAACAACATCATTTTTCGAATCTAAATAAGTGATGATCTCACTTAGTATTTTGGCTTCTTTTTAAGCACACTCAATAGATTTCTTCATTAGCTAACGACAAACAATTAGCTCATTTAATAATGCTATGAAAACAATTAATAAAACAAGTCGCTGAATTATGGTCTTTAAAAAGTGGAAATTGGTTGGTGCAAAATTGTTGGAAGTTAAAATATGTACTAAAAATAAAAGGCAGATTGCTGGAAAAATTAAAATATATGTATGTAATACATTAATATAGGTAATGAATATAAATATTAAAAAAAAAAATTTAATAATAACTGCAATTTACAAATTAACTGCATCTAAATTGCATGGCTAACAATATATAAGGATTGTTTGAAAAGGGATTAAATAAGGGTATAAATATGTGTCAAAAAAAAATTTTAAAATTAGTAGAAGATCTAGAATAGTATTCTTATTATGTAAATAGATAAATAACTAATAACAAAAATCATATTTAAAAACAACTGCAATGTACAAATAATTTGAGTGGCTTACAACAAAAATAAAAACCAGTTGCAGAAAAATTGCATTGTTGGAAATTGTTGCAAAAAGCTAAAACATGTAATACAATTATATCATATAAAATTAAAACAGTAAAAATGCTAATGGGAATTGTGGGAAAATGTTGAAATATGTAAAACGAAATTGTTATATAAGAATGAACTAAATAACAGCGTTCCACACACAAATTGAACGTACATAGGTGACAAATAAAAATATGTCAAATTAAAAAAAGCATACCTAAAAATTAATTTTTTGATTTACTATAAATGCGACAAGCCGTTATTGCATTAGGCAGACGACTAATGAATTGAGAAAACAAGTGCAATTTTGAATGCTGGAAATAAGCGAACAGTCAAGACTCGAAAGCCAGCGAGTTGTGAATAAACACTCTGCTATATGAGCAGAAAGCTGTCGAAAGCAGATCAAGTGAATTGGAACCGCGTTCCTTATCAATATCCAGCTACAAGTATCTGAAATACGGCAATGCAATGTCAATCTTATCTCTCTAATGGAACAACTGGCGACGGCGTTGACAAATTCAGATTCAAATTCAAATTTCAATTTGATGAGATGCATTTCTCAAACAGTAGCTGATCTAGCATAGATCTAAATTGTGAGAGGTGTGCTCGCAAACAGACTCGACTTTCTTCGAGAGAGTGAAAGACTCTCTCTCTCTCTCTCTCTCTCTCTATATCTCTCTCGATGGCTGCAGCCGGCTTTGAGCTTGCTCTCTCTCTGCCATTTCCCTCTCCCAGTCTCTCTGCGTGTTGCCGGCGCCAATCGGATTCACAGTGGCTGCGCTTGTCGCCGAGCTTCGGAGCTGCCGCTGCAGATTTGGCCAAATCATTCCGTTGGGAAGTCGTAACTGGGAAACGTGTTTGACGGATCGCCGCCGTCGCTATCGCCGTCGCGTTATCATCGCTGTCGTGTCTCCATCTCCAACGCCAACTCGCTTTGAAGCGCGCGCATTTAACATTTTGCATGTTGCCCGTTTACAATTTAACGCCGTTTATCCTTGAACCCAAGCCGTGTCTGTGCGTGTTTCTTCATTTTTTTTTGTATTTGTTTTGCTGATGCTGCAACATCATTTTTCATCTTTCGAATATTTTGCGAAAAGCGTGTAAAAATTATTTGTTGTGTATGGTTTTTGTGTGTGTGGTGCTCACCCAAAATAGTTGCTTGTCTTTGTTGAATAATAGAATCAAATACAATAAAGAAACAAGAGAAGCAAAAAATAACAAAAAAAGCAGTAATTAATTAATTATTTGCATTTGCCGCAGCTCAAATTGGTCAAGTGGTGAGTGCTAAAAATAAATTCAATAAATTGCCAAGTAATTGATCAGAATTGTCGCGAGCGACTCCAAAACGCAGCGCAATGATTAAGTGATTAGCCCAGATCTGTGGATGCCATGGGTTTATTAATATGTATGATAATAAATTAAGCTGAAATTGTGAGAGCGTCTAGCGTCGTGTTCATGGTCTATTAATTCGTCGGCCTGTGCATTTTCTTTTTACGATAACTCATATTTGGCCACACTAAACTAAACTATATATGTATTTTAGGCGAGCGCTGCAGTCAGGCAATTTGAGGCAATTACGAACTGAAAACGAAAATTGTAAATTGTAAATTGTAAATTGAATTCTTGGCAATAATTTCACACATTCGATGCGATGCGCTTGCATGTTGTCAGTTTAGCGCAAAAAACAATAAACAACAAACTAAAAACAATTACAGTTTCAGTTGTTTTGTTTTGGTTTTTATTTTGCCATGGCAGAACAAAAGACTTAGGCAACGAACGTGAACTGGCATGCAGCTTGGAACGTTGCGCTTGCGGTTTTTCGGGGGCTTTCTCCGCACACGACAAACCCCGATTCTTGGTGGCATCGCTAACAACACAACATGTGGTTGCAGGGCTCAGAGATGAAGTCGAGCGACGGGTTGCTCACTTGGAAAACAGTTGCTGCGAAAACTAACTGAAATGGTATTAATTGCCACACACACGCACACACAACACTTGACTTTCATTGTCTTTGGCATTTGCTGTTGTTGTTGTGAGCTTATTATGCCGTATGCTTTATGTCTAATGCTTGAATGCTTTTGTCTTTGTTGCCGCTGCTGGTGTCTTTGTCTCTGGGCTCGCAGTTTTACATACGCGTCGAGTTAATCACACTTTTAACTCCATTTCACATAATACTAATTTCATAATTTGCCACCCAATGCATTTCCACAGCCACAGCCGCAGCCACAACATTCAGTTGTCATTCGCTCGCTCGCTCGCTTTTCACTTTTTGCCCCAACCATTCAAATAAATCTCCTTCGCATCAAGTTTACATTTAATTTAGCCAAGCATTTTTTGTGAACTTCAAATGCAGTCAGCGACAATTTGCTCGTGTAAAATTTATTTCTTGCTTTTACCCAGTTCTCTCTGTTTGCTGTTGGGGGCGGCTGCTGCGAGAACGTTGCAAACTTTTGAGCCCCTTCCTGGGCGTACAAATTGCCCCAATGAGCAGCGGCAGCGACAACGACAACGGCAGCGAACTGGCATCCGAAAGCTAACGGATCGTCATAATTGCAGAGCACCCATGCCAACCATCGTGTAACCATCGACATGGCGTTCAGTTCTGCTCGGTGCCAAGCTCGCGGGTATCTCGATTCTGGCAAACAAAATGTCGAAAATATGAACAAATATTAAAAAACATTTCATCACTATTTTGCCTGCTTGCCTGTTTTTTCGTTACTGGATCAATTTTGCAAATTATAATATATTTGGGATTGTCAATTGGAGAAGATGAAGTTGAAATTCAGCAATTTAAATATATTCTAGCAGCTCAGTTATTACAAGTATTTTTATATAGAACGAAGCAAATAATTTATTTACAAAACAATTTAAATATATGTATTGACAAAGTTCATTTCTGTATTACAAAAATATATAAATAAAATGTATTTACCAGTAACAAAATCAATACTATAACATATGTAAGAAACATGCAATTCTTAGAGTTTACTTTGCTGTTTTCAATTACAATTATTGTTGCTTGTAAATTGCAAGAAATAAATAAATAAAAATATATTTACAAGTAGGTTGATTGTAGATAAATACAAATATATAAGCAAATCTTAGCTTCTTACTTTGCTGCTTTAAATCACAATTATATTACATTTTATTTTATAAAATATTCATTAAAATTGAATTTAATTTATGACGAATTCAATTCTTAGAGTTCATTTCTCCAATGAATAATATGAATAATATAAATTGTAAAAAATAAATTAATAAACATTTTATTAAATTGAAAACATATTATCTTCTTGATGCTTTCAATTATTTAAGATTAATAATTGCAATAAATAAATAAATAAAAATGTAATTTAATTGATGACATATTAAACTCATAGAGTTTACTTTGCTGCTTTCAAGAACAATTTCTTGAGATTAATTACTGAATGTATGTTTAAGCAGATACTAGAAGTTCACTTTGCTGTGGCAGGGCATTAAAGAATCGGTGTTTGCCTGGCTGTGTCACTTGTGGTTGAGATGTCTGTTGTTATTCTCTTGTTGCTGTTGCTGTTGCTGATGTGTTGTACGTGCACATCTGTCAGCAAATGAAATACTATGTACCATATAATCAGAGCGCTGTAGCAACCCAAAAAGCCAACAACAACGACAACAACGACAACAATAACAACAAACGACTCGAGCTGAGACAACGCTCGACAAAAAGGTATCTTTATCAGAGACCAAGAATGAAAGTTAGTTAGTTGCTTGTTGCTGTTTTGTCAGTGCACAAAACACAGCCAAACAATATTTGTCACTCCTCGAGGCGAATACACTTTCATCATTGTGGCACCTGTTTTTTTTTTTTGAGTTGTTTTGTTGTTGTTGTGAAAAGCAATGCGACAATTTATTTATTGCTGCACATTTGTCCAGTCCACAGCCCTTTTCATAATATTCAACAATTCGGCCAGGCAATTAACATAATTATCAATGCTCCACTGCATTTCTCACTTTTTTTGGTCACACAAATTATGCATAAAATATAATAATAATAATCATAATAGTTATAGTCCGTCTGTCTGTCTGTCTCTGTTTGTCGCTGCCTTTCTGCTCGCTTTCGAATCGCATTCGAATCGGAATTGAAGTTGACGTTGACGTTTTTTGGAATCGTTTAGACAAATGCCTCAATCTGAATTGTCTGCTGGTCGCTTTTTGTTACCATTTCAACATGTCGTCGTCGACGTCGCAACAATTCTTGGATCCCCCTTTTTTTTTGTTGTTCAACCCTTCACCTGTGTCGGTAGAAGAATGAAGCCGCCTCATCATCACCATTTTGGGAGTTTCGGTTTTGTTTTGCCGCACAATAACAAATCGATGGCGGGCAACAAATAAATTTATACACGAAATTTGTATCGTTTGGTATTTGGTATTTGGTATTGTAACTGAAGATCGCGCAGAAAGTGAAATTTGTTGCGATCGGAATATATGTATGGCATTGTGTTCAGTCGAAGAAATAATCATAATAATAATAAATAAATAAGCTGCGGCCCAATAAGTCAGCACAATGCCAAAAACTGAACCAGACTGAAGCGGCGGAGGAGGCGGAGAGCTTAGGTCTTATGGGTATTAAACCTCGGCTTATTATTTCAAAAAGCGGCATCAACTTTCCAACGATAAAAATCACACAACACAGCACAACAAACAGACTCTCACACACACACTCAAACCACAAGACCATTAAATCAGGGCCAAAGACGCGCTCAACCTGATGAGGGATTTGTTTGCCAAGCATAACCTTTCGATTTTCTAATACACGTCTGAGTTGGCTAATAAACCCCAACGAACCTATTGCGAGAAGAGCCAAATCAGATTAAAGCCAGCTTAAGGTTAGATATTTTCACGAATAAATATCGAATCAGAGAATCCCCAGAGAAGTTTGCTTTTTATTATAGTTTTTATTTTTCAAATAAATATGGTAGAGTTTAGAAGCAGCCTTGGTTCTTAAATAATGCAAATAAAATCCATATTTAATTACTAAAAATTTATAAAAAAAAAATATAGATATACTAAAGGCACCCAAATAATGAAATTCATTTTAAATTTTGAATAATATGATAATGAAATATAATATAATATTATATAATATTGAAAAAGTACTAATAAAGTCTATGGGATGAGAGCTTAGAGAACTTTGCTTGTTATTTGTATTAAAATTAAGTAAATAGTTATTAAAGTATTTGAAATAAATAGAGCATAGCAAACTTGGCAAAAATTCAAAAATGTATGATAAAATATTTAAAATTATAGATTCACTAAAATAAACTTGGCTCTTAAATAATAAGAGGAAAATACATATTTAAATATTTCATATTTATAAAGGGATAGATTCACTTAAACACCTAAATGGTGGAAGCAATATACAAATTTTATTTTATTTATTTATTTCGTTAATGAATTTTCCATCCCTACAAGCATAAATACTAATTAATTAAAGTGACAGTCACTATCTCAATTATATTTATTAATAATTAGGCAAGATCTTTTAAACAAGTAACTGAGTTCTATCAGATAAATATAAACTTTATAATAATGATTGTGAATTTTATTTCTATTATTATTTTTATATAGGTTAATTAGCGTCTTTAATATACGTAATTATTAAATATTCATGAAAGTTGTTTTCAAATATAAAATAATTATTTGGTTCTTAGTATAAGCTCGGCATAAATAACATAACCTACTTGCCTCTTTATAATTAGAAACTGGCCGTACTTGGAGCTTGCAATTAAAAATAATATTAAATATTAATTTGCAAAGAAATTGTTGACATCAGCGATGTGCTAAAAAGAGGATAATATTCTAGCTAATCTCAGTTCCTTTGCTTCTCTCTCTTTGTCTCTCTGTCTGTGTGTCTGTTGTTGGCCAAGTCTTATTTGGCTTTAATCTAACGCATTTATCATGTTGAGGCTTTAATGGTTGCTTCATTCATCACTTGCCCCTTCGGCGTTGCCTGAATGATGTCTGGCTGCTCTTGCAACTGTTAATTAAAAACGCTGTGCTGAAGAGGTCAGCGTCAGTATGATATCATACTAGCAGATATACATATATACATATAATATATATGTAGACGTCTTGTGAATACGCTTGAACTCTGGAGATGCAGCTGCAAACGGGAGGAAGAAAGATAAACACAGTATTGCATAATGGCGATTTTATTTGATTTGCTTTTGTTGCCCACTGCCAAACGGAAAAGAAAAGAAAAGAAAAGAAAATAAATACGCAAGTTTTACAGTTGCTCTTTTGGCATTTTTTAATGGCCATTCGATTTAGCGACTAAACACGAAACAACAAAACAAATTTCGCTGTCAACAAAATGCAAGAAACTGGCGAATAAAATGGAAGACCCAATAATGTTACGATCGATTTATATACTTTATGCATAAATAATTTGCTTGTTGATTGATCGTTATGCGACAGCTTCAGCTTCCGCAGCGTCGCCCCAAAAACCACATCGCTCTCGCTCACGGTCTCACTGTCTGTCTCTCTCTAGTGACGTGGGTCATCAAGCCGAGCTTGCGCAATGCCAAAAGCCTTGCCGGTCATTTCCGGCTCCTGCTGTCATTGGCCAAGCACAAATACGTGAACGTTTATGGTTTTTTGGTCCACATGCCAGACAGGCCGATTGCCCGTTGCGGACTTGTCTTGTCGTGTCGTGTCTTGTCGTGTCGTGCACTGACTTGTCTGCCCGCCTGCCATCTCGCTCTCGTTTTTCTCTTCGCTTTTACTTTCGGCCAGATATTTGGCCAATGTGGTAAGTGGCAAGCAGCAAACAGCCAACAGCGAGCAGCGATCACAATGCGATGCTGCTGCTTCACTTTTACCGCTGTCCAAAAGCCTTTCGTCATGCGCCAACGAAAGCAAACAGCAAACACTCTAAACAAGGCCCAAAAACACGCTCACAGCAAAAGCCAGGCCAACAACAACAACAACAACAACACTCATAAGCCCTTTTCACGGTATTGTTAGACGAGATGGAAACTCGCTCGCTACTCGTAGTTATTCTTTGGCTACTCTTTAGATGTCATAAAGTTATCAATTCTTTATTCATTTTCACAACAATATGCAGAGAGATCGCCAAGACAACTACAAAAATATATACACAATTTTGAATGAGTTTTCCATTTAGTTTTTGTCCAATATTATTTCAAAAACATTATACCTGAACTATTTTCATTCAGCAAGATTTATTTCGTCAGGTCCTTGCCTACTTTGCATTTTTTGTTTGGTTTTATATTCTCCATTGACTCAATTTTTTTTGAAAAAAAAAAAAAACGAATAAAAAAGATGTACTTTGATTTAATGTATATTTCGAATGTAATCTATATTTTTTTATATAATTTAAAAATTAGTTTAAAGTACATATTTTAAAGAATAGCAAATTAACATTTTGAATTCAGCCAGCTTAATTGTAAACTAATGCAAAAAAAAAAAATAATCAGAAACGCATTTTAATAATTTATTTATATCACAAAAATTTATTTGAAAATAGTATACAAAGGTTTCAAAATATTAATTTAAACATAAAAATTCGGTTAGTTTAATCATAAGCTATAGAAAAAAATAAAATTAAAATTATGAGTGCAGGGTACAATCTGATACACATTATAAAAATTTATGTCACAAATAATTATTCGCAACTGCACATTTCAACTGATAATTAAAACTTGTAATAATAATTTACATACATATATTACAAATTGATAAGTGTAATTATAAATAATTATTACTAATTTTTGAGAATAGTTACATCTACTTATTATTTACCAAATTCTCTTATTTAGAATGAGGCTATTATAAACAAATAATGTTAATATATAAGTGATTTAGAAACACGTATTTATAAATAATAATTGAAATGCAGCATTTAATAATAAATGTTATTTATGACTGCAATATCATAAATATTTATTGGCATTTGATTGAAAGCCCATTTAAATGGTTTTCTTCTGAAATGCAAAAAGTGAGAAAAAGGGAACAGTGGGAACAGCTGGATGAGTGGGAACAGATCTCTTTGTGCAATTGTGAGACAACAGCTTGGATCATGTTAATGCTAATGAGTGCCACATATGGCACTCAGAGACAAAGAGTGAGTGTAATGAATGAATGGCAGAAGTTTCGACAGTTTTTCATGGGCAGCGCGTTCATGGAACGCATAATCGTTGAAAATGCTTTTAATGACATAATTAGGCGTTGCTTTTGGAGGCAGTCTGCGAAAGGTGCCTCGATGCAGAGCCGAGAGGAGTCGAGTCGAGGGGAAAGGGGGGAAAATGACTAAAAATAGCTTATGAAAAATTAATTAGCTGCCAGTCACACAAACGAAACGAAGCAAAACAAAATGTAATGGAATGAAGTGAAATAAAATCAAATGGCTTACGAGGGAAAAACGAACGAAAAACATTTGGCATTTTGGCCAGGTCGCCGCCCAGGCTGATTGATTTGACCCAGCCAAGACTTTCACCGTTGCACGATACTTCGACTCCAACTCCATCTCCAACTTCAACTTCGACTTCGACTCCAACTTTGACTTGGGTTGCCTTTTTGCTCTTAATGCAACAACCGCAGGCAGCTGCTCATGTGTTTTTCGGTGGCGTGACAGCCAACACAGGGTAAACCACATGCCCTCAGCCGCATGCCGCATGCCGCATGCCCCACGTTGCTGCCACAGATTGGCCAGGGCATTGTCTACCGTCCGTCTCCGACTCTCTGCTCATGCCGTCCGCCATTCCTCCGTCGTTGTCTATACATACTAAGTAAGTATTATGATTATTTTCAATATTATTTTTGGAATTACCAAAACGCATTTCGTGATGCGGCAACATCGGCAACGTCTCTTGTGGCTGCCACTGTCTCCAACTCCTCGTCTTCCTCCTCTGTCTCCATCTCCTTCTCCTTCTCCTTCGTCGTCGTCGAAGCTGCCTGATGTCATCATCTTTGGCACCCGATTTTTGGGAGCAACTCAGCACCTCGGGCCTGTGAAATCAATTTGAGTAATTATGTAACTGTAACTGCTGCTCCAAGCACAACACACACACGCACACACACTCACACATACTCACACACACTCACACACACTCACACACACGCACACACACTCACACACACACTCACACTTAGCCACACACATTCAGCTGTCTATCAATCAATTGTCGTTTGCTCATCAACTTTAGTTGCTTCATTAACACACACTCAGACTCAACCCCAAACACTCACACTCACACTTACGCACACACACTTCCATATTCATATCTTTTTGCATCCAGAGTCCAAAATATGATTTGAGCACAGCTGTGATGAATACTTCGAACTTCTATTCGCATGATTTGTTGCAGTTGCCAATTGCAAAAATTCTTTCGTTTTTCTTACACTGGCCAACCAAATTTAATTTCATTATTATATTCCCGATTTGTCGGTACTAATTATTAGACATATTTTCGTATATTCTGATATTTTCATATTCCGATCTTTACTATTAAATCGAAAAATATGTATATGTAAATATAAATATGTATATATTTTATATATCATCACTACATTATTATCAAATTAAATATAATTTTTTTGAATAGCTATTGTTTTTTGAATTGACAAAAATATATTAAATAAATATATTTTTTATTCCCATACTACAATATTATTTAATAATAAATATTATTTTTTCGAATTTTCTAATCAAAGATATTTTTTTTGGTAGACAAAAATGTAGTAACTATGTATATTTATTTTCTCTACTGCAGTTCAAAACATTTGCAACATTGAAAAAAGTAGCCAAACACAATGTTATTTAATTTGCGGAAGTTTCTCATGAAACATATTTTTAAAATTTTGTATAATTTGATGCATTTTAAAAATGGTTAACATTTAAAACATTGGGTTCAAGTTCAAATCGTTTGGGTCTCAATTATTATTGTTTATTTTGCATTTATTTATGCAGCTAATTAAATCGTTATTTCTATAATCGCTTCCGAAAAATAACAAATTCGTATAGCAATATAGTATTAATAATAGATTCGCTGGATTTATTGCTCAGTCAATTGCCTATTGTACTTTAAAATATAAAGCTAAGCTTTAATAAATAAATGAACAACAAATAAAACGTATTTAGAATTGGATTTTAATAAATAAATTCAATTCTTTATTATCATGCGATATTCAAATGATTTTCGGACAGGTTTTTGAGAAAATGGAAAATATTATATTTTCTTCAATTTTGCCACAGCAAATCAGATGCTAAATAACAATTAAATTTATTGCGCTGCAATTTGAAATGTCTCCTTAAATATGAATTGACTAAAGAACGTACTAATTGAAATTTTTGTAAGGCATTCAGTACTGAAGAAATATATTGTCGATATGATAAAAAAAATGATAGAACTGAATTATGCAGAGCTGTGTAGGCATTACAATGCCATTGCTGCTGTTCTTGGGAATGGCTCGAATCGGAGGCAGTTGCAACCACAGTTTGCCGGCGGCTCTGCAATTTGGGCACGGATAACGGCCAATAAGAGACCGCAGTCGAAACCACAAAAGCCGCAAGACCAATACGCAATGAGGCATCCATCGATGCAGTGAAGATTGATTGGCATTGGAGGCGATAGATTGACTTGGCCTAGAAGCTCGCCGGGAGTCTCTTGGCCATGACCGTCAATCTTCTGCTTCTGCTTCGGCTTCGGGCTGCACATCAATTTGCCACAATGAGTGTCAATTGTGGGTAATTGAACCGAGGCGAGAGTTCAAAATCAGAGTCAATTGCAGCAGCCGGCATTTATTCACACACAGCACTCACATGCACTCATCTATGCATTCGAACAGCACTCAATTGAGCAATAACAAATTTGAATGAAGCGCAAGCCGCGCTAACGGCTGGACAATAAACTTGGCTAACAAGTGGAAGTGGTAACCGGCATTTGCAGTTTGCCGTCGACTCGAGTCGCGTCGCATCGCGTCGCGTCGCCTCGAGTTGAATGAACCAACCACCACTTGAACCACCACTCGAAGCACGCCGCATCCATGGCACTTTCAGAGCCATGGACATGCTCAGTTATTCAGTCATGTAGTTGTGGGTCAGCAGCGGTGACAACAAATGAACTGTGAATGGGACGGGGGACGGTGGACGGTGAACGGTGGACGGGACGAGTCTTATCGCAGACTCAATATATTATCTTCCATCGAACTAGTGCACAAAGTACCGCTTCATTAGACTCGCTAAAAAATATGCATATAATAAATGGAATTAGTTCTCGAGTCAATAGGTACTTTTTAAAATAAAAATCATCAGTTATTATCTTCAATCGAGCTAGTGCACAAAGCACCGCTTCATTTGACTCTCTATTGGATAAATAATTTGAACAACATTTACATTTATATTTTTGTAGCCAGTAACTCTTCTAAATTGAACTTGTTCTGATTGCAGTTACAGTCTACAAGACCTTTTCAAAATAAAAATCACAAATAATCATTCATTCAATAATTGTTTTTAAAATTTTTTGAAATCATTAAATTAATAGGTGAGTTTTATACTGCGCGAAAAAAATAAAATTCAATTCTTTTCGACTGATATTCTTTTGTCTCAATAAAATCACGTTAATTTAATTATAATTATTTGACACCTGGAAAACGCTAGAATTTCTCAAAAATATAATACAACGTTGTATTCGTATTTGTACAAATTTTTTAAATTAAAATAAATTGTTAATGTGAACTAGTTCGAATCGCATTAACAAAGTTCAAGCTCTGCTGAAATTGTATTTTAAAATTTTACTAATTTCAAAGTGATCGTTACTGAACCAATATAATGTTGGCAAATATATAAACTTTGAACTTAATTTGACAATTAAACAATTCGTATGGAGGTTAGATATTTATTTATTTTTTATGTGGCGGATTGATTTGCAACATTAAATAATAAATTAAATAAAATAAAATCTATTTTATTTGGATACATTTAAAATCGAGTTCGGTGAACCTTGCAGTTATATTATATAATGATCTGATATTTGTAGATGGCATTTACTTTACAAATGGAAGCTGCAATTTCAAATTTTAATTGCTTCACAACCAGTTGCAGTTGCAAGTTCAGTGGCAAACTTATAAATACATGATTTAATCTGCTGATTGATTCGAAAGAGAGAGAGACAGAGAGATAGAGGGTGCGAAAGAGAAAGAGAGGGATAGAGAGAGTTGCGCTAAGCTGATATCAAAGCACTTGAAAGCTGAACTAGACAATGGCAATGATTGCCCATATCTAAGTAGAGCAATACTTGTGGGTACTTTGGAAGCCTGCCACCTGCCACCTGCAACCTGCAACCTGCGACTTGCAGCTGCCACAGCCACAGAGAGAAGCAACAACAACAGAAAACAAGTAACAAATTAATTTCACTTTCTTTGCTGCATCACACACTGAAAATTGCCTGTCTTGCCATTGTTAAGAGATCAGCGAGCGAGCAAGAGAGAGACAGGGAGAAAAAGAGAGAGAGACAGAGAGATAGAGAGAGAGGGGGAGTGGCTGCAAGTCGAGTCGAGTCGAGTCGAGGTTTATTGACTGCTGGCTGCAACGTCGCGCCTCCGTGCAATTAACTGCTGTGCCCCGCATATATTATATATACATACATAAATATCGCATAAGATATATAATATATTTTAATATTTGTTGTTACTGAACCATGGCGCTGTAAGCAAATTATCCAGCCAACATTCATTCCATGTGCCACTTGTGGCACACATCGCAATTTCACCCAAAGAGACATCACAGAAATAAAGTCAACGTTCATCGTTCATGTCGAGCGCTTTAAGCACTCGTTTATTATAATGGTGCCTAACATCGAGAGATGCAAAGTGACACGATCTTTTCTTTAAGTATTAATATTCCTAATCAAGAGAACAAAAAAAAGATTTGTTGGTCAGCCTCCATTCAGATCGCCTTAAGTATTAAATACTAAACGTGTTTTATTTTCTCAAGTTGTCTTTTGTTGCCAAAAATGTTAAGAACATACAAAAAAAAAAAAAAAAATGGTGATGTATGACTTCAATTCTCGTTATCACAAAGGAGCACATCTATAATAAAGTAATTTGCGATCCTAAAATCCTGAACAGCCATAGATTTCTTTGGATTTAATTCTAGAGTATTAATTGTACTTAGAATACATAGCATTATGGTTACTACAGTTAGTTGTACATTCATTTTCGATAATCCGTTGAGTGTTTCTTAAGTCTAAGCAAACAAAATCAAGATACAGAATTCATTAATACTAGCTTAAGCCGCATTCCGGCTGACTTACAAGACAATGTCTTTGGCGGACAGGCCCGAGCGGGCCGCATTGAGATCGAGCAGTGTCTTCACGTGCTCCACGCTGGGGCAGCGCTCGGTGAGCATCAGACGACCCGCCACCATGTCCATGAACTCGTTGGCCAGATGCTCGCGCAATCTCAGCAATTGGCGGCCCAAATCGGTGTCGACAACGATGCGTATCCAGGAGTCGATGCACAGCCAAGACCTCTCAATATACGCAATCTTCTCATGCTCTCCTCCGCGCTCCTCGTCGTCGTCGTCGTCGTCGCCGTCTGCGTCGTTCTCCTCCCCTTCGGTGTCATAGACCACAACTGGCAGCTGATCCATGGGCTCCAGTTTGGCCACCTTGCCGCACTGCAGTGCGACCATCAGGCTGCTAATTAGCGTGACATGCTCAATGTTGGTGACGCGGCCGCCAGTGCGCGACTTCTCGCCGTAGATCAGCCAGTCGCTGAGATCGCAGTTCGGTCGCTTGGCAAAGCACAGCGACATGCCCGAGTTGCGGGACAGCTGGACATGCGGATCGCCCTCGCCGATGAAGCGCCGACGGCCCAACAGCGGCCGATCGATGTACACAATCTTGGGATAGAGTCCGGCCGCCAAGCAGATGCGCAGCAGATTCATGTTGCGATCGTTGGTGCTGATCAGCTGCAAGTCGATGCCGTTGATGAGGCGACGCAACGCATTGCGCAACGTTTGCACCGTGTCCACAAACAGATCCATCAGCTTGTACGACACGTAGTTGCGGCTGCAGTAATCCTCGGCGGCCCGAGCTCCCTTGGAGCGCGCATACACGTACTCCTTGTAGAGCACAATGAGGCCGAGGGCGTCGCTGCTGCCGTTCACCGAGAACATCTCGCGGACCTTGCGTTGCTCGCTGCGGGCTGCCCGCTCCACGGGCAGCACAAACGGATCGCGCACCGAGTAGAAGGCCGCGATGATGGACATGCTGCCGGCACAGCGATAATAGACGCTGTACACGAGACACTTGGCCAGCGGCACGCTGAGCGGCAGCTCGGCAATCAGGCGTCCCAGCTGCGTCACGCTCTCGTCCTCATCGTGCAGCACATGCAACAGCTTCAGGCTGGCACACGACTTGGCCACCGCGGCCGTGTCGGGCGGATCGAGGGCCAGCGACAGGAACTGCTCGAGGCGTCGCTGCGGCATGGCGATCTTGGCCAGCAGACAGATCTCGTCGAGCGTGGTGCGCAGCATTTCGGGCACAATGAAGCGCGTGAAGCGCTGGAACTGCTCGCTGCTGTAGAGGCGATAGCAGATGCCGTTGGTGCGTCGCCCGGCGCGTCCTGTCCGCTGCAGGGCATCCGCCTGCGATATCCAGGTGCAGTCCAGCTGCGAGGCGCCCGTCGCCACATCGTACGTCTTCATCTTGACGCGTCCCGTATCGATCACATACAACAGATCCGCAATCGTGATCGATGTCTGGCCAATGTTTGTGCTCAGCACGATCTTCAGCTGCAAATCGGGCTGCACATGGAACACTTCGCTCTGCAGGCGTCCCTCGATCTGGCTGTGCAGCAGTAGCACCTTGATCAGATGCGACGGCAGCGTCTCCTCCAGCTGATCCTTCAGCATGCTCAGCTCCTGGTAGCCCGGCAAGTAGACAATAACCGCGCCCTTGGCGCCCTGTCGCAACAGCATCTCCAGCAGCGACACAATCAGCGCATTATCAATGTGCGCCTCCTGCTGCTTGTGGTGCGTGCTGAAGTACGCCTCCAGCAGCTGCTGCTGGCTCGGCGGCGGCTGCTCCTCGTCCTGCTTGCCCAGCAGCTGCAGCATCTGCGGCGTACGATAGCCGGTCTCCTGCAGGATCTGCTCCAGCGCATAGACCTGCACGTTGAAGCTGCGTCCCTCCACATAGAGCACGGGCGCCTGGCAGCTGAAGTAACTGGAGAGCGCCTGCAGATCCATGGTGGCCGACATGAGTATGACTTTGAGGCGTCGGTTGCGCTCCAGCTCCAGCTTGACGGCGAGCAGCAGAAAGTCCGTGTTGAGATCGCGATCGTGCACCTCATCGATGATCAGATGCGTTGTGTTCGCAAAGAACTCGACGCCGTTCATGGCCAGCGAGCGCAGCAAGCAGCCGCTGGTGGTCAGCGACAGCACGGTATTGAAGCTGTGTTGGCCTGGAATTGACAAGAGTTTGAAGATTAGGTAAATGCTGAGCTTGTGTTTCTTCTGGGTACTCACTCTCCATGCGTATGATGTAGCCCACTGTGTCACCCAGGGCCTCGCCGCGCTCCTCGGCAATGCGACTCGAGACGCTGACGGCGGCAATGCGACGCGGCTGGCTGACCACAATGCGCGCCAGCTGACCCCGATCTGTGGCCTGCTGCAGCAGAAACTGCGGCACCTGCGTCGACTTGCCCGACCCAGTGGCGCCGTTGATGATGACCACCTGTCAACAAAACAATCAGTATTTATTGCAGTTGCCCTGCAAGGTAGCCAACTGCTGGTCAGCTGGTTCATGTCTTCGCTAAGCACATGCAAACGAAGTACATGCTAGAGATTTTCTAAATTCACTTATTTGCGCTAAGTGCTAAAAGTACTGACTCAAGCAATTTTAAGGTGGAATTATAAATAGATCTGGAGTTTAGAGAAATCCCTTCTAATTGCAGTTGAGAACTACAATTGGGCTGTGATAGTTCACTGACAGGACCCGTGTTATAGGACCCGTATTATAGATGTTCTTTATTCTTATTGGATTAGTGTAGATTTTTAAACAAACTTTAATTCAATAATGAATTAAATATAAATCAAAATCAAGAATAAGATTTTGGAAATGTTTCAGAGTAATTCTAATTTATACTTTTCAATGCAATTGTGGGTCATGATTATAGTAGGAGTGAAATTCTGGGTGCAACTCGGTGGCATGCAACTGTAATTACCTGATTCGACTGCAGCATCTGCAGCAGCTCCGCCCGCTTGCGGTAGATGGGCAGCTGGCGCTGCTCGGCGGCCATGGCGCGGTTGGGACGTGGCTGGCGCGGGACACGAGGACGGGCGACGAGGCCGCCACCTGGCGGACTGTATTCGCCGGAGTGGCGCGACAGTGGCGCCATCTGGCGGCTGTCGAGTGCATTAAGCGACAGCTGCAGCGTCTGCTGAAGTTCCAGTGACACGGCGAGCTTGGCCTTGGACAGTCGCTGATGCGGCTGGTGCTGCGGACTGTCCTTGCGACTGATGGTCAGGATGCGGTCGCCGTTGGTGCTGCGACTGCGCGTCTTGAGGCCCTGCTGGCGGGCAAAGAGATGGATCTCCTTGCGCTGGGCATTTGTGAGGCCGCTGAACTCCTCGGCGTCGTTGTCGCTCTTTATAAAGTCTAGCACGCGATGCTGCATCACAATTTGTTCACTAAACGGTAGACGTTTTTGATCTGATTTGCTGCTGCTGTTGTTGTTGTTTTCCTTTGATTTCTTTTTGTTTGTTTTCGCTTTGGCGGCAGTCGATGACAGCAGTTGGGCAGCGCCGTCATCGTTCTTCTTGTTGCGACGTCGGCCGCTGCGCTGCTTGCCGTTTGCCATTTGTTTCTATTTAATTTCAGTTAGTTCTTGCACAAAATAAACAATTTCACAAATTGCTAACGACGCTGACCACTTTATTTTGCCAGAGGCGAGCAGAGAGTGACACAGCAGTTAGCTTTTGCGCGGCAGAATAGCGACTAGACACATTCGATTACTCACACGCAATTTCGCCAGCATTTGCAATTGCTAGCGGCGAGCAAGCGATAGTTGTATTTATATGCTTATTGAAATGAAAAACTAGTTTAATTTTTGAAAAAAAAATGTTTTGTATTAACTAGCATAGTGTATAAATATAAAGCATTTTGTAACGTTTAAGTTTTCGTAGGCGTGGCTTTTGTTTTCACTTTGCTCTCCTCATCGCTGTCGCTCTCATCGGAATCAAGATCCGATTCATCATCGTCGTCCTCATCGTCGTAATCGTCTTCATCATCGAAATCCTCATCGTTATCGTCTTCGGCCAGATTCAGCTGTTTGATCTTCTCTAGCAGCTCCTCTCGCGTGTGTCGCACACGCGTCGCCTTCTCCTGCGCCTCTTGGCCCTCCTCGTCCAACGGCTCCTCCGGCTCGCCCTCCTTCTTGCGGCCCTTCTCCATGAAGCGCAGGAACGCACGGCGCTTCCGCTCCGAGAACGATTTGATCAAACGATCCATTTCCACCTGCAGCTGCTGCTCCTCTTGCGGCGTCGGCTCAGGCGCCTCAATCGCCACCTCGTCGGCGCTCTTCAGGCACTTGGCGCACACCCGATCCTTCACAGCGCAGTCGCGACAGATCACATGATACGCCTTGCGCACCGTCCGCTGCTGGCAGCGAGCGCAGGTCTTGGCCTGTGTCAGGGGCTTATACTTCTTGTACTTGATCTTCCACTCGATCACCTCCTTGCAGCGCTGACAGACCGTCGACACATGCATCTTGTTGAGGCGCATCTGTTGCGGCGTCTTGTCGTGCAGGTCATTCTTGAAGACATGCCGATTCTTGTGCTTCTGGGCACGTGTGCGACTCGCATTGCCCCGCTGCGTGCTCATCCTTAACTCTGAATTTAACTATTTATTCACTTCACACTGCGTAGTATTTACCTAAATAAACGAATGTTAGCCAAACAACGAGTTTACCTATCGATGGTTGTTTACTCAATTTGGTCAACATGTGCGCGCTGGCTTGCCGTAAAAAAGCTGCGTGCTATGCGCGAACATTACATGCGTTATCGATAAGCGAATGCATCGGAACGAAAGATGCTTGCTATGTGCACATTGAATGTGTAGCAAATTAATAGTTTAATAGGCAAATCATTTTAAATAAATTATTTATTTATATACATAGTTTCTAGTTTTATTAATTTAAAGCATATTAAAGTTAGAATTTATGGTATCGAAAGCATCATCGATAGGCCCAAGCAATCAGCTTTTTGTGTGCGCATGTCAAAAAGCTCAACGTCCGTTGACAAATTAAATGGCGGCCGACAGCGAATGATTTATTTTTAAGCATATAACGAGAATAATAGGTATTCATTTAATTATTAATTTTACAAATGTGTGGCAAATACATAATTGAATAATCAAAAAATTTTATTAAAATATACTATTGCAATCGGTTTTAAACATCTTGTTATCGATAGAATTACCGATAGGGTAGTACAATCTGCCTGCTGTGTGCGCATGATAAAAAGCTGAGCGTCCGTTGGCAAATTAAATGGCGGTCAACAACGTATGATTAACTTTTAAAATTTTTAAACGAAACTAAAAGTTATTATGTTTTACAGACGCTGATGCAGCCGCCATGCGCGATCTCAAGCAACGCTTGTTCGATCTTCTCCGGTCTGGCGGCATTTCCGTAGGCGACAACAACAACAGCAACAATGCCGGCAACAGCCAGAATAACGGAATATCGCAGCCCCAGTTGCTGCATCACCAAAACCAACAACAACAGCAGCAGCAACAGCTGATCTATGCGCCGCTGCAGCCGATGCCGAAGCCGAAGAAGCTCCACGAATACACGGCAGCCGATTGCAATGCGGCTTTTCTACGCAAATATCACGATCTGAGCATCAGCCGAGACAGAGACAGAGATAGAGACAGGGACAGGCAGTCCGATGAGAGGGAGTCAGAAGTAGCGAACGGGGCTGCCAACGTGATTTATTTCAACGAAAACCTATCGATGACCAGCAAATACAATGTCCGACAATTTCCGCTCACTCGTTATCCCTCGTGTCCACTGAGCAGCTTTGGAGGGCGTGGCGAGGGCGGCAGTGCGGGCAGCAGCCTGGGCGAGGAGGACACGGAGAGCGACCGCTACAATTTCGGGTCGGACGAGGATCAGAGCAGCAATGCCCAAACGCTCAAGCTGCGCTGCCACAAGTTGCACGACGACGACGGCAACAGCAACTTGGAGCACATCGATGGCGATGCCGACGCCGATCTGGACGACGATGACGAGCAGGCGGAATCGCAGCTAGATTCCTTTTGCACGCTCTGCACCTCGACTTTCAGCTACAACAAATGCTGCCGCTTCTGCGACAATTCGTTGTGCGGCTCCAAGTGCAACTCGGAGCGCGGCTCGCACGCCAGTCGCCTCAGCTGCAACGTGAATGCTCCGGCACCGTATCCTGGCGTCGACTCCGAACTCGACTGCAATCCCCAGTTGCAGTATCATCATCTGCTGCAACAGCAGCAGCAGCAACAGCGCTTCGGTGGCAGCATGCGACTTCTGCAGCAGCAGCAGCCGAAAATCGCGACATCGGCAGCTATCAGGTATGTTGCACACTTATTTATACCCGGCTTACAATAGAATATTAGGGTATATTAACTTAGCGAAGGGTGTATGGAGAAAGTAGACTTTGCCCTCGATTTTTGGTATTCCTTCTATTGTCTCCTTTAAAACTCGTCCTTAAATAAATTTTGATTTTTTGTTTTAATGGAAATTTAAAAAAAATGATTGCTTTATAAGGTGTGCACCACGATATTAAACAAGCTGGAAATCTAAAATCGAGTGTGCTGAACTGTGAGATACCCGTTTTGAATAAAAACAAAACATAATTTAAATGCAGGAACAGTAATTTTAGAAGACGATATTTCCCGGGATTAAATTTTTTTAAATTTAACACTGGAACCTTGGTTTTTGATTTTACTTAGCTTTTTAGAGGCTTGACAATATTTTAGAAAAAAGGATTCATTTGAACAAAAAGCAAACAAATTCTTTCTAACTTTAATCTGCTTCTGATTAACCTATATATAATCTAAATATATCTCACAAGCAAACAAACAATTAGAACAATTCATATTTTTATATGAATTTTGTAATTTTCTTTTTGGTAGATAATAAAACTAAACCCAATGATTTTAAAAGGTTATATCCGTACATCTTATTAATTAACGTTGGATAACTGAACTGAATAAATTTAACAAAATGCATAAATTGAAATAAACGCAAGAATAAATTGTTTGATAGCTCAAAAGAGGGAAATGTAGAGACTTACTATATTTTTTACTGCAAATAAATTACAAAAAAAGTAGCAATGAACTTATTTCTAATTGGTTGTAAGTAGCTGTTTATAAGGTTGTCTCATTTTAAGTGCGAATCAGTCACGTGCTTGCAACAAGCATGAGAAGCTGTCAATGTCCAATAATGAGTTAAGAGTTAAAAGTTTTCATCATCATCATCATGGTGAACCCGATGATTGTCGATAATGACGTTGCTAATGAACTGTTTTCATAATTCTATTCAATTGTGTTGTCAATCAAATATCCGACTAATTAGCTGCTCTATTGACTGATTGCATTTAAATGAGAGCAATGCACAGAAAGTTCAGTTGAACTCGACTCAACTCAACTCTTGACGAATCTCAACTGAACTGAACTGAACTGAACTTAACGCTGGCAATAATCATGAATTAGTATCTGAAGCTGACCAATATGCGACTTGTTTGTGTGCGTGTGTGTGTGTGTGTATGTTTATGAGCATGTGTGTGTGCAAACGAAGAAACGTCGTTACCGTTAGAAACCTCGGCGAACAAAAGCCGCTGCCTAGAAGCGCATGACGCGGCAGCGGCAGCAGCCATAAAAAAACATCAACAAACACAAGCTCGATTGAATAAAATTAAGTAAAATATAAAAAAAACTTTAGATAAGAAAACGGCAAAAAATATGTGTAAAAAACAAGGCAGCGAATGCTCGCCGACGATTGTATACTCTTTCAGTCCACGAATTAAAATAAAATACATAATGTAGTACAGTATAATGTCGATAATTGCACATGACTTTTTTTACCGACATAGTACAAAATATAGTAAAATTGCAAAGTGCAGTTAAAATTAAAAGATTGTTGTGCTGCTTTACTTTTATTTTTAAGCGATGACAACGAGCAATATTTTAACCGAGCTGATACTCGTAAAGGTCACAACTTAACAACCAATGTGTGTTTAACTGAAACTTTATAATTAAACATCAATCGGAGAAAATCCAAGGCTTAAAAATATGCAATATATTAAAGCCAAATTTGCAGGCAAAATTAAACAGATTGCAACTGTGTTGGAAGTTAAATAAAATCTGCAATTATCGACAATATACTACTACAAGAAACCAAGAAAAAAAAAGAATAAAAATTACAATAACTAAACCATTTGTAAGTCATTAGTTATCTTCATTTTTTCCCAACAAAATTATGTTTTGAAATATATGAATGACAATATAGAAATAGAAGCCATACACAAAATACTAAAACTTAACTTATCAAAAGTAATTCAGTTAGCTTCGACTCGATAAAATTTATAATTGTTTATTATTATAACAGTTTTCAATTGAAATGATTTCCAAAACTATTGCTAGCTTCTAGAGAATATGTTAATGGTTTCTTAACTGATTTAATGATAAATCAGACAGGATATTTGTCGATACTTTTGTGATAAGAATAAATGAAGATGCTGTGTAGCCAATGCACAGTGACTGTAACATACCAGCTGGAAAGAGTATTGGCAAGACAAAACGTTGAGAGCGAGCGAGCAAAAGAAACAAAAACAAGAGTCCAGCAATGCGCAAAAAGCGCATCGAAAATCAGCCACGCACACAAAGACAATACACAGACATACATCACACACACACACACTCACACATCACTGGTACACAAACAGAAGACAGCAGCAGCATGTAAACAAATAGGCAAAAGCTTAAAGCTTTCTCGACTGCGGCTTTTACATTTCTTTGACGAGGCGACCGCGACCGGTGGCCAAGCGAAGTTGCGAGTCCGAGACTCGAAGACCGCAGACTGAAAGAGTTGCGGCTCAAACAAGCGTCGACCATTGTTCGTGCAGCACGTGCCACAGGCAGCCACCACGTTACATATGTATTTTTTTCTGCGATTCTCGCGCTAAAGAAGAAGAAGAAGAACAACAACAACATTAACAACAATAAACACAAGTTAACTGTTGTTTTACATAGTGAATAACTTGTGCAATTCAATCAACATAGCTTTAAGTTGCTTTTTTTTTCTTCTTGTGCGTGATCGATAACGATGGTAGCGATAACGATAACAATGTGTGCGTGTGTGTTGTGATCGTGATCGTGATCGTGTTCGTGTTGTCTTCCTCTTAAGTAAAATGTCGCTTAGATTGCTCTTAAATTGGATACAAACACCAAACGAGTGTAAGTCATTAATAATTGTTTGTAATATAATATTAAGACAATCGGAAACAGAACTCACACAGAAATTTAATTTTCATATTGTTGGGCAGTATGGTAATTTAACACAAAATTGAATGGGAATATATCGATAACTCAAGTATGAAATCTAGAGTCAAGTTTCGACTGCAGACCCTGCACTTTTCATTGCTCTTTATATATCTATGTATGTATATACGTTATAACTTCTTAGACCCTTTTTCACATTTTTTTTTTAATAAATTGTTCTAAAAAGAAAAAGTTCTGAAACATCTGCCCCAAATTCTTCCTCACTCTGTCGCTCTCTTTCATCCAGTTTTAAACACCTCGATGTACGAAAGTTTTAATTCAAAAATGTCTCAATTAAAACAATTGCAATTCTTACACTGATTTGTTAATTTCCAAATTAAGGGTGTCCAATTGAGCGGTTTCTTCATGAGTTATACAATCCAAATTGTAGTTGATTGGGCCGCTCGCTGCGATAAATGCAACCGACACCAGCAGAAGCAGAAGACGAGCGAGGCACAGATGGTGAGAGTTGCAATTAATAATTAATTATTTACAATTTCGGGGCAAAGCCTAGTCGTAATGTGTTGTAATGTGGTCGAGAGCCAGGCACAATACAACAATAGTGCTTACGGTATTGCTGGAGAGATACCATAGACCATATAGACGCCATGCACTATGCGGGCCATGATAATAAACGAACGAACGGACGGGGCAGCTATCCATATCCATGCTTACTGATGTGATCACACACAGTTGTGGCGCGTTGCGCGTTGCGCTGTTGTAAGTTTACTAGTAGAATTTGAGAAGCGCATTAAATTGTTCGAGTATTTGGTTTCGGTGTTGCACACACCTTTTCGGACCCCTTCCCTCTCCTCCGCCGCTGCCTCTCGCCTCGCTTCTCTTCTCTTATGGCCGCGTTGCCGATTATTACCTTAGTAGACGTTGCTATAATTATGCTACTATTTCTTTGCATTTCTGTTTCTGTTTCAGTCGACTCCCCTTTATGCCACTCCCTCAGCTTCAGCTGCTTCTTGTGTTTTCTTTTTGCTAGGTGTTTAGTAAGAAGTGCCAGACATCTAGAAAAATCTCCCTATATAATAAGTAGTTGATCACTGTTAGATATTATAGTTTAAAGAAGATTTATTAGGTGCAGTCTTTCAAGCGAATAGTTTCAGAAATCATGTTTCCGCTTCCTTTTTTTAATCATTTAATTTTTAAGTCTACTATGAACTGTCGACTGTTGAAGAAATTTTTAATGTTAAAATAAGAAACAACGATAGTATTTTATTGCTAACAATTTTACATTAAAGAATGCAACGGCGAATACAAAATTTAAAAATGATGAATAGTAAAATATACTATACTTAGCAATTTCATCACTTTCGACACTTTATAGTCGTCGACTTTAAAATAATATAATTAAATAATGCCAAAAAGTAAACGGACACGTGCTTTCTCAAATTTACTCAAATTAATCTTCTAAAAAATTTGTATAACTAATTGAACTGAACTAATCAGAGCTATCATTGTAACTTAATTAATCTACGATAATATATGTTATGTATATTATTATACTGTCCACGAAAAGCAAAAGAAATTATTGCCAAGAACTAAGCTTTGTAATAGCGAGTTAGATAAGTTGCTGACCATGTTGCATGCGCCGAAAGTCGCAAGATCTTGCAACCCAGTCATCGCGTGACATTGCGTCGCCGTGCATTCAACTCGCGTGTCTGCAACACCCAAAAAAAAAAAAAAAACGAAAAAATACAAATATACAAATATAAAGAGAAAAAATAAATAAGTTGTGGATTAAGCAAAGATAAATGGCAAAAATTGCCCAAAATGACCAATTGCGATTGCGGCTAATACTTGTGTGTATTTATTTTGATTTCGCATTACCTGTTTGCCTTTTGCCTCTTGCGTTAATTAGCGACGCTTTCTGCTCGAAATCTTTGAGGCATTTTAGAAATGAATGAATCTTACCAACAGCAAAAAAAAAATAAAAACTACTCAATATGTTTGTGAGCACAACAAAAAACAACTAAAAACAAAAATCAAACTAAAGTTGCCACCAAGTTGCGAAATGCGCAAAAGAAAAAGTGAAATTTCTGGTTGGCCAATTGAGAGGCGGGCCGCAACTTGCAACTTGCGACTTGCCACTGGCAGCTGCAACACGTTTCCCATGGCCAAGACGAGCCCAAAAACCCGACTCCCAAGTTGCTGTTTAATCCGCTGCCCGAGACCGATCCCTGTCATCCTTTTGCTTTCGTTTGCCCCAGACTTTGAGACGCGGGCGACGGCGATGACGATGACGATGACGACGATGACGATGGCTAATAGCGGTGTTAACCATGGTTAACGAATCTCCCGGTCAACAACCGGCCCAGCCTTGTTGCAGTTGCAACTTTCCACCAATGTCAATTAAGTATTAAGGCAAAGCGTTTACATACGACATTTTTAACTCGACACTCGACTAGAAATCGCCGACGCGTCTGTCTTTTGATTTTCATTTTCCATATTGAAACGCTCAATGGCTCAACAGGTTTTTCCAATCTCGTTGATGTTATTGCTTTCTGCTTATTGCTATTGCCATGGCTGTTGTTATTGTTGTTGTTGTTGTTGTTGTTGCCGTTGCCGTTAATTGGCCATTTGTTGTTCACTTGGTCTTCATAATCCCCCACTGAACGAAATTAGCCGGCTTCGACTCTGGCCATAAACTGTAGGCTTTTGAGTGTTGTGACTGATATCAAATGAAATTGTCATCATAGCTATGGAAATTCAATTAATAACTATATATATGATATTAATAATCATTAATTTAATAACAATTATAAATGAAATAAATTAAAAATTAAAAGCAATAAATATATTAGTAATAATCATAATACAACTCGAAATATTGATAGTTAAAATAATAAAACTATAATCAAATACAATAAGTAAATATGACATACTCGTACATACATATAACAAAAACTCTAATATTCATAATTCTCTTTTTTTATAATTTCAAAAAAATTAAAATTACATTTTTTTCGGCATTACCTTTTTTAATCAGCTTAACATTATTCTGTATAAATTAGTGCAACAAATAATAAATAAATAACTAATATTTCGGAAGTGTATCAAATATATGTTTCAAAATATTTGAATAGACGTTGAATTCTTGCATTGAAAACTTTTTGCATCACCGCCAGGAATAATTTGTACAATAACAATATATCTGTAAATATTTAAAAGTAATAATTAAAGTAGTGCATTTAATAATAATATATTTAGTATTAGTGAAGGTAACAAAAATAATCAAAAAGTTTCCTTTGCAATACAAGTGCATAATTAAAGCATGCTCAATTATGGAGTTTTACGTTGCAACTTTTCATGTGATTAATAATGACACGTTATTAAACACGTAAAATAATAATTACATAAAAATACGCTGCAAGCTGACTATTAGATATTTCCCGAAAAATTCAGTTTTATTATTGGCATCAATTACTACTAATTGCTGGTAGGCAATATCAATTGAGAAACATCACTTATAATTACGAATACTGGTTTTTGTCAATACAAATCGCAGGCTCTTTTCTTATCTCCCACTGCCTCAGCTCGTTACTCAATGAAGACAACGAATTTCACATGAATTGACAAAGTAAGCGGTTGGTAATCGACTGGTAATGGATTCATCCACTCACATATATATATGTGTAAAAAAAAAGTTGGCTGTATGTGTGCGATATGCATGTGTGTGGGTGTCTAGGAGGAATGGTCATCGAAATAGCAAGAGGCGGGTCGGCTAAGTGGGCGTGGTTAGGCAGGAGAGCTCAACAACTGTTGGCGAACTCGTCAACTGTTCTATTGAGGTCGCTGCTTTTGCTGCTTTTAAAATTTGCTGCAGAATTTCGGACATTTTTGTTATGAATAATGAAACAAATATTTCTATGGAAAAACTACTTATGTGTTGAAATTTTTGAAAGGAATTTAAAAAAATTCTAGCCTTCAAATAAAATTTAATGAGATTGATGTGCAGTCCTGGCCAGAAAAAAGTATTTAATATTTATATATGTACATTGGCAGGAGAATTAAAGTTAACATGAAATAATTCACCTAAAATCATGTATCCATATAAAGCGGAAAATTATTAAAGTCTCTCTTATATTTTTGACAATTATAAAAGATAATTTATTAAGTAATGAGAATTGATAAGATTAAAATAAAGAATATGTTTCATGCAATTTAATAGTTATTATAATACGAAAATCTTTAATTATCTTAACATGAATTAATAGATTATTCTTAGGTTTTCCCATTGATGTTCCAATTTTTGAGAACAATTATTTATTTATTAAAAAAATATGAAGTTATCTTGGGAATATTAGACTATTAGACTATATAATCATTGCTTTACTCTTGGGTTTTCCATTGATATTCCCATTTTTGAGAACATTTATTTACAAAATATAGAGTTATCTTTGAAATTGTAGACTATTCATAAATTTTTATTGCTCTACTCTTAGTTTTATGGATTGATTTTCGAATTTGCGAGAACATTTTATTTATTTGAATAATATTAAGTTATCTTATGAGGCTCATGCATTACCCTAAGTTTATCCATTGATCTTCCCATTGGTATTCTCACAAAACGAGCACTTGTTTATTAAGATTTTGGTAAACTGGGACTCTGATCTCTGTTTGCATAGAAATGTTGCCGCAACTCTCGGAACTCGCAGGGGAGACTTGTGGCTGTGTCACATTCAACAAGTGCCACCTATTGTTGCAGTTGCACATTGCTGTTGCCGTTGCTTGCCGCTGTCTTTGCGGCATCTTCGCTTATCTTATCCGCTTTTGAGAGCTGTGCGATTCTGCTTAACTCGTTATTTCCACTTGTTTGTTGTTGTTAGACAAATGTTTTGTTTGCTTTGAACTTTCACGGCGCAGCTGATGGATGAACCGATTGAATAAATGAGTGCATATATGAATGATGAGTGCTTGTCTTGGCCATGTGAGTGGCTTATTTGCCAGCGATTGGCCCGAGCTTTTGGGTTGAGCTTTCGCGTGAGCGGAAACGTTGACTGAGATAGAGAGAGAGCGAATTTTGATTTTTGAATTTGGCGCGTTTTCATTGACGAAAACTTCTCGTTGATCAATCAATCACTTCCTCCCGTTGTGCGCACAAAAGTTCCCAAAAGGTTTCTTTCACTTTTGCTTTCTTTTCGTACGCGGAAAGTGAAAATTTCCAAATTCAAATCCAAAAACCCAAAAAAATGCCACACGATTCTAAGAGCTAATTTGAATGTGAATGCCGGCCAAAAGCCAAACGTGGCTCGAAGAAGATGAAGAGTGAAGAGAGAAGAGGAAAGATGGTAACTCTGTTACCGTTAGAGCACGCTAGCGGTGTTCTGCTTTTTGATAACAAAGCAAAAAGTAAAAGTGTTGGAAGAGAGCCGCAACCTCAGCCTCAATCTATCAAGCTCCCCATTGTGGCGATCGAATCGAACGGAGAAAATCACCGACGTTTTCAACTATATCATTTTTATTAATATTGTGCGCTAAATTATTTTCGATATGCTATTAAAAATTAAATTAAATATTTAATTAAAGGCAAGTTCTTCTCTCTGTCTTGTTAACGACTTCACCAAGTAGCTAGCTGGTCAAATTTTACGAGCATCTTCCTCATTGAGCTCGTAATAAAACCACTTTCAGCACAGTTAAAGAAATTACTCGACTCTTCGTTGCTGCACCCAAAATCACTGAAGCATTTGAACTTGTTGTTGTTGTGGCTACTTAACTTTAAAAATGCTCTCTGGTTGGGGATTCGTTTTCTAACAGATTACGGGATATTGGGCTTATTTCAAACAAAACTCTGCAGTCGGTAGGGCTTGAAAGCTCCCGTTTCATTTTTTATGGAGCTAAACTATCGAAAACACTTTCGATAGTATTTTTGATTTTAAGAAAATTTCATTTGTTCCACAGTTTTATTAAAACGATCTCAGTTAACTTTTCATTCATTATGAGCACCCGATGAATAAATATAAATATGAATTATATATAATATAAGTTTGACATAGTTTAGTTTATATTTTATGTTATATCTTTTGGTTTTTGTGAAATGTGTTAACTATCGAGAGAAACTTAGGATTAGTTTATTAAGTTTTTCGTTTTAGTTTTTTCAATTATTATTTTGATTTTTTTTTGTATATGTACTGACTTTCTATAGTTTTGTGTATTGAGAAAAACTAAAGATTCCATTTCTATAAACTTCTATGATTTTTATTATTTCACTTTTTTTCTTTTTTAATACTTTATGCAATTATATTTTTTATTTAATATAAATGATGTCTGGTGACTATCGTAAACTTTGTATGTTGGGAGAATTCCGAAACATCATTTTATTTGTCACTGTAATTTAAGCTAACACATACAATATATTATATATTGAATTTTTCTAATGAGAGAAACTCTAGATTGTATCACTAATTTTTTTTAGTTTTGTAATATTTTGGACTATCTAGAGAAACTCTTGGTTGCATCACTTAAAACATTGTTGCACTAGAGTTTCTCTAAACTTGGAAGCGCTGTTGCTGCAACTCGCCCTGCTTAAGTACCTGGCATCTAGAGAGCTTGTACTTGCCATATAACGATTCTACTCATCAATTATTCATGTAATTACACACATACACAATATATGTATATGTTTAAAGCATATAGTATGGTAGTGTTCCCTTGATCAAGTTGCAGAACTTTTGCATGTCGCTCAACTCAAGCATAACGCAAGTTCTTCTCCATAAACACAGAAGCAGCGCGTCAGACATTTAGACAGTCAGTTAGTCAGTCAGTTAGTTAGTTAGACAGTTGGTTAGTAGAAATATATTTAGCTGAGCGTTCCCATTGACTGAGCTGGTTCGGTGCGGTTCGGTTCGAAGTTAGGTGGCACGGTCTTGAGCTGATTTCGCGCCTGCCTCATAAATAGGCCCGGAACTTGCCCCTTTGCGTTCCCTGCCTCCCTCTGGCAATGAGTCATGCTCAAGCAGCGTAAAGAGTTTTCGTGATTTCTGGTTCAATGGCGCTCGCTGAATGTCACCGCCCGCATTTCGAGCCCTGACGAAACTTCCGCTTCTGCATTTACATACATAGTATATCAAAATAAAATACAAGTATATATTCAGTATGTATGTATATATGACCATCCTCGACCTTCGTTTCATCTCTTGCATTTCATAATCGTTGGCTCATCTCAACTCTTTGTGCGACCCCGAAAAACAAATGAAATTGAAATGGAAATGAAAATGAAAATGAAACTTCAACTTTAACTTGACTGATGCTGAAAATGTCAAAGATGACGTCCATTAGTTGACACTTGAGGGCTGCAATTAAGGCCAAAATGGCAGCTTAGAAAGGCGACATATAAACATGTTATAATGCAAATCTATATGTATGTATATGTATAACAAAGTCTATTATGTTTAATAGATTTGTTTTGGTTTCGTCGTCTACCGCATTTCACATATTTCTTTTTATATTCAAATCGACTCGACACAAACTCGAAGGTTGTCAAAATCATCAATTCCAATCCAATCCAATTCACAAATACAAATCACATTCACACACTCGTGACACACATAAAAACACACAACAAAAACATGACATCAATCATCTAAAGTTGCCCGCCATAAACTGTTGAATATAACTCGCAAATATCGCTCAGAAAACCCAATATCATTTACGACTCCTCTCTCTCTCTCTCCTCAACTAACTCTGGTAAATGTAACTAGCTAATGTGTCGAATTTGGGATAGTTTCAGCTGATCGCAGATCAATTGCACTCTTTGTATAGTCTCTTTTTTATTTTTAGGCTTTTTGAGCTGTCACTTTTCAAATATCAAAAAGAATTATATTTCAATATCGAATCGAAAAATGCACTAATTTTATAAATTGTATTTTTGAATCCATTGCATATTATTATTTTTGTTATTAAAAGTATCTGTAATTAAAACATTGCCAGTGAAAGTTTGCTATTATTTTTAGTTTGAATTTAATGCATCAAATTAATGTGCTATTAAGAATAAGCTGCCACAAGTTGTTAATAAAATCCAACTATATTTTTAGATGGTGAACATGTTATAAAAAAATTTCCAAGGCAACATTTTCTACAACATTTTTTGGTTACATGAGTAAATAATATTTGAATAGCACATTTTCATCGAATTAATTAATATAAATAATAATATACTGTGTTTTCTTTTTTAAAATATTTACACATTTTGTATTGTTTCAATACTCTTAAAATTTAATAGTTTTGTTAGCAATTCATAAATGTGTCAATAATAAAACGGCAGGATTTAAGACATATCTTTAATATTCTTTGATAGAGAACATTATTTACATATTTAAATAAAATTACTATATTTAACTATGCTTCAAATTTGATAGCATATTTCAGCTACTAAATGTCTTACAACATTCTTCAATTTTTGTTGTTGAACATTTGATTTAAATATTTTACATTTAATAGCACATTCTGAAAATTCTACAATTTTATTTGAAGCATTTTATTAAATATTTCAATTGATATTTAATTTATTATTAAAATATGCTTCACCTTTACAAATATATGAATTATATTTTTAAAATATTCCTTGAATGTTATAACACTTAATTCATTGATCAACTTGAGATACACTCAAGCTAGAACCCAATGAGTATGTGAATACATTTGCATGTTATTCGACTTGGCAATTAAACAGCGTTGGGCAGCATAAAATAAATTAGTAATTTACAAGGGATTTACGAGTATCTGGATGCGATATCGTGTGGATCTGAAGTAGTGTGATTGGCTGAGCATTTCAATGGGCAGCGGGCTGTCAATTAGCTGAGAATAGAACTGTGAACTGTGAATTTTTGAATGGGGCATGCAACAACAGCAACAATAACAACGGCAGCAACAACAATGTTAATCGTCCCCCAACTGCGGCCCTCATTGCGAGCTGTTATTGTTGTTGTTATTTTTTGTTTTTTGTGTTCTGTTGTTGTTGTTGACGCGTGCGCAGCCAACTGAAACATTTGAAACGTCTCTGCCGCAGTCGCTGTTGACGCAGGCAGCGCTGTCGACGGCGCTGGTCTGGTGACATGGCAGTAAGCGTGAAAATAAATAAATAACAATAAAAGCGCATAAAATACGACTGCCGCCGAGCTCCAATGTTGAGCAAACATGACAACAACAAAGACGATAATAATAATGTTGTTGCGCTTACACACATTTAATCATCGCAACAGCGTCGACTGCGCAGCCAGCGTCGCCGTTTTGCATAGGGCCAAAACTCCGCTTCCCTCTCTCCGCAGTCAGAGTCAGAGACAGAGACAGAGACAGCGACTCTCTCGGAGTTAGATTTGAATTTGGCCAGCAGCATTTGCGGCGACGGCGTCACGGCGCTCAGACGTCGAGGCGAAAAACGCAAAACGCGCAACACGCAACGGAAACCGGCAACAACATCGAGAAACCAAAAATATTAAAAAGCAATCAGCGAACTAACAAATTGCCACACACAGAACCAACCAGCGACGAATGTGAACTCGCAACAACTAAACAAAGCAAACAAGAACGAGAACGAGAACGCGACTCGTTGTGGCAACATGCCCAGCGGCGAGGCGACACTGTCCGCGGACCTGTCGACGCGACCGGTCATCGTGTGGAACGGCGCACAGTTTAACGCGAGCAGCAGGGAGCTGGAGCTGGAGTTGTTGCGCCGCGATTACGGTCTGGACGAGCGCATGCTGCAGGCGACCCTCGTGCCGCGTTACAAGCGCCACAAGCCGCAGGCCAGCGCACGCAACGCGCACGTGCGTCAAGTGCGTGCCCCCAGCAACGCAGCATCGGCATCGGTTTCGGCTTCGGTTTCGCCTTCGGTCAGCGCTGCCTCCTCCTCGGACTGGATCTTGCGGCAGGGCGGCAACAGCGGCGTCGCTCACGTCAATTTCCATCCCTGGACCGAGCTCGGCGAACGCAAATTCTCGCACTTTGATCTGGTGCCGTGGCGTCGCACTCGCAGCGCCTTGGACCTCAGCTCGGCTGTCGATTACAGCGGCAGCAGCCAGCTTGCTGCAGCCGAAGCCGCCGCCAAGTCGCTGCGCGGCTTGGAGAAACTCGAGTTGCGCCACAATCGACGGCGGCTGCAGCGGGCGCGCTCGACGCTGCAACAGCAGCAGCAGCAGCAGGGCCTGCGGCGTCTGGTCCGCGTGCGCCTCATCTTCTCCATCGAGCTGCGGCACAAACGCATGGCGCTGCTGCGCCAGAGTGCGCTGCCCATGCGCGTCTTCGAGCAGCGCTTCGCGCTCAGCGAGAACGAGAGCGCCGCCTACGAGCGCATCCTGGTGGACGCCAACGCTGGCGTCGAGCAGCACGTCGGCTACTTCAGTCGGCGACAGTGTGCGGGCCAAGCGACTGAGGAGCAGGAGGCGGAGGAGCAGCTGGTGGTGGATTTTGCCAGCGAAACGGAAGCGGACGAGCAATATGCCACAATTGCAGCAGACGCTGCGGAAAAGGCAGCTGAAAAGGGCACTGCCGACAAAGTGGATGCGGAAAAAGTCACTGCCGACAACGTCACTGCGGACAAAGTCGCTGACAAGAGCAGCGCAAAAGCCAATGATGAAGCAACAGTTGAAGCAGCAGCAGCAACTCCATCTAAAGCTCAATCGGAACTGGAGTCGGGAGAAGCAACCTGCCAAGTGCCATGCGTCAAGTGCCGCGATGTTGCCATCAAGCTGAGGTAAACAATCGCTGCAAAAATGTGCTCTTATTTTTTTACTGTGTGTGCGAAAAGTGAAATCCAATTGAAGTGCAAGAAAATGTTAACAAAATGCTCAAGAAAGCGTTGTCCCTTCATATACTCCAAATCAATCAATGATAAATACACTGTTGTTGTTTATCACTTTATATTATTTGCTAAATACTGAAGGAATTGGCCAATATCATTTAAGTGTTCTTCGATATAAATATATATTCATATTTGGATATGTAGTGGCGAAATTTTCTGGACAAGCCTTTAAACAATTTTTTTTTGTTGAGATGAAAATAAGCGGTTAGAGCGTCAACCTCCATTATACCTTATAGGTGTCACTTGCTGTGGTTTTTAGTTTTTATTGACATTTGAACATTTAGAGGATCATCTACTTGATATCAAGTAAAATCGCTCGTTGTTAATATCACATACAAGTTTTAAGTTTGCATTACAACAAATTACTTTCGATATGACCTTTACGTAGTTAAAAAAAAGCAATAAATGAATTTATGACATAAAGGGTTGGGTTCGTCCAGTCGAACACCACAGTTGAGAGTAATTTGTTGGAAAGCTTGATAGAATTATCCATTAGAAACATGAAATTTTGAGCAGCTCTAAAAAAAATATTGCTATTCACACTATAAAAATGTATTTCCTCGATTTTATAAATTTTAATAATTCTTCACTTCCATTGCTTTAATAATTGACATCTAAAGTAAGTGATAGATTTAGGGAGATAGAGTATCCTTTCAGTTAAGACATTTTTTGAATTTATTTTCGAAAATATTTGAAAATATTATATTCCATGCCTAAGAAAAAATTTGGCAGAGTCGCCAAAAACTAAGCTTTACATGGATTTAATTTGAGCTTAAATGCTAAACCTACTGACTACAAACGCTCTTCATGCGTTTGCATTTAAATTTATCAATTGGGGTTCTGGATATTAATTGTTTTTATTTATTTCTTATTATTACTAGTTATATTTGTGGATTAGAATTGAATTCTATAGCAGGAGCAGCTTAAGCCTACAAGTTTTTCTTATTTATTCGAGGAATATTGTATTTGCTCGAGAAAAAGAGTTATTATCGATTGTAGTAGCTGTTGAGTTCGCTTTTAACTAGGCTATCTGCAAGTCAGGCATTTGGCTCTTAACTTTTGCACATAAAAGCTGTCATATTTTGTTTGTAGGTTGATTATGGTGATTTTTGCACAAAAATGTCAGCTTTCATGTGACAAAAACAGCTGAGCAGTTGAGCTGGTTGGTTCAACTGACCAACTGGCCCCCATTCGAGTGTCCAAATTGCGTTCTCAGCACTTGTGAGTGCAACATTTGGACGCCCTCTTGTGGCACCTGCTACGCGCACCTCATTTCGGCAAACTAATTTCGGAGCGTTGACGCAATAAATTTAAAGAAAGTGGCTGTTTGGCTTTTATTTTAGTTGCTTTCTGTCAGAAGGGCTCAGACTGACAAAACAGACTAACAACATCGTACGAAACAGCTAAAAGTCAACTTTGTCGGTTCGTCAGTTGCCCCTTTCACCCCCCTCCTCTCACTCCACTCACTCCACTCACTTCTCTCACTCTCACTCGGCGTTGCCCCTTTCAACTCTTTCTTCACATTTTGTTATTCAATTAATTTGTCGTCGCCAGTTTACAATGTGAAGCGACCAACTTGATGAGTTTTGCTCGACTTTTGTGTGCGGAAGCGGCGCCCCACATGTGTGTGTGTGTGTGTGTGTGTGAGTGTTTGCCACATGGGGCAAGCTGCTGTTGCTGCTGCTGATGATGTGAGTGAGTCAGCACCTGTTTTTGGACCTGATCCGGTTAACTGCAGCCAACATGCCATGGGCCAAATTAACCAAGCGAAATTCAATCTGTCACAACAAGCTACGTGTGTGTGAAGTTCATGTTGATTACTTCCATTTTTTTTTTCATTTTAATTTTCATAATTAACTGGCGCTGTTGAAAAGCGCTCAAAAGTGTTGTCTACTTTGGCAAGTTCGCGTCTCAAGTCTTTTGTTTCGTGCCTCGAAGGCTGTTTCATTTTTTTTAACTCGCGCTTTAAGCTCAGCGCGTAAAAGTAGGCAGCACTTTTTTAAAGTATAAGTTTTGAAATCATCTATGGAAATAATTCCATGGCATTATTCAACAATTAATATTATTATTATTGAATACAAACTATAACCATCTTAGGTGGAATATATACAGCTAAAAGGAGGAATATTACTCCTCCAAACATTTGCAAACAACTTATAGGAATATACAGAAATAATTAAGAAAGTTTAAGTTGAGTTGTTGTTGTTCCCTAATATTATAATTTATCTATTTATTTTACAATTTGTCTGTGTGTTTTCAGCATTAAACTTTAAATTAAACTGTTACTGCGTACAACTTAAATTAAATGTTATAGAATTCCTATACCAATATAGCAGACTAAGTGGTACATATATGCATATAGAAATAGAACTTTATGTTAACTTAATCACAGCTTCTTAAAGCTCTTAAAAAAAAGTAACTAAATCAATACAAAATGTATTAGAAAAACTAAACGACAATCGAGACTGTTTGACTGTAAGATATTCGTTACTCGTTTTAAGCAAATACAAACGAATTATGTGATATACCAAAGAAATATACCAAAGTGTATTAAAAAGTATTTTCGGAATATACCACAATATACCAGTTGCATTTGAATTTCGCCCTATAAAATTGTATCTTAAATAACTTTTACTAGAATTGTCTACGCTGTTATTGTCGCTGGTTAAAAATATATACATGTGTTTATGTACTTTATGGGGTCGGAGATGCCTCTTTCTGTCTGTTTCCCACATTAAATTACAAAATAATAATAATTATGATAGTAACTCAAGAAATAAATAAGTAAATGCTAATTGAATTTGAATTATTTATTTACTTGCAGAACCATTAACGACTATGCGCTCAACTCGAATCTACACTTGAAGCACAACAGCAACAGCAACAACAGTAAATTGATCAAGCTGTACAACAAAACGAACAACAAGCTGCACAACCACAGCAACCACATCAACATCAGCAACAGCAACAATTCGAATACGAACAAGAACAACAATCACAACCTAAACAGAATGCACGCCCATCAGCTGGACTCGTATCTGGCCGGGATGCCAATGGCCATGAACATGGGCGGCGGCCCAATGCATCCGGGCAGCATTTCTGGCAACGAGAGGCCCAACGGAGGCGCATTGGCGTTGCACTATGCCGCAGCCAGGGGCTGCTTGGACTGTGTCCAGCTGCTGGTCGCCGCATCTGTGGACATTTGGTGAGTGCCACATCATTTTAGCGTCCTAACACAATCAATTAAAAGCAAAAGTCGCACAGCATTCGCAAATAACGTTTCGCTCCGGGGTGAAAGCTTTGTTCTTTATCACTTTGCCGTGATGCGACGGGGGACATTAAGTGGTCCAGTCCACTTCGGTGGAACGGTGCTCATTTAAATGATGGCGACAACTGTCGACACGAAATCAGAGCGACTTCTCCCCATTTTGCTGCCAACTGTCTGCCGTTTGCAGTTTGCGTGATTTGCAGCTCTTTAATGCAATTTTATTGCATTCACTTGCCCCACATCATTATCGTCATCATCCTCATCATCGTCATCGACATCGACAACAGTTGACATTTCTCAATTGGCCATTAGCCGCAAATACTGGCTCAAAGGCGGAAAAACTCAATTGCCAATCCAGTATTCGGACATTCGATATCATGCCTCATGCAAATGCAAAAACTTGCCATTAACCTTACAGATAAACAAATCACAAATCGTCGATACCAATGACATGTGAAATCTTGCACACAAAAAGAAAATGCGAGCGAAAATACGAGTATTGCGTCCATTTCCTAGAATAAAAATAGTCAATTCAAAATTAAATATTATTCCAATGGTAGCATTCCTTAAAAATGTATAGTAGATACATTGAAATGCTTACAAAAGTCTGAAATATTTAAATTCAGGGACAGCTTCTTGAAATCTCTACTAAAAAAAAAGATATATATTTTCTGAAATTTGTGTTTGCTTCCTATTCATATTTATTGTTTTATATTTTTTTTTGTATCACAAAATAATCAAATAAAAATTAAATATTTTCTCCTGAAATTGAAAAAAAGTAATAATCAAAATAGAATTGATATTTAAACTTCTAAAAAAGCAGGAATATTAAAATGAATACTGAAGATTATGATTAGAAAATCTTGTGAAGCCTGTTTTTTTGGCTATTAACAAACTCCAACTTAACCAAAAATAATAATTGAAATTATTTCAATGCTATCAATTGTTGTCAAGTGAATTAGTTAGCTTGATGTAAGCTACTGTGATTGATTGATTGACTAGCTGAGCTTTGATCCACCTCTCCGCACTTTGCGCCTATGATAAAGACATTAACCTGGTTCCGCCTCTCATTAAAAGTTGTTAAATCCACCACACTCAGGTGCTAAACAATCTCTCTCAAAAGATATGCGAGATCTCCCGCTGTCGCTCTTGAAGTGCAGCTCGTTTAATGAGCGTTGGCCGACTTCATCGATTGGCTGCAGCGTCGAGTCTAGGCAATTAAATGTGGCAATTAAAACTGATGAGATCATAATTAGAACTGCAAGACATTGGGAGATCAAGTGGACAAGACATGTGGACATTTGCGGTGGCAAATGATCCACATGCGATCTTCTGACCGATTGAGATCGCTTTCCATCCCACCTGCTGTGGCATCTGTTGAGCAGCCTCAGCTTGGAGTCACCTAAATTCCAGAGAGGAGCACGCGCTCCAACCACTGATTCATTGGCCAAGGCGAGCGAGATATTCAAGCACAAACCCAAACCCAGCAGCGAAACCTAGACCCACAGCCAGGCAGCAAGCAGATAACCAGATACTCAGATCACCATGTGGTTACATCAAGCATCCAGGTCTGCTATTTTTATTCCGGGGGAAGAGTCGCATTCGAGTGGCATGCAACAAGTAGCAAGCTGGCGATTCCAGCACAAAGCACCGTTGCAACAAGTTGCAATTGCAAGTGGAGCAACTGCTGCACAAAGGAGTCCACCAGCAACCACCAGCCAGGCCTGGTCTGGTCTGGTCTGGTCTGGTCTTTGGTCTGGTTTGGCCAGCTCTGACTCTGACTCTGACTCCAGCTCTAGCTGCGACTCTGCTTCTGGTTCTGGTTCTTTGTCTCTTCTTCAATTCATATTTATTAAACACGCCAGTTCAATTGGCATGACAACTGACACACAGCAAGAAAGTGCAATGCGAGGGTTGTGCTAGAAACTCATAAATATAGCTAGAAAATAAATACAAATGTATCAAGCTTAAATAGCATATATGTTATGTATAGTAAACTATAGGAAATAATCAAGTCGAATACAACTAAAAAAACAAAACACTAAGATAAAGCAATAAAATGCAATTTTATAAAATACAGTAAAATATAAATTATGAAAAAATTATAAAATGAAATCAAATATAGTTAAATAAAAATAATCAAGTCAAATACAGCGAACAAAACTAAAATTAGCCAATAAAATGAAACTAAATAAAAAAGAGTAAAATACAAATAAACATGTTAACTACTACGAAAAAATTATACAAAATAAATAAAATAAAATAAAATAAAATAAAAAATATATAAATAGTCAAGTCAGCGAAACAAACTAAAAAAATGCGGAGAAAAAATAAAATAGAGTAAAATAAATGATGAAGCTATTTACAACGAAAAAACTATTACAAAGAAATACAATTCAGTAAATTAAAATAAAGTAAAAAAAAGAAAATAAAGAAATAAAATATCAAGTCAAATAAGATTCATTTAAATATACAATAAAATGATAAAAAATGCATTATTTACTTTACCTAGTTGTCAAGATGTAAAATAGGCAAAATGTGTAAAAAGAAATGCATCTGCAAAGTAGAACAAGATTATTAATATATAATATATTGCATAGCCAGAGTAGTTGAAGCGTTCAGGTGGTTTTGGTTTATACCATTTACTAGTTTTAAATTTCGTAGTTATATTGGTTCATTTTTGTGAGGAATTGGGAAGCAAAATATGCCAAAGCATTTTAACAATGCAAATATTAGTTATATTACTGAATATTAATCAAATTCTGATTGACAATAAGCTGTGTTTAAATTTCTGCTTATTTATACACTGTGTATGCAGATATGAAGAGCTGACAACTGACAAAGTAACCGGTTGGTAATCGCCTGGTAATCGATGCGTGTATATATGCGTGAAAAAAAAAGTTGTCTGTATGTGTGGGATATGCATGTGTGTGGGTGTCTAGGAGGAATGGTCAAGGAAATAGCAGGGGGCGGGTCGGCTAAGTGGGCGTGGTCAAGCAGGAGAGCTCAACTACGGTTTTGCAACTCATCAACTGTTCTATTGAGATCGCTGCTGCTACCAAAAAAATCTGAAAACACAAATAACAGCTACAAAAAAATGTGATTTTATTTGTTATTGTTTTATGAGTCCTCGCCAGTTGTTTTTTTGATTTGTGTACTGTAACTTACCAGAATTAAGATGTAATCAAAATGTAATTCGGCTAGAATTTCTGCCATTTAATAATCATTACACAAATCTTCTACGAAGTTAGTTGACATTTAGATTGTTGTATGTTTATTTTATTTCACAAACTATTTTAACATTTCGTTGGAAACCCCAAATAATTAGTTATATTTATTTGTTATGTTGTTTCACAAACTGTTCTTATTGAAGATGACTGTGAGCTGCACAATTTAAAATACTTATTAGAATTATGATAATGCTGTTTTTCGCCAATTTTGGTTAGAATTTCTGCTCATTAAAGAAATTTTCATAATAAGTAATATATGTTTTTTTTGGATTATTTATTTTATTACTTACTATGTACTGTTTTGTTTGAAGCACTCAACAGCTAAGTATTATTTGCTTTAATAAAAACGTAATTCAGCTAGCATTTCTATATTCTTCGCAGTTAGTTGACATGCTCATATTTTGGATTATTTACTCTATTTTTGAAGCCCCGAAAATTATTGTTATTTATTTACTTTGTTGGTGCAGAAGGTGACAATATGTCACAATTTCAAGCTCTGTTTGTGGCAAATTAGCTGTTGGGTTTTATTCTCTAACCGTAAAGCCGAAGGGGGCATCTGCAGTGATTGCCACGGCTTGGTCGAGCAACCCATGCGGAGGCCAACAACAGACGGTAGAGGGAGGTGGAGGGGAGAGGAGAGTCGGCGGGAGAATCATTGGATAATATCGTATGAGTATACAAAACATTTGATGATAGGCTTCGGCTTGCGGCTGGCGGCTTGTGCAAGAGAAGAGCTGGTTTCTTGCCTTGGCTCGAAGTTGTCGTTGCCGTTGTTGTTGTTGTTGTTGTTGTTGCCTCGTTTTCCTCGTCTGTTGTTGCCAGTTTGGTTGCTGGTTGCTGTTGCTGCTCGCTGGCCGCTGGTCGCGTTTAGCTTCTATTCGCGTTTGGCTACTCGAAGCGAACGGTGCTTTCGTCTGGCATCAGCTGCAGCAGTGTCGTGTCGGCATCTTCCATTACCATTTTACCATTTTACCATTTCCATTTCCATCTTGACTGGGCAACGTTGTTACCGTTTTGCCGTAGCGCTGACCGATCGCATAACCGTTATAAGCAGCAACATCAACAATGCCCGCAACTTGAATTTGAATTTGAATTTTTCCGAATTTGTTTTGATTTTGTGTTTCGTTCGTGAAGTTTTAACGCTCAAATGCAACAGCAGCGGCAACAGCAGCAGCAGCAGCAGCAGCAGCAACAATTGCCGTGTTGCCGTGCGGCCACGCCCACGCCGCCTCCATGCCGTTGAAAGCCTGCGCCGCGCCGCGTTGGTCAGCAGACACCAACAACAAACCAAATTTCGCGCTTCAAAGTGTTTCGAATGCAGTTAACGAATCGGAACGCGAATTAATTAACAGTTTCAGTGTACCAAAGAACTGCAAGCCACAACAATAACAACACCAACAATACCAACAACACCGACAACCGACAACACCAACACCGACAACAATTGCAGACAGTGGCAACAATCTGTGTGCTGCTGAAGCCGCAACCATGAAAAGGTAGCCTGGCCCCACGTCAGTTACAATAATCAATTGGCCAAGCGATGAGCAGCTGCCCCACCGGCCGAAGAACCCAAACTCAACACAACACAATAAAACAATCGCAGCCACATTGAGCTTTGTTTTCCCTTGGCAATTAAATACTTCTTTTATGATTCTTTTTTTTTAACATTTTTTAATGGTGTTAACTGTGTGTGAGTGTTGTGTGTGGGTGTGTAAAGAAGCACACCTCCAAAAATAACGCATTCAATTTACAAAAAAAAAACACACACACAAATAAATGCAAACACAAAAACAAGTGTAAAATCAATCAAGTGGCAAATTGTGTGACGACTTCCTCTAATTGAATATACTGTGCATGGATTAACAAAGCAATACAATGCAAAATAATAGTTACAAAAATATGTTAACTATTTTACGACATTGTGGATAACAGAAACCTATTCAATAACTGTTTGGCGGCTGTAAGCTAAATCTTAAATAATTGAACAATAATTTCTGAGAAGCACGACACAAAAAATAGTTAATCAGGTTTTTTTTTATTATAAAGTATTTAGACCTTATAGAATTTCATTTTAAATAAAAGTTCATAAAATAAAATGGAATTTAAAGTATATCTAGAATAATGCTGAATATAGTTGATCATATTGATTTTTTGTCTACATTGCTTTCAAAAACGAAATAAATGAAAATAAAATATGAAAAGTAGAAAAACTATTCAAAGAAGTAGTCGAAAATAGTGATTTTAAAAATTCAATTAATATCGATTACACAATGTAATTAAAAACAATGTTGATGGTGACTCTGATCAACGTTAGAAAGAACTGTCGGCAATATTGTCAGAACGTAGCTGGAACTTATGGGGTCAAACCGACGGATTTCCCCTGCTTTTCTTGCTATAAATAGTTGCTAGAAAACAGCACTAGAAAAGTCCAACTTATTATGGCAAAGTTGCAGCAAATTTAATTGCATATTTATGCCAGTCATAATTGGAGTAAGAGGCGCTTAATTGATGGCGAGAAACGCAGAAGACTCGATTCTCGAATCGTTGGCGTATTTGTGTCGAGAGTCTGCGTTTGCGACTGCGACTGCGACACGCAAATGTTCAATTAAATGAAAGAAATATGAAGATCATGGCATTCTCATAACGATCGAGACACGACGATCACAAGATAAACTGCCATAACTGTCAACTGCAATCGAGGCTGCTCTCGACAATTATCGGAGTTTCGTGATTTTCTGCTTGTGCTAACAAGCAAATGTATTTTAAAAATGAATAGAAACAATATAAGGTGGATAAAAACAATATAATTATTAAATTGCAATTACAAAATGGGCACAACAAAATTGGGTATACTACTTGAAACGTACTCGCGATTTACAGTATTTTCACCTACAAAGCTACAACGCTGAAGAAGCCGTCGAGGCGAGCAGAAAGACAGAAAAAAAAAAACACGCGACTGGCAAATCGACAGACGGGGGTTGTCCACAGGTGGACAGACAGACTGAGAGACAGAGAGACGGACAGACAGGTGTGTGCTATAAACTTTACGAGTGCTAAGCAAAAAATACTAGATGAAGCAGCAGCAGCAAACATGAAGATGAAAAATCAACTTTAATTGGTTTACAATTCATTTCTGCAGCGAAAAGCTGATAAGTGAAGCAACTCCTCAAGTCGTCAAGTCGTCAAGTCGCTCAACGAAGAAAGCAACTGGAGCGCCAGCTCAGCTTCATTCCTCAATCTGGCCGAGACTCGACTTCGACATCGACATCGACATCGAGATCGAGTCTTGAGTCTTGAGTGTTGAGTCGAGACTAATGCTGGAGTGTGTGAAGTGTCTGGTGTGCAATATCCATGAAGTGGCCGCCACTGAGCAGCTAAGCAGCCAAAGCGCTGCCAACGCCAGCGCCGCCAACGTGAATTAGGGAAAGCACAGTGGTGCAAGAGCGCGCATAACTAGCACAAAAATGTTTACAAAACAAATTAAACAATTGGAATGAGTTTAGTTGAATAGTTTTTGTTAACTCAATTAAAGAAATTTTTATGACTTGATTTTATATTTTAAATTCAATTAGTTTGGCTTTGCATATCAGCAATATTTCTTAAGGTACAGCAAACTTAGAATCATATTTTTTCATATCAAAGTAATACATTTGCAAGAAATGAATATACAACGAAGTTATTATGATTTGATTTCAATTTTCAATTTAAATTAGTTTGTGGGTACGGTTTAGGAAGCTTAACTTTGATTTGATCCGTTTTGAATGTTATCGTGCATTCTTTAAAACATTAAAAAAAAAGAAAATCAAATTTAGTTGCAACTCTAAATATCGTAATTATATTTTCTTCAAGTAATTCATGCATTTATAAAATACAAAAAAAAAAACGATTCTTGTTAAATATTTATTTGAAAAAAATGTCCTTTCAATATATAATATATTGAAATATTTTCAAGAATTTATAAAATAAAAATAGATAAAATATTCTTTGATAAAAAATAAATTCTTTTTTGGCCTTTACATATTTATTTAAAATAATTTCGTTTCAATATTCAATATATTCAAATGTCTTTTTTAATTATTTCAAGAATTTATAAAATATAAAAGTAAAATATTCTGTAATACAAATAGAATCTTGTTTTGTTTTTAAATATTTATTTAAAATAAATATTGCTTGAATATTGAATAATTAAAGAATTTATAAAATTCCAAAGTCAAATATGCAATTATAGAAATGGATTTTAATTGCAATTAGAATTTTGTTGACAAATATTGTGTTGTAGTTTTCAAGCTCAACAATGTATTTTATTTAATAAACTAACTGCAATTGGATTGCGACTTCATGTTGGCGAATTCTTGCACCACTGTGCGGCGCAGGAAAACGTTAACGAAAACGGTAACAAATGCACACTGAAACCCAGAGTCAAGAGCTGGCCGGGCGTAACACACAGAGAGAAACGTCTCCCGTGTGTGATCTGCTCTGCATTCGCAGTGTTCAGTGTTCAGTATTCAGTGTTGTTGCTGTTGCTAATTTCACCCAAAAAAAAAAACACACACACAGAGCCAGACAAGAAGAAAGAAAACAAAACGTGCGAAAAACGTCGGAAAATGCGCTAGAAGTTTGCCGAGTGGCGAACAATGAGGTTGCACAGAGATGCTTCAATCGCGAGGCGGCCACTTGGCGAATCAGTTGCAGACGCACTGCGTCCAGTTGCTCCAGCCAAACAGCCTCTGAGCGGACTTTCGGTTTCGGTTGCGAGTGCGAGTGCAAGAGTGAGAAGAGTATATTGTATATTGATTTCGATGTCGAGCGACAAACTTGATATGCTAATAAACGGAAGCATTAAACACTAAAAACCAAAACGAAAACTATTGGTTAAAGTGATTTTTCTTTTGAACAGTTTCACAGTGCGAGAGTGATTGTGATTGTGTTTGTGTTTGTGCATTAACGGTATTGGGGAAAATCGGACGATAAAAGTCAATTCCATGAACTGTATTATCGCATTGTGACTCGAGGTCGAAGTCGATATCGAAATCAAAAGTCGTTAACGCAATCGGTAGGTAAACGAAGGGATCCAATGCAACCAGCACAACTGCACTCTGTATATACATTTGTAGATCGTAGTCTCTAAACATATTCAAGTGGTTGGTTATTTCTGCTCCTGCTCCGTGCACAGTTTATCACGTCGCTCACTTTGCCACTAGTCCAGTCACACAATCTCACACACACACACACACTGGCACACACTCACACCTGGTCCACAAATGTCCCATCTGTAGCTACTTCTCGACCATCAACGTTAAGAAGGGCCTGCTGGGCCGCATGACCACAAGTCTGACCTCGTACCGTCGCAGCAAGCAGAAGAGCAAGTCCAACAATGACATTCACACCATCATCGCCACGGAGGTGAACTGCGTCACCACCGCCATCCTCAGCAGCCACAGCAGAAGCAACAGCAGCGTCAGCAGCAGCAACAGTCATTGTCACGATCCCGCTGCCGAGCACGTGGCAGACACAGCAACAGCAACACCAATCGATCACAGCCAAAATCAGAACCAAAACCAAAACATCAATAGCAAAAAGGATCACAAGGAGGAGCTGAGCCATCTCAGTGAGCGCATGATGGAGGCGCATCAGCGCAAGGTGTCCGCTGCGGTGGCCGAGGCTCAGCTCCAGGGCGACTCCAACGACGACGACGAGCCGACCACGATGATGGCCAGCGGGGCGGGCGGTCAGGGGCGCAAGGAGCAGAACAATCGACGCAGCGTCGTTAGGTGAGACAGCTTCAGCTGCTTCTGTTTCCGCCAACTCCCCCAACTCATGTTTTTCTTCTATATAGCGACCAATTTCAAGTTATAGTAATAGCAACAACATTCTTCAATCATTTTTAAATCCTTTTTTGTAATTTACCATTTCATTTTCATAATCGATCACTTTGAATTAAAATTGAATCTTTTATTAAACTTAGCGATATATTAAAACTTGTATTTTATATCGCATTTAAAATGCATTTTTGAAATTATCAATATAATATTAAAATTTCATATATCAATGTACTCGAGCTCAAATTTATTTTATCTTATATTCTGACATATAAACTACCTTCGATGTACGTTAAATTTTGAATTTGAAATCAAATTGAATATTTTATTAGACTGAGATATATGGAAACTTGTATTTTGTATGGCATTTAAAATATATTTTTCAGTATTATCAATATAATATTTAAATTTCATATAAAATTCTGTCTTATATCCATAATCGATGTTGAATTTAAATTATCGATCGGTTTGCATTCAAATTAAATTGAACATCTTTAATTTTACTGTGGGATATAGTATATTTGCTAATATATGTTTTTATTTTTTAAATATACTATATACACATTTTTAAACTAATATTTCGAATTTATTTTGAATGTATACTTTATTCTATAAATTATTATTTAATTCTGAGATACGTAAATTCTTAGTTAAATTTTTCACATTTTATGCGGAATCGATGTTGAACTGTCGGATTTTTTGTGTTAAATTATGAGATATAGTATAAATTACTTTTGAAATTATCAAAAACAAGAGTTAGTTTGAGTTAAATCAGTATTATACTTGCTTACAATTATTATGATTTGCTGACATATAAATGACTTTCTTCTTTAAAATATTTGGTAAATCGAAGTTGTGGTGAAAATTCTGCAAATATTTGTTTAGTAAATATGACTTGAATTCGTTCTAGATGCACTTCGACATAACCATTTTTTCTCTAATTAAATTTCAAAATATGTATATTTAAGCGCATCTGCATTTCCAGTTTGGAAATGGCCATTTAAATTCTGGTGTCAGCTCGATATCGAGATATCTCTAGAATGCTGGCTTTGTTTTTCACACTCTGATGTGAGCGAAGCGATGAACAAAAAAAAAAACGAGTTGACAACCATGGAGAGTGGAGTGGCAGCCCTAACGCAATCTGTCAACTTGTTTTCCGATTTCTTTTATTTCTCCACATATTTCTTTGCTGTTTTTTTTTTTTTCTTTTGATGCTGGCATTGATGATACTTTAATTAGTATCCACATATCTTTATATGGTGGCCATTAGCATTTTTTGTTTTTACTTTTGTTTGCCTCTCTTACAAAATCGTTTTCACGACTGCAACGCGATGCGATGCGAATGCTTCGAATGCTGTGTCGACTTTTTGCTCATTAACCCACAAATTGGTGGCAACAAAATGTTGCAACTTGAACCAAGGCGAAAACTAATTGAATGCATTTGTTCTCTTTTGGCTCGTTCTATGTTCTCCTTTCATATTTGCAGCGCCAATACGCAAATGGACAATGATGTCACGCCCGTTTATCTTGCCGCCCAGGAGGGGCACTTGGAGGTGCTCAAGTTTCTGGTGCTTGAAGCCGGCGGCTCGCTTTATGTGCGAGCACGCGACGGCATGGCACCGATCCATGCCGCTTCACAAATGGGCTGCTTGGATTGCCTCAAATGGATGGTGAGTACTCGCTCAGGGTTGCCAACTGTTCGGCAAACAGAAAAAAACTAATTTCAAAACAAGCCAACTATTCTTAATTTGTTGAGAATAGCTTGTAAAGTTTCATACGATGTCATTAAACATTTTCGGAGATGGAAAGCCATTTATAAAAACTAGATTAATATTTTCGGAAGGCAATATATATTTTATATTTAATTCAACGTATTAGAACTGTGCTTTATTCTGTTGTGATTTTATCAAATTATCTAAAAAAAACAAAAATTTATTACATTTTGGATATTTTATGTAGTTCCAAATAATACCATTAAAAAATATTTTTCCCAGGCAAACTTTAATTTGCCAAACTAAGTTGATAAAAAGAGTTGAATATTTTCCAAAAATATATATTTTATATTTGATCAGGAATTGTTAATACAATAGTGCATTCTATCTGATTTAACACATTTAAAAATCAGCCAGCTTGTATATTTTTAGAATAAGTCTGTTTTAGTTTGAAACGATATCTTCGAAAATGCTTTATAATTACAGTAATATTTTCTGGAAAACTTCGTTTCGCTGAAAAATTAATATGATGAGTGCAAAATTTATTTAAAAATAGATGCATCCAACATTACATTTTATACTATATTTCTAGAAAACTTCATAATGCTCTGTCTTTATTAAATTGGATTTTGCAAGTTTATTTATCCTAATCAATATATCAATATTACTACAAGAACTGAAGCTAGAATTTACCATAATTTGTGGATTAACAGACAAAATTTTAGAGTTGAGCAACTGGAGTTCGTATAATGCCCGAAACTATTTGATTGCCTTGCGAGCTTAGACTACAATTAAAGGCAATAATCTTTGGATTTGCAATTGCCAAACCGTCGAAACGAGCCAGAATCGAGGTCGACAAAAATAAGAACAGCGAATGTTGAACTTGTTTTAACCGCAAGGAGCTTGGCTCAGGCTTCTGCCTGCCTGCCTGATATTGTCCTGGTTTCTGGCCTCGTCGACGACGTGGTCGTCGTTGTGCTAACGGTGCTGAGTCTTTTGACCAGTTTGTCGCGTGGACTCTGCAATTTATCAAGCGGATTAACATTCAGCTGCTGCAGCGAGACTCCAGCTAACAATGTTCTATATATTTACTCAGCATAGATAATGCGGTTTTGTTGGTGTAGGCTTCAGCGTCTGCCTCTCTCTGTCTCTCTTTCTTTTCTCTCTCTCTTTCTGTCTCTCTGTGTGGCTGTTACATTAGTGCAACGCTGAGACATAAACTGGACATTGTGGCAGGCCGACTTTGGGTGCCACTTGAAAATCACCTTTCTAAATTGAACTAAATAGTTTTGCATTGCCGATGCCGAAGCTCAATATCAAGCCGAAGCCGAAGCTGAAGCTGAAGCTGATGTTGCAGCCACTTTCCACACACCTGAGTGAAGAGAGCTAGAGAGAGAGAGAGAGAAATGTGGCCACTTAGCGAGCTATGCAACTGCAACCAAGTCAGGCAACAATGTTGACGGATCACGACTGACGCTTTACAGTTGCTTCTCGGATCCTTGTAGAGCATGTGAAAACGATCGAACGCTTCATGTCAACGCGTCACGGAGAAAAGCTGTCAGTCCATAAAAAACAGCTAATAGATTTGCTTTTGTCTCTGATCACGACAATAAACGACATCAAGTGTGCAATACACTGCGCTACAAAATCCACAAATATTTCATAATCATTTTGTAAATCATTTTACGAGCAAAACACTTTGTCCGATATTTGTTGCATATCGAATTAGTTGCTTTTAGTGGGTCACAGCACCTTAACTATATATTTCATGACATCGTTTTTTACTATCTACATATTAACATTTTTTGCTCTTATTCACTCACAATCAAATATATATTTCAAGATATTAGCAATCTTTAATGCAAGTATCTATTGTTATAGTGGATAATAAATAAATAAATATGTAGACAAATCATATAAATATACATATTCATTAAATGTACATATTCAATTCAAGATATTAGCAGTCTATTACTCGAATATGTTACTGTTTTAAAAAAATAGTAAATGAGTTTATTTATTTAAGACATATTGAGTTAATTTAATTTCAAATGAATGGAAAAACGTGTAAGAAGAACACGTTGTCATTTACGTTATTTAACAAAATTTGCAGAGATTATTGGCCCACAATAAAATAATATGTTTGATAAAATATTTTTTTGAATGGAGTATCGGGTATAATAATAGTTTTCTTCTAATGTAAAAATACCTCGAAGATTTGTATGTGTTGTATTTATTTAAACAAATGTTTCTCCTCCTATTTTTTTAAAATTATAAATCGATTTGTAATTTGTTGTATGAACATGTTTTTCGTTTAATTAAAATGACTTACTTCATTGCCTTCAGTTTTAGTTTGAAATCCTTCAAGTGCTGCTGTAGAAATACCTCGAATATTTTTTGTGTTCGTATTTTTTTGTGTTTAAAATTGTTACTCGTTTTTACTTTTAATATGTTAAACTGTATTTTATTTGAAAACACTTTGAAAAGCTATAATCAAAGGCCCAAAGCTGGCTCAACTTATAAAAAACGAATTGAAGAGAAAGTAAAAGAAATGTGCTGCAATTTGTATTGTTTCAGGTGCAGGATCAGGGCGTGGATCCCAATCTGAGGGACGGCGACGGGGCGACACCACTGCACTTTGCCGCCTCGCGTGGCCATCTGTCGGTGGTGCGCTGGCTGCTGAACCACGGCGCCAAGTTGTCGCTGGACAAGTACGGCAAGTCGCCCATCAACGATGCGGCCGAGAATCAGCAGGTTGAGGTGAGTTCGCATTCGAATTTGTTCGATTTTCATATGGTAAACTGATTGCTTGTTTGCAGTGCCTCAATGTGCTGGTGCAGCACGGCACCACAGTGGACTACAACAACAAGAACAACGCACAGCGTCACAAGTCGCAGCAGCAACAGCAGCAGCAGCAGCAACACTTGAGCAGCAGCTGCAACTCGAACACGAATTCGAGCAAACAGACGAGCCGCAGCAACACCATCAAATCCAAATCCTCCTCGACGCTCAGCTCCGACGTGGAGCCCTTTTATCTGCATCCGCCCGCAGTCACAGCAGCCGCGGCTGCCGCTGGCGTCGGCGTCGGCATCGCGAGGAAGAACAGCGACGCCTTGTACTCGCAGCAGTCGCGCAGCTCGTCGGAGAAGCTTTACGGCTGCAATGTGGCAGCTGCCGCAGGTGGCACGGCCAGCGCTGGTGGTGGCGGCGGCGGTGCTGGGGGCGGTGGCGGAGGCGGTGGCGCATTGCTGCCCAACGACGGCCTCTATGTGAATCCGATGCGCAACGGCGGCATGTACGCGACACCGTCGCCCAACGGCAGCATCTCGGGGGAATCGTTCTTTCTGCACGATCCGCAGGAGATCATCTACAATCGGGTGCGCGATCTGTTCGTCGACTCCGACTGCAGCAGCGTGAAGCAGCATCAGCATCAGCAACATCAGCATCAGCACTCACATCATTCGCATCAGCATCAGCATCAGCATTCGCATTCCCATCAGCACTCCCATGGCTTGGCAGCCACAAAGTCGGGCAACGCCCACGCAATGACCATTCAGGCCGATGTGCATTCGAGTTCCAGCGGCGCTGGCAGCGGCTCCGATGAGTCTGTCTCCATCTCGTCCAGCTTCAACTCGCCGAAGAGCAGCAACAGTCATCATCACCACACGCATCAGCTGCGCAGCCAGAGCTTCAATCGTCACGGCGGCAGCAGCAACATCATCAATGGCACTGCCAACAACAACAACAGCAGCAGCAACAACAATAGCACCGGCAGCAGCAGCAACACTGCCAAGAGCATCAACAACAGCAATGCTAACAACAATTACAAGCAGCACAAGAGCAGCATTGTCAACGGCAGCAACAGCAACATGACCAACAATCAGAATGGCGATCACGACTACGAGGACATTTATTTGGTGCGCGAAGAGTCGCGCAAGCAGCACCAGCATCAGCATCAGCAACATCATCAGCTGCAGCAGCAACACCACCAACAGCAACAGCAGCAGCAACAACAACAGCAGCACCAGCAGCAACAGTTGCTGTCACAGCAGCAGCAGCACAAATACAATGTGGGCAGATCTCGCTCTCGCGACAGCGGCTCGCATTCCCGCTCCGCCAGCGCCAGTTCCACGCGCAGCACGGATGTGGTGCTGCAATACAGCAACCATGTGAGTACACTGCAACAGAATTATTTACATCCCTTTTTGCCATATTACCGTATGGTACAAAAAATAAAAACGAACATTAATCTAAATTGAATATAAACAAAAGTATTCAAGCATTATATTCATTTATATTATTTGACTAGGAGATAAGTTAATTCAGCAGAATCTTCCTTCAAATTATGAATTGAAAAAAATTATGTCAGTGAATAATATCACAAGAAGGGATCGATGTAAATATATTGAATTTAAAGCAAACATTTTATTCATCGATTGCAATACAAATTTAAAGTTATTTTCATATAGGGCAACATGATATTAAAACATTCTCTTTATATATCATATTATTTGAGGTGACAAGTATATGTGTCAGCTCAAAGTCTATTTGAAATTAAAAATTAAAAGGCAATACAGCTTTTCGCTAAGTTAAGCCACAAACCAAAGCATGTATTTCAAGCAGTGCTTAGCGAAGACTCAAACCAATTTAATTTCCTGCTAACATATTTTAATTTGAGGTGGAATAAATTCATTAACGTTCTCTTGTGTAATCAAGGTCTTAAAAGCGAAAATACTCGACAGTGAAAATAATACCGAGTTGAAGAAGTTTACAGCTATAGTTTTCAAGTTTTGTTGATGGTTCACAACTCTGTTAAACTTGAGTTGTGTTTTCTCTCAGTGTAGTAGGAGTCGTCTCTGCTGCGTTAATAATTTAATACAACGAGTAACGTCAACTTTCTCTAATCCTCTGTCACAGCATCTGAACAACAAGCGCAACAACTATAACAACAACAACAACAACAACAATAACGGCAACAATAACAATGGCAACAGCAACAACAACAGCAGCAACAATAACAATAACAATAATATGAGCCTGCTGAATCGCAACAAGTCGCATTCGATGATCGGACTGCACAGCAGCAAGTACGAATCGTCGATCAAGGACAACTACAGTGGCAAGAATGTGAACTTGAATCTGAATCAAAATCAGAATCTCAAAAATCAGCTGCTGAATGGCGGCATCAAGAGCGACACCTACGAGAGCGTCTGTCCGCCCGAAGACGTTGCCGAGCGGACAAAGCAGACGCACAAGAACTCGATGATACGCAACAATCTGATGGATGCCAGCAGCATGCTCAACATTGCCACTGGCAACGGCAACCACAATATGAGCAACAGCAACAACAATATGAGCAACAGCAACAGCAATATTGCCGGCAGCAACAGCAACATCAGCACCAGCAGCAGCAACAACATCAATCAGATCAATGGCAATAGAAACCTGAAGCGAGTCTCATCGGCTCCGCCCATGCAGAACCTGGCCGTAGGTAAGTTTCGAAGCTACAGTCGCCACTCGCTACAACGAATCGCTCGCTAATTGTTGTTCATTATTACAGCCAACGGCCCCCCGCCGCCGCCTTTGCCGCCCCCGCTGCGCGCTCCCGTGCAGCGCAACAATCTGAATGCAGAGCACGCCAGCAACACCATCAACAGCAACAGCAACGACAGCAACAGCATCTACAAGAAGGGGCACTTTGGTGCGACAACAACGCCCAGTGCAGGTGGCAACCCTGCAGCAGGCACGGCTGCCATTGCTGCCACAGCTGCCACACACGACGCCGTCGACTCGGACTCCGGCCTCGAGGTGGTCGAAGAGCCAAGTCTGCGCCCCTCGGAGCTGGTGCGTGGCAACCACAATCGCACCATGTCCACCATATCAGGTTTGTGCCACAAATACCATTTTTAAATATTGCAAACTTTTTAAATATTACTCTTAATTACTGCCAAATTTAATGCCCTTTAAATGTACATTATTCTTCAAATGATGTAATTATTTAATTGCAAAATGATTACAAGCTTTTTAAATTCTTGCTTTAATTTATTTTAATTAATTCTCTTCTCGAAACATTTCCTGTATTGAATCTGGACTAAAATTGAATTAATTAATTACTGGAAATTTAAATGAATGCCCAATTCCCTTTGAATTGGATGCGTTTATTTTAAATTTAATCACTAACTAATTGGAAAGTTTTCCTGCTAAATTTCCTTCATTGTCCAATTCGCATTAAATTAATACTGTTCGCGAAATAAAAATGAATTGCAAATTTGTTGAATGCGTCAAGCATTCAACCATCAACTACTGCGAAATTCTATTCAATGCCGATTTCCCTTTTTAATTTATTATATTCTTAAAAGTTTTTAAGTATCACAAAATAACTGCAAACTTTTTTAACTTTTGGGGAAATATTACAATTCATTACTGCTACGTTTAAATTAATTTTCTTCTTCAATGTTTTCTTGTGGCAAACTTTTTGAAATCTCGGAGAACATATTGAGATTAAATTCTGCTAAATATTATTGAATGCAGAATTCCTGATTTCATTAACTTTTTATTTGCAATTAATGCAGTTATTTTAAAAGTTAATGTTGCATCACCATCCTTGCTTAATGTGATTGTGGTCTTCTAAAAAAAACCGACATTTGTGTACACATTGAACTTTTTTCTCTCTGTCCAATAATTTTTTGGATCAATATTGGAATCTTTTGCGTATTTAAATAGTCAAATCACCTATTCTGTTGTCATTAGGAATAAATTGAGAATGAAGTTTTTTTATTTTATTAATTTTTATGATTTAATTTGTAATCAGAAAAATTGAAAAACAAATTTTAGAAATTCGACAAGTGTTAACATGCTGTAATTGTATTGCACTTTTAGAAAAAGCGTTCTACAATTTTAAAGAAAGATGATTGTTGAAAATTAACTAAATATATTCGGAGCATTAAAATAATACTTTTTTTAGAAAATAAAACTTGGGAGATATAAATATTTCCAGCCAAAGTGAAACGAATTTCGAGAAAGGTGAAATTTCATAAATCTATTATTTATTTTAAGAAGTGTTAAACATGATTTTTTTTTACAAGTTCCTTTGGCTTTAATTCTCAAAGTTGACTTGAATTTTTGATCAAAATTCCTGTAAAATTTGAAGAATTGAATGGAATTCGGAGTTGGCTTTTTCCCATTGCCAATTCACAAAAATTTCAGTTAAAATATTTTTTCGGCCACAAAACAACATTTTGGTTCCCCAGCAAAAAAAGGAAAACAATAAAACTGCAAAATCCTTTCGAAATTTGACCGTAATAGCAAAATTTAGATAGACTCGACTAGAGCAACGGCAACGGCAAAGGCAGGGAGATGAGCACCGATGGATCGAGTCTGGGCTGGTCAGATCTGGTCGAGAGCAGGCCACAGAGCAGCAGCAGCTCCAGCAGCAGCTCCAGCAGCAGCTCGAGCAGCAGCAATAAAGACGCCAGCAACAGCTCAGAGGCGACCACGGTTCACATGTCGCCAAAGCACACACAGACAGCAACTGGGACGACGACAACGCAGCACGGCGAGGAGCTGACCACGCCCCCCTTGTGGGACAGTTTGGTGGCAAGGGACACGAAGGACACGTACATCATTTACAGCGTGGGCAACGCGACGCTGTTCATGAACTCGCTGGACCCCGAGCTGGCCAACGAGAGGCAGCTGGAGCTGCTCGATCGCCATCTGCTGGACGTGAAGATCGCTGAGCCGGTGGCGCCGCTCTGGCCCAATCCCTCCGTGCTCACCATGGGCATGCGCTGCGACGCCGACGTCGGCGCCAACGCTCTGCCCAGCTCCAGCTCGGCGACGGCCAAAACGTTGTCGGCGGCGCTGGCGAAGCGCAAGTTGCACGTCAAGTCCAAGTGCCTCAAGGTGTTTGGCCAGAAGAAGCGCATCAATCGAGTGCAGGTCAAATAGCAAATATATTTATCTATCTATCTGTATATACTCGTATATATGTTAGATATATTCGTTGGGCTAGTAAAACCGGCCGTTGACCCTATTTCCATTCCGCTACACGAGGTCTTTGACATTGCCACATGTGCTGGAAGGGGGGGCAGAGGAGGAGAGGGGACTGATTGATCAATTAGTGGCAGCTCGACAACTGAAACTGGAATTACCCTCGAGTGGACGGCGACAGCAACACGTTTAGGCCAGACAGCAGCGGCAGAGACGCCAGTCTGTTTGGCTGTTTGGCTGTTTCGGCCAAATTGATTGGCCAGCCGTGTTTAAATAACACTTTACATGCCACTTAAGCCACGACAACAACAACAACAACAACAACAACGGCAACGACGACCACACACGAAACCAGAAATGCGATGCGAATTCGCAACTCGCAATTGCTTTTTAGCATTAACAAATATTGTTAAAAGTGGAGGAGTTGCGCTAGTCTGAAGCGAATTTCCTGGAAGCTCTTTTTAATTGCAAGTTTGGCTCTTGAATAATTCGCACGTATTTAAATACAGTAGTTTGTCAATTCATTAATTTTTATTATTTTTGCAAATATTCAAAAAGTGCAGCAGTTTTAAATAAAAGCGAATTTCCTGGCACCTCTTTGACATTTCATTTTTTATTGTCTCTTCGGATTTATTTAAATACTTTCGGCCAGGCTCCCTTTTTTTGTTGTAGAATAGTTTCTGTTAATTTAATTCAACTTAAAGATTTACATAAAGTAATGGAACTAATCAGCCTATTTCTCGGTATTTATTTTTGATTGCAAATTTATTGTACAAAATCACTTCATTAAAGGATACTTTTGCCCAAGCTTTTCGTTTTAAAATAATTTCTTAAAATGCATTATTAAATATAAACAAATGTAGTAAAAAATGGATCATCCATTTTCATAACAATTGATTTAAATGACAATTTCATTTTTCAAAATGATTGCTCAGCAATTTTTTGTAAAGTTTGTTTATTTTGCTTAAATTTAAATAATTTAATTTAAACAAACTATTTTGAATTTTATTTAAGAATTACAAGAAGGGAAAGCTAAGTAGCGTCTTAAAAATTTGTATTTATTTTTAACACTATTGCTTAGCTTACTTTTTAATTCATTTAATATTTAATCTCAACGAGTGCAAGACAAACAGAAAGACAGACGAATTGACGCATTCGGAGCTAATTAACGTTTAAAAAAGTGATATTTTAAACTGAAAAAGAAGGCGGCTAAGAGATGCCACATTGAAGATGGCTAAAATGTCGTTGGCTGGGGAGGAATAACCTGGCGATGGCAAAGTACAATGCAAAATATGAGAGATATTTGACATGCGTTGATCCGCAATCAACATTTATAAACACAACTTGCGAGTTTTCCACATTTTGTTATTGTTTTCTGTTTTTTGGCCTGTGGAGAATAAGTGGAATAAACAAATAGGCAAATAAACTGCAAAAGTTCACACAAGACAAAGCAAATGTGGCCAAACAAAGAAGTGGAAGTGGTTGTTAAAAGTAACAAACAACGTGAAACGTGAAAATAAGCGGAAAAGTGGCAGACAGACAAAGTAGCTGCGTTGTAAATGGGCATGGAATTGAGTGAAACCCAAGTCGGGCAGATTATGCGATCAGCGATCACAGATCAGTGATCACTGATCAGTAATCAGTGATCAGCGATCAGAAGCTATCGCTGTGGATCTTGTTGGCCACTGTCGGTCGGAGACAAACCATGACAAGGAAGTGAATTTTGTTGGGCAATTGTCATTGCAAAGGTGCACAGCACAATGGCAACCGTTGGCCAATTATGGCCTTGTGCCTCATGTGGCATGTGGCATGTGGCATGGCAGCAGACGAGCCACCCGCGCGTTTGCTGCTCTGCGAAACTTTTACCGAATGAAAGTGAACGTGTTTCGCACAACAGCAGCGAATACTGCAACTTGTTGCAAGTTGTCGTTGTCGTCGTCGTCGCCGTCGTCGTCGTCGTCGCTGTTGCCGCTGCTGCACTTGGCGTTTTGGGTGAATAACTTTGGCGATCGCTTGAACCTGCATCAGGCTGCCAGCGACGCTCGCCCAGTCAACATCGTCATCGCCATCGCCATCGCCATCGCCATCGTCGAGCATAAAACGCATAAACAACGCGAGTTTTTTTTTTGGGTTGTTTTCCTTGTCGCGCATCGCAATAATTTAGAATGTGACTTGTTATCGATAGATTTATCGGCTTATCGGTTCCGCAATCATGAATATGCCGGGCTCGGTCAAAATCCACAAGAACTCGCGTCGCAATTATTTCACGCTCAGCTTTCAGCGCTTCGATATATTTCGCTGTAAGTGCCACGATAAATTGTCTGCTTATATGCACATAAAATGTCAAGGAGTGATTTATAGAGTGCCAAATTAAACCATAAAATTAATAGTATTTAATATTATAATACGATTAAAAATGGTTTTCAATCAAATCAAACATTAAAGAAGGCATTTAATTCAAAAATATTTAAATAATATTCTAATAATTCTAATTCACTTGTATTCGCAATATTTTAATTTCAAAAATGATCCCCTAATTGAAATCCAATTTCCTTTTAATATTGATTTATTTTTTCTATTTCTATTACAAAATTAAATCTTATAATATGTTTGAATAATATTTACAAATAAAAGAAAGTAATTAATCTAAAAGAATAAATAATACTATATTTAAAATAGTTTTGCTTGGTCAAGTATTTTAATTCAAAATATTTCTCAAATTAAAGTTCAAATGTTTTTAAATCAATTCTTAATTTTTAATATTTTTTCCATTATATTTTAAAATGAATATATGAAACAAATTTAATTGCAATTTATATTATTTGAATTTCTTATGTGTAAATTTTTTTTTAATGATTTTTTAAAGTTGGGTTTTTTATTACTTTGCTTAAGGAAGTTCCGATTTCGATTTCGCTTTCATTTCCCTGTAGATAAAAAGTCTATCGCCCACCTTAAGTTTCACCATAAATCTGGCAACCAAAAGTGAATTTCCGACTTCGTCGTCGCCATTGCGATTCATTTCAATTCCATTCCAATCCATTGCAATCCAAGTCTCAAGCAAGTCAAACCACTGATAAAATGCTGAAAATTGTTGTCATTTGTATCTGTATCTTTTTTTCGTTGTGTTTTTTGATTTGTTGTGACTACCAAATCAATTGGCCAAAACAGGCTAGACTCGATTCCTCGCTCTGTCCAAATGCTGCAATGGCCGCAGCCTCTCCACATAATGGAGGCTGAAGGCTGCATGTTGCTGCTGCCATTGGCATTGTCGATTTCCAGATCTGTCGTTGTCGTCGTTGCGCAGTTCAAACAAGTGGCAAGTTCGCAGTTAGCCGTGAAAGTTGCCGCACGACGCGTCGTCGTCGTCATGGTTTTTGTGGCTGTGGCATGAACAGGGAAGAGAGCAGCAATTAAGTGGCAACATGTGTATCACTCGCTTCAACTGCTCCGCTAATCATCTCGTGTCATTTTCGGCTATTTCTCTTTCGACCACATCAAATGTGGAGTTGTCGTTGCCGCTTCGTTTACTCGTTTCAATGGAGTCGAAAGCATTTCTCTGCCCACTTTTCATTTTTAACAAGTATTCGGTGTAAAGAATTTTGTCATTTCCAATTTCCAATGTTTATTTATTGCCTTTGATATTGCTTAATGCAAGAGAGTAGATAAAATGGAAATGTAGTTAGATTAATTGCCCTTCGAGCAGCTTTATGTGCTTCTCATGTTTTAAATGCAGAAAAAGGAATATTTATTTATTCATTCTAATTACAACTTCTAGTGATTGTAATTAAATGAGATTGATTTATTTTTGAATATTGTTTCATCTTTTTTATCATATCCTTATTGTATTAGTCCATTTTAAATAATATAAGCTGTTTTGCTATTGCGTTTAATAATTTATTTATTTCGGCATAGTCAGCTTGAACAAAACAGCAACAAAATAAAATTCAACTAAAAATTTCAAATGAATTGACAAGAGATAATTATGAATTAAAAAACATGCAATTCATTTCTTTGTTTTATGACTCAGGTTCATTCTGCAGTATTTATTTATTTTGTTTAATTAATCATTTTATTAAATAAAAAAAAAATACATAAACGAATGCACATAGTTGACAATTCGAATGGAAATTATGAAATCGAAATATATGAGAAGGAGATAATTAAATCTATTGCATTTTGTGTTTAATTTGATTTATTTTCTTTATTCGTTATTCATTTAAAACTAACATATGTTATTCTAAATTATGTTTTGTGTTCATGACTTTCTATGAAATTGCAAATCTTAATTGCTTTAAGTCAAGAAGAGATTATTACAAATCCAATTTGCACTTGATTTATATTATTTTGTGCATCAGTTTGAATGCTGCTTTATCTAGATTTTATTTGTTATTTATTAAATAATGCTTAATAGTAGTTTTAAGGCCGGTGGGCTAGACTTTGTTGTGGTACAGACTCTGCAAGCAGTATATGGAACAAGACTCGCTTCAAGCCTTGTTTTTGGTGTGTGGAAGAGTGTGAATGAAGAGGTGAATGTGAATAGGTTTTCGAGTGTGAGTGCGAGTGCGATTGCGAGTGGGTGGCTCGTTGAGTGGCTGGCTGTGGTTGCGTTTTCTGCAGCTGATTAAGACGCGTCCATTAGCGCTGCTCTGCAGGCTGAGGCTGAGGCTGGTGAAAGGCGTCGCCGCATACGCAATGAGTGTGCGAGTGTGCGAGTGTGTGGCAGCTAGCGTGACCAAAGAGCTGGGATAACTGCTAACCCACAATAAGCAGTTAACGCAGACACGGCTACAAACATATATGTACGAGTATGAAATCTCATAAATAAATTTGTTCAATTTCAGCGAACAAGAAAGCCAAGCTGCTCAGTGGCAGCAACGGCAACAACAGCAATGGTAACGGTAACAACGCTGAGGCAGCTGCCGCAGCCGCCGCAGCCGCTGCGGCCGAGGGGCATTATCAGCCAGCGCCAGGGGCAAGTCATCATCATGCGAATGCGAATGCGAATGGAAATGGGAATGCGGCAAGCCTCTACGGCTATGCGGAGGGCAAGCAGCGCGGCAACAGCAGCTACTATCAGCAACCGCAGCAGCTGCAGCAGCAGCAGCAGCAGCAATCCGTCTATGGGGGCAGCAGCATCTATGGCGAGGATCACTACGAGTTGCAGCAGCAGCCGCAGTACGGCGGCAGCTACAACGGCGAAGGAGTCGGCAATGGGGCGTCGTCTGTGGCGTCGGCAACGCGGTCCAACGGCCCCAATTTGGTCAACAAGCAGCTGGTGCTGCCGTTTGTGCCGCCCAGTTTTCCCAATAAATCACAAGACGGCGTCACGCATCTCATCAAGCCGTCCGAGTATCTGAAGAGCATCAGCGACAAGCGTTCGTGTCCGTCGTCGGCGCGGTAAGTTAAGAAAGCATCTCGTGCAGCATAAGTAATTACCACCAAAAGTGGCAGAAGTACAGTTGCCATAATTAAGCGGCAGCTGGCAATTAACGAAAACAGACACGAGTCTCTGCAGCAGCAGCAGCACCAGCAGCAGCAGCTTCCTCTGCAGCTCGGCTCAAGAGTGCATGAAATTTTATGCGTGCTGTTTGTGGCATGTGGCATGCCAGCTGCCGCGACGAGCGCCGAGCGTTCAGTTGCAATCCAAAGATGATACTGCGCACACGACACGCCTGGCGCAGGTCCGCTTCACGCCTCCCTCCTCCCGCCTCTCACTTTACCGCCCGCTCACTCTCTACCTCTACCTTTGTTTTTGTTGCATTGTTGCAGCTCCACGGACACCGAGGACTACATGCAGATACAGATCGCCCAGCAGCAGCATCAGCAGCAGCATCCGCATCCACTGCAGCATCCACATCATCACCACCAGCTGCCGCATCAGCTGCAGCATCAGCCGCACCATGGCATGAGCGCCGGCGAGCAGCCGCCGCTGCCGCCGCCGCCGCCGCCCTTGCCACACATGATGCCGCCCCCCATGATGCCCATGCTGCTGGCCAACGCCATGGCCGGCGACACCAAGTCACAGAAGCCCAAGAAGCCGCACGGCAGCCAGGCGCCCAGCAGCCAGGACACCGCGACTCGCAAGCAGCACCAGCCGCTGTCCGCCATCTCCATACAGGATCTGAACAGTGTGCAGGTGAGAGCAGACATACATATGTATGTATATACTATATATGCATGTGTGCACTTAGTTAAAAGTGTGTGCAGTATATATGCAAATTATTGGAATCCACAAGCAAGCTTGAGTCGAAAACAAAACTTTAAAAAAAGCGAAAACATATTGAATACACACATAAAGATCGATTAACATTGAGAATAGTATTTAGCAAACTTAATAGATTTTATTTTATTATATTTAGAATTTGTTAGTCGTTGCTCCGCAATCAAGGCAGGTTAAGAGCAAAAAGAAAAACAATAGATTTGTAAATTACATTTTCTAAAACGAAGCTAAATAGACCGATTAATATTGTGTGTGCCATATATTAAAATTATTCGACTTTTTTGTAATTTGTTTATTGTTGCTTCACATCTCTGACAAGCTGTAGAACCACAGAAAGGATACAGCATTAAATACATTGAAAAAAGTGAATTAAGAACAAATAATCAATTTTTTTTTTGTAATTTGTTAAAAATCTCAGAGAATGAAAATTAAATCGAACAAAATGAAATCAAATTAAATACATATGTACATATATAAACATCGATTAGCTTTTAGTGTAGCATATAACAACAATATTTTATTTCGAACTATATAATTTAAAGCCTAATTAATTGCACATTGCAATTAAATAAATTGTAGTTTCATTGGAATTACGTGACTACGTAATGCAATTTATGTCTGTGTTTTGCGAGTATGGATTATTCGTGTGTTGTGATTAGTTGTTAATATTATTCAAATTATATGAATTACCCTTCATTCTCTTGATTAAGAGTTGCGATTAATTATTAAAATTAATGAAATTATGAAACATCAATTACCCTCTTCGTCGGCTCGATGTTGCAGCTGCGCCGCACGGACACACAGAAGGTGCCAAAGCCGTATCAGATGCCGGCGCGCAGTCTGAGCATGCAGTGCCTGACGACGAGCACGGACACGTATCTGAAGACCGATCTGATTGCCGAGCTGAAGATCTCCAAGGACATACCGGGCATCAAGAAGATGAAGGTGGAGCAGCAGATGGCGAACCGCATGGACTCGGAGCACTACATGGAGATAACCAAACAGTTCACGGCCAACAACTATGTGGACCAGGTGAGTGGCCATTCGATGAACTCGGCTGTGAGTTGTGTAAGTTGTGCGTGCCAAAGATCTACTTGCAGATACCGGAAAAGGATCAGGCCGGCAATGCCATACCCGACTGGAAGCGCCAGATGATGGCCAAGAAGGCGGCCGAGCGGGCCAAAAAGGACTTTGAGGATCGCATGGCACAGGAGGCTGAGTCGCGTCGTCTCTCCCAGATACCGCAATGGAAGCGCGATCTGTTGGCGCGTCGCGAAGAGACTGAGAACAAGCTGAAGTAAGTGCAATGAAAGGGCGGGGGCGGGGCCGGGGGTCTGGGGCGAGGACGTGACGATGATGGGCCCAGCTAGCTTTGCTCTGGCGGACCACCCAATCACCACTGACCTGTGCGCCCAAATTTTGCAGAGCGGCCATCTACACGCCCAAGGTGGAGGAGAACAATCGCATCGCGGACACGTGGCGCATGAAGAATCGCGCCATGTCCATCGACAACATCAACCTGGCCGGCCTCAACGTCGACCAGCATTACCAGCAGCTCCAGCTGCTCCAGCAGCACCAGCACCAGCAGCAGACGCTCCAATCCCAATCCCAATCCCAGCTGCACCTGCAGTTCCAGGGCGGCAACAAGGAGAATCACAGCGAGGCCAAGGCTGCCCAAGGGAGTCCTGAGCAGGAGCCGCCCACGACATCGCCACAGCAGCCAAGCGAGGGATCGGAGCAGGGCGAGGAGCAGGAGCAGGAGGACAACGACAACATCATTCCGTGGCGTGCTCAGCTGCGCAAGACGAACAGTCGCCTCAGCTTGATTTGAGTGCTCCTCAGCAGTGCATTTTTTGTGTGTGTTTTTTCTCTCAATGACTTGTGCAATTCTGAACGAGAGAAAGCAAGGAACTTGATATGCGAGTGAAATACATTTAAATTGTTAACTTTAAGTAATATTTAATATGTTAATCGCTGCTCCACATTCAAGAATGAAACGAACGATCGATTGTCTGTACTATATACATATACTTAAAATTATTAGAATTTTTTTTTTTTTTGTTTTTTGTATTTTGAACTATTGTTATTGCTATTGTTAGACAATAACAATTAATCGAATGATATGCATAATTAATGAAAACATTGCAATCAAATCAATTTTGGTGTTGTATCGATTATCGATTATGATTAATATAATTATTATCATTATTATTATTATTATTATTATTATTATTATTGTAATGCATTAACGATTTTACTCGACTATCAATATGAATTTTCATAAATTAGTTGCTTAAGCTTCCCATTTTTTTTTTGTCATTGTTATTTGTTTTTATACTTGGCTCAATAATATTATTAAAATACATATAACTACAACTAATAACAAAATATATTTTTTGACGCATTTATGGATTTTTATTTCTACTACACTGAAAAAATTAGGTGTATATGAGAATGTTTCTATCTAAAAAAAAAATACTTTCTTGAACCATATTTCATTTTCAAAGAAAAACGCCTGAAACAATATTTCAATCTAAATAATCTTTTAAGATACAAAATATCAAGTTTATGGATTTTTACAATTTTTAAAATATCTAATTTCAAGAATAACAATATCTTCTAATAGTTATAGAATTTTGACATTATATGAACATGAGTTCTCTATGGTCTTTCTTGTCTAATCTCATTGCACTTCAGTATTCCCCAGGTAGTTTTGGAGACTCTCATTGTTTTCAATTATTTTGGCGACTGTTTTAAATCGGCTGGAAATGCAAATGAACTGCAAGAGATAAGTCAAGCGGATATTTGAATAGTATTTCACATTCGGGGTTTTTCTGCGCAAAAGTCGAATTTTTGTTTGTTTTAATCATAAGGCTAACAGTATCTTTACACATTTCGACCGGCTGATAAAGTCAATTGTCACAATTATTGATTGGAAACCAAGTGTTCGATCAGTTTAAAATTAAATTTGTTGTCAGTTGAAGTTTGTTGCTTTGATTGCCACTGACTTTGCCGCGATTAACGACGCTATTCTATTTGCATTGTTTTTGCGATAAACAAACAGTTTTAAAGTCGCCAAAGTACAAGAGATAGTATACACATACATATGTACATATATACAGACATTTAATCGCGCCAAATAATGAAATCACTTCACGCGTGAACACTTCACGGCGATATCGTTAAATGGGGCAATGGGATCTTTATAAAAATGCGCAACCTTTGCGGGACCGATCATTCAGTCAAGTAAATTCTGATTGTCAAGCAATATGAAAGCAATAACACTTTGTCTCCTGGTGATCGTGTCGGCCAGCTGTCTGCTCAGCTGCAATGTAAGTGAAGATAACGAATTACTGTTCAATTATTGCTACAATCAGGGACAGCAAATAATAATTATCGAGGCCTAAAATAACATTCAGGATTTATTCTATTATGAGAAATTCAGGAACTGGATAAAATTGTATTTTTGTTCTTGAGAATGAGTTTTAATTATGAATTAATTGTAAATTATCAAAATCAAAATTAATGATTATGATTAAATTTTCATTATGGAAATTGCTTTAAATTTGTATTATTGTTTTAGCAAAATTTGTTAAAAAGAAATATCTATGTTAGAGAGATATTTCTTTTTAACAAATTGATGAAATGTAATCATAGTAATTATATTAGATTTTTCTATTTCAATTAAATGAAAATCTTATTGCATAATTATTTTCCAACCTTTTCCTCGACTGCAATCGGGCTGTAGGCGAATGCCGCAGGTCCCAATGCCATCAGCCTGGAGGACATGGATCTGGATGCGCTCGAGGAACAGCTGGATGGCGACTACATGGACTTCGAGGAGTACGGTTTCATCCGCAGCGTGCGCAAGGCATTGAAGAAGGTCCTGAAAACGGTGCGTGGCGTCAACTGCACTGTGAAGGAGGTGATTGAGGTGATGACCGCAGCCACCAACTATGTGGACGCTGTCGATGGCTGCGGCACAGCGGTGCCCAAGGATGTGCTGGCCGTTGTCGACTCCTGCAAGACCATCATCACCATGTGCGACGCCATCATCAATCTGAACAGCAAGCTGTGCAACCCCGAGGACGCCGACAGCGACAAGATGTCCACCAAGAAGTGCACCTGGCAGCTGTTCAAGGCTCTGATGAAGCTCACCAGGAAGCTGAACAGGACTCTGAAGCAGATCGCCAAGGTGCCCTCGGATACGAGCTCCTGCTTTGTGGATGCCACCACAAAGGTGAAGAACAGCTTCAACGAATTCTTGCCCAACATCGACACTTGCGTGTCACAGATGTAAAAACAGGCCCAAGATCATAACGAACATTCAAAATAAACAAAACTAAATGCAACATTCAAAAAACCTGTTTGTTATTTATTTGCTATGCTTAACAAATAGTTGAAAGATCTTTAAATCGATTAAATATTGCAGACAACTCTTATATTCTGTTACTGTTAAAAAAAAAAAAAAAACGAATGCAACAAATGTACTCCAGAAAATCAAGAGCTTGCGATAAATAAGTTACACATACAAATCATTTCTATTCTTCGATAGGAATGATAAAACTATACAAATTAAACTGGCTTTCAAATTGAACAGCTTAAAAGTATTTTAACGCGATATTTTTATATATTAACAGCCGAATTTGAAAAATTGTCATTTTCACAGTTCGACATACAATTGAGTAAGATGCTTCATGGCTTAATCTTTTTACTGTCAATTTTATTAAAAATCAAGTGTTCAATTGAAAAGGATTCAATGTTTTCTAACATGTCTAATTGTCCTAATTATATTTTATAATATTAATATTTAGTAAAATAAAGTAACTAATAGAAAGGCTCAGGTTTGACAAATTTTTTGGTATTGCACTTTTTATAAATTGTTTCTATTGATTAGCCGTTACGGACAGACTAAGTTAATATAATTTGTCAGCAATACAAATTGTTCATGATATTTTTGTTTTTTTAATTTTTATTCATTTGTATTCTATAACTTCGATACACATTAAGCTCAATGAAATAAAAAATAAAATAAATAATTGTATTTTAAGGCCTAGAACGATCACAGCCCCGTTAAAAATAGATAACACATTGGCGAAGTATTGCAGCATATCATATTTATTGGATATTAAGATATTATATTATATTGGAAGAAAAAAAAGAGGTAGATAAGATAGGGGTGCTTAGGAGGAAGTGAGCTGGGAGCAGGTCTTCATGTTGGCGGGGAACTGCGTGTAGTAGTTGGTGAGGGTGGTGGTGGCATCGGAGAAACACTGGACGGCATTGGGGCCAGTGCTGGGAATCTTCTTGGCCAGCTTGATGGCGCTGTTGATCTGCCTGTAGAGCTGGAAGACCTGGTAGAGAGTCTTGAGGGCGCAGTTGGAAGATGGTTTCGACTCATCGGCGCTGGCGCAAATGGTTGACTTGAGGTTGATGATGTTGTTGCAGGAGTTGATGATCTTGAGGTTGGCATTGATCAGATTGGTCACCTCCTGGCTGGCATCGACGCCGCAGCCCACAATGTTGGCGCTGTACTGCAGGGCAGAGTCCTTGATGCCCAACACCCACTTGATGATGCAGTTGAAGCCCTTGACGCTGCGCAGCGCGATCTTGATGGCGCGATAGACGGGCGACAAGAAGCTGAAGAACTGCTCATCGATGTCGACACCGAAGTCGTCGAGTTCATCGGACTCGAATTGGGTGCCCACATCGGGGGACATGTTCAGTGGTTGCCAGGTGCCAGCATTGGCCTGAAAGACAGATGAAATAATAATATTATTATTTAGTTTAGTACTTAGTTTGAATTCCTTTCGAACTTACGCTGAACACACAGACGGCGACGAGCAGAGCGATCAGCGTGAACTTCATGTTGCGATTTCTTAGAGCTTTCTCTATAAACTGTCTCCGGTCTTGGACCTTTTTATAGCATTTGCCTCGATAACGACGAACGTCGTTTTTGTTACTTTATTTTTTATCTAATAGTCTATCTATTCGCTTACTGGGGCTTAGTAATGATTTTGGGGCCTACCTCGCTGTCGCTATCGGCTAATGAATTGATAGCAGCCCAATTGTTTTAAATTGGCCAAGTCGCAATTAAAAGCGCTTATCACACTGTCCGTATTGGAAATAAGCCACATAAATAAATGAACACTGCCGATTGGCATCAACATCGTTTTACGGCGACCTTTTAATTGCCAATCTCCATCTCAAAGTCACATTTACTTTTATATTTGAATCCTAAAAGTATTCAACAAGATCATTTACATTTTCAATAACGGATTTAACTTATAATAAGTAAATAAATAAAATTATATATATCAAAATATGAATGTGCCAAATGACTAAAAAAGTATTTTCATTGTCGACGACTTTATTACGAAAATTGCAGCAGAGTAGTGGCCTCATAAATACAAAGATGTTTATCAAATTTATATTTAAAATATGTTACTTACGGAAAAGAAAACCAAAGAAATACAAAGATCTGTAATAATAATGTAAATAGTATTATAATCAATTAGTTTGTAAAAATGTATATGTTGTCAATTTAGTTATACAAAATGGAATAAGAAATAAAAAAAAATTAAGGAATAAACATATTAGCAGTTTTCGTAGGCTGTAGATTAATAGCATGTCAGGTATAACACTTTTATATATGTCAATGTATATGTGTAGAGACATGGATAACCAATAAATACAAAAAAAATATTAAAAAAGATTTATTTTCATTTGGCTACTCAAACGAAAAACTACAAATAAGAGATATGTAAGGTGGGTATTTATGAAAGAGTTCGGTAGAATTAATTCTGTATTACCAAATACTATTGATTGTCTTTAAAAAAATTCAAGGTAAACCAAAAAAACAATAAAAAATTTGACAGAAAATTTGCAAAAGGTAGGCATGGAAAATTGGCAAAAATTACGAAAATCCTTCGTAACTTCGTCATTTGAAGGACTATCAGGATGTCCTTTGGCATGCATATAGGGACGTATTCATGACGGACGACTATCAAATCAAAAGCCCGAACATCCTTAAAACATAAGAGTTAGTAGGACTTTTTTGATGAGAGAAAACATGATCTATCTTGGTCATATCCTTGCTGATCCTTATGAGTCCTGTGGCACTCAACTCGTCTCAACAAAGACTACCAACTGGCCAAAGGGCATTTCGATCGCCCTTTGGTTCCCGAGATATTCATGATTTTCTCATTTTGTTTCGATTCCTTGCATTTTTTTTCGACTCCGCAACGAAAAATTTGCAAGTCCAAAAATTAAAAAATTTTGCATACTTTTGGGGATCAAATTAATTTTGCAGTCGAAAACTTAAAATGGGTTTATCTCGAAAATAACAACAACAATTTGGATATTCTTTGGCCTGTCGAAAGCTCTAGTAAACAGGTTTAAAAATAACTGTTGATTGTCATTAAAAAAATAAAGAATATATGAAAAAAACAAACAAGAATTTTTCGAAAAAATCTACAAGGGGTAGGCATGGAAAATTGGGCAAAAATTCAAAAATCCTTCGTAACTTCGTCATTTGAAGGACTATCAGGATGTCCTTCGGCATGCACATAGGGACGGATTCATGACGGACGACTATGAAATCAAAAGCCCGAACATCCTTAAAACAACAGAGTTAGTAGGACTTTTTTGCTGAGAGAAAACATGCTCTATCTTGGTCATATCCTTGCTGATCCTTATGAGTTCTGTAGCAATCAACTCGTCTCAACAAGGACTACCAACTGGCCAAAGGGCATTTCGATCGCCCTTTTGGTTCCCGAGATATTCATGATTTTCTCATTTTGTTTCGATTCCTTGCATTTTTTTTCGACTCCGCAACGAAAAATTTGCTAGTCCAAAAATTAAAAAATTTTGCATACTTTTGGGGATCAAATTAATTTTGTAGTCGAAAACTTAAAATGGGTTTATCTCGAAAATAAGAACAACAATTTGGATATTCTTTGGCCTGTCGAAAGCTCTAGTAAACAGGTTTAAAAATAACTGTTGATTGTCATTAAAAAAATAAAGAATATATGAAAAAAACAAACAAGAATTTTTCGAAAAAATCTACAAGGGGTAACCATGGAAAATTGGGAAAAATTCAAAAATCCTTCGTAACTTCGTCATTTGAAGGACTATCAGGATGTCCTTTGGCATGCATATAGGGACGGATTCATGACGGACGACTATGAAATCAAAAGCCCGAACATCCTTAAAACAACAAAGTTAGTAGGACTTTTTTGCTGAGAGTAAACATGCTCTATCTTGGTCATGTCCTTGCTGATCCTTATGAGTCCTGCGGCAATCAACTTGTCTCAACAAGGACTACCAACTGGCCAAAGGGCATTTCGATCGCCCGTTTGGTTCCCGAGATATTCATGATTTTCTCATTTTGTTTCGATTCCTTGCATTTTTTTTCGACTCCGCAACGAAAAATTTGCAAGTCCAAAAATTAAATAAATTTTGCATACTTTTGGGGATCAAATTAATTTTGTAGTCGAAAACTTAAAATGGGTTTATCTCGAAAATAAGAACAACAATTTGGATATTCTTTGGCCTGTCGAAAGCTCTAGTAAACAGGTTTAAAAATAACTGTTGATTGTCATTAAAAAATAAAGAATATATGAAAAAAACAATCAAGAATTTTTCGAAAAAATCTACAAGGGGTAGGCATGGAAAATTGGGCAAAAATTCAAAAATCCTTCGTAACTTCGTCATTTGAAGGACTATCAGGATGTCCTTTGGCATGCATATAGGGACGGATTCATGACGGACGACTATGAAATCAAAATCCCGAACATCCTTAAAACAACAGAGTTAGTAGGACTTTTTTCCTGAGAGAAAACTTGCTCTATCTTGGTCATATCCTTGCTGATCCTTATGAGTCCTGTGGCAATCAACTTGCCTCAACAAGGACTACCAACTGGCCAAAGGGCATTTCGATCGCCCTTTTGGTTCCCGAGATATTCATGATTTTCTCATTTCGTTTCGATTCCTTGCATTTTTTTTCGACTCCGCAACGAAAAATTTGCAAGTCCAAAAATTAAAAAATTTTGCATACTTTTGGGGATTAAATTAATTTTGTACTCGAAAGCTTAAAATGGGTTTATCTCGAAAATAACAACAACAATTTGGATATTCTTTGGCCTGTCGAAAGCTCTAGTAAACAGGTTTAAAAATAACTGTTGATTGTCATTAAAAAAATAAAGAATATATGAAAAAAACAAACAAGAATTTTTCGAAAAAATCTACAAGGGGTAGGCATGGAAAATTGGTCATAAATTCAAAAATCCTTCGTAACTTCGTCATTTGAAGGACTATCAGGATGTCCTTTGGCATGCATATAGGGACGGATTCATGACGGACGACTATGAAATCAAAAGCCCGAACATCCTTAAAACAACAGAGTTAGTAGGACTTTTTTATTTGAAAAAAAACAAACAAGAATTTTTCGAAAAAATCTACAAGGGGTAGGCATGGAAAATTGGTCATAAATTCAAAAATCCTTCGTAACTTCGTCATTTGAAGGACTATCAGGATGTCCTTTGGCATGCATATAGGGACGGATTCATGACGGACGACTATGAAATCAAAAGCCCGAACATCCTTAAAACAACAGAGTTAGTAGGACTTTTTTGCTGAGAGAAAACATGCTCTATCTTGGTCATATCCTTGCTGATCCTTAGGAGTCCTGCGGCAATCAACTTGTCTCAACAAGGACTACCAACTGGCCAAAGGGCATTTCGATCGCCCTTTTGGTTCCCGAGATATTCATGATTTTCTCATTTTGTTTCGATTCCTTGCATTTTTTTTCGACTCCGCAACGAAAAATTTGCAAGTCCAAAAATTAAAAAATTTTGCATACTTTTGGGGATTAAATTAATTTTGTACTCGAAAGCTTAAAATGGGTTTATCTCGAAAATAACAACAACAATTTGGATATTCTTTGGCCTGTCGAAAGCTCTAGTAAACAGGTTTAAAAATAACTGTTGATTGTCATTAAAAAAATAAAGAATATATGAAAAAAACAAACAAGAATTTTTCGAAAAAATCTACAAGGGGTAGGCATGGAAAATTGGTCATAAATTCAAAAATCCTTCGTAACTTCGTCATTTGAAGGACTATCAGGATGTCCTTTGGTATGCATATAGGGACGGATTCATGACGGACGACTATGAAATCAAAAGCCCGAACATCCTTAAAACAACAGAGTTAGTAGGACTTTTTTGCTGAGAGAAAACATGCTCTATCTTGGTCATATCCTTGCTGATCCTTAGGAGTCCTGCGGCAATCAACTTGTCTCAACAAGGACTACCAACTGGCCAAAGGGCATTTCGATCGCCCTTTTGGTTCCCGAGATATTCATGATTTTCTCATTTTGTTTCGATTCCTTGCATTTTTTTTCGACTCCGCAACGAAAAATTTGCAAGTCCAAAAATTAAAAAATTTTGCATACTTTTGGGGATCAAATTAATTTTGTAGTCGAAAACTTAAAATGGGTTTATCTCGAAAATAACAACAACAATTTGGATATTCTTTGGCCTGTCGAAACCTCTAGTAAACAGGTTTAAAAATAACTGTTGATTGCCATTAAAAAATTAGAGTATATTTGAAAAAAAACAAACAAGAACTTTTCGAAAAAATCTACAAGGGGTAGGCATGGAAAATTGGTCATAAATTCAAAAATCCTTCGTAACTTCGTCATTTGAAGGACTATCAGGATGTCCTTTGGTATGCATATAGGGACGGATTCATGACGGACGACTATGAAATCAAAAGCCCGAACATCCTTAAAACAACAGAGTTAGTAGGACTTTTTTGCTGAGAGAAAACATGCTCTATCTTGGTCATATCCTTGCTGATCCTTAGGAGTCCTGCGGCAATCAACTTGTCTCAACAAGGACTACCAACTGGCCAAAGGGCATTTCGATCGCCCTTTTGGTTCCCGAGATATTCATGATTTTCTCATTTTGTTTCGATTCCTTGCATTTTTTTTCGACTCCGCAACGAAAAATTTGCAAGTCCAAAAATTAAAAATTTTTGCATACTTTTGGGGATCAAATTAATTTTGTAGTCGAAAACTTAAAATGGGTTTATCTCGAAAATAACAACAACAATTTGGATATTCTTTGGCCTGTCGAAACCTCTAGTAAACAGGTTTAAAAATAACTGTTGATTGTCATTAAAAAAATAAAGAATATATGAAAAAAACAAACAAGAATTTTTCGAAAAAATCTACAAGGGGTAGGCATGGAAAATTGGGCAAAAATTCAAAAATCCTTCGTAACTTCGTCATTTGAAGGACTATCAGGATGTCCTTTGGCATGCATATAGGGACGGATTCATGACGGACGACTATGAAATCAAAAGCCCGAACATCCTTAAAACAACAGAGTTAGTAGGACTTTTTTATTTGAAAAAAACAAACAAGAATTTTTCGAAAAAATCTACAAGGGGTAGGCATGGAAAATTGGTCATAAATTCAAAAATCCTTCGTAACTTCGTCATTTGAAGGACTATCAGGATGTCCTTTGGCATGCATATAGGGACGGATTCATGACGGACGACTATGAAATCAAAAGCCCGAACATCCTTAAAACAACAGAGTTAGTAGGACTTTTTTGCTGAGAGAAAACATGCTCTATCTTGGTCATATCCTTGCTGATCCTTAGGAGTCCTGCGGCAATCAACTTGTCTCAACAAGGACTACCAACTGGCCAAAGGGCATTTCGATCGCCCTTTTGGTTCCCGAGATATTCATGATTTTCTCATTTTGTTTCGATTCCTTGCATTTTTTTTCGACTCCGCAACGACAAATTTGCAAGTCCAAAAATTAAAAATTTTTGCATACTTTTGGGGATCAAATTAATTTTGTAGTCGAAAACTTAAAATGGGTTTATCTCGAAAATAACAACAACAATTTGGATATTCTTTGGCCTGTCAAAAGCTCTAGTAAACAGGTTTAAAAATAACTGTTGATTGTCATTAAAAAAATAAAGAATATATGAAAAAAACAAACAAGAATTTTTCGAAAAAATCTACAAGGGGTAGGCATGGAAAATTGGTCATAAATTCAAAAATCCTTCGTAACTTCGTCATTTGAAGGACTATCAGGATGTCCTTTGGCATGCATATAGGGACGGATTCATGACGGACGACTATGAAATCAAAAGCCCGAACATCCTTAAAGCAACAGAGTTAGTAGGACTTTTTTGCTGAGAGAAAACTTGCTCTATCTTGGTCATATCCTTGCTGATCCTTATGAGTCCTGTGGCAATCAACTTGTCTCAACAAGGACTACCAACTGGCCAAAGGGCATTTTTTTTCGACTCCGCAACGAAAAATTTGCAAGTCCAAAAATTAAAAATTTTTGCATACTTTTGGGGATCAAATTAATTTTGTACTCGAAAACTTAAAATGGGTTTATCTCGAAACTAACAACAACAATTTGGATATTCTTTGGCCTGTCGAAACCTCTAGTAAACAGGTTTAAAAATAACTGTTGATTGTCATTAAAAAAATAAAGAATATATGAAAAAAACAAACAAGAATTTTTCGAAAAAATCTACAAGGGGTAGGCATGGAAAATTGGGCAAAAATTCAAAAATCCTTCGTAACTTCGTCATTTGAAGGACTATCAGGATGTCCTTTGGCATGCATATAGGGACGGATTCATGACGGACGACTATGAAATCAAAAGCCCGAACATCCTTAAAGCAACAGAGTTAGTAGGACTTTTTTGCTGAGAGAAAACTTGCTCTATCTTGGTCATATCCTTGCTGATCCTTATGAGTCCTGTGGCAATCAACTTGTCTCAACAAGGACTACCAACTGGCCAAAGGGCATTTCGATCGCCCTTTTGGTTCCCGAGATATTCATGATTTTCTCATTTTGTTTCGATTCCTTGCATTTTTTTTCGACTCCGCAACGAAAAATTTGCAAGTCCAAAAATTAAAAATTTTTGCATACTTTTGGGGATCAAATTAATTTTGTACTCGAAAACTTAAAATGGGTTTATCTCGAAAATAACAACAACAATTTGGATATTCTTTGGCCTGTCGAAACCTCTAGTAAACAGGTTTAAAAATAACTGTTGATTGTCATTAAAAAAATAAAGAATATATGAAAAAAACAAACAAGAATTTTTCGAAAAAATCTACAAGGGGTAGGCATGGAAAATTGGGCAAAAATTCAAAAATCCTTCGTAACTTCGTCATTTGAAGGACTATCAGGATGTCCTTTGGCATGCATATAGGGACGGATTCATGACGGACGACTATGAAATCAAAAGCCCGAACATCCTTAAAACAACAGAGTTAGTAGGACTTTTTTGCTGAGAGAAAACTTGCTCTATCTTGGTCATGTCCTTGCTGATCCTTATGAGTCCTGAGGCAATCAACTTGTCTCAACAAGGACTACCAACTGGCCAAAGGGCATTTCGATCGCCCTTTTGGTTCCCGAGATATTCATGATTTTCTCATTTTGTTTCGATTCCTTGCATTTTTTTTCGACTCCGCAACGAAAAATTTGCAAGTCCAAAAATTAAAAAATTTTGCATACTTTTGGGGATCAAATTAATTTTGTAGTCGAAAACTTAAAATGGGTTTATCTCGAAAATAACAACAACAATTTGGATATTCTTTGGCCTGTCGAAACCTCTAGTAAACAGGTTTAAAAATAACTGTTGATTGCCATTAAAAAAATAGAGTATATTTGAAAAAAAACAAACAAGAACTTTTCGAAAAAATCTACAAGGGGTAGGCATGGAAAATTGGTCATAAATTCAAAAATCCTTCGTAACTTCGTCATTTGAAGGACTATCAGGATGTCCTTTGGCATGCATATAGGGACGGATTCATGACGGACGACTATGAAATCAAAAGCCCGAACATCCTTAAAGCAACAGAGTTAGTAGGACTTTTTTGCTGAGAGAAAACTTGCTCTATCTTGGTCATATCCTTGCTGATCCTTATGAGTCCTGTGGCAATCAACTTGTCTCAACAAGGACTACCAACTGGCCAAAGGGCATTTTTTTTCGACTCCGCAACGAAAAATTTGCAAGTCCAAAAATTAAAAATTTTTGCATACTTTTGGGGATCAAATTAATTTTGTAGTCGAAAACTTAAAATGGGTTTATCTCGAAAATAACAACAACAATTTGGATATTCTTTGGCCTGTCAAAAGCTCTAGTAAACAGGTTTAAAAATAACTGTTGATTGTCATTAAAAAAATAAAGAATATATGAAAAAAACAAACAAGAATTTTTCGAAAAAATCTACAAGGGGTAGGCATGGAAAATTGGGCAAAAATTCAAAAATCCTTCGTAACTTCGTCATTTGAAGGACTATCAGGATGTCCTTTGGCATGCATATAGGGACGGATTCATGACGGACGACTATGAAATCAAAAGCCCGAACATCCTTAAAACAACAGAGTTAGTAGGACTTTTTTGCTGAGAGAAAACTTGCTCTATCTTGGTCATGTCCTTGCTGATCCTTATGAGTCCTGAGGCAATCAACTTGTCTCAACAAGGACTACCAACTGGCCAAAGGGCATTTCGATCGCCCTTTTGGTTCCCGAGATATTCATGATTTTCTCATTTTGTTTCGATTCCTTGCATTTTTTTTCGACTCCGCAACGAAAAATTTGCAAGTCCAAAAATTAAAAAATTTTGCATACTTTTGGGGATCAAATTAATTTTGTAGTCGAAAACTTAAAATGGGTTTATCTCGAAAATAACAACAACAATTTGGATATTCTTTGGCCTGTCGAAACCTCTAGTAAACAGGTTTAAAAATAACTGTTGATTGCCATTAAAAAAATAGAGTATATTTGAAAAAAAACAAACAAGAACTTTTCGAAAAAATCTACAAGGGGTAGGCATGGAAAATTGGTCATAAATTCAAAAATCCTTCGTAACTTCGTCATTTGAAGGACTATCAGGATGTCCTTTGGCATGCATATAGGGACGGATTCATGACGGACGACTATGAAATCAAAAGCCCGAACATCCTTAAAGCAACAGAGTTAGTAGGACTTTTTTGCTGAGAGAAAACTTGCTCTATCTTGGTCATATCCTTGCTGATCCTTATGAGTCCTGTGGCAATCAACTTGTCTCAACAAGGACTACCAACTGGCCAAAGGGCATTTTTTTTCGACTCCGCAACGAAAAATTTGCAAGTCCAAAAATTAAAAATTTTTGCATACTTTTGGGGATCAAATTAATTTTGTACTCGAAAACTTAAAATGGGTTTATCTCGAAACTAACAACAACAATTTGGATATTCTTTGGCCTGTCGAAACCTCTAGTAAACAGGTTTAAAAATAACTGTTGATTGTCATTAAAAAAATAAAGAATATATGAAAAAAACAAACAAGAATTTTTCGAAAAAATCTACAAGGGGTAGGCATGGAAAATTGGGCAAAAATTCAAAAATCCTTCGTAACTTCGTCATTTGAAGGACTATCAGGATGTCCTTTGGCATGCATATAGGGACGGATTCATGACGGACGACTATGAAATCAAAAGCCCGAACATCCTTAAAGCAACAGAGTTAGTAGGACTTTTTTGCTGAGAGAAAACTTGCTCTATCTTGGTCATATCCTTGCTGATCCTTATGAGTCCTGTGGCAATCAACTTGTCTCAACAAGGACTACCAACTGGCCAAAGGGCATTTCGATCGCCCTTTTGGTTCCCGAGATATTCATGATTTTCTCATTTTGTTTCGATTCCTTGCATTTTTTTTCGACTCCGCAACGAAAAATTTGCAAGTCCAAAAATTAAAAATTTTTGCATACTTTTGGGGATCAAATTAATTTTGTACTCGAAAACTTAAAATGGGTTTATCTCGAAAATAACAACAACAATTTGGATATTCTTTGGCCTGTCGAAACCTCTAGTAAACAGGTTTAAAAATAACTGTTGATTGTCATTAAAAAAATAAAGAATATATGAAAAAAACAAACAAGAATTTTTCGAAAAAATCTACAAGGGGTAGGCATGGAAAATTGGGCAAAAATTCAAAAATCCTTCGTAACTTCGTCATTTGAAGGACTATCAGGATGTCCTTTGGCATGCATATAGGGACGGATTCATGACGGACGACTATGAAATCAAAAGCCCGAACATCCTTAAAACAACAGAGTTAGTAGGACTTTTTTGCTGAGAGAAAACTTGCTCTATCTTGGTCATGTCCTTGCTGATCCTTATGAGTCCTGAGGCAATCAACTTGTCTCAACAAGGACTACCAACTGGCCAAAGGGCATTTCGATCGCCCTTTTGGTTCCCGAGATATTCATGATTTTCTCATTTTGTTTCGATTCCTTGCATTTTTTTTCGACTCCGCAACGAAAAATTTGCAAGTCCAAAAATTAAAAAATTTTGCATACTTTTGGGGATCAAATTAATTTTGTAGTCGAAAACTTAAAATGGGTTTATCTCGAAAATAACAACAACAATTTGGATATTCTTTGGCCTGTCGAAACCTCTAGTAAACAGGTTTAAAAATAACTGTTGATTGCCATTAAAAAAATAGAGTATATTTGAAAAAAAACAAACAAGAACTTTTCGAAAAAATCTACAAGGGGTAGGCATGGAAAATTGGTCATAAATTCAAAAATCCTTCGTAACTTCGTCATTTGAAGGACTATCAGGATGTCCTTTGGCATGCATATAGGGACGGATTCATGACGGACGACTATGAAATCAAAAGCCCGAACATCCTTAAAGCAACAGAGTTAGTAGGACTTTTTTGCTGAGAGAAAACTTGCTCTATCTTGGTCATATCCTTGCTGATCCTTATGAGTCCTGTGGCAATCAACTTGTCTCAACAAGGACTACCAACTGGCCAAAGGGCATTTTTTTTCGACTCCGCAACGAAAAATTTGCAAGTCCAAAAATTAAAAATTTTTGCATACTTTTGGGGATCAAATTAATTTTGTACTCGAAAACTTAAAATGGGTTTATCTCGAAACTAACAACAACAATTTGGATATTCTTTGGCCTGTCGAAACCTCTAGTAAACAGGTTTAAAAATAACTGTTGATTGTCATTAAAAAAATAAAGAATATATGAAAAAAACAAACAAGAATTTTTCGAAAAAATCTACAAGGGGTAGGCATGGAAAATTGGGCAAAAATTCAAAAATCCTTCGTAACTTCGTCATTTGAAGGACTATCAGGATGTCCTTTGGCATGCATATAGGGACGGATTCATGACGGACGACTATGAAATCAAAAGCCCGAACATCCTTAAAGCAACAGAGTTAGTAGGACTTTTTGCTGAGAGAAAACTTGCTCTATCTTGGTCATATCCTTGCTGATCCTTATGAGTCCTGTGGCAATCAACTTGTCTCAACAAGGACTACCAACTGGCCAAAGGGCATTTCGATCGCCCTTTTGGTTCCCGAGATATTCATGATTTTCTCATTTTGTTTCGATTCCTTGCATTTTTTTTCGACTCCGCAACGAAAAATTTGCAAGTCCAAAAATTAAAAATTTTTTCATACTTTTGGGGATCAAATTAATTTTGTAGTCGAAAACTTAAAATGGGTTTATCTCGAAAATAACAACAACAATTTGAATATTCTTTGGCCTGTCGAAACCTCTAGTAAACAGGTTTAAAAATAACTGTTGATTGTCATTAAAAAAATAAAGAATATATGAAAAAAACAAACAAGAATTTTTCGAAAAAATCTACAAGGGGTAGGCATGGAAAATTGGGCAAAAATTCAAAAATCCTTCGTAACTTCGTCATTTGAAGGACTATCAGGATGTCCTTTGGCATGCATATAGGGACGGATTCATGACGGACGACTATGAAATCAAAAGCCCGAACATCCTTAAAACAACAGAGTTAGTAGGACTTTTTTGCTGAGAGAAAACTTGCTCTATCTTGGTCATGTCCTTGCTGATCCTTATGAGTCCTGAGGCAATCAACTTGTCTCAACAAGGACTACCAACTGGCCAAAGGGCATTTCGATCGCCCTTTTGGTTCCCGAGATATTCATGATTTTCTCATTTTGTTTCGATTCCTTGCATTTTTTTTCGACTCCGCAACGAAAAATTTGCAAGTCCAAAAATTAAAAATTTTTGCATACTTTTGGGGATCAAATTAATTTTGTACTCGAAAACTTAAAATGGGTTTATCTCGAAAATAACAACAACAATTTGGATATTCTTTGGCCTGTCGAAACCTCTAGTAAACAGGTTTAAAAATAACTGTTGATTGTCATTAAAAAAATAAAGAATATATGAAAAAAACAAACAAGAATTTTTCGAAAAAATCTACAAGGGGTAGGCATGGAAAATTGGGCAAAAATTCAAAAATCCTTCGTAACTTCGTCATTTGAAGGACTATCAGGATGTCCTTTGGCATGCATATAGGGACGGATTCATGACGGACGACTATGAAATCAAAAGCCCGAACATCCTTAAAACAACAGAGTTAGTAGGACTTTTTTGCTGAGAGAAAACTTGCTCTATCTTGGTCATGTCCTTGCTGATCCTTATGAGTCCTGAGGCAATCAACTTGTCTCAACAAGGACTACCAACTGGCCAAAGGGCATTTCGATCGCCCTTTTGGTTCCCGAGATATTCATGATTTTCTCATTTTGTTTCGATTCCTTGCATTTTTTTTCGACTCCGCAACGAAAAATTTGCAAGTCCAAAAATTAAAAATTTTTGCATACTTTTGGGGATCAAATTAATTTTGTACTCGAAAACTTAAAATGGGTTTATCTCGAAAATAACAACAACAATTTGGATATTCTTTGGCCTGTCGAAACCTCTAGTAAACAGGTTTAAAAATAACTGTTGATTGTCATTAAAAAAATAAAGAATATATGAAAAAAACAAACAAGAATTTTTCGAAAAAATCTACAAGGGGTAGGCATGGAAAATTGGGCAAAAATTCAAAAATCCTTCGTAACTTCGTCATTTGAAGGACTATCAGGATGTCCTTTGGCATGCATATAGGGACGGATTCATGACGGACGACTATGAAATCAAAAGCCCGAACATCCTTAAAACAACAGAGTTAGTAGGACTTTTTTATTTGAAAAAAACAAACAAGAATTTTTCGAATAAATCTACAAGGGGTAGGCATGGAAAATTGGTCATAAATTCAAAAATCCTTCGTAACTTCGTCATTTGAAGGACTATCAGGATGTCCTTTGGCATGCATATAGGGACGGATTCATGACGGACGACTATGAAATCAAAAGCCCGAACATCCTTAAAACAACAGAGTTAGTAGGACTTTTTTATTTGAAAAAAACAAACAAGAATTTTTCGAAAAAATCTACAAGGGGTAGGCATGGAAAATTGGTCATAAATTCAAAAATCCTTCGTAACTTCGTCATTTGAAGGACTATCAGGATGTCCTTTGGCATGCATATAGGGACGGATTCATGACGGACGACTATGAAATCAAAAGCCCGAACATCCTTAAAACAACAGAGTTAGTAGGACTTTTTTGCTGAGAGAAAACATGCTCTATCTTGGTCATATCCTTGCTGATCCTTAGGAGTCCTGCGGCAATCAACTTGTCTCAACAAGGACTACCAACTGGCCAAAGGGCATTTCGATCGCCCTTTTGGTTCCCGAGATATTCATGATTTTCTCATTTTGTTTCGATTCCTTGCATTTTTTTTCGACTCCGCAACGAAAAATTTGCAAGTCCAAAAATTAAAAATTTTTGCATACTTTTGGGGATCAAATTAATTTTGTAGTCGAAAACTTAAAATGGGTTTATCTCGAAAATAACAACAACAATTTGGATATTCTTTGGCCTGTCGAAACCTCTAGTAAACAGGTTTAAAAATAACTGTTGATTGTCATTAAAAAAATAAAGAATATATGAAAAAAACAAACAAGAATTTTTCGAAAAAATCTACAAGGGGTAGGCATGGAAAATTGGGCAAAAATTCAAAAATCCTTCGTAACTTCGTCATTTGAAGGACTATCAGGATGTCCTTTGGCATGCATATAGGGACGGATTCATGACGGACGACTATGAAATCAAAAGCCCGAACATCCTTAAAACAACAGAGTTAGTAGGACTTTTTTGCTGAGAGAAAACTTGCTCTATCTTGGTCATGTCCTTGCTGATCCTTATGAGTCCTGAGGCAATCAACTTGTCTCAACAAGGACTACCAACTGGCCAAAGGGCATTTCGATCGCCCTTTTGGTTCCCGAGATATTCATGATTTTCTCATTTTGTTTCGATTCCTTGCATTTTTTTTCGACTCCGCAACGAAAAATTTGCAAGTCCAAAAATTAAAAATTTTTGCATACTTTTGGGGATCAAATTAATTTTGTACTCGAAAACTTAAAATGGGTTTATCTCGAAAATAACAACAACAATTTGGATATTCTTTGGCCTGTCGAAACCTCTAGTAAACAGGTTTAAAAATAACTGTTGATTGTCATTAAAAAAATAAAGAATATATGAAAAAAACAAACAAGAATTTTTCGAAAAAATCTACAAGGGGTAGGCGTGGAAAATTGGGCAAAAATTCAAAAATCCTTCTTAACTTCGTCATTTGAAGGACTATCAGGATGTCCTTTGGCATGCATATAGGGACGGACTCATGACGGACGACTATGAAATCAAAAGCCCGAACATCCTTAAAACAACAGAGTTAGTAGGACTTTTTTGCTGAGAGAAAACTTGCTCTATCTTGGTCATGTCCTTGCTGATCCTTATGAGTCCTGAGGCAATCAACTTGTCTCAACAAGGACTACCAACTGGCCAAAGGGCATTTCGATCGCCCTTTTGGTTCCCGAGATATTCATGATTTTCTCATTTTGTTTCGATTCCTTGCATTTTTTTTCGACTCCGCAACGAAAAATTTGCAAGTCCAAAAATTAAAAAATTTTGCATACTTTTGGGGATCAAATTAATTTTGTAGTCGAAAACTTAAAATGGGTTTATCTCGAAAATAACAACAACAATTTGGATATTCTTTGGCCTGTCGAAACCTCTAGTAAACAGGTTTAAAAATAACTGTTGATTGCCATTAAAAAAATAGAGTATATTTGAAAAAAAAACAAACAAGAACTTTTCGAAAAAATCTACAAGGGGTAGGCATGGAAAATTGGTCATAAATTCAAAAATCCTTCGTAACTTCGTCATTTGAAGGACTATCAGGATGTCCTTTGGCATGCATATAGGGACGGACTCATGACGGACGACTATGAAATCAAAAGCCCGAACATCCTTAAAACAACAGAGTTAGTAGGACTTTTTTGCTGAGAGAAAACTTGCTCTATCTTGGTCATGTCCTTGCTGATCCTTATGAGTCCTGAGGCAATCAACTTGTCTCAACAAGGACTACCAACTGGCCAAAGGGCATTTCGATCGCCCTTTTGGTTCCCGAGATATTCATGATTTTCTCATTTTGTTTCGATTCCTTGCATTTTTTTTCGACTCCGCAACGAAAAATTTGCAAGTCCAAAAATTAAAAAATTTTGCATACTTTTGGGGATCAAATTAATTTTGTAGTCGAAAACTTAAAATGGGTTTATCTCGAAAATAACAACAACAATTTGGATATTCTTTGGCCTGTCGAAACCTCTAGTAAACAGGTTTAAAAATAACTGTTGATTGTCATTAAAAAAATAAAGAATATATGAAAAAAACAAACAAGAATTTTTCGAAAAAATCTACAAGGGGTAGGCATGGAAAATTGGGCAAAAATTCAAAAATTCTTCGTAACTTCGTCATTTGAAGGACTATCAGGATGTCCTTTGGCATGCATATAGGGACGGATTCATGACGGACGACTATGAAATCAAAAGCCCGAACATCCTTAAAACAACAGAGTTAGTAGGACTTTTTTATTTGAAAAAAACAAACAAGAATTTTTCGAAAAAATCTACAAGGGGTAGGCATGGAAAATTGGTCATAAATTCAAAAATCCTTCGTAACTTCGTCATTTGAAGGACTATCAGGATGTCCTTTGGCATGCATATAGGGACGGATTCATGACGGACGACTATGAAATCAAAAGCCCGAACATCCTTAAAGCAACAGAGTTAGTAGGACTTTTTTGCTGAGAGAAAACTTGCTCTATCTTGGTCATATCCTTGCTGATCCTTATGAGTCCTGAGGCAATCAACTTGTCTCAACAAGGACTACCAACTGGCCAAAGGGCATTTCGATCGCCCTTTTGGTTCCCGAGATATTCATGATTTTCTCATTTTGTTTCGATTCCTTGCATTTTTTTTTCGACTCCGCAACGAAAAATTTGCAAGTCCAAAAATGAAAAAATGTTGCATACTTTTGGGGATCAAATTAATTTTGTAGTCGAAAACTTAAAATGGGTTTATCTCGAAAATAAGAACAACAATTTGGATATTCTTTGGCCTGTCGAAAGCTCTAGTAAACAGGTTTAAAAATAACTGTTGATTGTCATTAAAAAAATAAAGAATATATGAAAAAAACAAACAAGAATTTTTCGAAAAAATCTACAAGGGGTAGGCATGGAAAATTGGGCAAAAATTCAAAAATCCTTCGTAACTTCGTCATTTGAAGGACTATCAGGATGTCCTTTGGCATGCATATAGGGACGGATTCATGACGGACGACTATGAAATCAAAAGCCCGAACATCCTTAAAACAACAGAGTTAGTAGGACTTTTTTGCTGAGAGAAAACTTGCTCTATCTTGGTCATGTCCTTGCTGATCCTTATGAGTCCTGAGGCAATCAACTTGTCTCAACAAGGACTACCAACTGGCCAAAGGGCATTTCGATCGCCCTTTTGGTTCCCGAGATATTCATGATTTTCTCATTTTGTTTCGATTCCTTGCATTTTTTTTCGACTCCGCAACGAAAAATTTGCAAGTCCAAAAATTAAAAATTTTTGCATACTTTTGGGGATCAAATTAATTTTGTACTCGAAAACTTAAAATGGGTTTATCTCGAAAATAACAACAACAATTTGGATATTCTTTGGCCTGTCGAAACCTCTAGTAAACAGGTTTAAAAATAACTGTTGATTGTCATTAAAAAAATAAAGAATATATGAAAAAAACAAACAAGAATTTTTCGAAAAAATCTACAAGGGGTAGGCATGGAAAATTGGGCAAAAATTCAAAAATCCTTCGTAACTTCGTCATTTGAAGGACTATCAGGATGTCCTTTGGCATGCATATAGGGACGGATTCATGACGGACGACTATGAAATCAAAAGCCCGAACATCCTTAAAACAACAGAGTTAGTAGGACTTTTTTATTTGAAAAAAACAAACAAGAATTTTTCGAATAAATCTACAAGGGGTAGGCATGGAAAATTGGTCATAAATTCAAAAATCCTTCGTAACTTCGTCATTTGAAGGACTATCAGGATGTCCTTTGGCATGCATATAGGGACGGATTCATGACGGACGACTATGAAATCAAAAGCCCGAACATCCTTAAAACAACAGAGTTAGTAGGACTTTTTTATTTGAAAAAAACAAACAAGAATTTTTCGAAAAAATCTACAAGGGGTAGGCATGGAAAATTGGTCATAAATTCAAAAATCCTTCGTAACTTCGTCATTTGAAGGACTATCAGGATGTCCTTTGGCATGCATATAGGGACGGATTCATGACGGACGACTATGAAATCAAAAGCCCGAACATCCTTAAAACAACAGAGTTAGTAGGACTTTTTTGCTGAGAGAAAACATGCTCTATCTTGGTCATATCCTTGCTGATCCTTAGGAGTCCTGCGGCAATCAACTTGTCTCAACAAGGACTACCAACTGGCCAAAGGGCATTTCGATCGCCCTTTTGGTTCCCGAGATATTCATGATTTTCTCATTTTGTTTCGATTCCTTGCATTTTTTTTCGACTCCGCAACGAAAAATTTGCAAGTCCAAAAATTAAAAATTTTTGCATACTTTTGGGGATCAAATTAATTTTGTAGTCGAAAACTTAAAATGGGTTTATCTCGAAAATAACAACAACAATTTGGATATTCTTTGGCCTGTCGAAACCTCTAGTAAACAGGTTTAAAAATAACTGTTGATTGTCATTAAAAAAATAAAGAATATATGAAAAAAACAAACAAGAATTTTTCGAAAAAATCTACAAGGGGTAGGCGTGGAAAATTGGGCAAAAATTCAAAAATCCTTCTTAACTTCGTCATTTGAAGGACTATCAGGATGTCCTTTGGCATGCATATAGGGACGGACTCATGACGGACGACTATGAAATCAAAAGCCCGAACATCCTTAAAACAACAGAGTTAGTAGGACTTTTTTGCTGAGAGAAAACTTGCTCTATCTTGGTCATGTCCTTGCTGATCCTTATGAGTCCTGAGGCAATCAACTTGTCTCAACAAGGACTACCAACTGGCCAAAGGGCATTTCGATCGCCCTTTTGGTTCCCGAGATATTCATGATTTTCTCATTTTGTTTCGATTCCTTGCATTTTTTTTCGACTCCGCAACGAAAAATTTGCAAGTCCAAAAATTAAAAAATTTTGCATACTTTTGGGGATCAAATTAATTTTGTAGTCGAAAACTTAAAATGGGTTTATCTCGAAAATAACAACAACAATTTGGATATTCTTTGGCCTGTCGAAACCTCTAGTAAACAGGTTTAAAAATAACTGTTGATTGCCATTAAAAAAATAGAGTATATTTGAAAAAAAAACAAACAAGAACTTTTCGAAAAAATCTACAAGGGGTAGGCATGGAAAATTGGTCATAAATTCAAAAATCCTTCGTAACTTCGTCATTTGAAGGACTATCAGGATGTCCTTTGGCATGCATATAGGGACGGACTCATGACGGACGACTATGAAATCAAAAGCCCGAACATCCTTTAAACAACAGAGTTAGAAGGACTTTTTTGCTGAGAGAAAACATGCTCTATATTGGCCATATCCCTGCTGATCCTTATGAGTCCTGTGGCAATCAACTCGCCTTAACAAGGACTATCAGCTGGCCAAAGGACATTTCGATCGTCCTGTTGGTTCCCGAGATATTCATGATTTTCTCATTTTGTTTCGATTTCTTGCATTTCTTTTCGACTCCGCAATTTAAAATTTGCAAGTCCAAAAATTAAAAATTGTTGCATTCTTTTGGGGATCGAATTTATTTTGTAGTCGAAAACTTAAAATGTGTTTATCTCGGAAATAACAACAACAATTTAGATATTCTTTGGCCTGTCGATAGCTCTAGTAAATAGGTTTAAAAACAACTGTTGATGTCATTAAAAAAATAAAGAATACATGAAAAAAACAAACAAAAATTTTTCGAAAAAATCTACAAGGGGTAGGCATGTAAAATTGGGCAAAAATTCAAAAATCGTCCGTAACTTCGTCATTTGAAGGACGATCAGGATGTCCTTTGGCATGCATACAGGGACGGATTCGTGATGGACGACTATGAAATCAAAAGCCCGAACATCCTTTAAACAACAGAGTTAGAAGGACTTTTTTGCTGAGAGAAAACATGCTCTATATTGGCCATATCCCTGCTGATCATTATGAGTCCTGTGGCAATCAACTCGCCTTAACAAGGACTATCAGCTGGCCAAAGGACATTTCGATCGTCCTGTTGGTTCCCGAGATATTCATGATTTTCTCATTTCGTTTCGATTTCTTGCATTTCTTTTCGACTCCGCAATTTAAAATTTGCAAGTCCAAAAATTAAAAATTGTTGCATTCTTTTGGGGATCGAATTTATTTTGTAGTCGAAAACTTAAAATGTGTTTATCTCAAAAATAACAACAACAATTTAGATATTCTTTGGCCTGTCGATAGCTCTAGTAAATAGGTTTAAAAATAACTGTTGATTGTCATTAAAAAATAAAGAATACATGAAAAAAACAAACAAAAATTTTTCGAAAAAATCTACAAGGGGTAGGCATGGAAAATTGGGCAAAAATTCAAAAATCGTCCGTAACTTCGTCATTTGAAGGACGATCAGGATGTCCTTTGGCATGCATACAGGGACGGATTCGTGATGGACGACTATGAAATCAAAAGCCCGAACATCCTTTAAACAACAGAGTTAGAAGGACTTTTTTGCTGAGAGAAAACATGCTCTATATTGGCCATATCCCTGCTGATCCTTATGAGTCCTGTGGCAATCAACTCGCCTTAACAAGGACTATCAGCTGGCCAAAGGACATTTCGATCGTCCTGTTGGTTCCCGAGATATTCATGATTTTCTCATTTTGTTTCGATTTCTTGCATTTCTTTTCGACTCCGCAATTTAAAATTTGCAAGTCCAAAAATTAAAAATTGTTGCATTCTTTTGGGGATCGAATTTATTTTGTAGTCGAAAACTTAAAATGTGTTTATCTCGGAAATAACAACAACAATTTAGATATTCTTTGGCCTGTCGATAGCTCTAGTAAATAGGTTTAAAAACAACTGTTGATGTCATTAAAAAAATAAAGAATACATGAAAAAAACAAACAAAAATTTTTCGAAAAAATCTACAAGGGGTAGGCATGTAAAATTGGGCAAAAATTCAAAAATCGTCCGTAACTTCGTCATTTGAAGGACGATCAGGATGTCCTTTAGCATGCATACAGGGACGGATTCGTGATGGACGACTATGAAATCAAAAGCCCGAACATCCTTTAAACAACAGAGTTAGAAGGACTTTTTTGCTGAGAGAAAACATGCTCTATATTGGCCATATCCCTGCTGATCATTATGAGTCCTGTGGCAATCAACTCGCCTTAACAAGGACTATCAGCTGGCCAAAGGACATTTCGATCGTCCTGTTGGTTCCCGAGATATTCATGATTTTCTCATTTCGTTTCGATTTCTTGCATTTCTTTTCGACTCCGCAATTTAAAATTTGCAAGTCCAAAAATTAAAAATTGTTGCATTCTTTTGGGGATCGAATTTATTTTGTAGTCGAAAACTTAAAATGTGTTTATCTCGGAAATAACAACAACAATTTAGATATTCTTTGGCCTGTCGATAGCTCTAGTAAATAGGTTTAAAAACAACTGTTGATGTCATTAAAAAAATAAAGAATACATGAAAAAAACAAACAAAAATTTTTCGAAAAAATCTACAAGGGGTAGGCATGGAAAATTGGGCAAAAATTCAAAAATCGTCCGTAACTTCGTCATTTGAAGAACGATCAGGATGTCCTTTGGCATGCATACAGGGACGGATTCGTGATGGACGACTATGAAATCAAAAGCCCGAACATCCTTTAAACAACAGAGTTAGAAGGACTTTTTTGCTGAGAGAAAACATGCTCTATATTGGCCATATCCCTGCTGATCCTTATGAGTCCTGTGGCAATCAACTCGCCTTAACAAGGACTATCAGCTGGCCAAAGGACATTTCGATCGTCCTTTTGGTTCCCGAGATATTCATGATTTTCTCATTTTGTTTCGATTTCTTGCATTTCTTTTCGACTCCGCAATTTAAAATTTGCAAGTCCAAAAATTAAAAATTGTTGCATACTTCTGGGGATCGAATTTATTTTGTAGTCGAAAACTTAAAATGTGTTTATCTCGGAAATAGCAACAACAATTTAGATATTCTTTGGCCTGTCGATAGCTCTAGTAAATAGGTTTAAAAATAACTGTTGATTGTCATTAAAAAAATAAAGAATATATGAAAAAAACAAACAAGAATTTTTCGAAAAAATCTACAAGGGGTAGGCATGGAAAATTGGGCAAAAATTCAAAAATTCTTCGTAACTTCGTCATTTGAAGGACTATCAGGATGTCCTTTGGCATGCATATAGGGACGGATTCATGACGGACGACTATGAAATCAAAAGCCCGAACATCCTTAAAACAACAGAGTTAGTAGGACTTTTTTATTTGAAAAAAACAAACAAGAATTTTTCGAAAAAATCTACAAGGGGTAGGCATGGAAAATTGGTCATAAATTCAAAAATCCTTCGTAACTTCGTCATTTGAAGGACTATCAGGATGTCCTTTGGCATGCATATAGGGACGGATTCATGACGGACGACTATGAAATCAAAAGCCCGAACATCCTTAAAGCAACAGAGTTAGTAGGACTTTTTTGCTGAGAGAAAACTTGCTCTATCTTGGTCATATCCTTGCTGATCCTTATGAGTCCTGAGGCAATCAACTTGTCTCAACAAGGACTACCAACTGGCCAAAGGGCATTTCGATCGCCCTTTTGGTTCCCGAGATATTCATGATTTTCTCATTTTGTTTCGATTCCTTGCATTTTTTTTTCGACTCCGCAACGAAAAATTTGCAAGTCCAAAAATGAAAAAATGTTGCATACTTTTGGGGATCAAATTAATTTTGTAGTCGAAAACTTAAAATGGGTTTATCTCGAAAATAAGAACAACAATTTGGATATTCTTTGGCCTGTCGAAAGCTCTAGTAAACAGGTTTAAAAATAACTGTTGATTGTCATTAAAAAAATAAAGAATATATGAAAAAAACAAACAAGAATTTTTCGAAAAAATCTACAAGGGGTAGGCATGGAAAATTGGGCAAAAATTCAAAAATCCTTCGTAACTTCGTCATTTGAAGGACTATCAGGATGTCCTTTGGCATGCATATAGGGACGGATTCATGACGGACGACTATGAAATCAAAAGCCCGAACATCCTTAAAACAACAGAGTTAGTAGGACTTTTTTGCTGAGAGAAAACTTGCTCTATCTTGGTCATGTCCTTGCTGATCCTTATGAGTCCTGAGGCAATCAACTTGTCTCAACAAGGACTACCAACTGGCCAAAGGGCATTTCGATCGCCCTTTTGGTTCCCGAGATATTCATGATTTTCTCATTTTGTTTCGATTCCTTGCATTTTTTTTCGACTCCGCAACGAAAAATTTGCAAGTCCAAAAATTAAAAATTTTTGCATACTTTTGGGGATCAAATTAATTTTGTACTCGAAAACTTAAAATGGGTTTATCTCGAAAATAACAACAACAATTTGGATATTCTTTGGCCTGTCGAAACCTCTAGTAAACAGGTTTAAAAATAACTGTTGATTGTCATTAAAAAAATAAAGAATATATGAAAAAAACAAACAAGAATTTTTCGAAAAAATCTACAAGGGGTAGGCATGGAAAATTGGGCAAAAATTCAAAAATCCTTCGTAACTTCGTCATTTGAAGGACTATCAGGATGTCCTTTGGCATGCATATAGGGACGGATTCATGACGGACGACTATGAAATCAAAAGCCCGAACATCCTTAAAACAACAGAGTTAGTAGGACTTTTTTATTTGAAAAAAACAAACAAGAATTTTTCGAATAAATCTACAAGGGGTAGGCATGGAAAATTGGTCATAAATTCAAAAATCCTTCGTAACTTCGTCATTTGAAGGACTATCAGGATGTCCTTTGGCATGCATATAGGGACGGATTCATGACGGACGACTATGAAATCAAAAGCCCGAACATCCTTAAAACAACAGAGTTAGTAGGACTTTTTTATTTGAAAAAAACAAACAAGAATTTTTCGAATAAATCTACAAGGGGTAGGCATGGAAAATTGGTCATAAATTCAAAAATCCTTCGTAACTTCGTCATTTGAAGGACTATCAGGATGTCCTTTGGCATGCATATAGGGACGGATTCATGACGGACGACTATGAAATCAAAAGCCCGAACATCCTTAAAACAACAGAGTTAGTAGGACTTTTTTGCTGAGAGAAAACATGCTCTATCTTGGTCATATCCTTGCTGATCCTTAGGAGTCCTGCGGCAATCAACTTGTCTCAACAAGGACTACCAACTGGCCAAAGGGCATTTCGATCGCCCTTTTGGTTCCCGAGATATTCATGATTTTCTCATTTTGTTTCGATTCCTTGCATTTTTTTTCGACTCCGCAACGAAAAATTTGCAAGTCCAAAAATTAAAAATTTTTGCATACTTTTGGGGATCAAATTAATTTTGTAGTCGAAAACTTAAAATGGGTTTATCTCGAAAATAACAACAACAATTTGGATATTCTTTGGCCTGTCGAAACCTCTAGTAAACAGGTTTAAAAATAACTGTTGATTGTCATTAAAAAAATAAAGAATATATGAAAAAAACAAACAAGAATTTTTCGAAAAAATCTACAAGGGGTAGGCATGGAAAATTGGGCAAAAATTCAAAAATCCTTCGTAACTTCGTCATTTGAAGGACTATCAGGATGTCCTTTGGCATGCATATAGGGACGGATTCATGACGGACGACTATGAAATCAAAAGCCCGAACATCCTTAAAACAACAGAGTTAGTAGGACTTTTTTGCTGAGAGAAAACTTGCTCTATCTTGGTCATGTCCTTGCTGATCCTTATGAGTCCTGAGGCAATCAACTTGTCTCAACAAGGACTACCAACTGGCCAAAGGGCATTTCGATCGCCCTTTTGGTTCCCGAGATATTCATGATTTTCTCATTTTGTTTCGATTCCTTGCATTTTTTTTCGACTCCGCAACGAAAAATTTGCAAGTCCAAAAATTAAAAATTTTTGCATACTTTTGGGGATCAAATTAATTTTGTACTCGAAAACTTAAAATGGGTTTATCTCGAAAATAACAACAACAATTTGGATATTCTTTGGCCTGTCGAAACCTCTAGTAAACAGGTTTAAAAATAACTGTTGATTGTCATTAAAAAAATAAAGAATATATGAAAAAAACAAACAAGAATTTTTCGAAAAAATCTACAAGGGGTAGGCGTGGAAAATTGGGCAAAAATTCAAAAATCCTTCTTAACTTCGTCATTTGAAGGACTATCAGGATGTCCTTTGGCATGCATATAGGGACGGACTCATGACGGACGACTATGAAATCAAAAGCCCGAACATCCTTAAAACAACAGAGTTAGTAGGACTTTTTTGCTGAGAGAAAACTTGCTCTATCTTGGTCATGTCCTTGCTGATCCTTATGAGTCCTGAGGCAATCAACTTGTCTCAACAAGGACTACCAACTGGCCAAAGGGCATTTCGATCGCCCTTTTGGTTCCCGAGATATTCATGATTTTCTCATTTTGTTTCGATTCCTTGCATTTTTTTTCGACTCCGCAACGAAAAATTTGCAAGTCCAAAAATTAAAAAATTTTGCATACTTTTGGGGATCAAATTAATTTTGTAGTCGAAAACTTAAAATGGGTTTATCTCGAAAATAACAACAACAATTTGGATATTCTTTGGCCTGTCGAAACCTCTAGTAAACAGGTTTAAAAATAACTGTTGATTGTCATTAAAAAAATAAAGAATATATGAAAAAAACAAACAAGAATTTTTCGAAAAAATCTACAAGGGGTAGGCATGGAAAATTGGGCAAAAATTCAAAAATTCTTCGTAACTTCGTCATTTGAAGGACTATCAGGATGTCCTTTGGCATGCATATAGGGACGGATTCATGACGGACGACTATGAAATCAAAAGCCCGAACATCCTTAAAACAACAGAGTTAGTAGGACTTTTTTATTTGAAAAAAACAAACAAGAATTTTTCGAAAAAATCTACAAGGGGTAGGCATGGAAAATTGGTCATAAATTCAAAAATCCTTCGTAACTTCGTCATTTGAAGGACTATCAGGATGTCCTTTGGCATGCATATAGGGACGGATTCATGACGGACGACTATGAAATCAAAAGCCCGAACATCCTTAAAGCAACAGAGTTAGTAGGACTTTTTTGCTGAGAGAAAACTTGCTCTATCTTGGTCATATCCTTGCTGATCCTTATGAGTCCTGTGGCAATCAACTTGTCTCAACAAGGACTACCAACTGGCCAAAGGGCATTTCGATCGCCCTTTTGGTTCCCGAGATATTCATGATTTTCTCATTTTGTTTCGATTCCTTGCATTTTTTTTTCGACTCCGCAACGAAAAATTTGCAAGTCCAAAAATGAAAAAATGTTGCATACTTTTGGGGATCAAATTAATTTTGTAGTCGAAAACTTAAAATGGGTTTATCTCGAAAATAAGAACAACAATTTGGATATTCTTTGGCCTGTCGAAAGCTCTAGTAAACAGGTTTAAAAATAACTGTTGATTGTCATTAAAAAAATAAAGAATATATGAAAAAAACAAACAAGAATTTTTCGAAAAAATCTACAAGGGGTAGGCATGGAAAATTGGGCAAAAATTCAAAAATCCTTCGTAACTTCGTCATTTGAAGGACTATCAGGATGTCCTTTGGCATGCATATAGGGACGGATTCATGACGGACGACTATGAAATCAAAAGCCCGAACATCCTTAAAACAACAGAGTTAGTAGGACTTTTTTGCTGAGAGAAAACTTGCTCTATCTTGGTCATGTCCTTGCTGATCCTTATGAGTCCTGAGGCAATCAACTTGTCTCAACAAGGACTACCAACTGGCCAAAGGGCATTTCGATCGCCCTTTTGGTTCCCGAGATATTCATGATTTTCTCATTTTGTTTCGATTCCTTGCATTTTTTTTCGACTCCGCAACGAAAAATTTGCAAGTCCAAAAATTAAATAATGTTGCATAGTTTTGGGGATCAAATTAATGTTGTATATCGAAAATACTTTTGTATCCCCCTTTTGTATCTTTATGATACTTTTGTATCTTTAAGATACTTTTGTATCTTTAAGATACTTTGTTTCCCCCTTGTTTTGTATTTTTGAGATACTTTTGTATCTTTAAGATACCTTTGTATCCCCCTTGTTTTTTATCTTTAAGATACTTTTGTATCTACAAGATACTTTTGTATCTAAAATATTCTTATTTCAGATACAAAAGGGGATGCAAAAGTATCATAAAGAACAAAAGTATCTTACAGTACATAGGGGGATACAAAAGTATCTCAATGATATAAAACAAGGTGGATATATAAAAGGGGGATATCTGAAAGATACAAAAGTATCTTAAAGATACAAAAGTATTTTCAAGATACAAAGGTATCTTAAAGATACAAAAGTATATTAAAGATACAAAACAAGGGGGATACAAAAGTATCTTAAAGATACAAAAGTATCTCAAAAATACAAAAGTGTCTTAAAGATACAAAGGTATCTCAAAGATACAAATTATGGGGGATAAAAAAGATCATAAAGAGACAAAGTATCACAAAGATACAAAAGTATCTCAAAGATACAAAAGTATCTCAAAAATCAAAATTATCATAAATATACAAAAGGGGGATACAGAATTATTTTCGATAAACAAAATTAATTCGATCCCCCAAACTATGCAACATTATTTCATTTAAACATTTTTCGTTGGGGATTGGAAAAAAAAAACGCAGGAAATCGCAACAAAATTAGAAAATCATGGATATCTCGGAAACGAAAAGGACGATCAAAATGTCCTTTGGCCAGCTGATAGTCCCTGTCAAGACTAGTTGATTGCCACAGGACTCATAAGGATCAGCAGGGATATGGCCAATATAGAGCATGTTTTCTCTCTGCAAAAAAGTCCTTCTAACTTTGTTGTTGTAAGGATATTCGTCCTTTGGATATCATAGCCGTCCATTATGTGTCCAGCACTATCTACATGCCAAAGGACATCCTGATAGTCCTTCAAATGACGAAGTTACGAAGGAATTTCCAAATTTCCCTTGTAGATTTTCAGGAAAAAGTCTTGTTTGTTTTTTTGATATTTTCTTTATTTGTTTAATGACAATCGGCAGTTAACTAACTAAATGTAATTATTCACAAATATTTAGAATTATTTAAAATTTGAATTTGGTTATTGGATGACCTGGGAAGTGAGATCACTAGAGTGGAGTCTCTTCAGCCTTCGGAGAGGTGTTGGTTGAGCTGGTCGCCCACCGGAACAGGTCACGTTCCATGGAATCCAGATTGCCCGCCGAGCAGGACGTGCCTGCACCACCCTTAGCCTGTTCAGCTGTTGCCCCAAACTTGGATACCATATGCCCAAGTTGGCGTGCGATTCGGAGTAATGATGAGAGCCTTCGCTGACAGTTGGAGACTTTTGGATTTCAAGAGGCATTTGGATTCGATGGCCGTGATGTGAGTGTTCCAAATGGACACCCAGGTAGCAGTGACAGGTGACATGTTCTTGACCTAAAGGCTGTCACTGATGAATGGGATGTAAAGGAAGGGATCAAGAACACTTCATTGAGGCACTGCTGCGAGAATCTCTGACAAGCTGGAGCGCGAGTCTCTTGCTGCTACCTCGAACGTCCGATCAGCAATAGAAGAGCTCAGTATTGCGAAGTAAGGTTCTAGGAGAAGATCCTAAACCTAACTTCAAGGAACTCTTTAAATATATGATCGGCATTAATTTCAACTTTTCGAAAAAAAGAATGAGAGTCAAAGTTTTAAGTTGAAATACCAAAAAAATGTTTATTTCTTTTGTAATAGAGTGTCCGAAAATGTATTGAATAGCAACTTTGTTGATGATAGTACAATAGATTTAGTTTCAATTGTAGTTGTAGTTTTGTTTGCTTTGTATAATTTTCGCTTGTCAAATATTGTGTGAAATATCATATAGGATGCTTTACATAGGAGTCCGAACGATGTTACGTTTCGTTAGGTAGGAAATGTAGTTTAGCTTCTGGGCAATAAAATGGAACTTGAATTATTAAGTAGTTAAGCTTGTTTACATATTGAGTCATCGATTGAATGAATTTGTTATGCAATGTATATTTCTCAAATGTGTTTTCTTTTTTTTTTTTTGGTTTTTGTTGCAAGTTGTCTGTCTGTGAGATTTCAGTGCGGAAGTCGGCGTAGTGAAGTGTGTGTGATTAATTCTGGTAATTCTGCTTTTAATACAGCTTAATTGAAGCATAGTACAATTTGCGATAATACATACATGCATATTGATATATTGTGTGAGTCTTTATGTGTGTCTGTGTGCCAGTTTCTTGCTCTTTGGCCTTTAAGGTGTTGACCACGTTCTGCTTAACAAATCCAATTGGTATCACACACATTGTGTGTTGGCTCATTCAAAGCTTGCCCATTTGCCTTCTAGCTGTTGTCATTTTGATTGGGGTTTGCATCGGATTTTTTGTTTTGTTTTTAGCTTGTTCGAAAATTAATTTTAAATTTTAGTAAGTTTCGTTTGCCTTTTTGTTGTTAATTTAATATTAATCGTAATGCCATAATTCAAATTTTAAAAGCTACTTCAATTTCTCTTTTCGTTTATCTTAAGTAAAATTGAATCAAATTCCTCAGTGCTTGCAGTGCATATCGTACTTACTTTTGTTTTTATATTTTTAATTTTTGTTTGTTGTCTGTTTATGTTTATGCTTAAGAACTACCAAAAAATTGTAATCATATATATGTATATATTAATATATGTATGTATAAGTAGATATAATTCAATATGTGTATGTACAATTTTGGATCGTTTCATACAATATTTATAAGTTGAAGATTTTTAGTTTTACACAATTTACAGTTAAGCAGTTTAGAACTCTTCGATAGAAATACTTTCAGACTTGCATAAGTTTCATCTTCATTTTCTAAATATTTGTTTTTGCAGTTATATTTTTTGCAATTCAATGTAAACACAACAAAAATAAATGGATAAATTCAGCTGTGTGTGTGTGTTCGTTGCCGAGCTGGAAAATGTTTAAGGAGAGAACTTGAAATTCAGTCGAAAAACCAAAGAAAATTATTATTCAATTATTTACACACTGAAAAAATTGAAATCATGCGATTGTTTTTGTTTTGTGGTTTATTTTTGAAAATAAAATATTTATTTTCTCAGTGTACGGGTGTGTGTGTGTGTGTGTGTGTGTGTGTGTTGTTTAAGCATAAATAAATAAATTACATTTAAAATAAGTTATTTACTAGGCGCATAATGTATTCATATATTATATTTATGTTATCCAATTAAATGGTAAATAGTTTTCAATTCTTTTTGTTTTTATGTTGTTCTTCTGCTTCTCATTGTTTTGTGTTTGTTACTGTTTTTTTTTGTTTGTTTGTTTGTTTGTTTTGTTTTTGCTGTTTGCTTCCTTTACAATTTCAGTTGCCTTAGTTTCTAGGTTTTCATAAGACTTGCGTTTCATGTTGTTTACCATTTGTTCAACAATTCTCTTATATGCTTAGAAAAAAATATATGTATGTATATATAGTATAGTATAATATTTATGTATAGCTTCTATATAGTACTTATGTATACATATGTACACACGATATCCGTACGCATGACTATACTATATACACATGCTCCTCCATGTACACACATATACATAACTATGCAGCTTTTTGCTTAAGATTCTGTGTGTGTTGTCTTCTCTATCTTTATTGGTGTCTGCAATTGCGATTTCTCTCTGTATTAGTATCTCTGTTTCTGTTTCTGTTTCTGTTTCTGTGTGGGTGTGTATCTGTGAGTGTGTGGGTGTAAGGCATTGGAAGTAGTACAGGTATTTATGTGATGCCATCTATAGGTATGTTTGTAAGTTTGCTGCATCGCTGATCTATCGCGATGTCCGCAAAATACTCGAAAATATATTCTTAGTTTGGCTTGGACCCGGTTGTTTTCCGAACAGGTGAATAAAACCCCCAAATACAAACGATCTAGCTGCTTCTTCTTGCTTGTTTGATTTGTTTGTTGCTTCGTTCCTTCGTTCGTCATTCTCTCAACGTCTCAGCGTCTTGCAACACTGTCTGTCTTAGTAATTTTTATGTTTTTTTTTTGTTTTTTGTTTCATCAATCAATCAATCAATCGTTCAATTCATCCTCAAACTACAATTTCAATTTCAATTTCAATTTCAGTTTAGAGATAGATTCTTGTAGGTGTTGTGTTTAGTTTTGTTAAGCGATAGTTCTTGCATTAAATACGAGTATATATTATTATTCAATTGTCTGTTATTATCAGTTGTACTTTGTTTAGCAAACGCATTTTGTTCTTTGCTAAATTCACTAGATTGTCATTTGCTAAATAAGATTTGCAGCTTCATCTTGCTAGCCGAGGCGATCGCAGGTCGACGCAACTTGTGGCAGCTGCTTTGGGTGCACGTCTGCGGGGCATTTAGCTGTGTGCCCCCAAAAGCTCTGCCACAAATCGGGCAATCGGCCGCTCCTTCTACAGTTTCGCACGAATTCGCATTCGTTACGCGAAATCCAAAACATAATTCTACTCATGATTAACAAATCTGTTCGTCACAAAACTCGAGTGATCTTTGGCTGCCCGATAAAGTGCTCGAGCCAAGAGCTCGGTCCAATCGCAGTTCAGTCGAGTTTTCAACGCCTTTTTTACTTAATTAGTTAGAGCTTCGTGTGTGTATGTGTGTGTGTGTGTGTTTTAGGTGTGCTCACTAAATAGTTAATTACGTTATGCCTTATGTTCAATAGTGAGATTTTTCATTACATTTTTGTTTGCCTATAACCGAATATTGGAAATTTTTGTAGAAACGTAATTGACTTTTAGCGCATTTTACAATCGAACTTAAGTCCTACCAAATTGAAGATAAAGATAGAGAATCATTGGATAGAGAGAGAGAGAGAGAGAGAGGGGGAGATAATGAACGAATCTAATGAAAAAAATTCAACTATGCTACACACATACGAACTAGGAAACACATACGAGTAAACAACACATATATGTATTTGTTGGTAATAATAATACCGAGATTACGAGTAATTAATTTAGCACTTAATCAGCTACAAGATTAAACTGTTTTCCGATAAAATATATATATGTATGTTTATATATTTTTATATGTATGTTGTAAATGTAATTATATATATTATGTATGTATATATCTTTAAGTTAGATCATCTTTGTAATCTCTATTCCTGTTGTTGTTGTTCTTGTTGCTGTGGTTATTGTTTGAAGTGTTTTAAAGTCGCTTAGAGTTCCCAAATAGTCTTTACAAGTATATATAGTTTAGTAGTATTTATATCGATAGTCTACATTAGGTAAGTATATAGTTTTGTTCTTGTTGTTCTTGGTTGTTCGGGGCTTTGTGGGGCGGGTGAGGACGGGCGCTTAAGTCTCTGTGAAAGTCTTTAATTCGATTTGAAACACATTGAGAGTGCGTAAAAGAGCGAGATAGACACATAGTTGGGCGGGGGAGGGAGATAGCGAGAGTGTTGGCAGAGTTTACCAGAGAAAGTTCGGAACTTGTTCTGGGTTGTGCATTGCTTAATTCAGAGTGTGCGCATGGGACCGTGTGTGTGTGCCAAGAGTGTGTGTGTGTGTGTGTGTGTGTGAGTTTGTGAAATTCCTGTTTTTGCTGTTCAGTTAGAATAGGCATTATCTTCTTAGCTGCTTGCTGCTGCTCTGCTCTTCGTTTGGCTTGTATTGCAATTTACAACATTTTTAACATTTCTTAATCGAAACCAAAAAAAAAATCAATATATATATATACTTAAGTGTATGTGTGTGTGTGTGCTACTAAGTGTGTGTGGGTGAGTAAATATATAGATCTTGCTGTTGCGGTTTTTAGCGTAGTCGTATTTACAGCAATTACAAATGTCTTGGCTAATATCAACATCAATCATACGCCTCGTGGGCATCGTTTTGCTTTTGTTTTGTTTTGTTTTGTTTTCGCTCAAGTCCAACAAATTGATAAGTTGCTTGCACTTTTATTATTATCAGTATACTAAGTTAGTTGTAGTTGGTTTTAGTACAATTAAATTTAGATATCACAATATAATCATCTTTTAATTTTGTTTGCCAAAGAATTCAAAACAATAGCTTAACACACACTTTTTTTTCTTTTATTTGCTACTACTTGTGTGAGTGGAAATCTTGCAATTCATTTGCAATGCATTTTTAGTTCTGCATTTCTAACTTACTTACAAGTTGAGTAAATCAATTGTCACTTAGTTGCTAAAAAAAAATGTGTTGTGTTGTGTTGTGTTGTGAATTCGTTGCTTAAGCATTAAATTAATTGTAATTCTTACGATTGTAGTTATTTATTAGAATTTTTATAATGCACGTCTGCGCATTCGCTAACAAAAATTAAACAATAAACAATAAAACTAACTGGACTTGTTTTTCTTCCTTTTTTCTTGTTTTTTTTTTTTTTGTTGAATATTTTGAACAAATTAAGATTTTCAAAAGCGAATAGGGGCAACGTGTTTGTTTTTTTGCGTTTTTGTTTTTGAGATTAGAGTTTTGATTAATTAGATAAACATTTAAATTCTGGTTTGCACCTCCAAATGCATGAAACGCTCTTGACCTTAGGTAAACGAGTTTCAGTTGTTTCATTTGTTGCACATTTGTCGTTTGCATTGGAATGTTGTTATTCGCATTTGTTTTTTGTTTTTATTTACAATTTATATATATATATTTTTTTTTTGTGTGAGACAATTTCCATTTGGCGTGCGCGAGAAAAAGAAGGAAATTCGCTGATTAGTTAGATAATTACCAGATGGAAACGGGTCTGAAGCTGAGAGATGGTTTCAACTGTTACTTGTGTTTTTTTTTTAGGGGCGCTGGCTTCACTACGAGTAATTATAATAATTATATTGAATTGATGAATGTTGTACACAGCTAGCGAGATCTCTACAGTGGACCATCATTGGAAAACCCTTCGCGGGGGTTTTGTTTTGGGTTTTACATGGAGGTGGCCGACGGCGATGTGGAATCGGAATTGGAATTCGAATTGGAATTGGAATTGGACCAGCCGACGCCGAGCTGTTGTTGTTGTTGTTGTTCAATCAGCTTACTTTCCAAATATGTTGCAATCTCATTGGCATTCTTGTTGAATGCCACCATCATGGCCGTGTTGCCGCCAGCGTCGCGCGCCTGCAAATTGGCCCCAGCTGCCACAAGCATCACGCAAATGTCGCGCCGATTCTGCTCCGCGGCAATATGCAGCGCCGTCTGACCGCTGCAAATACACAGAGAGAACGGGAATCGATTAGTAAAAAGCTGGGAGACATTAACCATAGAGCTACTGATATATTAACAAAACAATATATTCTTAATATAGTTTGCCTGTCCTTGTCTTTCATTGTTTTGTTCGACTTTTATATTCATTTTTTTTACAAAATAAAAATAACTGGAACTAGGGCGACAAATATATATAATAATATATGTATGTTTATACAAACATATAATAGTATAAACAAAAATTGAATTTGTGAAACAAATAGCTAAAATAATATAATATCTGAAATAATATATTTGGCATTTGCTTCTCATTCATTGTGTTTGCCTTCTATATTCATTATTTACAAAATGAAAACATCAATATTTTTAATGCAATCGAGAATCCTTACTATTCGAAAATAATAATATAATATAATATATAAAATATTATACTTTGAATTTTCTTGCCTATCAAAAGACGTATTTATTGTACGAACTGAGGATCTCAATCTTGTTTAACACTTGGACAAAATAATAAGAGAGATTGGTTAATATCTAATATATCCTATTTCATCATAACAGAACTCACAACTTTGTTTAATTCTATCTATTGTATTTTATTTATTTTTTATGATATAATTTTAATGTTGTTATGTTCAAATTGAATTAAAAAACTGAACTCAAATGTATGCTTCAAATATCATATTAAGGAACTTTTGTATTTAAAATATATTCGATAATAAATAATTTTTGTTGGACAACGGTGAGTATATATATTCTTAAAGCCTACTGTTAGTATTAATAATAACTTTTACTCAGGAGTATACTTTATTTACAAGTATAAAACTAAGAATAACTAAGAATAAAATAAATTAAACAAATTCAGGGAGAGACCTTGAAGAGGTCCTTGAACATGGAACTCACCACTCCTTGTCCGCCATGTTAATGACGCGTCGCGTGGCACATGAAATGATGTATTTGACAATGTCCTTATGGTTGTACTTGCAGGCGAAGTGCAGCGCCGTCTGCCCGTTCTTGTTCACTGATTGTAATGAGTATCCTTGTTCATGTAGTGCACGTAACTGCCGGCAGGACGAGGCGGAGGGGGGAAGAGAAGAGCAGAAGATGTGTAAGTCCACGAAGCAGACATATACAGAATATACAGAATATATAGTGAGAGAGAGAGAGACGTAACGAGTTCGTATAAAGCGCGTCGGATCACAAATGAAATCGGAAATAAAATCAGTGAGAGGTAAAAGGTAAAGAAATAAGTTAAAGCTACCATATTGAGATCGCCGCTCTGGGCTGCTAGTAGTACGGCATCGGAAGTTTGCTCCAGTATAGGGCTGTTATATGAATGCGGTATTTGCATTATATATAATATATATTGTGTGTGTGTGTGCGCGACGATGTGTGTGTGTGTGTGTGTGTGTTTGTGTGTGCATTGAAAAGTAGAGAAACAAAAAGAAAAAAGTCAAGCATCAGTTTCGATTCGATAAGTTTGAGATGATGCTGTAATTATGGATACGAATACGATCTCTGTGAAGACACAGTGGGAGTGAGAGAGAAAGACAGCAAGAAGAAGATGCGAGTAGTGTTGGAAAGCGCTAAAATACAGAGTACCTGAATCCATAACCAAAAACATCTTCGTTAAAACTGAATAAACGATCTTTGTTGCTGCATGCGTTCGACAACAGACATTAAATAAAGCAGTTAAACAGAGACAGCCAGAGAGAGAGCGAAAGAGACAGACAGAAATAGAAAGAGAGAGAGAGAGAGAGAGAGAGAGAGTGAGAGATCGAGTGAGAGTGAGTGAGTGAGTGAGACAGCAAATGGGCAAGTGACTGAAGCGCCAATCGTGAATCGTCAATTGCCAAGTGAGCGAGAGAGACGCTCAGTTGGCAATTAATTGAATTGAATTGAATTTAATTTATTTTGGATTTAGAATTTAGTTTGCGATGCAAGTGAAACATGAGGTTTGTGATTGCTGTGGATTTAGTCGACGTTTTGCGGTTTTACCTCTTCCACTTCATCACTTTGATGGGCTTCGAGCCAATTTGCAAGTCCTCATCTTTGTATGAAATACGCGCGTGTTTACGTGTGTGTGTGTGTGTGTGGGTGTGTGTGTGACGGTGTGTGTGTGTGTGTGTAATTATTAAATTAAAAAAAAAGAGATTTATAAATTGTTAGTACGCCATTTGCAGCAAGTATTTACAATATGCCAACGAAACAACAAGAAACGAAATCAAAGAGAGAGCGATAAACGATCAACGATCAACGATCAGCGATAAACGATAAGTGGCTAATCGATTAATCAACCTACCGTCGCAATAAAAGTTAGTTTTTATGAATATATTTTTTGGTTGATTGTTCGGTAAGTCTGATTGGTTGTTGCTGTTGGGTTGGGTTTAGTTTGGTTGGAGACGAGAACGGAATACGGTTTAGTCCTTGTCACTTGTCACTGTTAACGTAAGCGGCGATTATAAACCAGATACAACAGATATATGAGGGCGTTACTTACTTGCGTGGGCGTGGCAAGGACTAAGCTGTATTCGCTCCCACCCAGGAGTGTGGGTGTGTGTGTGTGTGTGTGAGAGAGTTGTGTATAGGAGAGTGTTTCAAATTTTCGGTTAGTGCCAAAAACATGCCAACAAAAGCAATGTAGTAAAAACTAGAACGCATAACCTGGACAACGAGAAGACGCCAGACGGGGGGGAAGGGTGAAGGATGAAGGATCAAAGGGACAGAGGGACAGAGGAGAGGGACACAAAACACACTCAGATCTCATAGCGCTTCTTGCGATAGTGCAGGTGACAAAACATGCGCCTCTCTAAGTACGGCAGCTGCTCGGCCACCTGCTGCTGATAGAGTTGCAACCGCTGCTGCAGCGGCAACTCGGCAACACTGGTCGATTGCGTTGATCGTGGCCAACAGTCAGCCAACAGAAGCCTACCCGTGCTGCCAGTGCCGCGTCCCTGTGCCTGGTCCATCTGCCGCCGCTCGTTCTGCGCCTGTCGCTGCGAGAAGGCCGCAAAGGATCGCTCCTGGTCTGGTGTCTGGGGCATGGTGGCGGCCTCGTGGTCCAGGATGTACAGCTCGTCGATGGCGATGTCGCAGATGTAGTGCAGATGCTCCTGGGCGCGATCAATGCGGAAATAGTGCTCAGCGGTGCAGGCTGCAAATCAATCAATCACTTGGTATTATCGAAAATATACAAATCAAATAAATTATGCTGCTCACAGTCGATGAAGCACCAATCCTGCGAGACCTTGGGATACGAGATGGACTCCTCAAACTTGGCGTTCAACAAGTTGCGCACATGCTCCAGATCGCACTGCGACTCGATCTCGATTTGGCCCAGCTTGTTGGCCAACTTGCGCAGCATCTCCTTGTCGTAGTGATACTGCTCGTACTGCTGCATTGTCACCCTCAGTATGGCCAGCTGCAGCTTCTCCAGCGGATTGATTCTGCGCAAATAAATAATACATTGAATGACGTGATCAACATGAAGCGTTACTCGAAATAATAATTGAGGTACTATATTATTGGAAATTGATAAAAAATAAAATTATTTTTAGAAAAAGAAATTATTAGAAATTACTAATTCTACTCGTACTTATAATACAATATTTCCTGCTTTATTTTTCCTTCCATTCGAAATATTTGGTGATTTATTAAGAATTTAGAAATATGAGTAATAGGTTGGACAGCCAAGGCATTTGCATAATACGATAATACCAATATGTTCCAAATAAAGAAATTATTACTCAAATTATATAAATTATATTGTCAACTTTCAAATACATTTATATCGCATCTTTTCTAATATTACAATTTAGTAATAATCATTCCATCTTCCATTTTCAATTATAATTTTCCACCTCCAAATAAATATTATTTGAAATATTTTTCTAATTTAAAATATTAAAATCTTAATCAAATCAAATGAACTATTTTGTCAACTTCCCAATAAGTAATAATTTTGTAGCTGCTCATTTGGAGTTTCAAATTAATAATTAGAAATTTGATATGAATATCAATTAATAAAATCCTAAATAAATCATACGAAATATTTTGTCAACTTCCAAATAAGTAATAATAAAAATATTTAGCTGCTAATTGGGAATTTTCTCTAATATTAAAATCAAATAATTGGATTATAATGCTAATCAGATATTATTTAAAACCTTTCTCAAATTTCGAACGGATATCAATTATTTATATCGAAAACAAATAAAATAAAATAATTCGTCAACTTCCTAATAAGTAATAATTATTTGGCTGCCAATTTGGGGATTTTCATCAAATACAGATAATAATTCAGAATATTTTATCTGCCAAATGAATAATAATTTGCAGCTTATTGGGAATTGTTATCGTATTATTTTTCGAACGTTCAAATTAATAATAATTAGCAGAAAGCAATTGCTCAAAAGACATTATCGTCTAAAATGAAAAGTAAATGACAAACACATATATTCGTGTAATTACGAATGATCAGAATGGGAGTCGAATAATCGGATACTCACTGGACATCGCCGCGTCCGTGCTTGCGCTTGGAGAGCATCAGGGCCTGGTTGAGCAGCTCGATCTCGATGATCGAGGGCTTGACGCGACAGGCCTCGCCGTCGACCTGCATGGGAATGGTGCGCTTGGTGATGATGCGCGCCTTGCGGCACTGGCAGATGCAGGTGCCGTGCATCCCCGCCTGCAGCATGGGCAGCTGGTAGGTGGTCAGCCCCACCACCTCCATCAGCCCGTCGTCGATGGCCGGCTTCGTCTGGCCGAAGGAGTCGCTCCACGGATGCGTGCCGCCGCTATAACTGTAAATGCAAACGGCAATTAGTAAGCAGTGGGAATTACGATCTTACAAACAAATTCTTGAAACAAGAATTTGTGCTTAAAGACATTCTTGAAGCAGGATTTCATTCTTAACTGTCTTAAGATTAAAGCAGACGTGATTTAAAATAAAAATCATCTTTAGAGAATTTTACAAGTTCAAAAAAATGCTAAAATTAAGGATATTGATTCTTGGTTCTATTTTTAGGTAAAATTTAAGAAAGAGTCTGGTTTTGTCACTGTTAGTTCAATAAGTAGAGCCGTCGCGAATCATTCGTCATTATTTGGCCGGAGGTCCTGGTTGTTAACTCTCGAAAACGTTTTGAAGTTAATAAGTAGTAATACGAAAAAGAAAGTCTAACTAAATAGTAAATTATGAATAGAAATATGAAATGCAAATAAATCTATCTTCATTCTTAAATTGAGAATGTTTATCATCTTCTTGAGAGCTCAGAAAAATCTTATTTTAAAAATGTCCAATCTAGAATTGTCCAAGAAATTCGATCTTAATTCAAGAATTGGGAATTAATTGAGAATATTGCTCATCTTCTCAAGTTAAGAATAATCTTATTTCAAGAATGTCCACAACTTCCGTTCTTGATTCAAGAATTTACTCTCTGGGTAAGAATATATGAAAATGAAAATGCTTTTCATCTGAAAAGCAAAAAACAATCTTGTTTCAAGAACTACGTTCTTCATTCAAGAATTGGCTTTCTGGCTGAAATTATGACAACCATTCATGAATTAAGAAATTTTCTCATCTACTCTAAAGCTAAAAACAATCTTATTTCAAGAATGTCGCAGCATTTCGTTCTTGATTAAAGAATTTACTCTTCCTTTAAGCAACACTTTATCAAGCGGTTAATCCATTTGTACCTGGGTATGTTGAGGAAGAGGACGGCGTGGCAGCCGGCGTCGCGCAGCTTGCCGGTGAAGTCCTGGCCATCGCACTCGAGGGTCACCCACTGGGAGAGGTTGCGGTACTGGCGCAGGATCAGATCCTTGCCGCCCATCTGGCCGTAGTACATCTTGTTGCGCAGCCGCGAGTTGAAGCGCTCCGGATGCGCCTCGCGAGCCTCGTGGAACTCCAGGGCGATGTGCGCGTCGACGCCGAAGCTGAAGTAGTTGTTGATCACGTTCAGCGGCACGTTCGGCTTGCTGCGGTCCACGTGATCGTCGCCCACATCCTCGTTGGGCGTCACCCGAACCCGCCAGCGATCCATGAGCACGCACTGCGACATGCCGATCTCCCGCAGTATCTTCCCAATCGGCTCGTCAGTATAGCCCTAAAGCAACAGAGACAACACTCGACTTAGAATCGCATTGCGATTAAATAATTTGCAGCCTTCACTCACCCCGCCCCAGCCCAGCGATCGGGCGAGATCGTTGCCGGTGCCAAGCGGCAGCACGCCCACCGCCGGCACTGGCTGCAGCGGCGGATGGATCTGGTCCAGCACGGAGAGCACCCAGCCGACGGTGCCGTCGCCGCCACAGGCGAGTACTCGCAGGTTGGGCGCCTTGCGGAACATGTCCAGTCTGTGGAAGGCAGGGAGGGAGACAGATTAGCATGGCTTGGATTGCCATAGTGTTGATCCTGCCTGACAGACGAGCATATATAAAAAGCTCTTTCCACTCACTGAATGTGCTCACAATGCAAAATAATCGTTACTCTTAAATCTATCTCTAATCACAGTTTAAAATTATTATGTATTTATAAATAATATTTTTAAAATATATGTGTTACTATTTTGTTTCAGTCAATTGTACATTCAGAACTATTTTCGCAAATTAATCAATTTTATTATTACTATCGCTAATTATAGATAAAAATATTATGTATTTTTAAAATATTATTATTATTAATATTATTACTGTAATTTCTGTCAATCGTCCGATATGAACTATTTTCGAAAATTAATCGTTCCTATTATAACTATCTTTAATCACAGCTTAAAAATATTATGTATTTTTAGAAGATTTATTTTATTATTTTGCTACTGTGATTTCAGTCAATCGTGCAGTAAAAAATATTTTCCTAAATTAATCGATCTTATTATTGCTATCATTAATCACAGATTAAAAATATTTTGTAAATCTTATTATTATTATTACTGTAATTTCTGTCCATCGTCCAATATGAACTATTTTCGCAAATTAATCGTTCCTATTATAACTATCGTAAATCACAGCTTAAAACTATTATTTATTATTCAACCTGACCACACAGATACATATATTTTTGTCAAATCACTTTAGTTTGAAATCTGACTCATCTAAATCATAAACCCATTTATTTTTCCTTCTATGTGTGACTATAAACATTGAAGCTAGTTCATTTGGCAACATGGACTGTTCAAGAACCTTTAATTGCTATTTGTAGGAATCTATTAAATTACATTTATTTCTATTATTTCTTTCCTTTTATGTATATTTATTTTTAGAGTATTAATAAATTATTTTATTTCATTTATTACGTTTTATATCTAATATACTGCATTTTCTGTTTTCAATTTTAAATTTGTTTTTCATTTTTAAATATGAAAGAAAGTTACTAAATTTAAATTGATTTGTATATGGCAATTTACTTATTATACACATGTACTAATAAATATTCTATTAATACATACCTAAATAAATAAATAAATGATTTCATTGTTATGTCATCACGTTATTTAATATGAATTATTTATTTATTTTCATTTATTACGCTTCAATAGTTTATAGGCTGTGTTTTCTGTATTCATTTAAATATCTGGCTTAAATAATGCAAATAAAATAAAGTTTTTTTATGAATTTTTCGTATTGTTAACAAAAATAATTATAATATTCTATTTTCTCTGTTTGCGCTATTTTAATAACCAGATTTAAATTGTTATTATTTATAGTTATCTGGATAATATATTTTATGTATTTTTCGATTTTAATCTTAAAATTGCTCTAATGTACCTGTATTTAAATTGTTCTATCGTCCCTCTTAGTTTTGCCTTGCCCACCTTCTGAGGTGGTAAAATATGCACTGTACACCAATAACCTGTATTTATTTATTTTCTGATTTCAAATATAATATTTTCTAAATATTCTTTATGCACGTTTTTAATTACTTTATCTTCTCTCTTAGTTTTGCTCTGTACACCTGAGGTGGTGATATTATATTTGAAGTATAATAATTTCGTTTCAAATGTCTCTTTAAACTAATAACCTGCATTTCAGTTCTACTATTTATGTGAGTCTTGGTTCAATATATTCAGATTTCAAATAAAGTATGTTCGACATATATTTTTTGCATTATTTGTACTTCAATTATTTTGTCGTCTCTCTCAAGTTTGCTTTCAACTTTCGCCGAGCTGCGAGTCCGCAGAAATGTGCGTGTTGCACAAAGTGCATGGAAATGTGGGCGTGGAACTTACCCCATCTTGGGACCGCCCTGTGTCAGATCGAACACCTGGCGGGGATTGAGCAGGTGCTGGAACTTGCCGAGCAGCTTGACGCCCTGATTGCCACCGGACTTGGGATTGATAAAGACAATGACCGGTATTACATCCGGCGATGGAATGGGCTTCACAATGAATGCGCGCGGCTCCTTCTTCTCCTCCTTGCCCTTCTGGCGTTTTTGCAATTGCTTTTTGCTCTTGCCGCCGGCACCGCCACCGCCACCGCCTCCACCACCGCCTCCGCCACCGCCGCCAGCTCCGCCCGCAGCGCTATTCTTGTTGCTCACACGTATAGACGACTTGAAGTTGCCCTTGTTGGGCAGCTTGACAATCCACGATGGTGGCACAATGATGGGTGCATAGTCACCTGCAAACGAGAGAGAGAGACAGAGAGAGAGAATGAGTGTGAGAGAGATGACTGTGTGTGTGTGTGTGGCTAATTGAGAGTGTGTGCGAGAGGCAAAATTCCATTTTTAGAGGAGCCGAAAAGCAAGCGACCAGAATAAGTTAATATCGTAGAAAATATGCGAAAAGTCTGTTACGAGACTCGGCTGGCAAACAAAAGGAATTGAGATGATGCTGCCGCATGCCACAGCAGAGGCGACAAGCCGAACCACAGCGGGGCAGAGAGGGAGAGAAGTACTATAGAGGGAGATGGCGATGGAGACAGGAGCAGACTGAAAGCGCAATTATGAATGCCGCAGGAATTACAGAGCAGCAGAAAGAGTGAGAGTGAGGGAGAGGGAGATGAGGAAAGAGTGAGAGAGTGAGAGCGAGTCAGCAGGAGGCTGCGGCAAAACAAAAGGCATCAGGCAAGCTGACAAAGTTTAGCGACGCAATGCAGCAGCTGAAGGGGCGCCACAAGAGGAGGCAGGACACGCAGGGAGCCAGACACTGAGCTGAAGAGCGGAGCGGGAGGGGAGAGGAAGGGAGGGGCACAGAGTCCTGGCTGTTGCCTTTGCTGACTGGTGGAAGGGCCAAAAAGATTGGGTTCTAGGCCTCACGGATGCCAGCCTGTAATTGTATTTTGCGCCTTATTTCATTGTCTTGTGGCCCGCATCATGTGCTCTCAGCCATTGTCTTTATGTCTCAGTGTGTGTGGGCGTGTGCGTGTGTGTGTGCGTGTGTGTGAGTGTGAGTAATGCGATGCTGGAGAGTGTGTTAACAAGTCGCTCATTGAGACACTTTAAAAAAAGCGAACCGAGTCCAGTTGAGCACGCATTTCCTATGCACAACAGATGGCGATAAACACACCGTGCGACAGACAGAGAAGGCGACAAACGAGAAAGAAAGAGAAAGAGAATGAAGCAGTTTCTTGACGCAACTTTTTTGCAACTCGGAAATAACTGTTCCATCAAAGCTGACCGCAAAGTGCAATTGTCGATTCCCGATTGCCGATTGTCGAGTTTCCACTCACAAATCTCAAATCTCAACTCGCAACTCGCAACTCTGACATGTTCAGATGTTCAACATAGATTGGGAAAAAGGGGCCGAAAGGTGGCAACTACACTTGCCACAAGGAACGGAATTCGTTGCACAAATACGAGTATTTTGGGTGAATTAAAAATGCAATCAGCAGCTGACAATTGATTCTGAACTTGCGTTTCCCGTTTTTTTGATTGGCCTTCCGAATTGTTGCCAGTGTTCGTCTGATGTTGCGTCAAGAGAACTTTGATTTTCATCACTATTGTTATGACTTGGGAACAACATTTCGCTGGAATTTCACATCACAATTAGGCGATGGTAATTGAAATTCTGATAAAACAGGCATTTAATGAACTATAGCTTCTTCGTACGCCCAAAAAGATGTCAATCAATTTGATGACGCACAAATCAACAGCACAGACTTCTGCTCCTTGTTATGCCGGAAAGTCAAACTGTCTCTCAATTCGGGTGGGTTGCATCTGGATTTGAATTTGAATTTGAATTTAAATTGTAAAAGGCCAAAGTCAACATCAGCATCAACATCCACGACATCAGTTCGTCGTAATTTACATTCAATTGTGACGTCACAAAAGAAAAGTTCCCCGTCGACGGACACGTATTACGCTCATCTATTGACTTAGTGCCGGAGACAAGAACTTGACAAATTGTCAATTCCGCGAAATAAATGCTAATGACCTTAGAACTTGACCCAAAAAAAAAAAAAAAACAAAACGAGAAACACGTAAAGTGAAAAAGCAGAAAAACGAAGACGCTTTAAGTGAGCAACGAATCTGTCAAAGTGAAGAATGAAACCTTGAGATACTCTTCACGAAGGCTGATGAATTTAACTAATAGTTCAATTGAAATGTGTTCTTAAATTGATGCAGATGGTTGCCGATGGTTGGAGAGTCGGACAATTAGCAATCCATTAAAATAGAATGCTAAAAATAAAACTGCCAAATAAATATTTTTGGAAATAAATAAAAGTATAAAGAAAATGGCATATTTACTTGAAAAGTCATAGTGAGAGGATTTCGAAATTAATATTTTTGAATTTAAATAAACATATATAAAATAAATATTTTTATATATTTATTTATAAAAATATTACACATATTTATTTGACAAGTTTTAGTGACATAATTTTAAAATTAGTATTTTTTTGATACGGACAATTACTTTACTTGAAAATTCAATAAACTCCAATTTTAAAAATAAATAGAAACATAAAATAAAAAAAAAATTTACTTGACAAGTTTGGATAAGTTATAATTCTTCAATTCAAAAATAATTATTTAGGGAAATAATTAAAATATTGGTAAAAACTAAAAATAACAGGTTTTAATTAAATGATTTTACTCAAGTATCTGAATCTTAGTAAGCTAAGAAATTAAAATTTTTACAATTAAATAAATACATAATGTAAGCAAAATATTTTCTTCAAATTTTATTTTAAAATTCAAACATATCTTTTGAAAAAATTATATCTTTCCAGACATTTTGAAACTCTACAAATTTGTTGTGTAAAATTAATTCGCAAAAACTTGTAAAGTAATAATCAAAAAAAATATTTACTTCAGAATTCAGAAGAATTTAGAAATTGAAATTTTTTGAATTCAAATTAAATTTCAAAAGTTTTTAACTTCTATAATTTGCTTATAAAATAATGTCACCGAAATTACGCCAAGTAAAAAAGTTCACTAAATTTGGAAATTAATATTTTGGGAAATATAAATGTTGAGAGTTTTTGAATTTCGAAATATTTATTTTTTATCAAATCTTGTCTCAAGTAAGTTTCAATAAATTTAGGAATAAATATTTATGGAACTAAAATTAAATTTCAAGAGTTTCTGAATCTCCAAAAATGTTGTGTAAAATCTTGTCACTGAAACTTGTCAACTAAATACCCTAAACAATGATTTACTTCATTTTAAATCACAATTTAAGTGAATTTTAAATGTAAAATAATTCACATTTTACTCGTTTAAATGCGCAGCGAACTGATTGTGGGGCAGAGTATACAAAAAAGTGAAGAAAAATAAATAAATATGCAAAAAAATGGCAAACGAGCGAACGGCTGTGCAAATTAAGACAATGAGACAATATGCGACAGATAGAGACGGAGATAGAGACAGAAGGAGTAAAAAGGTCGAGAGGTGTGTCGCAATTTACCTGGCGAATAAATGGGATTCAGAGAGAGAGAGAGAGGGATGGGGCGGAAAGGGTTAAGCGACTGAGGGGCAAGTTCTGGTGGGGCTCTGTTTTAATGCACAAATTTTAATTAAGTTAACGGGCCGCAATTTATTTGCATGCACGTCACGTAATTAATCAGAGGACAATGATGGTGGAGTGGAATGGCGCAAGGACAATGGGACGTGGGGACAATGGGGCAGGCTGGACGGCCATCGATAAGGAGAGGAGCGAACTTACCCAGGCGACACTCTTCGCCAATCTTGGCCTGGTTGAAGCACGACTCCTTGTTGTGGTAAATCTCATGGCACCAGGCGCACGACAACGCGACAATCTCCTTTGAGCCAAACAGCTTGCTCTGCACAGCCTGTAAATACACATTATGAGATTTGAAACATGTCGGATTAATCGAGAGTGGGGGAGATGGAGTTATTACCTTGCCACACTGCTTGCACTTGCCCTTCTCCAGCTTGCGGTGCACCCAGTGGTGATGGGTGGTCGTCTGCTCCCGATACTGCCTGATCCCGACGTCCCGATATGTTGGCTTACACACTAGTTGAGTCTTTTCATTCACGATTGGAATGCAGTTCTGATGGGCAATCAGCTGGCATGCCGAGCACTTCATGCGCTGTCCGCTCTTCTGCAAAATCGAGAACCGACCCCAAGAACAATCAGTTAGACGGATTGTTTTGTCTTCGCCAATTGACCCATCGATTACTCTCTCTCTCTCTCTCTTTCCCATTGTCTGCCATTCGCATTCGAATTTATTCGGCCAGCAACCCGAAAATAAACTAGTGCCATTAATTGTATCTCTCAGCTTCATCTGTCACTTGCACACTGACTGACGAGCAGTTGTTCGTCTCCTGGCCTGCTCTTTAAGACGAGTATGCAAGCCTTTAATTACAAACTTCTCATGCACTTTTCTTATCAATTCCAGTTAATATCCAAGGGGCTCAATAAGAGCGAGAATAATGTATTTAATAAGTAAAAGTCTACTGTTTCGTTCTCTATTCAAAGGTTTATCTTATAAATTATATTATAGAGGAAGAGGCATTAGAAAGTTGTAATTTTCATTAAAATTAAATTCGCATTGATCAATTTATTTGGAATAATTGGCAAGCATCTAGAAAACTGCAATCCACTTAATTTTAAAAATTTATTTTAGTTTCCATTAATTTAAAAAAACAATTGAAAAACTATTCCAATTGGTGCTCAATTTTTTTGAGTTCTGTTGAGAGCTCTTGCTTTGAGTAAGCAGAGATAGAATCTAACGGTTTCGTTAAATTTAAATGTTCAATTAAAAATCAAATCTTTATAATGCTCAATTTCAATTGATTTAAAAAACATTTAATAAATATTGAAATTAAATGCAAGTATTTGAGTAACAAGATAAAGACCTCAATAGCTTTAAGTTTAATTGTCTTAATAAGGATCGAATTATTTGGAATTTAAATTTTTGACATATTATAAAAACTGTAATTTAATTTATGTTAAATTAAGCCATGGAAATTAAACTGCAAGTATTTGGGCAAACATAGAAAGAATTAAAAAAAAAACAAATCCTTAAACTAATCAATTATTTAGACAGCTTAAAATGTTTGTAATACTTTAAGCCATGCAAATTAAAAGTAAGTATTTGAGAGAACCAAGAAAGAATTCGGAAACCAATTATAATAATGATAAATTTTTTTGGACATATTAAAATGAATTCTAATTTTGGATAAATTATAATTTTGGATAACTGTTAGCTGCAATTTACAATTCAGAAACATATCTTAATAATGATAAATTTGTTTGCAATATTATAATGATTGTAGTATTTTAGAGCAAGCCAATTAAATGCAAGTATTTAGGTCAGCAGAGAAATAAGAATTAAAAAACAAATCTTAATAATAATCAATATGTTAGACAGCTTTAAATGACTGTAAAAGTTCATGTCAAACTGAGAAAGAATTCAGAAACGAATCTTAATAATGATTCTGAAATGATTGTAATATTTTAGGCTATGCAAATAAGCTGCAAGTACTCGAGAGTTGAGTTCTCTTGGAGTGTAGTTCCCAGAGACTGATTGAGCGACTCAACGGGGCTTGAGGCTGTTGCATAACGGCTGTCGCTTTCAATAGCTGTCGCATGCCGCAGGAGTGACAACTGAATTAGAGTCTGTGACAAAGCTTGACCTGCGGCAGGACGAAAAGGACCTCGCATGCTGTGGCACTTGTTGAGCTTGAGCTTGGGGTCAGGCAGTTAAACTCGCACTCAAGCCCGGCCATATGTCTGCGTTGTATGGCAGCCCATAACAACAAGGTTGTGCTCCGCTCTGCAAGCGTGACTGCTTGCCACACACATGCAGATAAGCTGCCACACACTCAACACACTCAACGTGCAACGCCCCACAATAAAGTACTTGCAACTTCTGGACAGCAAACGACGGGCCAAAACTTTTAGTTGCCGCTGTCCAGCAATGGGGCAAAAACAAAACACGTTCGTGCAGACGACGCGTCGTACAGTGCGTGTGTGAAAGTATGCGCCCGCTGCTGTGTTGCTGTTGTTGCTGCCACACGAGGCACATGTCGGACAAGCACGCAATAAATAAATTACACGATTACATGAAATTTCATTCGTGTTTTTGGGGCTTGTTGCCTTCTCTTCGCTTTCGCTTTTGTTTTTGTCGACGACGTGGCTGTAATTGAATTAGATCTAACCCCAAAGACCTGTCAAATGCCAAGTCCAACAGCACCCGACAGAGAGAGAGAGTAGAGAGTAGAGTGTACTGAATTCGTGTTCCCACTTACGATGCACTCCTCGTTGAGGCAGCAGAGATCGCCGGAGGCCGACGTCGGCTTCCAGTAGTGCTCGCCCTGCACCGCGTTCTCCGTCCAGTCCGGCACGATCCTGATCGGCCTGCGCGCGTTGCTCGACGACGCCGTGCGTCTGCAGGGAAGGCAAAACAGAATTTCATTATTAATTATTTGCACAAGGAAAGCTCAAGGAATTATGTTAAAAAAGAATATCATCTAAGTATATTATTTGGGCAAAGATATATCAACTAATTATGTTAAAAATATTCAGTTAAAGTTCGATTGATCTAAAATATCCTTAACTATAAGATTTGAGCAGCGAAGTCTATCTGCATTAGTTCATTAATTATTTGCACAGGGAATTCTCAATTAACTATGTTCGATTGCTCTAATGGCAGAGAAATCTCAATTAATTTGTGTAATACAATTATATTCAATTAAATTCAAATATAATTCGATTGATCTAAAATATTGGCCATAGAAATCTGTTTGCATAAAAACACAAATTTAATAGATTAGTTATTTGCACAAGGAAAGCTCAATGAATTAACAAGTATTCAAATTATTATTCAATTCAAATTATATACTCTAACTAAAATATTTGAGCAAAGAAATCGCAGTGAATGAAAGTTTTCTTTAACAAAAAATTAAATTATATCATAGTAATAATTTAATCGCGTTTAAAACCTAAAATGTAACATATTACAAAATCAAAGTTAGATTATTAATATTGTTTTTAGTTTCCATACAAGAAAATATCAATAAATTTAGTTTTTTCTTCTCTTCGTCAAAAAAAGAGAATATTTGAGGAAGTTAATTATTTGCACAATGAAACCTCATTTTATTTTGTTAAAAGTATTTTTCACCTAAGATGTGATTGTTCTAAAATATTCTGCAACTAAATTATTCCAGCACAGAAATCTCAATTAATTACAATAAAAGTTTTTTTAAACAAATAGTTCGATTGCTCCTAAATTCACTGTAAATTAAATTAGATTCTTTTAAACGTTCCTGCAAACTATATTTTTTACATCAACAAAAGATAAATACAAAATAGAAAAATTTACTCAATTTATTCATTGAGCAGTGAAATATCTAAGTTTATCAAAAAATTATTTGATGACACTAAAATTTCCTGTGTTTTTATTCAATTATGCAAACTTTTATTTTGCAACATTTGTGGCCTTTTCAACTTTGTGACAAATTAAGAAATTATTTCATAAATGCTTACGAAAAAAAGAAAATAAATATATTAATTAATTTCGTTTTTTGTGATATTTTTGGAATCAAGTCAGAGCGCCCATTAATATTCACGAATATCTGACATTGAACTTCCAATGAAACTATTATTAAAAATGATTTATACTTTTCACAGAAAATCGGCCATAATTAATGGGAGAGACGTTTGATTCATTTGTTTCATTTGTTCTAGAAACGCAGAATCACATCAAATAGTTTATAAATACATAATGCTCGGAATATGTAAATGAAGTTTAGTTATTTTGCCGCCCTCGATAAGTACCAAAGTGTTTGACAACTCGCGGCATGCCTTTGTCTTGATGAATGCTGATGAATGATTGTTGCATTGCCACACACACAGAGTGTGGCGATGTTGCAGCTTGCAACAGAGCGAGCAGAGCACACATAACTTACCTCTTGCGGCGCCACGCCCCCAGCGAGTCGAGTTTCCTTTGGCGGAACGCTGATTTGCGTTGCATGCCAATCGATGAGCGACGAAAGCGACGCACTGAGCCCCCGCCCACCGCGCCCGTTCCCATCCCCACGTTTGTTGCAGCCACTGTGGCTAGGAATTCGCTCTGCTCACTCGACGTTGACGTTGACGTTGCCGTTGACGTAGACGTCGATGCCGAGCTGCTGCTGCTGCTGCTGCTGCTGCGACTGCGACGTGGCTCCTCTTCGAATTCATCTTCCGTTTGGAATTCCTCGCGCACCGCGTGCAGCAAACGTTCCATGCTCAGCAGCGGCGTCGACGTCGGCGTCGTTGTCGGCGTCGCCACGCTAGCAGCGCTGCCGCTGCTGCTGCTGCTGCTGCTGTTGATGTTGTTGCTACTGTTGTTGTTGTTGCTGCTGACGTCGCTGTCGCAGTTCAAATAAGATATGAACATAGCAACTCACAACTTTTGCTGCCTCGCGATATTGAAACTCGCCGCGTCTTCAACGATTCGATTCCACGTCGTTTCACTTGACTTCATTACACATTTGATTTTGTTACTGATTTTGATTCTGTGTTTTTCACTTGATTTTAATTTTAATTTCGAGTTTGAGTTGCGAGTTTTAGTTCAGTGTTTGTCTTCTGCTTCCACCTCCGCGTGTCCCGCATTTCAGCATCGCAATTAGTTATATATACATATACACTATACATATATACATATAGGTTTCTAGCCCGCCTCGACTTCGAATTGGCCTCGAGCTCTCATTATACCGCCCGAAAGATACAGTTGCAGCCTACTATAAGCATATATGTACGTTTGTGTAGTACACATCGCGAATCATTTTTATATACATATGTATGTGAACATAAGCAATGCTTTCAATTGTGCTGCGAGTGTTTGGCCAACATTTGCTCTACTCTTGTTATCGAAATGATTATTGCTGAGTTTTCACGATTTCAATGTCCCCAAAATTTCCAATTTGCCCAAATTATATCCAAGAATATCGACTGCTTCGAGGAATTATTAAATGTCCTCTTGTGCTTTATTTAATTTCTTACGTTTCCAATTCATCAAGCAACATAATTCAGTAATGATATATTTAAATCCATTAAAGATATTAAAATTACTAAACTAGTACTTATTTTCACAATTTAATGTACTTGAAAATAAGTGCTACTCGCTCCTATACTTAATATACCAATAAATACATTCATCATTCATTCAGTAAAGAAATATTTAAGTCCATCATAAAATGTGTATTTTTTTATTTATTTTGATCAATATAAATCAAATATTTATTGTTAAATTTTTGCGATTTTAATGCGCAGCAAATATTTAATTTCGAATTTACACAAATTAAATTCAAGAATATATAGTATAAAAATACTAAAAAAGGACGCACTAAAATATACTTGAAAGTAAGAGCACCCATCTCGTATACTTAATATACCAATAACTATTTTCATTACTCTGAAGGAATTTCCCAAAGCCGTTTATTCGGCATGGAAATATTTAACTTCATAACAAAACTACTAAATATGTTTCTTTTTTTAATTACCTTAATTAATATAAATTGAAATATTTCATGTTGCCTTTTCTCGATTTAAATTTCGATTTATAGTAATACGTATACTTGATATTTTCAATATCTTTAACATTATTTAATATTTAATGTTTCCATTTCGCAACATCATTCAGCAACAAAACATTATAAATTCATTAACAAAATTGCCGGTAAATATGTAGTTTTTTAATTACTTTAAAATGGTTTTGTACAAATAATTTTGCACGAAAGTTGCAAGAATTAGACATTTGTGCTTACCACAAGGGATCGATATGACAGCTCTAACAAATTAATATAATCTGACAATCAGAACGTAAATGCAATTAAAAGTTTTTCTGTTCTAATTATTAACAGCTAGACTATAATTTGAGTACCAGAAAATATGCACTTTTATTTAAAAAGAACGCAAACGAACTCCATTTAACTAATTCATGTCTTTCAGAAGTCTTGTAGGAATAAGATAAGATTAAATAGCAAGTAACTAAATTGAAGCACAGAAATTTGAATAAATTACATTAATAATAAAAAAAAATAATAATAATTCAATTCGCTAAAAAATAATTCAATCGCATTTTAAACCTAAAATTTATTACAAAGTCAACGAATTTGAATTAAATTGATGCAACTATTTGAAAAGTCTTGTTAGAATTAGCTATATTAAGATCTTGTAGAATTGGGCTGCAAGAGTATTAAATATTCGTTGCAGCCTTCGCTTGTCATCAATCCCCTCCTTCCCCTCCCATTCCTCCTCCCCTTCAGCTTTTTGCCCTCCCCCACATGCCGAGTATTCAGATGTGCGTGTTCAGTTGAGTTGAGTTCAGTTCAGTTCGCTGTCTGTGTGCCTGTGCCTGTGTGTGTGTGCTTGTGTGTGTGTGTGTGCGTGTGTGCTTAATACATTTGTATACAGTTTGTACATTGTGTGCATTGTAATTAAATTCTTATCAGATTGAGATGAACAACAACAACAACAACAACAACAATAATAATAAAACAAGAAGGCAAAAACGAGAAAACAAAAAATAAATAAAAATAACAATAAACTCGGTGACTCTCTCAAGGCGAGGCAACTTAGCCAGCGACGCCCCGAGTCGCCTCCCGCCTCCCGCCCCTTGCCTCTTGCCTCTTGTCGTCCTGTGTTATTGGCCAGGCTAAATTGGCGGTTCTTGTTGCCAGGATTTGCATGACAATTGTCGGCGTTTAGTCGCATCATCCACACGCCCTCCTCTCGACAATGTGTCGTGTCCACTGCAAAACACGTTCCCAGTATGTGTGTGTGTGTGTTAGTGTGTGTGTGTGTGGGTGTGTGTGGAAAATTGTTTTTCTCTGACTGCGGTTAGAGCCTCAAATTTAAGCAGTGTTTTTGACGCATGCCAAAACTGGTTTGCTTTTCATGTCCAGCACTCACCGAGAATGTTACCAAAATAATAAATGGAAGGATATTCGTATTTTTAAAACTTCCAAGCTGTGAATGCCACAATATCAGTCTCATTTATACCCATCAAAATTTGTTATTTATTTTTTTGCTGGCTATTTGGACATCGAACATTTATACCCACTAAACTTTATTCATCTTTAATATATTCTTTACTACTTGCTGACTGTTTATCCATCAAACTGTTTAGCTTAGCATTCGATAATAAATGCCATTATATCAGGCGTATTTAAAACTCTCTAAACTTTATGTGTTTTAGTATTCTTTGCTATCAAACTGTGTAGCTTAAGAGACAATCTTAAATGCTACACCCACATAAATATTAAAAAATATTTGCATGGATACCAAAAAATGTAGTAAGAAAATGTTGAATTGAAAAAACTCATAATCACGAAAAAATATGTTATGTATTATGGCAGCGCTCACTGAAAACTTTTAAATCTCATATTTTATTTTGAAACATAAAATTTACTTATTGTCAAAGCACAGATTGTAAATAAATATGTATTTATTATATATATATGATAAAAAATTAAAAATAATATATTTGAATACCAGAAAATATGCACTTTTATTTAAACAGAACGCAAACGAACTCCATTTAACTAATTCATGTCTTTCAGAAGACTTGTAGGAATAAGATAGATTAAATAACAAGTAACTCAATTGGAAACAGAAATTTGAATAAATTGCATTAATAATTAAAAAAAAAATTCTATTCGCTAAAAAATAATTCACTCGCATTTTAAACGTAAAATTTCTTGCATATTATACATGTGTTTCTAATTGAAATTTAATTATCGAATATAGAATTGTTTTTCTGCTATTTTGCTGGGTATTTGTGCATCGCACACTTTTGCATAACTCTGCTTTTTAGAGGAATGTTTGATTTGGCATAAAGTATTGCATGCATTCGTCTTCAAGTGTCTGTGTGTGTACGTGGGTGTGAATGTGTGTGTGTGTGGGTGTGAACCAGCATATCTGCAATTGACGTCGTTTTTACCCATGACCTGCCTCACCGTCTATTCAATATTCTAAGTATAGCATTCCATTTGAAAGTGCATTTTTTATGAGTGCTTCGTTTTTTCATGACAATTATCGTGTCGCATAACTGTTTGCCCCTTGTTTATCCAATGCATTCACCATATAATTTTAGCCACAACTGACACAATCTCTGGCCGCAACTGTCAATTGAACTCGTGGGGGGATTATGAAAAATAATTCTAAAAAATGACATTTAATTGAATATGTCGCGATTAGTTTGCCACAACTTGACAGTCGCTAATTATAATGCATAAATCAGGTTGGATTTAATAAATACTTGGAAGATGAGTGCAGCGAAAATAAATTAAAATTGATATTATCGATGCGATTGGAAATTTCAATTCATTTCTACCAAAAAGCTACAAAACTGTCCCATTAATTTGTTTAACTATCTTAATTAAATATCTAAATATTAAGTAAAGCTGAAACTTTCAATTAATTTACGCTAACAAATACAAAATAAACTTAAGTCAAATTCTAATCTCAAGTAATAAATTGTGACAAGAAACTTGATAATTATTTGATCAAAAACGTATATTTTCCAATTTTTTTTGTAAGACCAATCGGATGGAAAAATGGCAACAAATGTATATTTTGGAGAATAAACAATTGACAGAGCAAATCGAGAATTTAGAACCGAAATCATTGGCCTTATCCGCTCTGCGTTCTGCGTTCTCCGTTCTGTGGTCAGCAAAACTTGAAACGCAATTTCAATTCAAGTGCGATTAATTTTGATGTCTGCCTTTGAAGCTGCCACAACGGACACAAAACCCAAATGCAAAATTGGAGACTGAAAGCGACTGCGAATGGGAAGCAGAAGCTGAATCACAATTACTGAATACGAATACGTTAATCGAGCAGAGGAGGAGGAGAAGCCAAAAACTGGGTACTGGGCATTGGCCAGGTGATTAGGTTGGCCAGGTGAGACGCTAATGAATGACAGACGGGCTCGGAATCGCATTGCCTTCGATGCCTTGGATGCCCTCGATGCGTCAACGCTGTCACAACAATCTCGGGCCACAGAAATGACAAAATCAATAAAACAAAAACCATGAAATATGTTCGTCGCAACTAAAAACAATTTCGGTTCTGGCCACTATGAAAATATTATTATTAATTTATTTTAATTGTCAAATTTTTCACGTCTGCAACATTTTGTTGAACAGTATTGCAATCTTTTAATGCACTTTTCTGCTCTCAATAATATCATATTTATTTTATGAATGTGAATAAATTTACTAGCAACATTTTATGTTTTAAATAACTGGCAATTAATTTAAATAATTCCAAATGTTCTGATTTGCCAACGCAAAAAAATAATACGTTAATTTGTAACTTTTTTTGTAAATTCTTTTGCGGCAATCAACAAAAAATGCTGGAAGATTTTAACACAATACATAAATTACTTTTTTGCTTAGTCGCAAAAAGCTAAATATGATATGAAATCGCATTTATAATTTTGTACTTTTTTTATGAGAATCGTTAGCAAATTTTGCAAATTTGCAATTCCAGTTTTTGTTTACTGCCATGAGCTAAATACTTTAAAAAGTCAAACAAATAATGCAGATTGAATGACAACGAATTTATTTTTGTAGCCTGTTTAGTCATTGGAATCTATATAAATTTTAATTGAATTTAATTAAAAATTACAATTATTACTATTTCAATAATACATACATTCATTTAATAATAATTGAGTGACAACGAAATTCCTTTTGTAGCCTATTTAGTCGTTTCAAAATGTGCAATTTTTATTGAGTTTAAATAAAAAATAACAATTGTTTTAAGAGGATCAAAGACACATTAATTTAATAGTATTTTATTTTCTGGCTTGCTTTGAGTCGAAGTCGGACAAATAATTAAGCGCAAAGAGAACGAAGCTATTTTTGTGACTTATTTGAAATTTATAATAAATTGTGATGAAAATTGTGTAAAATTTCAATTCAAATTAAGCGAATTTTTCCCTCCTCCCTCTCCATCTGCCTCTCTCTTTCCCTCCCCCGCTCTCGCTCACTTGCCGTGTTATTAATAAAATAGCGTATACGCCGCGTTAAGCAGCCGGCAGCATGAAAACGATTCACAAAGTCGCATATTGGTTTGCTTTGAGCCCAATAAAATTGATCACAGTGACTGCTATTAATAACCGGCCGCAACTATAAAGCAAACGCACGCACACTAAATATATGTACATACATAAATTCACTATATACTATATATGAAAGTGAATTCGCATTGAATGGAAAATCCATTCGAACTGTGAGCGAAATGAAAAATTATCTGCACGTCGCGTTGCGTCGTCTTGTTTGTGATTGCGATTAATGGTGCCGGGTATTCAATTGGCAACAGGAATTGCGAGGGGCAGAGAAGGGGAAGGGGAAGGGGAAGGGGAAGGGGGAGGCAACTTGAGGCAACAACTCGAGAAAGGATTTCGGGCTAATGAATATTAACAATGCTGGGTTGTTAGCTCTTAACTGGTTGCCCCCAAAAAACACGCAGCGTTGCAGCTGCAATCAGCTGAAGAACGAGTTGAAAAAAATAATGAAATAATAAAATAAAAATAAAAAGGAAATGGAATTGGGAATGGAAACGAGGGATATGCGACAATAAACGAGCATCGCTGCCTGCGACATTAATATTCTTAATTGGCATTAAGCGCTTTGGCAGCCAGAGCGTATTTGAAAATGAAACGTTGAGCGGCCCCAAAAACAGGACACTACAAAGCCGAAGGACGAGTCCAAGGACGCAAACATTTCAATAAGAAAATACGGAAATTTGCGTTGGCGACTCGACGCTTTCCTGGAACTCAAGTGCGGCCCAGGACAAAGGATTGTGGAGGCTGCAAAGGAGGCGATTGCGCAGATTTCATCAGAAAGTTTGCAGACAAAATGATGAAGAACAGCTGTTGGTGGTGACGGTGCCGGTGACGGTGACGGTGACACAAATGCTACTGAGAAGAGCCTGGGGACTCAGAGTTGGGGGCAAGTCGAAGACGACATTTTGATTTCGCATTCAGATGCTGATGTACTTACTGGCTTTTGTTGTTGTGCCAAAAAGTTAAACAATAATTAGTCAAACTCAAGCAAAACTTGACAATGTGCAAAATGCAAAATGCGAAATGCCCGAGGGTGCGACAAGGGGTTGAGGCAAGTCAAAGGACAACAACTTCGGAAGAAGAGTTTCAAGATGGCAAATTTGTGTAGTTGTTGCCACAATGAAACTTTAATCAAAGCACATTTAGCTGGCTTGGCAACATTATCAGCTAGCTGGCAACCGTTTAGAAAAGGGTTGACTTTGGGCTAATGATGCAAAAGAAGTTTGCTCACAAGTCTTTTATTCCGCAATCTGTCTGGGAACCAAGTGAAATTAACTCTAAAAGCGTTTACCGAGACATTTCAATAATTTACAGCAATTTATTTACATTTTTGACATTTTGATTTTCTTTTAAACTATTTTTGTGACCCATTTATATGTTATTTTATGTCAATTAATTTCTATGATTACGAAAATAAAACTGTTGATGCACGAAATGAAATGGCAATCTAAGCTAAATGGTAAAATACTATAGTATATAAATTATTTCGCAAAGATTACGGTCTTATTTAAATATCACATGATATAAACTATCGTTAACTTTTACTAATGCATTCATTTAATAATGCCTAATTGATTTTAATCATTTTGTGACTAATATCAAGGTTATTTCTTGTCAATTAATGTCTTTAACTCGAAAATTTATATATTAGTAATGTTATTTAATTTGTTATTGGATCATTTATCTAACACAAAAGATAAAGAATCGTTCTCTTTTTATCAATCATTGCCCCAGAGGTTTAATAATACTCAATTAATCTTAATAATTAATATATGCTAATAAGAAGAACAAGTTCATTTTTTTCGATAGCTATCAGTGGGCATAATTAATTTATTTTAAAGTATATTTAAAAAGAAGTGCAGCAAAATTGCTGTCAAATCTACAAAACTATCCTTGACTTTAACTCACTATTTACAGAGGTTTAATAATGCCAAATAAAGTTTGATAATTAATGACAATATTTCCATAACAAATTTATATTTTTTTAATGATAACTATCGATGTTCACATTTTATGTTATTAGTGTAGGAAAAGTATATAAGATCAAAGCTAAAAATACTATATATATGGCGTTCTCATTTCACTATTAGAAAAGATAAATCTATCGATGCAAGACTTTAATTTTATTAGTTTATGAAAAGTATCTAAGAACATATGTAGCTAAAAATACTATTTGGCGCTCTTATTTCGCTATCAGAAAAGATAAAACTATCGCTGGCTTTCGGGTTGTATTTGCTTTGAACTGGGGATGTTTGATAAGAGGCGAAGCAACAATTGCTCTCCCACCTGATTATGCCACAAATAGTAATCTCACAAGAGTCGCAGATAACAATCGCAACAGGCACAAAACAATGTTTTAATTGTTGTTGTAGAACATAGCAACTGTGTTTTCTAATCTATTGCACAATGAATTTTTATCACGGACTGGGAAATTTATGAATGAATTTTAAGCATCAGGCAAACAAATCAAAAAACAACAAAAAGCGACATTTTGTCTCGTGACTTGCTATAAAAAGCGACAGCCAAAGAGAGAGAGACAGAGAGAGAGAGAGCTTATGCTTCACAACAGAATAAACTTAAGCTGATAAACGGCAAACATAAAATATAGTTTCTGAGTGCAGGAACAATAAGTGGAATAATACAATGTCAACTAAGTAAATTTCGTTGAACTTAGATATGCAGAACATATATATGCAGATATATGCCACATCTATATCTCTATATATTCTGTTTCTCTTTCTCTCTCTATCTTTCTCTTTTTGCTCTGTCGCGTTTCGCATATTTTTTGTGTATTTTTTTTTTTGGCGCGTTTTGCAAAATTTTGGTCAGCGACGCTGAATCAATTTTTTTATTTGAAATTTATTTATTTTGTTGGTTGTTGTGTTGTTTTGCCTGTATTTGAATTTACGTTATTCGTATTTTAATTGAAATACTTTATGTGCCTTTTTTGTTGTTGCTGTTGCTGTTGCTGTCGTGTTTTGCGCCGACGTCGGCTGTTGTTGTTGTTAATTTCTTTGCTAAAAATACTTAAGTTAATTATAAGAAACAGCAACAGCAGCAGCAGCAGCGGCAGCGGCAAAACAAGTTGAACATCTCAAATCTAAAACATGTGTGTGACTTGATATTTATTTTTAACATAATTTTCAGTCGCCTTTTCGCGTTGTGGTCGATGCGGTGTGGCACGATGGCAAACGAGGCAAGCGAGGCAGGCAGGTGGAAACGTGCCACGTTCTTGTTGTTGATTAACATTGAGTTGAACAATTTGATGCAGTCGTAAACTGCCACTGGATATTAGTTGGCCATAAATTGCACATTTACAATATTTGGCTCACTGGGCGTATGCGCAATAATTTCCTACCCCTCCCCGCCACCAATGTGTTTCGAATTTGGGGGGCGTGTTCGACTTGGCCAACTGCCCTGCGATGTTTTTTTTTGGCGCGGCTGACGCTGGCAACACAACAAAAGTGAAACAAAATTTGCAATAAATCAAACCAAATAGACGACGTTGTGCTGGCTCTTTAAATGAGTGCGAAATTCTCGAAATGTCATGGCTGGCAGTTAGCCTTTTGGTTCACATGCCACACGGTGTTGCAGCATCCCCAGCAGCAGAAGACGGGCATCAATTCAATCTCAATTAGTTCATGATCTTGGGCTCAATTAGCTCATTAAGCATTCTTTTTTACCTTTCCTCGATTCGCTTTCGTTGCAACTAAATTGCAGTTTTCATTTCGCTGCGCTTTTTATTTGCACTCGAGTGCAATAATGTCGCAACAATCTCTGCTATATGGTCGCCATAGCAACGCCTCGAGGTGTCCCAAACACTCGTATTTATAAAACACACGACACGACACGACAAAACACATGATTGGAGCACGGCATTAAGGGATTAGCTTCGTGGTCGTTGGATAAACGTTGCGATAACGCGGATTTCATTCGCACTTGATTCTCGTTTTCAGTCACACTTTCCAATAATTTGATTGGCAACAAATTTAACTGGTGATTCAATATTGAAAATATTAAACAGTTGAATTTATTCTGCTTATTTGTGCAATTTAATTTGGTATATATTCTTTTATATTCCACCAAAACGATCACAAATCATTCATTTATTTTGAGTGAAAAGAACAATCACAAATAATCATTACTCTTGAGTTGAATATTCTTCTTGTTCGTCACGAATTCGAAATGTACTAAAAATTAACTACTATTTTTATAGAAAAATATTATAAACTATAAAATCATATAATTATTTGATTTTACTTAAGCGCAGAAATCAAAAATGTAAATTATTCAAGAATATTTTATGCAAATTCATATTAATTTGAAATAAGTTAAGAATTTACTACACATTTTTCATTACTTTTTTAGAAGAATACTAAATGAAACTTTGAAATCATTTATTTATTTATTATTACTTGATTTCTATGTTGAACGAAAAAATACATATTACAAGAAATCATTATTTTTTTAGTTTTTTTGTTATCATAATTAATGGCATTAAATAACTTTAGAATAAAATGAATAATTACTTTTTTTTTTAATTCACTTGATCTTAATTTTGAGCTAAGAAATCAATATCCTAAATAAAAATTACTTTTGATTTATATTTCAAAAATCAATACTAAAATTGAATCTTTATGTTTGAAGAAAAAAATTATTTATTTGTATGCAAATGATTTTACTTTCAGCTTAGAAATAAATACCCGAAAAAATCGTTATTATAGATTTTGTTTGCTATCGTTAATAATAAATAATAATGAATAATTCTTTTTTAAGTAAAACAACTTTGCAATCATAAATGATATACATAGATTGATCGACCAAAAAAAATGATTCGTGAGCAAGTCATTTGGTTCTGATTCGATGGCAATATTGATAATAATCATAATTATGTTCAGTCCCCTAGCGAACTCCTGAAATAATCGTAATTTTAAAGGTTTCTTTGTTGTTTGCACAATTCGAACGAACCAATCGATTTAGCAACATTTGCAGAACAATTGCGACACTTTGGCAGACATATGTTATTGAATTGTCACTTGGAATCGAAAGCATCAATTGGAATTAATGCGATTTGTCGTGACGAATAAAAATGTGCGTTTCGCTTGGCTGCAATTTATGCTGCACTTGGCAGCAACTGTAAATAAACTAATTGCGTCGTCTTGCAACACTGAAATCTGTCGAAGTGTGTGGGAGAATCGTTTTCAAGTTCATCGATCAATTCAATTAAACGCCGTCAATTCAATGAGCGCAATTAACGAAAGTTCCGCCGAATTTCAAATGCTGCAATTAACCCAAAAAACACACACACACACACACACACACGAGCACAAATACACCACCACACGTAACCGCAGGCACCGCATGGGGCGGCATCTTTGTTGTTGTTGTTGTTGTTGTTGTGGTTGTTTTGATTTGACATTTTCGCATTACGTATTGCACTTTGTGCAGCGCCAACAACAATTGCATGCAAATCTCGCCTTGCTTTCTTCACAACACAGCACAGCAAAAAATACTTTTTTTTTTTTTTACCAGCTCCGCCGCCTATGGCTTTTCCATAGTATGTTATTTACAATTTATGCTTCTCGCTGTTATTTTCGTGGCACTCGCGGGGTGGGCAGAGGAAGCGGCTGCTGTTTGTTTGATCGCGTTTGCTGCGACGACGCTTTACGGTTCACGTTCGCGTTCTTTTTGCTGGCTGGCGGCGTCCAACCGCACACGGCAACTGAGGCGGCGCGATCAGCCTCGACCGAGCAGCAGCAGCAGCAGCAGCCTTAGCAGCCGGGTGACTGCGACGTCGACAGCGACTACGACTGCGACGTTCAGTTGGCGCTTTGTCACCTCCAATTGTGTGGTGAGTTTTGTGTGCTGCTGCTGCTGCTTGAGAGTGGAGAGTGTGTGGGGGATTCGATCTCTTACGCCTGCTTTCATATTTCCATGGTGACATTTTTAGCGACGTCGACGTTGACGTCGTTGTCGCCGTCGTCGTCGCCAGCGCAGCCTTTCGCGCTGCTTTGTTTTGTTCGCTTTGATTGCTCGCTGGCATTTTTCGCTTTGTGCCTTCAATTTGCATTTCAATTTGTTGTTGTTGTTGTTGTGGGTGTTGCTGTCTTTGTTGCTCTTGCTCGAGCACATATGACTGGCAGACCGACGATTGACGATTGACGATGACGTCGTTGCGCAGCTCGCTCTAACAATGCAAAAACGGAGCGTGCTCGACTGCAAAATACCCTGCATGTCTGACTAATTGGTTGTAAACACTTGCCAAGAAATTTATGCTTTGTAATCAACAGTAATTTAATTAAAAATTATAAGTTATCTTAAATAACCTTTAATAACATTATAATTAATTATTTAAAATTATTTTATGTTATCATTAAATAATTTCAAATATAATTGTCAACTTTTTTATAGAGATTCTTCGTCACTTTTCTCTAAAGCAATTCAATTAATTATCCAATATTAAATGATTTCAATTGAAAATTGATCAACATTTAATTTATTTTGCACTTTAGTCAATAATTCAAAATGAAATGATTTCAATCATGAAATTGATCATAAAATAATATTATATTACAAATTAATCATGAAATTAAATTATAAAATAGTTTTGAAACCTCTTTTCTTTGTTAAAACTTTAAAACCATTTAATTAATCATTCAACATTAAATGATTCCAATTTTGTGCGTCATGAAACAGATCAGATAGTTTTATTTATTTTAGGAATTTAAATGTATTTTATGCAAATCTAAAGTAGTTTAATTAATTTGTTCACAAAATGATTTTAGGGCAGATGACAATTGATTCTGCAATTTAATTAACTATTCAAAATTCAATCATGAAATTGATCACAAAACTATTTTATATAGAAAAGCAATTGAAATAATTATTGAAAGTAAATTTTTTTAACTGGTTTAAATAATCTTAAAGACTCTTTGTCATTAGCTTTTAAGCATGCTGAAATTTAATTAATTATTAAAAATTAATTGTTTTCTGTTATGAAATTTATGACAACACCAATTTGAAATGTTATTGCAAACTTGTTTTATAGAGAAACTTGTCGTCTAAAGCAATTCAAATATATGTTTTCAAGTTGTGCAAATAATTGTAGAGTCTCTAAAGCAGCGACGACAATTTGTTCTGCGATTTGATTAATTATTCAAAAATTAAATGTTTTCATGTTGCCAAAGAAGGCGCGAACATAATACGCTCCGTAGAAGGCAACGAGTCGAGGGTATTTTGGCGAGAAGGCAAAAAACTGAATATTGCGGTGGACTGCGCGTCGCTTTAGCTGCCTCTTGTTGCGCTTGTTGAACGTGCCGCGTGCGTCAGCAATGCGGAACTGGAACTGGAACTCCTCCAGCAGCTGCCCCACACAACGGACATGACACACAACAACGAAGAGAGAGAGAGAGGGAGAGGGAGAGAGAGAGAGAGCAAGAGCAAAGGGGAAACTTTGGCGATAGACATTTTTATGGTGTGGCTGAAACATTGAGTGGCCATCGCATAAGTCAATCAGGCTGTGCATTAACAATTCTAGATCGGATCTATATAGCAGATCTCTCGCCCAGTTCAGGAATTGCAACAAACAAGTTCAAGCTAATCTGATTGATTTCCCAGAATAGAACAAATGACTTGAACTCAATTGAAAATTTGCTAAAAATATATATGTATGTGTAGATGGCACAGGAAATAATATCCATCTGTCTAGTGCCAATTGAATTTCCAATATACATGTGTATATTTCAATTTGAATATTGTATATTTGTGTATTTGTTTATAGGGAATCACATGAAAGCACTCAAAGCATTTGACGACTCATTAACTATTCAATCGAATGCGGAATATCATTAAAGCCATTCATGCGAAGCCCACAAGTTATTGGTTTTGCTATTTGTTATTTTCAAAATACATGATTTAATGCTGTTTAATGGCATTTTAGCCCAAAGTGTATTTTTATCAACCATTACCATACATATTTTAATTTGCTTTTTTACTACTTTTATTCTAATTAAATAGCAATTCAGCAAATTTTATTTCTTCTCTATATTCTGCCATATGTTTTTTCATAAATTTATTTTAATTTTGTATAACTTTAACTTGCGTATTTTAACCATGTTTTAACTTTTTTTCTCTAAATTCTTTAATACGTTTTTTATTACTTTTATTCTAATTCAATGGCGTCTTAGGAAATTTTATTTCTTGCTTATATTGTTTAGTTTGCATTATGTTTATAACTTTCATTTTAGTTAAGTCATTTTTTGGCAATGTATATATTCATCAATAATTTCTTAATTTCTTCTCAAATCTTTTCTTTTTCTAACTTTTATTCTGGTTCAAGAATATTTTAACAAATTGTATTTCTTGTCTATAATTATTTTATTTCCAGTTGTTTGATATTTTTTATTTTTGTTCAATGACATTTTAGCTAAGAGTGTATTTATCAATTATATTAAAATTACTGTATACTTTTTGATTTTCAGAATTTTTTCTCCAATTCAATAGCATTTTAAGAACGTTACATATAAATACGTTAATTCAATAGTTTTCTAAATCATTGTAGCAAAGTATATTTTTATCAGTCATTTAAAAACCTCTCTAATTTATTACTTTAATTGGAAATGAAGAGTATATTCAAGTTGTGCGCTATTCAGCCTGCAGTCTCATTTATTTCTGTTTTAGCTTTAATGGATATTTTAAACTAATATTCCTGTTCAATTGTATTTCATAGCATTTTATTAAGTTTAATTTTGATCAACATTATTATTACTTTAGCTGCTTCTATGCATTTTATTGGCATTGCAGGGTATATTTCGATTGTGAACTTTAAGGCCTGCCGCATCAATTTTTTATGTATAAGGCTTAATATCTTTTTCCCAATTAATATTCTAGCTTATTATTATTTATTTGTATAAAAATCACTATAACTTTAACTGCATCTATTACTTTTATTGCAATTGCAGGGAATCTTCAGGCTGTGCTCTTTTGTTTATATTTAAAGTCGAATAGTTTTTTTAAATGAATAATCTAGTTCAATAGTATTCAATGAAATTTTATTTACTTTAATTTTGATCAATACTTTTATTGCTTCCATGAGTTCAATTGTAATTGCAGGGTATCTTCAGGCTGTGCAGTATTCAGACTGCACTCCCATTTATTTATGTTTAAAGTTTGGTGCTCTTTGGAGTATTTTCGTTGTCGCCCCACAGGACCGCAGGCCAACGTCTGTTTATTGAAGTTTTGTGGCGTGGCACGCGGCGTATGATTAATGTGCACGTGCCGCCGCTGCGAGATTGCTCCAAATATTTACGGGCAGGTCAGCAATTGTCTGCCACGCCTCCTTTTCACCCTCCCTTTCTCTCTCCGTCTCTCTGTGGAGTTTATGTTAATTTAGATGCGTACAATTCTTTGGCTTCTCGGGGGAACGCTTTCATAAAACTATTTTCGCCATTGTCATAAAAGTGAAGTTAACCTTGCTGTTTGTTGCAACTTGTTGTTGTTGCCCCAAGGGCGAAAAAACGAGAGAAAATACCACACCATAATGGCCGTCGCAAATCGCATGAATGAGCCGATGTGAATGGAAGGGAAGTTAATGGCAGAAAGAGTTGAATGCGACGCATGATTGAATGATTTCATAACATTTTCCATTTTATTGAGCAAAAGGTCAACAACTGAAATTAAACATATCAGTGGCCGGTTAATGGTTTGGGGCATTAAGCCATATCGATGCCACCGATAGAGCAGCGTTATCTCTCACTCTCTCTCTCTCTCTCGGTCTCTGTCTCTCTCGCTCCCATAGACAATAACATGTCACGCGTGGGCATCGTAAATCAAAAATCAACTTTATGATGCCCATTGGCATCCGCTTCGGGTCGCCAGCCGACTCGCTAATAGACCCAACAAAAGGAATCATGATTTCACCTCCCGTCCCAAAAAAAAAAAAGAGAAAAACACACACACACACACACATCAAATGTGATCATAAATGAACAACGGAATCCTTGTGGCATCCACATCTCCCGCTGTTCTGACCACATGAATCGGAAATTAAAAAGGAAAGCTCTCGTGTGTAAATAAAATTGCAAAGTTGTCCTCAACGTGGCTTAAAGCTATCGAACATATTTATTTGGTACTTATCTGCAGCAAATTGGGTCACTTAATGGATAGAATAATGCAGTTAACCAGTGTGTACATACCTGTTAAATAGACAGAAAAATACAAATACAGTTAGTCATAATAAAATAATATATTGCTTATTAAACAAATAAATATCGACAAGAAACATCTGAAATAATTCATACGCATAACGAAAATATTTTATTAACTATTAAACGTTGACTCTTCACTTTATACAATTTTTGTTTAGACATAACATATAGTAATCTCACTTAAATAAACGACAGTTACAGTCAATAAAAATACAAATAAAGGTGTTCTTAATGTTGGAATTAAAATTAGCCACTTTAGCTAAGAATATATTACAAATAAATAAGTAAATAGGTTTGAGCTGAACAACTGACTTTTCATTTCAAATCAAAATTTTATTATTGTCAGTTGTCAGTTTAATAGCTGAAATCTGTATTATTTTAATTATGCATCATAAGCTTTGAATCCCTATAACATTTTAGGCAATATAAAAAACAAAAGAGTTCAAATAAAATTTACAAATAGTTGAACAAATCCATTGCTAATAAAAGTTAAGTTTGATTTACCAATTTAAAAAAAAACTGGAAAAAACAACTTTAAAATTAAGCAAATAAATTTCAGCATAATGTTTGTAATTTCTCTTTTAAAATAATGGCAAATTGGAATGAGAAACTGTCGATAAATTTTAAATAGAATAAGCTAAAAATTAAATAAACTATGATAAATTTCTATTGATGCCTTCTTCACTTTTTTACTATTGTCCGCTTGGCATCTCATGTAGAGCATAATATTTATTTTTTTTTTTTTGAATAAATGCAGTTAATCAAAGGCGAATGAGAATGAGAAACTAAACATTAAATAATGGTTGATAATTTGCCATGGATGCTTTCATTTAATGTAAAGTATAATCTTTATGTTTTTCAAATAAATGCACTGAATCAAAGACGAATAAGAATGAGAAACTGTCGCTGTAATCTCAAATGGAAATGCGAGCGAAAAAAAGTGGAACGCTTAACTTTGCCATCCATCAGGAAAGTTGTATCTTTTTCAGGCTGATTAACTTGCACTTGGCTGTCACAAAACTCATATTCATCCATCTATCTAAGAGGAAGTATTGGACAACGGCTTAAGCCTAGTTGGCCAACAGAAAGACGAGCAGCAAAACAACAAGCAAATTGGCCACAAAGGCGACACTCGAAGCTCAGACCGGTTATTGTCCCTTTGGCCAAAACGCACAGTCGAATTGTCCAACTGTCCAACTGTCTATCTGACTGTCCGTCCGTCTGTCCGTCAGTCCGTCAGTGCGTCTGTCCGTTCGCTGTCCCTACGTTCGCTTAGCTGTCATTTCGGGCAACAGGACACTTTGTTTGAATGTTATTTATGAGCTACTTTTGTTGTAATTCAAGGAAATCGCTTGGCTGAGCCTCTTTTTCAACAACGGCCCCGCCATAATTTATGCATGCGCCTGCCAAACATTCGCCGCTTCTCCCTTCCCCCTCTCCTCTCTCTTCCACTCTTGCTGTCCATTGTGAGGCTGAGGCTGCTTTTGGACCCTGACAGGATACTGACATTGGCTTGTCCCTGCTGCCAACACTAGCGCCCAACACTCAACTCTCGGACTCTCGGACTCCCAGAGCCCAGCCTCGGTTCAATGACCGTCGTTGCGAGTGTGTGTGAATTATGAAAATGCTGCCCAGACTTCAGCCGAGTTATCTTCTAATTAGGCCCAAAGCCGCGAGCCTATTTCCATCGCTCAGCTCTTGGCCAAATAACAACAAGCCCAACTACCAACTACCAACTTCGCTTCAGTTTCTACAGATTGGAAGGCCAAACTGATGCAATCCATAACTTGGCTGAAATGCTTTTAATATGTGGCCCTCAAATTGCAATGGTTGAAAACTGATCAGATTCCAATTTTGTGAATTTGGCTAGAGACATAAACTATTTCTAAGCTAACTCTGTTTATAATATTAATAATTCAATAAATGGAACACATTGAATACATAAATCATCCGTTGATCAAAATATAAATCATAAAAGAAATAAATAATAAGATTCATATGTAAGCAAATAACTTAAAAAAATAAATAATTCTAAAGCGAATTTTTAGCAAAATGAAAAATGTTCTATCGCCTATTGGTAAAAACAATTTACTGAGCTTTGTTTATTTATAGAATTCAGTTGGCGGTCAATACAACACATTAAATAAATATTTTTGATTTATCTATAGAATTCAGTTTAAATATAAAGTAAGCAAATATATATATAATACATCAGATATTTTCAAGTTCTATATTAAGTTCAGTTAGTGAGCTAAGCTGATAAAATTTGTTAATTTGCTGCCAAAAAACATTGCTTCAAAAGAAGGCTTAAAAAAATTATATCGAATTTGCTTTTAAAGTCAAATAATATTTATTTTTAATGGAGTGCACTTAACACACAATAAATTTAATAAGATAAATATTTCTGAATCATCATTGAATAAAGAGTTCATTTTAAATATATGAAATAAATAAATATACCATAAAAATGTTCGTAGTTTATATTAAGCTGAATTGGTTTAAGCTAAAAAGTTAACAGAAACAAAAAAGAAACAAGACGAACACAACACGCGTTTTTATTAATTAAATGCCACTTTAAAATTGAATACAAATAATTTCGAATTTGCTCAAATAAATATGTTAAATAGTATTTTATATAATTATGAGTGCAATTGACGCTCAGTAATTAAATTAATATAAATATTTTTTAATCATCATGGAATATAGAGTTCAGTTGAAATATATGATATAAATAAATATGCCCTATCGTATTTATTTTAAGCTTTATTAGTAGAAGCTTTTACGATGTAAACAAAAATTGAACGCAACACGCATTTTTATTATTTAAATGCAATTTTAAAGGTTAAAGCAAATGATTTCGAATTTGATATCAAGCTCAGCTCGATGCTTAAGCTGAGATAAGTAAAAAGAGTGAAGACAAACACAATATACTGGAACAGAGAACAACAGATGATTAGTAGAAATAAAGGTGAATTTCAGACGCATTTTTATTAATAAGTATAATTAAAATGCAAATAAACAATGTAGAATCCGATATTAATCTCGATTCTCGGCTTAAACTGAAATAAGTAAGCGAAAAAAGGAGAACTGCAGCTGTAAGACAAACACAACACAACACAACACAACACAACGCAGGCAAGAACCCACGCGAAACAACAAAAGAGAGAAAGAAAGAGTGAGTGTGAGAGAGAGAGAGAGAGAGATGGACATACCCGTCTGCGTAGAGGCCGGAGGCTGGGCCGCCGCTGCCGGTCATGGCCAGCGCCTTGTAGCGCGCCTGCTCGTCGGTGGGCAGGACGATGTCGACGGAGCGGGAGCGGGTCGCATTGATGTTGGGCACGGCGAGGAAGCAGCCGTCGGCGGAGGGCTGCAGCTCCTCGGTCTTGCCGCCGGAGGAGAGCTTCGAGAAGCAGGAGTCCACCGAGGCGGCGCGATCACGCTTCAGATCCGGCACCGTCAGGTAAATGTCGCGCACCACAAATGCACCGTGATGCGCCGTCGCGGTGGCGCCTCCAGCGAGCGTCATCGGCGAGCCGCAGTTGGCCATCGTCGAGGCCTCCTCCAGCGAATCGGTCGCCTCCATCGACGACTTGTGCTGCCCGCCACTGCTGCTGTTGTTGTCGACTTCCTCGTGCGACACGTTCTCCAGCGAGTTGCCCTTGGGCTCCACGAACACGGCCTCCTGTCGCGAGATTGAGCGACGTCGCGCCCTCAGCGGCATCGCGGCCCCAGCGTCGTCGGCGTCGGCGCTGGCGCTGATGTTGGCGCTGCCGCTGGCGCTGTTGGCGCTGCTGGTAGCAATGGCGACGGCCGTGGCGCCCAGCTGCAGCTGGCCGGTGGCCGAGAGCGAGAGGGAGTTGGGCGAGCTGGGCGGATCGATGGGGAACGCGTAGCTGGGCAGCGGCGGATAGTCGCCGTTGGTGGGCGACAGCGTGAACGTGATGCCGCAGGGCGTGGTCGGCTGCGGGGGCAGCAGCGTGTTGCCGAAGTGCGGCGATCCGTGGTCGGAGCCCTCGAGTCCCTCGTCCTCCGATGTGGTCACCGAGCTGCCGATCGTGTGGCGACGCATCTGGCGCGGCAGCCGAGCGCGCGACTCCTCGATGCTGCTGCCCATGCTCAGGTTGGACATGCGGATGTCCATCTCGACGGCGGCGTCATCGTCGTCCAGCAGATTGGTGGCCACGCTCGCATCCCCATCGCCATCGCCATCGCCGTCGCCGTCGCCACCCCGTTCCTCCTCCTCGACGTCGTCGTCGTCGTCGTGCTCCTCCTCGTCGTCGTCGTCCTCGAGCGCCTCGGTGATGTCCTCGTCGTCGTCGTCGTCATCGTCGCCGCCGCCGCCGCCGCCGCCGTCGTCGTCGTCGCTCACCTCGGAGCTGGTGTTGCTGTAGCTGAGCGTGGTGAGCTCGCGATGATCGATGAAGTAGCGCTGCTCGGCGCTCATCTGCTTCTCATACTGCTCCACGTAGTAGCAGTGGATGCAGGGCGGCGGCGTCTTGGTCGACGAGCTGCGTCGCGTCTTCAGGCGTCGCGGCACCTCGAGAAACGCCCCCGAATCATCGCTGCCCACCGACGCCGCTGCCGAGTCGAAGCTGTGCGAGCGCTGAGCGTGCGCCGCCTGCGGCACCTGCAGATAACCGCCCTCCGAGGAGCGTTCCTCCGCCGACGACGACGACTGCTGCTTCAGCAGATGCGCCGAGACGCGCTGCGCCTCCAGCTGCATCTCGTCGAAGGACGCCGAGCGCACCTACGAATCCGCCAAGATTCGGCGGGGGGGAAGAAATGGAGAGCGGATCACGTCACTGTTCGCAGAACGCCTCAAGAACTTCACACAACTCAAAAGGAGCACAACACAAACGCGACGTTTTTTTTTAATTTTTTAACAAACCAAACATTACTCTTTTTAAGAAATAAAGTGTATCAATAGAATTCTTCATTATACACCTTATTTCCCTACAGAATAGTAAGTGGAAGGACAACACAAAATGAGGCAGGAAATAAAGTGTATTAATATAATTATTTAATGCCATTCGCTTATTAATTTGTAAATCATTCAAATTAATTTCATTGATATATAAAGTGTATAAATACAATTTCTCATAGCTATACACTTTATTGACGCAAGTGACGGTGTTTTATGTAATTATTTATCAACATTCGCAAATTCATTTGTAAATTATTGAATTTAATTTGACTGTAAAATAAATTGCAATAAATATAATTCTTTATAGCCATTTGCTTTATTTCCCTACAAAAGAGTTAGTGAAAGGACACCACAAATTGAGGCAGGAAATAAAGTGTTTTACAGCCACTATCTTATCAATTTATAAATTTTTAAATTTAATTGAATTGCAAAATAAAGTGTATAAATATAATTTTTATTGACGCAAGTGACGGTCTTTTAAAGACACAGAGTGAAAGAATGTAATTATTTATTGCCATTCGCAAATTAGTTTCAGAATTATTGAATTTAATTTAATTGAAAAATAAAGTGCAATATAATTCTTTATAACAATATAATTCCCTACAAAATAGTTAATGAAAGGACGGCACAAATTGAGGCAAGCAACAAAGTGCATTAATATAATTATTTAATGTCAATCGCTTTCTTCATTGCGTTGCCATATTTCTGTGTAGCCAACACTAATTTATTTATAGATTATTCAATTAAATTCAATTGAAAAATAAAGTGTATTGCCTTAATTGCATCTGGTATTTTATTAATTTACAAAAGAATTGGTGGAAAGAAAAAAAGTGATTTAGGGTAAAAAAAATTAAACATTTTATTTCTTTCCACAATAATTTGTAAAAGCGCAACACAAAGTGGGACAACAGAAATCATTTAATTGTAATAGATCAAAATAAGCATTAATCGAGCTACACTTTGCAGTCGGCTCGGCACATGCAATTTAGTAATCGATAAAGAAACAAATCAAATAGCAAAAAAACTTAAAAACATCGATAACGGCATAGAGAAATGTGGAGAAAGGAATCGATCAAAAAACAAAATTGATTGATTGCTGGCAGCGAAGGCGCAGCTGTTCGATATATCGATAGTTGCATTGATAACATATCGATACCGATATCGATGACTGGACGGCATTATACCTGCTTGGGCACCTCGAGGCTGTTCTGCATTTTCATTTCAGCTCCCGTCGGAGTTCGCGAGCGCGTGAAAGTTGTTCGTAGACGTTGCATGGTTGTTGTTACTGTTGTTGCTGTTGCTGATTGACTGATTGATCGCCGCTTGATGATTGATTGCTGGCCAATTTGTCACTATTGTTCTGATTCTGATTAATCCGTTTAGTTGTAGTTCAAATGTTGCCTGCCTTAAATTATTTACTTGTTGCTGTTGTCTAGTTGTCTAATTGCTGCTGTGCTTGTTGCTGCTGCTGCTGCTGCGGTTGTTGCTGCTGCTCTTTGGACGGTTGCTTCAGCGTTGCGAGCAATGGTTGCAGTTGCTGTCGTTGACGTTGCCGCTTCGTCGATTTGGTTGCTGATAAATGTTGGTGTTGCTGCTGCAATCGTTGTGCGATGATTGCTGCCGTTTTTACTGCTGTTGTTGTTGGTTGTTGTCTGTTGCTGTTTGTCGTTGTTGTTGTTGTTGTCTGTTGATTTTTTGCTGCTGTAGTTGTTGCTGTTGTTGTTGTAGCTGGCTAAATGCTTCAAAATTGCGATGCTCAATTCCATTTCGATGATTTGCTGCAAATGTTGTTAGATTTTCTTTCGTTTTCTTTTTTTGGTTTTTAAATAAGTTTTTTGTCTTTTCTCGAAACGATCTGCGCACAGAAAAAAAGTTCACAAAGTTTTTCGCGTTGTCCTTGATGTCCTCGAAATGGTTGTTGTTGTTGTGGATCTAAGCGTTGGCTGCACGGCGCCAACGCTCAACAACAACTCGAGTTGCCGCTCCTGCTGCTGCTGCTGCTGCTGCTGTTGTTGCTGCCGCTTTTGTTGCTCCCGTATTGTTTTTTCGTTTACTTTTAATTAATCAAAGTTCTTGCTACACGTTGTAATTGAGCAAAAACGCGCAGAGAAAGAGACAAAGAGAGAGCAAGAAATGATTACGTTAGTTTTCACACAATGTAAAGCATATTACTTTTTGTCCCCCTCCGACGCAGCTAAAACTGCTGAGCAATGCACACAGACACACTCACACACACACACACACACACAGCTTACAATTTTGTAAAATGAAAAAGAGAATAAAATTGAATTTGAGCAAAGTTCGTGGAAGTTGCGCTTAAAGTGCAAGCAAGAATCGACAAATTGAGCAAACATTTACTATGCCAACTAATTGGATCTATTTACTAGTTCTCTTTCTCCTCGCACAACACACGAAATCCATACACAAAAGGACAGTCGAAGATTCCGACTGACCAACTGCACGGACACCCTGTAAAGTCAAGCACTCGCTGCCTTGGCCATCGATAGTTTTTTGCGTGGTATTTCAAGTGCCACAAAGTCGTGTTGCGCCAAGCCTTTGAAGAGCAACAAAAAATGGGAGAAAGGAAGGCGAACGAGGACAACGCAAAGCCCGTTACGGTTTCATTTTACAGACAATAGGTGCAAAAATCTATTATGGCATACCTTTGGCATGTTCACGCGGCGGCAGCGACGAGGTCACACACACACACACACACAGACACACACACACACACACATAAATTGGAAGAAGGGTCGGACAGAAAAAAAAGGATGCGATGCTAGACCCCAGTTAGTGTTTAGTTGCGTGGGCTGGCAAATTGAAAACGTGAAATTAAATGAAAATGATATAGCTTTGAAATTGAAATACGCAGAAATGCCGAAAAGTTACGGCGCACACACACACAACAAAAACAAGAACAACAACAACAACAAAAAAGGGGGAACTGCGCGTAATTATCACGTCAGGGGCATTGAATTGCACTCGGCAGAGTTTCGTCACAACAATTCATATGGCGAGCATATTGAAAAAAAGTGTTGCCTACTTTCGGGCTGGCTTCGATTTCAGGCGCAGCCAAAAAGTGTTGCCTACTTTCGGGCTGGCTTCAATTTCAGGCGCACACTAAAATCATTGCATGCTTTTGGGCGGCGACTTGAATTCAATTTTTGATGCAATTGTGTTGCGTTGAATTGCACACACTTAATTTGAACCCTCAGTTATTGTTTATAAATACAAATTTATATTTAGCGCTAACCTTTGGCCAGCAGCCGTAGCAGTTTCATATTTCAATTTGCAACACGCTTGGCTTTAAGTAATTTGCACATTAATTGAATCATTGGCGGCTCTTTGGCCTTTACTCCTTGATCTCAATCACTGGCGTTGCCATCGCCATCGCCATTGCCATCGTCATCGTTGTTGTTTGTTCTTTTTTTATGCTCTGTTGCCTTAGTTGCTGCCCCTCGTTGAGCATCGTTTAAAACGGCAAATCAAATACTCAGCCTGCGCTGAACGCGCTTATTACAAACACATAATTTATTTGCAGTCCTCCACCACGTCCACTTTTCATCTGCTCGCCGCATTGGGCATTGAGCAGCCATGCAAAACGTTTTCCTGTCGTCCCCATCTCTCTCGCACTCACGCGCTCACTGGCCTCGTAATTGTTCAGTGCCGTTCGCACTAAGTAAAAAGTTTTGTATAATTTTTCATAAAGGGCAGCAGCAGCAGGGCAAACAATAACACAAACTAAATAGCAACTACAAAGGCAACACAGAGAACGAGAGCCAGAGCGAGAGAGAGAGAGAGCTGTGTGCTCAGAGGACAACAAATGGCGCAACTTGGGAATCGGTGGCGTATGAGCAATGCCCCATGCCATATTATGCGCCTAGAGAGCGACCCCAACCCCAACCATGACTCTGGCCAGGGAATTGTGCGAATTGAGTACGTAAACGTAAAGGAATCTCAGCTCGGATTGGAACGCGAACTAAACATAATAAAGGCCAAACAAAAGCAAAAGCAAATGCTCAAACATTTCAATCAGTCGCTTAAAGTGATTGCTCGACTCGTTGAATATATTTTTACTGGTTTACTTAAGCTACTTGTATATGAAGTAGGAAATCAAAATAAATCACAGGAGTCAATAAATTGTATTACACAAAATTTGTGTCAAATAAAATAAAATAAATTAATTATTATTAATTCAGTTCGCAACCAACTAGTTGGGCATATTTATCTTTCAACAGATTTTGGCAACTCGCTCGCTCTGTTTTTAGTTTATTGCCAGCTATTAAATTTGCTATTGATAACACGCAATTTGAATAACAATTGATTGGCATTAAGAACTGCTTGCGAAGTCAATTCACATATCGATTGAGGCAGAGGCTTGACTGATGGGCGTCACTGTGGCCACGCCCATCAAAACTTCTGTGGAATGGCTTGTGGTAACTGGTTTGGGTTGCTTTCGGGGAGCTGCGTGAAAAGTATGCCCAGAACTTGGCCAAAAAAAAAAAAAAAAAAAAGGAAAAGTGAAAACTTTTCAGTGTTGAGAAAATTCTGACATGGAAATCAACTTGACAGGCCGCGTGGGAGGAGGAAATGGGACCCAAAAAAGGTTGGGTTTGAAATGCGTAGAAAGAAGGGTGAGAGAGTCGGAGAGAGTGAGAGAGAGAGAGAGAGAGAGAGAGAGAGTTGCCTGATAACTTGCCTTAAATAAAAGAAAAATATGTTAATTTCAATTAATTGTTGGCGGGGCCCCCGAATACGCGTAGCTAAAAAAAGCAAATTGCCCCAAAGTTTTATTCACGCTTTTTGCGGGTGGGCGAACAAGTGGCAAGCGGCAAGTGGCGAATGGAAAGTGGAAAACTGGAACTTCATAATTTGCTGCCATTTGTCGCTGGGCCAAAACGGTTTTGTTGCAGTTAATAGCTGTTTGGCAAATTATTTAACACGAAACGTTTTGAGATTATCCGAAAAAGAGGCAACAACAACAACAACAACAACAGCAGCCTCGTGATAGCTCATTTGTGGACGGAGAAAGTGTGCGAGTGAACAGACTGCTAATGCTGTTCGCATTGCCCCAAAAAATATTTAAATGCAAAACATTGCGCCAGATATTTTCACAGGGAACATCTCAACACACGACTCAAGTGTAAGTAAAAGGCAAAGACTTCAACTTGCAGATGGCAAAAACTTTTTCCTTTGCGCCTTTTCATATTATTATTATTATTATTTCTTTTTTCCATTTTTAAAGCGACGTGCGCCACGTGGACACGTGTAAAGCACAACAGCAACAACAACGACAACAATTTGCTTTTCTTTTTTTATCAATGAAGAAATGTCAACAAAACAGAAAATTGGCCAAAAAATGTTGATTGTCGGGCGGGCACATTGGCAAATTGATTGCTTGGTTACATAAAAGTAGTTACAGCCTCCAGTCAATAATCACAAAAAAAAAAAAAAAAAATCAGGTGGCAACAAAGTTAAAGTAGGCCAAACAAATTTCAATTACAGTGGCCAAAAAGCAATTTATGTGCTCGAGTGAAACAAAAAACAATCCATCGAGTTAAAGCTGGATATATGCAAATAGGCAGCTTGATTTAGGCCTTTAAGGCCGCTCTCGACCGCATTTTGCAGTGGACTTAATCCCAGAAAGGATGCTGGACATGGACAATGTGAATGCGAGGCATACAACAGATTGAGGTTGCATTCGCACAAACAAAAGGAAACGAGCTCCCAAGAGCTGCCACTTCCGCAGTGTGGCATCCACACTTCAATCGATGCCAAGCTGTGGTTGCGGTTCTCTTAGTCTGCTCTCAGTTCTTTCTGTTCAGTTTCTTCTCGTTATCCTTGCTCTCCTTGTTGTCCTTGTTGCTGTCTGCCTGGCTGCTAGTGGAGCAGGTTAAGTGTGAAATTTTTGTGTCGCCATCGATTTGCGTATGCCACAAAAGGGCAGCCAAGCGAAACGTTGCGTTTCATTTGCGTTTCACAATTATCGAAACTGACTGCAGAGCACCCCAGACAAAGGCGTACGTATAGAAATGCTAAATTTACGATATGTTTGCATTATTTATAGCAAAAGGCGGCACACCGCTGACAATTGGCCTGACACTTTTGACACGCCATTAATGACGCTCTTCCTGCGCGCCTTCGACACCCATTTATCATCGAATGTATCCTGCGATTGCCCAGCGACAAATAATTTGAATGTATTAATCCGTTTTCATAGCAGTTTCATTAAACCTTTTGAATTTCATTAATATAACAGATAACAGAATTGTTAATTGAACTGCTCTACTAACTGGATTATATCCGGCGATTGGCTAATAAAAAATATTCAAGTCAGGTAAAATAAATTCGACTTCAACAATTCGTTTTGCTAAAAATTAACTAAACTATTATTGGAGAAAAATTAAATTACATAATTTAAAATATACTTGAATTGCATTTAATTGCAAATAATAAAAATTGATAAATTATTATGAAATACATTTTAATTATGAATGCATTTCAAATAAACTTTCGTTGCATATTTTACTATAGAAATGTTAAAAATTCAGAGTTATTATTATTATTTTAAAATGTTTTCAAACTAAAGTTACATGAAACGCAGGTATAAATTGTTATAAAATAAATGTTTATTATTAATGGCGTTGAAATAAATTTTAATTTTTTTTATATATACAAAATGTAAATAATTTCGAGTTAAAAAACCAAAATTAATAAAAGACACATTTCTACTATGAATGAAAAAAAAAAAAAACACAAATAAAAGACACGTCTCAGGAAATAATTATAAATGTGTTAAAAACAATTTTAAAATTGTGTTTCCATACGAAACACATACAAAGATGTAAAAATGAATAAATTGTCATTATTGAAATTTTATAAATCAAAATCTAATAAAAGGACTGTTTCGGCTCCGATTGAATTAAAAAAAACTTGAGCAACGTTTATTTGCCAAATAAATTACCAATATAGAATTTTTAGAGACGCTTCAATTATAAATGATTGAATTAAAAATATTCGTTATTATGATTTCTTTGCTAAATAAATGACCATTATAGAATTTCCTTAAACCGAAATCAAATAAAAGTTAAGTAATTTTTTGATACTAAACAGGAATGTAAACAATTTAGAATTAACTTCTGGATAAACTAGCATTATGGAATGTTCATAAGCCGATATTAAATAATTGTGCGAGCATTTGTTTGCTCTGCATAACTATTCCGAAGAAAGACAATTTCAGAGGCGGTTAGTGCAATTTATTATGGGGGGGAATCATCTTGCAGACAATTGCTGTGGCATGCCACGCAGTCTGCATCTATATTCTGAGTTGGCTTAGTTTCATGGCGCCATTGCCATTTTGTTATTCTTTCATTTCGTCGTTGCTGCTGCTATTTCCGCACACTTTACAGCTGTGCCTGAGAGTATGCAATGTGCCCTGGAACATTGTCGTGCTGTCGCCGAGTTAACCCGAAACACACAGAGCAGCAGCAACAGCATTGGTTGGCATCCCAGCTGCTGACCGACATTTCATTTTGTTTGCCTTATGAATTTCGTGTTTGTTATTTCCTAAGCATCGACAAGCACGCACTGGGAGAAGGGTATGACACGGGCTCTACCCTTTAAATATTCAAGAACATTTTTATTGGAATTGCACGAAACCTTTTTCGTTGCCACACACACACACACACAGCAGAGTTGATCGATTTTCGCGTATTTCACTTCCTTCCAATTACAGACAATTACTTATTCAAGTAGAGCATTTTTCACAAACTTTCCAGCAGCCTTTAAGCGGATAAAATGTAGAGAGAGAAAGGGAGAGTGGGAGAGATGGAGTGTGTTTGTGTATTGATGTGTGCGTGGCGCGTGTGTGTTTGTTTTTGACATCCTTGTTGAGCTGCCTCTCAAGACATTAGCCGCTGAAGGGACACATGGAGCAAGCATTTGCAATTATGACAGGCACGAGGCACGATTCAAGCTGCCAGTTGCCAGTTGCCAGTTGGCAACTAGGTGCTAAAGCTGAAGCTGAAGTTGAAGCTGAAGCTGAAGCAGCTGGGCTAGACAAGAAATTAGGCCATTTAACATGCGGCTGATAAAAATGATGGGAAAGAATAAACAACTCGAAATATGTTAACTGGTTGCGGCAATAAACGGAAACTGAATTGGAATTGGAATTGGAATTCTTTAACAAGCCAAAGAGCCTTCCATCTAGCCATCACTCTCACTCTGCCTCTGCCTCTGCCTCAGTCTCAGTCTCTTAGTTTGTCAGTCTGTTACCTGTTGCAGGGTCGCTAAATGGTTTGGCAAACAACAGCATCAATAATAACAAATGGAAAACGAATCGTCAGTTAGACGCCGTTTGGTAATTTGAAACTTGTTATACGCAAAGCGTTAATCAATTCCCTCGTCACTTTGCCTGTTTATGTAAAATATCAGGCAATAACAACACCAACAGCAACTCAACAAAAAAGAAAGAAACCAATTCACGAGGGCAACTGGAAGCTAAGCTAAACAAACAACAATTGTGCCTCAACTGAAATTTCCATCGAGTCGACTGCAATGCGGTTCAGTTGTGCCGCAATTTTCAACTCAATCGGTTCGAGCCCAATAAATATTTTGTCGTTTGTCGCATTTTTTTTTAAGTGTTTCCCAGTGTCCTTGCTGCCCAGGATTGCGAGACAAATAATGAATTTGGCAAGATGTCGGAATAGCTGAGAGCACAAAATCATAAATTCCAGAATTTCTATTTTGTGTATTTTTTATGAGTACAGCGGCTATGCCTCATCTAGTCAATTGCATTAGTTTGACGAAATCACCGAATTTCAATCCAAAACAAAACTAAAGTGCCTCGAAAGTGATCGAAACAATCTTAAGGACACGGATAAATTCCTTTTCAAGCTGTGTGAAAATTAAAAACTGTCTGACAACATTTTAAGACAACATTTCACAGAATTTTTCAACAAGAAAATCTCTCTCAAGTCTGCTTTAAATTAAATATTTTTGTTTGTCAACTAATAATATTTTTAATTTTAAAGTCCAACAGCCTATGAACTACATATGTATAAATATTGTTAACAATCAGCAGCATTTTAGTTTATTTATATTTTTGTTCGTTTTTTTTGGGGGGTTAATAATCTATAGCAGAATCTGTTTTTATTTGCTTAAGCTTTTATTTTTATATTTTTGTTACTTGTTTTTATGCATGCCTAATATTTTGTTGCACTTTTTTAACATATATTTTATTTGCTGATAATAATCTGAAGTTGTTTGATTTAATTCGAATATTTTTTTATTTATTTATGCATTGTATCCTAACTTTTGCTGTATTTTTCTTATATTTATTTTTAGTTGGTGTCTTTTACAGTAATAATTCATTTATTATTTAATTTTCATATTTTTTCAAAGTTGTTTTTTAATATTGCTGCGATTTACTAATATTTTTTTTTTTATTTGTAATAATAATCTATATCCACTTAATTTATTTTTTATATAAATTTAATATTTCTTTTAGCATTTTTAACCGCTAAATTTTCTCTTTAATTAATATATTAGTTAGCTTTGCTCAATAATTACATAACTTTATTATTTCTGCTAGCTTGTTTCATCAATGCTTTCCAAGCCTTTCATCAATTTCGAAATATTTATTTAATTTTACTATTTTTGTGTTGGCTTCTAAAGCCTTTTGCTGCTCAATTTCCTAATAATTGTTTGTGAGCATTTGCAGCAGCAGCTTATTTGTTTTCGTTCAACAAAATAATTGCCGACCATTGTGAATAATAATACAATGGAAGATGCAACATTTTAGTTTCATGACAAGTGGGGCTTAAGTTGCAAAAGCTGCGCTGCACATTTCAGTTAAATGAGAATTCTGTTTTAGTTGGCTTACTTTGTTCATCATGCATTTTTCTTGTGAATTCCTGGCAATTTCATTGCCCAGAAGCCACAATCGAGCATCATACGAATTCAATGGAAATTGTTAACAATTTGCTCATTTTTCTTTATTTTTTTGTTGTTGGTTGGTTGCGTAGTAATTGTGCTGCAAGTTGGTCGAAATTGTTGCAGCTCTTGGTGAATGGCAAACGCAACGCTTCAGTCGTTATCTGGGGGACCCAAGGAGCTCTCTGGGCCAACAATGAGCCGTAGTTTATTGTAATATCTATTGGCCAACAGGGAGTCGAAAGAGCCAAAGCCGAAGTCGAAGTTGTAATGCAATCAGCAGCAACAGGCGAAAAAAACATGCGGGCAGCACAGGCTGCTAACTTTTTCCATTAACGCACAAAGGCAGCAAGGCCAACAATGCCACACACACACACATGGACACACACACTTGCAGGAATACACACAAATGTGCATAAACTACGTCGTATATTTATGCGCTCTTTAGTTGTGTGTGAGCCGAGTGAAATAATGAGCTCTCCACTTCAAATGTACTTGCATTGAATTTTTCCACCCACACACACACTCGCACACTCATATTTGCAGTCAGCTGGCGTGTGTGTTAAATAGAACGCTTCATAAGTTGCTGCCGAAGTTAGTTCGAGCATACTTAGTTTGGTTAGCATGGAACGCCAGCAGAAAACAGAAAACAGAAGGCAGAAAACAATAACTCTACACTGCACAACAAATTGAGGTACTTGCAAATGCAAGGCAGAAAACAATAACTCTACACTGCACAACAAATTGAGGTACTTGCAAATGCTGCCTGCATTTTGAATAAATTCATAAATATATATATATATAATGCAAAGAAAATTTCAACACCTAAATTTACTTTGAAATACTATTTTTATTGCCAAACAAAAGACTTTAACTGGAGCAGAAAAATAAACTAAAACTTCATTGATGCCTAGAAAAAATTGATTTAAATATAACAAACAATTTAAAGCAATTTTAATTTTTTGTTTTATTTAAAGCGCTAGGAGGTTTACAAATAAGCTAAATCCTAAAGCGCTATATTTACACATTTTAAAATACAACTGCCTGCCATTGCAATGAATATAAAAAACAAGTTAAAAATAAATAAAATCAGAAAAAACTTTGCATTGATGCTAAAAACTTTAAATAAAGTTAAAAAAAATATACGAAAGCAAACACAAACATAAACATAAACATCATTTCTGCAGCTAAAAATCACTTGAATACACTATTTTTCTTTCATACATTTTTAAAGTGATTTCATTAAGTTGAATAATAAACAAAATCAAGCAGCCTTGTTTTTAAATATTTGATAGAACAAACAATAATTCAATCGTTTAGAACTATTTTTAGTCGGTCTTTTTAATGCATATAACAACAATTCGAAAGTGATGCTAAACGTTTGCAATTTAAAAATACAAAATAATAACGCTGCTATTTTTAAAAACTGTAAAATAAAACCTTTGCGAAAAGCGCAGCAAGAAAACTTTTGCCTTGTTACTTTTATGCACGTTCGTGGCAGCCATAATGCAAAACAAAAACACAAAAAAACGTAGCGAAGGAGGGCAACAAAAAAGGGAAAATAAATAAATAAACAGCAGCAAAAGTAGGCGGGTGAAGGCAACAAAGTCAAAGCCAACAATTAAGCGCATAAAATGAGGATAATCCGGCCGAAGGGGCAACATAGTGTGCGAGTGTGTGAGTGTGTGTACGTGAGTGTGTGTGTGTGTGTGTGGCAGACGGACGAAAAACAATTTCCATAAACATAAACAACAGTTTGAGCGTATAATCAAGTGGAAGAATGTCCTGTGGCAGGCCGCAATCTAATTGCAAATTATACGGCGCACAGTGTTGGCCAACTACACACACACACACAGACACACACACAGACAGCGAACGTTTGCCAACACTGGAAAAGTTTTCGCTGCCTTTCTATTTACTTTTTGTTGGTGCTCGTTAGTTTTGCAGTTTCTTGAGCATTATGCACATTTTAAACAGTTGCCAACGGACAGCAACATTTTGGGCATGGAAATAAAAAACACTTCAATAAATTGGGATAGCAGCGAAACTGGCAAAAGTTGCAATTTATGCGCAAATTGTTTGCCACTTGCTTCGCAGCTGCAGCTCCATTTTCGTTTTCGTTTAGCTTGCGATTTACAAGCGCCGCCTAAAAGCAGGCAACGTTTTATTTTCCAAGTGCTCAGCGGCCAATTAAAAGCGAAAACTGTGAATCAAACGCAAACATCAAGTACCATATCTATATGTATGTATATGGCTGGCTGATAAATGGAAAGCTGTCTAACAGCGTGTTGTAATTTTAATTTATGAGCATGCCTTTTAACAAGCGTGTCACACAAACTCTCAGCAGCGAACGTAGCGCTTGACAGCATTAATGTGCGGCGCACGAAAGTATGCAATATTAATTTTTCGCATTACAGGCGCAGGCAGTTATGAGTGTGTGTGTGTGCAATAATTATAATGAATAAATAAACGCACTCAAACACTGCTAACTGAATTGCGTACGCACTCGAATCAGAGCGACCTTCGCTCCCTTCTTCCACTCGAATGCCTGTTGACAGCTGCATTTCATGCATTTTGTAATTATTCGCGCAGTTCATTATGCTCTTTGGTAAAACCGCAGCTCAGCCAACTAACAAACCGACTGTCAGAGCTGTCAAGTAGTCTGCGGTGTCGAGTGACAGAATTTGCACTAGCAAAACTAATCAATTGTCCAACAATCGCAGCACAATAGCTATAAGTTCAATACTAATTTTGTGTAGCGAGCTCGAACAGACGATACGCTGTCTCCTCGGCCATATTTCAAGTTCTTCAGTAGCTTCGATTAATTTCGAATTTCTATACGAACTCGTGCCAAAAATACGCTAATTAATACTCTAAGAAATATTTAAAAATAATAGAAAAAATATGGTTAATTTACTCGTCATCGCAACGTTGGATTATAACTAAGATAAAACTCAAATTTCGGGTCCTCATTTAATAAGTGATAATCACTTAAATTTATATAATTTTGTCTGGAATGTCTTTTGTTTCTGCAATTAGATTGAGTTGCCGCAAAGCAGAAGAAAGAAAACATTTTCGATAAAAGAAATACAGAAAAGAAAACTAAAATTTCACTTACGACTTGAACTTCACATAAAATTAAACCCATTCTTAATTTCAAATAAATCATATATATTAATTAACCTGAAATCGTATTTCTACAAGACCGTCTCCAAGAGTGGAGTTTTATAACCATGGGCTCTTCTATCTTAGGGTAATTATTGGTACTATAGTTTGGAATTGAAAATAACTTCATCTGCGTAATGATTACAATAACATTTATAGCAAATTGGGAATATAAATACTTTATATCTTTTTTAATTATAGATATTATTGTGTTGGAAACACTAAACCAAGCTGCAGCATCCATTTTTAATGTGATGAGGATATAAAATACAGAAATTTCTCTGCTATGAAAACTCTCTCAATCATCATAAATTTTTGGGGGAAATTAAAGTGAGTCCGTCGATGCACTGTTTATGCGCTTTGAGCACTTAAAACAGCTGGCGAAACTGCAAAATGCACACAGAGAGTTCGGCTCCGGCCGCAGGGGGCAGAAGGGGCAATAAGAGTTTTGCGGACTGGACTTGTTGACGTTTGTTGCTAATTAAAGTTTGCTGGCTGCCACACACACACACACACACACAGTGACTTTTGCAGCGACTGTTGCAATTAATCTCGACATAAATTTGCACTTGCAACACAGGCAGCAACAGGCAGCCAAGAGCGAGAGAGAGAGATTGCGAGCGGTCGGCTATATACAGAATTGACCTTGCTCACTGTCTTTCGCTGTCTCGCTCTCGCTCGCTCAGTAGAAGTCTGTCTCGCTCTTTGGCTCGGACACAACTGTTGCAATGCTGACCCAATTTTTCACCTGGCTGATGAGCACAACGCCAATAAATTGCGGGCCGCTTATGGACAAGGGCCAAGCCATTTAATGGCCATGTCCGACAGTTTGGACTTTAATATTTTTACGTACTACATCAAAGTCGGAAGGTTCGAGTGATTAAATGAAATTTACGAGTACCGGCGACCCTCCCCAGGGGACTCCGAAGACTGTGTTTTTGCATAGGCGCTGTCAGAGATTGATGGGCGATGTTTTGTCTTGACGGCGCAACGCGCAATGCGAAGCGGAGCAGGACACGAAAATTTAACAAGAGCAACATCAACTACAGTTAAAGCCACCAGCAGCGGCAGCAGCCATAACAATAACAAGCTGATGTAATGAAGTGGTGTACGTGGCGAATGCGTAATATTCATATACTCAACAATGAGCACTAAGGGATGGGATAATGGCCGACCATCCAGGCCATCCACACACAGAGAGAGAGAGAGAGAGGGAGAGTGTGTTGCTGTGTGTGGCACGCTTTATGAGCAAAATGAGCAATCATTTGCGTTGCATATATGCAATTAAGTGGTTAGATGCGGAAATCGCGACGCCGAGGCTGACGATGACGATGAGGCCCGTAATTAAACACAGGCACTTCCCATGAACGAGGAGCTGTTAAAACAGCTAGTTAATAACTCTGAAATGGCAGCTGGCGTTTTCGAGCGTTTTCCGCGCGAAAGCGCAGACGAGAACACGGCGGCGACAATTATGCAGTCGATGGCATCGCATTCGTATGGACTGCAAATAAATGTGACGCGTTGATGGGCCAAACAACAAATGACAGGTCTACCCAGAGAGAGCGAAACACGCCACCGTTGACAAACTGTGTGTGCGAGTGTCTGAGTGTGTAAGTGTGTGAGCTGTGGGAGTTGTTGCTCCCCAGTCTGGATCTGAGTCGGAGTCTGAGTTGTGGCAAGCGAGAAGCTGAGCGCCGAGGGACGCCATAGACGACCCTCATGTTTACGAGCTGCAATGGCGACGCGATGACAGCTGACAGTGCCACCGCCTTCACCACCGCCTTCGCCACCGCCATCGTCACCGCCTTCGCAACCGCTTGACTGCTCCCGAGACTGGGCTTTGCTTCTTTTACACTCACGTCAAGCTGCGTCCCTATAAATCGATCATTGACAAGGAGCCAGCCACAAAGTAGCAGCTTGCTCAGAAATTCATGCAAGCCTCTGGAAATTGCCATAGATATCTATCTGGGATTATGGATTATATATATATATTTTTATTTTATTATATATTGTTTGAGAATGTTCTAATATTTTGCATTGCCTGGATAATTGCTATTGATTATGTTATTGAAAATGTATATTTTGCTTTTGTTAGATATTTTCCAGTTGATTATATTTAATTTAATTTAATATGTTACATATCATAGTTTGTATTTTATTTGTTTTAATTTATTTTATATTTTTTATTTGTCACATATGTATATTTTAATTCATTTGATTGCACATATATTTATATTTTTTCAATTTGTTACGTATATTTTGATTGATCATGTAAATTATAATTGAATGTATATTTCCAAAATTATATGTTACATATATTTTATGGTATTTTTTTTTTAATTCGTAGCATATATTTTATTGTATTATTTCCAATTAAATTGTAAGTAAATTTTTATGTTAATTGTATTTACATTTTTCATGCTAGGCATATATTTTATTTGAAACTATTTTTTAAATTTGCATTTTATCGTAGATTTTCATATGTTTCATATATTTTATTTTATATATTAATTGACTATATATTAAGTTATAGTAAATTTTCAACAAATTACTTATATTTTTTGATTTTTGCATAATTATTTAAAATTTGTATACATTTTTTATATTTTGTTTTATTATTAATTTATAATTTTCAAATTATACTTGACACATATGAAAATTATACATTACCATATGTATATGTACAATAGATGAAAGTGTTAATGCATTTTTATTTATTATATATGTTTAAACTTCCTATATATTATTATTATCATTTGCTGAATTTATGAATTCATAATACATACTTTAATTTGTTGCATCTTTCTTGTTCAGACAGAAACTATTTTAATATTCCCACATATATTGAATTTTGTTTTTTTAGTGCATTCAACATTCGTTAAGCTTCTGCATTCGTATAAATTGTTGTATATTTTTTATGCCATGATGCATATACATCTACATATCTTAAAAAAAGACTGTACGAAGATGCAGCAAGCATTTTCGTTTTAACTCAAGGATGTAAGTGTATGCATGTGTGTGTGTGTGAGTGTGAGTGTGTGTGTGGGTGTTGGGGTTCGTTTTTATGAGCCAACAGACATTTTATTGCATGTGCTGGGCAGCGCACTGTCTGAGGTTATTAAAGTTTCAACATTGGTGTCAAGTCTCATTGCCTGCGGCTGCTGCTGATGATGCCAACGAGATGGCAATGTGTCTCCCTCTCCCTCTAACTCTCTCTCTGTGTGTCTCTGTCCCTCTGTGAGTGTGTGTGTATGTGTGGGTGTAAGTGTATGATTTATTTTATTGCTGAAAAGTGCAATCATAAAACGTTCAAGGCCCCCGTGCAGTGCAGCGATAAGCAACGGCAACGGCAACGGATAAAGTTGGGGACGAGGACGACTGCATTAAAGCTGGCACTTATGTGGCATACTTTTAGGCGCATTGGCCTCCGCTCGACACTCAAATGGCATATCTGAATATTGGCATTTTTGTGACAAGCAAATGAAACAAGCTGAAAAAACGACTGCGAAATCGCCTTGCAAGCAGGCAAAACAATTTGAGCCACCAATCGACCAACTAAAAGCCCATAAAAGCTTATTGAAACAAATCAAAAACAACAGCAACAATGACAACAAGCACTCAAAATGTGAAAGAAAGCAACCCAAATAGATAAATTTTACACTCGAAAATAAATGGGGGCTGCTTTGGGGCAGACGCAAACAGACGGACGGATGGACGGATGGACGGACGGACGGACGGACGCTCTAATAAAGTTGTAGACCCTCAAATCCGAGCATTAGAAACGAAGGACTCCTCAACAATCCACGCAGACAATAAATGCTAAAATACTGCTGAAGTTGAGGGCGGGGCGGGGGGCAAAGGTCACAGCTCGACTTCTCTCGCAAAACATTTGGCAAATAAATGCAATTGTTTCCCTGTGACAGACACGCAACGTAACAGTTTTTATGTTTGTTTTCATATTACAAGTACACGACTATTTTCCTTCTTTCTTCTTTTTTGTTTTTGTGGAGCACATCAAGTTGAGCTGAGATTTTATTTGGCGTTGATTGATTCAAAAGCACTTTAAGCGATCCAATTAAATGGCGTTTTACTTGCGCTGCAGTCTCCAACTGAACTCGAAGTTAGTTTAAAATTTTACCATGAGATTTCATTGATAAATCATTTTTGAAACTTATTTCACAATTGTAAGTTATGAATCATATGTAATAAAATATTCAATTGTTTCCAAATTTAATTAAAAGAGATATTTTGCATAACAGTTAAGCTTGTGACTTATTTCCCAATTGTTTAATATTATGTTCAATATATTAGTTTATAATGCATATCTATACAAAGCACAGAAATCGGATTTAATTGAATAAGAATTTTTGTTTAGCTGACATATTTCACAATTTTAAAAAACGAATCATAAATGTTAAATGTTATTTTTGTTATTAACGAATCAAAGGTGTTATAAATAATAAGTTCGCATATTTTCATTCTTTCTTTTTTATGTTTGCTGCAAAGACTTAAATCAAAATCATTGAATAAAGAAATAAATTTTCTTTTTTGCAGATTTTATAAAACTAATATTATTGTTAACAGATTTTTGTTTCCTTTCGTTCTTTGCTTCGGCGTACGAGCAAAGAAAAAGGAAAATCAAATAAACATTGAACATGTATAAACTAATATTATTGTTTGAAAATTTTCTTTTTCTCCTGAATTTTTTGTGAGTTCAAATCAATCATTTGTGCATTGAATATGTATAATATAAATTGATTTTGGATAGCAGAATCGTTTGCAAATGCAAAAAAGTATAGTAACTGGCATTATGTTTAATAATAGTTTTTAGTAATAGTTCACTTCAATTATGTCGACAAAAAAAATAAAAAAAAATGTCAGAAACAATGCTTGAAATAATTAGATTAAGTGCCAGATTTCTAATTTCTAATCTATTCATTTGGGGTAGCTAAGTTTATTTATGTTCAGCGACTGGTATTATGTTTAATAATATTGTTAAGTAATAATTCACTGCAACTATGTTGAATATAATGAAAATAAGTCTCAGATCTTTTGTATCTCCCACATTGAACATGTATAACATTAATCTTAAGACGTTGCAAGCCACAATAATAATTTTCAATAATAATTCGCATAAATTATGTCTTCAGCAAAAGAGCACAAGAAAAAAAAAATCAAAAATAATGCTCGACATAATGGCATTAAATCCCAAAAAGGCGGCGAATGTTCGCTGGCCATTGGAGAGCAATAGATTTTAATAATGTTGTTGAACTTTTTAGCGATTGAGTTGAAGAAGCAGAAGCTTAGCTTGTGGCTCCTTAACAAGTCGCAACCCTTTTGGCGCACAAGGGCCAACTAAATAAATGGCAAATGGAACAGAATCAAAATACCAAAAACCGAGAAAGAACAAAGCCAGAGAGAGGGAGATTTGCATTGTGTGTGTGTGTGTGTGTGTGTGTGTGAGTATCTGTGTGTTAAATTGAATTGAAAATTGAGTGTAGCAGTTTTATGATGTTGCTTTGTATTATAAATCAACAGAGAAAAAGACACGCGTAATTTGTGCTGTTGTTGTTGTTGTTGTTGCTGTTGCTTTTGCTGTCGTTATGTGTCTGATAAAGATATAAGAGCCACAACAAGAGTCAGCCACAAAGCAGGCAAAGCAAATGTGAAATGTGAAAAGCCAATGTCATAGTAGAAGACTGTTGATGCTGATGTTGTGGGTAAGCAAATGCAAATATTTGCTGGAAAATAACCCGTAAGTAAATATGAAAATGGAAGCGACAACGTCTCTCTCTCTCTGTCTGTGTGTTTGTGTGTGCGAGTGTGTGTGTGTGTGTGTCAACAAAGGACATTGCATGGAAGACGGCAGCTGGTGACAAAAGTGGTCATTGTTGCTGTTGTTGTTGTTACAGCAGCCGACACTTTGCATGCTGAATGTGGCAACCGGAAACCGGATAGGGGCATAACGGAAATGTATGCCAGACGATGTAACTGTAACTGTAACTGTAACTGTTACTGTAACGGAAATCTGTTATAGATGCGCCCAAAGCCAGACTAAGCGAATTCTAATTAGCTATATAAACAAATAAAACTTTAACAATTACCCAAACAGCCACCTCATTCTCTCCCGCTCTCTCTCCCGCAATCTGTCATCTAATGATGATGACGATGATGACATTGATGATGATGATGATGATGATGGGGCCAGCTGACTTTGATACTTGCCTCACTTTTATTACTCTCGTCGTTGTTGACTGAAGCCTAAGTAAATAAGCTGCTCTCCTCCCGCTTCTCTGTGTTTGTTTTACTTTTTCTCTTCTCTCTTTTTTTTCTGGTGTAGATTTTGGTTTTTTGGGATTTGTGCGAGAGGTCAAGCGTTGTAATTACAATTTGCAGAGTTTCGTTGCGGCTCTTACACCCTATAGACATTTTACCGACGGCCATGCCAGACTTCCGCTTTGCCTGGCTTCTTGCATTGCAGCTCATTTTAACACTCTTTAATTGATTTATTTTGTCTTGCAATTTTTTAAATAATTGCCGAAATAATTGTTCTTAGTCGTTCATGGCCGCTCAGCGATTTGATTGCGGTTGGTTTTAATGCGGCAATTAAATAATGACAGCTCCAATAACGGAGACATTAAAGTCCATATGATATTTTAACCGAATTAATGGCATCAAAAATCACTTAAATTATCATTAGCGCTCAATGGCAGCAATGTTAATTGAATACTGTATCAATATTTGTACAATCATCTCATTTGTCTGCCGATTATGAGAGACAATAGACGTGTGCTTCGAGTGCTGACATTGCTCGCCACTCTCCAGCTGAGCAAGCAGGTGAGTTTTCTATTTAGAAAGAATCGCGTTAAGAGCGTAGCTTATGGCAATGGCAATTGTGCAACGCAAAATGCTAAAAGTTTCAATGTATTTTTTAGAATTTATATGCAACGACATGATGTTGAAATTTCTAACAAAAAAAGCGGATTTTCATGCATCAAACTAGATAGCAAATTCTCAACATAAATTCTAACTAACTTAATGTTTTTTGTTTAGAGTTTTTCAGTTCATACGAAATACAAAGAAAATTCTATAAAATTTGTATCCATTTAATTATAATAGAAATTTTTCGAAATTATGCCAAGAGATTTAATGCTTTTGTTTCAAATTGTCTGCAATAAATTAAATAAACAATTCTTCAGAAAAATGTGAAAAAGGGAAAGTTCCCCAAAATTATATTAAATATTCTCCAATTAAATGCTAAAAGTACTAATTAAATTCTTATCCATCATAATTTTGTAGCAAATTATGAAGTTGCTAATAGGGTAAATTTTGTACAATATTGTTCATCAAAACTTTATAGAAAATTATCAAAAAATGCTGAAAGTCGCAGGAAATTCTTATCCATTAAAATATGTTTATATTTAATAGTTAATTAAAGCAAATTCTAGTAAACAGATAGTAATGTCAACACAAAGTAGAGTAAAAAATCGTTTCTGATTTTGTCTACTTATATATTTTTATAGTAACAAATACTAATCAACTTTTAGCGATTTGCAATAACGAAAATATGTGTTTATCTCCGCAGTATTGCTATCTCATGAAGCCCCTGAACTTCTCGCTGTGGGACACGCCCAACTACGGGCTGGTGATGAAGCTGCACGAGCGGAACAACTCGCTGTCGTCGGTGACGACGGTGCGCAAGGAGGTGGCAATACCGATGTGGCATCTGGTGCTGTTGCAACATCCCAGCAAGCGGCGCAACAACAACCGCGTCGAGCTGCCGCGCACTCTCTACAACTCGTCGGTGAAAACCTGCGAGTTCTGGAAATATATTCGACGCGTCAACGCCTGGCATAATGCCGCCAAACTGATGCTCTCGGGCGCGGGCAGCAACATGAGCTTGGCCTGCCCCCTAAAGCCGGGCGTTTACACGATGAACGTGATCCAGATGCCGCCGGACACGACCATCCTGAAGTTCATGTATCAGCCGAACACGATTTATTCGATACACGGCACTGTTTACTCCCTGAATCCCAAGGACAGCAAGATTCGGCATCCGATCTGTCACTACGAGGTCAACACGACCATTCACAAGACTTGCTAGCAACACAAAACACCCGATGTCCAATTCCAGCTATGTTAGGGTGTTTTTTGAAAGTCCGACGATAAATGCGCAATTTCTTGTGCTTCTTTGTGTTTTTGTTTTTTTTTTTTTCTTGTCTCATTTTTTTTTAGTAATTTCTAAAGCTGCAATTAAAATGCGGACAGCGTAAAAATAAAATGCAACGTCTAATTGTCAGTGTGTTGAAGTGGGCGGTCGAGACTGAGTGGGCAAGTGGGCGTGGCGAGGCGGGACGGAGCAGAGCTGCAGGTGCGGCCCACACAGCATGTGCGTGTCACACGTCAGCAAAAGATTTTTTAATTAAGTGCGAAATAAAACGGAAGAGTGCACAAAAGTGCCCAGCACACAAAAACACAAAGCAAATGTTCAAAATGCTAAAACAAAACAAATCAGAATTCTTCAAATGAAAGCACAATGCAACAACAAAACGCTGAAATGTTTTCAGTCTTGCAGTAATTTTTTTTGGACAGACTGTAAAATGAATTTATTAATTGAGAGCAGAGCAAATGTCTTTATTTTTAAAACAAACCATAGTTCTTGAAATAAAAGTAAAAAAAAACCATATTTAACAGACTGTAAAGTGAATTTATTTATTGAGACAAAACTCAAAGCAAATCTTAACTTGAAACAAATCAGAATTCTTCAAACGAAAGCACAATGTAACAACAATAGTTTTAGAAAAAATATATTAGACAGACTGTAAATTGAATTTATTAATTGGGAAATTTAGACAAAACCCCCAAATGTTAAAAATGCTATAACAAATCGGAATTCTTCAAATGAATGTTTAGTAAAAACAGATTACAAAGTGAATTTAATAACTGACTCAATTAGACAGAAAAACAGACCAAATGTTAAAAACAGAAGTCTAGAAAAAAATAAATTAAACAGACTGTAAAGTGAATTTATTAATTGAGAAAATAATACAAAACCTCAGAGAAAATGTAAAAACTGTTAAAACAAATCGGAATCCTTCTAATGAATATTTAGAAAAAACATTTTAGGCAGATTGCAAAGTGAATTTATTAATCGACTAAATTATACTGAAACACTGAGCAAATGTTTAAAATTAATGTCTAGAAAAAACCTTTAAGACAGACTATAAAGTGAATTTATTAATTGAGAAAATTAGACAGAAACATAGAGACAATATTTAAAATTCAAGTCTAGAAAAAACATATTAAACAGACTGTGAGGTATATTTATTAATTGAGAAAATTAAATAAAACCTTAAAGAAAATGTAAAAAATGCTAAAACAAATGAATGTTTAGAAAAAACATTTTGCAAATTTCTATAAATTTTTTTTGCGGAAAAAACATTTCGCCTGCTGAGCGGTGTAAAAATGTGGCATAATTAATGCGCTTTGCAGCGCATTTTGATGCTCGCCACTAATTGAGCTTAAAATTGCAACGCAATTGAAATCTAATGAAAATTGTGTAATTACTGCAACGTTTTTTATGGTAATTACGGCAAAAGGTTAAGCACGAGCTTAAATTAATAATCAATTGAAAGCGGCCGAATTTTGTGTTTTTTATTTAATACGATTACGGAATGCAGCATAATAACATCAAATTAACTAAATCCTATTAAACAATAACAACAAACGCGTAGTAATTTTGCAGCTTATATTGTAATTGTAATTGAAAGTTGTTAACGAAAACAAACAGCTATACTATATATATTGCTATATAAGGATAAAAGTGGAGCACGAATAAATTACTGAAATTCTAAGTTGCAACATGCAACAAGCTCTCTGGTCTGCTCTGCTCTGCTCTGCTCTGGACACACCTAATTGCCGCAATCATATTTTATGCAGCATTTGCATTTGCATTTCTATTTGCCGTTCGTTGCATGCAACAAACTGATGCACGCAAATGCGTGAACTGTTTTGCATAAAAATATACTCGTATATGTGCATACATATATGCTTTACTTGGATTTTGGGGCAATAAAACTCAAGAAACGAAGCCAAGTTGGAATTGGGTTAAAAATAAAGAAGCCGCTTTGGGGCATGTTGCACACGCACCGTCAAAGTCAAAGTCAAAGCCAAATCCACATCCAGATCCAGATCCAGATCCAGAGCTCAAGACAAAGCCAAAGCCAAAGACAAAGACAAAGCGAATTCCCCAAGGCGCAAAACTGAAAGGTTGCCCAAAAAGTTGTGTGTGGCAGCGACTTTAAAGGATGTGTGTGTGTGTGTAAATGTGCGTTGCAGGGTTGGGCCCGAAGCGTGGCACGGCAATTGGCATAAAATATGCGCCGCTTGCATGCCACAGACTTGTTATTAAAACATAAAATTTGCATGCAGGCCGCAAAAACAACAACAGTAGCGAAAAAAAAAGATCCCCATTGCCACGCCCATTTGCGGCACGTCAAGACATAAATACGTGCCCACAATACGGCGGACTACGTGCAACCGAGTATATAAATATATTTCACTGTGTACATAAATATATAAATATATATATATATATATATATATGTGTGTATAGTCAGGTGGTATCAATGTAAGTGAACTTGCCACATTTTTGACTGCTGAATTATGCACAGCGCAACAGCAGCAGCAACAACAATCAAAAGCCAAAGAAAAAAGGGCATTAGCTTTGAATTCGTCGGTTATTTACGGCGCCTGCCACACGCTGTGGCAAGCAGCTTCTTCACCCTCTTAGCACATCTTGTGGCAATTGTGTTAAGCTCTCTGGGTGTATGTGTGCATACAATAAAGCGTGTTGCCAATACTAAAATCCACTCTTTGATTGCTTGCCACTCGCCTTTGGCCAATATCGCGCGCTGCCATGGCAACAAGCTGCGGCCTGCAGCCACAACTGCCTGCCAAGTGGCATGCAACATGCGAGCAGCCAGCTGCAATGTCGCATTGTAATGTTGCAGCACAAATTGCGGCGGCTAATCCTGATTCATCGTTGCACTGACCCAACAGATCTGCCACACAGATATCTCATTTACCTCATTTTTATATTACTTTCCTCGCACCTAAATAAATTAATATTTGTTTATTCCGAAAGAAACAAATTATTATAACTTTCAGATTGAATTTTGCAATTTCACCATGATTTGCAGATTTATAATTCATATTTGTCTGATCAACAATCAGTTATTAATTTTAAAGTATTTATCCAATATTCAATATAAAATAATGATTTAAATTAAAGTCAGTTTCTTTACAAATAGACTGGCAAAATAATAATAATTAATTTTCTCGGCTTCCCACCAAAAATAATTACTATTAAGTTAATCTTAAAGAAACAAATCATTGGAACTTTCAGATTGAATTTTTGCAATTTCATCATGACTTGCAGATTTATAATTTGCATTTTCCCGATCAACAAATAATTATTTTGGAGTTCATCACGAATTAATGATTATTATTTGAGTCAGTTTCTTTACAAATTAGCTGACAAAAACATAATTATTGTTTTTTTTTTTAAATGTCAATCGAAAAATACTTTAAAACTTTTTTGATAAAATTTGCACTAATAATATTGGCAATTAATTATGCTTAAATTATTTATTATGCACAGTGGCCGTTTTTGTGTTGTTGCAACTTTTGAGTGTAAAGTATATTGTATTTTTTGCTGAGCTGAAATCCGCTTGAGCTACTTAAATTGGCTGCACAGTCAGCTGCAGTTGCGGCCGAAGAAGGACTTTACTTTACGATGATGACGCAGTTTGAGCAGACAAAAAAAAGAAAAAACAAGATAAAAAACAGAAGCGAAGGCGGAAAAAATAACGGTTGAGCATACGCCTTCGCGTTCGCCTAAAAGCATGCAGCACATTTTTTACACTCCCATGCGCTTATTTTTAATTATCCTGCGATATCCACGAATAAGAATTGCAGACCGCAACAGCAGCAAAAAAATGTGAAATGAAAGAGAAAAAAAAGGGGGAAATGGAAATCATAAAAAGCCGCAGCTCAAATAAAATCTAGAATACAAACACACACACACAACAAATGTCTGAGTGACCTGCAAAATGAACACATAAATCAGGATCAGAGAGAGAAATCGCATTAATGACTTAGCAAATGCATAATTCTGGAGATAAAGCCTAGCTCCCCTTATTCCATATGAATAATAGCATATGAATAAATATGAGACGCGTTGACATTTAAACGGATTCCGGGTAAATGCACTAAAATGCAACACAAATATTAACAATTCTCCGAACTCATGGTTGCTTATTGCATTTCATCATTTATCTCATTTGCAAAACATTAAAACACATTGGCCAATGATGCCATCAAATAGCTTGCGACTCTAATTGAAGTGAAATAATTGTTGCATTTATATGCTTTGCAAATTTCCCTAGCATCATGTCATTGTGCATGCAAATGGAAATGGAAATGTGGAAATCGAAATGAAAAATGAAAAATGAATATGAACAGTGCCCATTTGTCGCTCATTTTATGTTTTTTAATTTGCAATGTGAACATGACAGCGCATGTCATTGAATGTGACATATTGAATATTGGTTTTATTCAGGCGCAACCGAATCAAAAGTAACAACAAGAAAAACACAGCAAACACAAATCAAGCTACACATGATGTTTAAAATGAGACAAGTTCACAAATTTATAATTGCACACATTTTTAACTCAAATTAATGCAGCCGGAAAAATTAAAATTTGTTGTTTATGTTATTAAGACAAGTCCAACAAATTCATTGTGATTTATTATTGAAATTATATGAGTAATAAAATAGATTAATACAAATTCAAGTCTCAAAATTGTTAATAGAAATATTAAATAAATTAAGAAATGTGAATATATTGAAATAAATCAAGTTAATAATATGACTAAAGAAACATGTTCATAAATTTAATTCAATAATTGCAGCCGGAAAAATCAAAATTTGTTGTTTATGTAATTAATACAAGTCCAACTGTGTTGCTGATTTATTAGTTTAGTTAAATGAATAATAAAATAGATTAATACAAACTCAAGTCTTGAAATTGTTAATAGAAATATTAAATAAATTAAGGAATATGAATATATTGAAATAAATCAAGTTAATAATATGACTAAAGAGACATGTTAATAAATTTAATTCAATAATTGCAGCCGGAAAATCAAAATTTATCTTGTATGTTGTTAAGACAAGTCCAGCAAACCGATTGTGTTGCTGATTTATTATTTGAATATATTATATTATGGAAACTGAAGAATATGAATTGTAAAAATAAATTAAGTTAGTGATATGACAAATGTCGTATGTTCACAAATTTATAATTGCACACATTTGTAGTTCGAATGCAGCCGGAATCTTTATTCATAATTATCATTAGTTTTTCGAGTTCGAGTTAAATAAATAATATAAAGTAATAATAGAAATATTAAGGCAGTGGCAAAAAGGCTGCAAAATTGTAACGTAGATTTGTTTGTTTTGGTTTTTTGCAGATGTTGTTGATGTGCAACAACTGTCATTAAAAGCTAACAAACGCCACTAATATCTAACGTCTGTAATTTTTCACCCACACATAAGTCACCCAAGGGGGGAGGGTAGGGGAAGTAACGCCCATGACAAATACGCCCAAAGGCAGCCATTACATTTAATTTCCCTATGGCATATTTTATGCCAGCCATCCGCAGCTTAACCCTTTGCCAACTGCTCTCACTTCGTCGCTGTCCAGAACAGTTACTCACACACACACACCACACACACACACACACACACACACACATACTAGCACACTCAGTCTTCAATACACCCGCTTCATATGTACAATTTGAGTGTCATTAGGCGCTGCTGGAAAATTAAATGCACATTAAACATTTACGAGCGATATTATGCAGATGACGTTTTGAAAGCATGCCAAAATGATATTCTGGCCAAGATTTTTCTACAACTCCGCCCCACAAAGCAGCAACATTCTAATGACAACCAAATGTGGCCTGATAATTGAACGTTTTGGGCCTCAAACTTCTTCTACGAGCTTCTGGCTGCCACTTAACTGCTGTTCAGTTGCTTATCTTTACTCACACTTCACCTTTTTGTGCACCTTTTTGTCGGGGTTTGCATAATGACGAGCCCACGTGCTTGGCCTCCTCAAATGCTGTCCAGGTGTGTGTGCTCTGTTTTCATATTGTATTGTATTTATTTATTTATTTACTTTCTTTTTTATTTTTTTTTTTTTTTTTGGTAGCCTCTTTTCCTGGTAATTAGAGTTTCATGTTTCGCAGCCAAACAACAAACGGAAGTCGCTCGCAGGCGTTGGCAACAATAACGACGCAACGGAACGGAAGGGAGACCGGGAAGGCAACGTGCTGCTTAATTACAGGCCATTACCAAATATCACACATACGCCATGTGGCCAGCGGCAGCAAAAGCAAACGAAATCCCAGCTAAGCTAAATCACAATAAAGCACCCAGACAAACACACACACACACACACAAAAGCCCTAAAACCGCAGTTCAAACACACTTCGCCATGGCCAAAAAGGCTGCGCAAAGACAAGTATTAAATAAATGGAGAGAATATAGTTTTATAATATTTGCTATTTAGGAATAAATATATATAGAGGCCAAGGTCAACAGCAACTAAATTTCAGAGAATTTTATCTTAATTTTTCTATTTACAAATAGAACAAAATAACCTCAAAAATAGCGAAGTATTAAATAAATACAAAAATTAAAGTCGTGTAACAGAAAGCATAAAAATAACAACTTCAAAAATCAAGTTGCCCTAAAGCCAACAGCAAACAAATAAATTGAGACGCACACAGCAAAAAGGCACAGGTCAAAGAGAAATACTAAATAAATGGCCAAAACATCGTTGTATATTAATATATATATTTATTTGCTGCAGCAACAAATTGAAAAAAAAAAAACAAAAAAATGTGAATCCAAAAATCAAGACAACTACAAAAAGGTTTTGCCCTCTGGCGTATGCAATAAAATCCAAATACTTGTACGTTTAAATGAAATGCAGTGAAAAGTTCTTTTGACATTTCATTTAGCTTTTCAATAAATGCGTCGAAAAATGTTTGCAGCAATTTGAACAGCCTTTCAATAATGTACAATTTGATTGAATGCGACGAGCAAATATTTATTAGCTTTTTCACTGCTCTCGATTTGTTTGCCATGCACAATTTGATGTGATTGCACTCACTTGGCTGCGAGAGCTGGGATCAATGACACAGACACGTCTGCCTGCCTAATGGAAGTGCTTCTCGAGCTTTATACTTATCCATATTAAAAATTTATGCACACACACATATAGTATGTACATATACTATATATCGCGTCGATAACCCAAATAACAGCTCGAGGCAAATGCAATTTAATAGCGAACAGTGGCCACTGCAACGAGTCACGGCAATATTCAAATTACACAACATAAACTGAGAGACAGAGAACGGAAGAGCGGGGAGCAGAGAGAGAGTCCTGTGGATCCTTCGTTGCCTTCCGACTCGGAGCTGGACTCGGTTTAATGGCATGCCAGAAACCGGCACGAAATAATTGTTTTCCGTTGAGCAATAATTTTCTATACCTGTAGCCAAAGTCCCTTGGCATTTGCCCCGCTCCATTGCTCAGCCATAAAGGTGTCGAGTGCCCGAGCCGAGGCGAACTCTGCTATAGAGTCTTCAATCCAGTGGACAGTGGGGATGTTGCACAGCAAATTGAGTTAAGTGTAAAAAGTGCCAAGCCCAGGTGGAGCAGGTGCCTCGCTGCCCTGGGGGGCGTATGTGTAATATTTTGTGGTGCCCCTCTAATAGCTGATTAGCTTTTTAGCTGGCAGTGATATACGCTGCAGACCCCTCAACCAAAAGCCGGCAAACGAGCTGCACTGATTGCCAATCAGTTGGCCACACTCCAGACTCTCTCTCTCTCAACTTGCAGCCGCAAATTCATTCATTAGCTGAGACAGCGTTCTTGCGGCTCTTAGTCGCTCGGTTAGTTGTGCAATTTGTTTTGCTTCATTCAATTGCGCATAAGTCTCGGTCAGCTAATGAGTGTGGCAAGTGATATTGACGAGACAACGCTGCACTTAGCAGCAAGAACCAAAAAACAACAACAGCACTTTAATCTCTTCAAATGCAATTTCTGCTGGAATTGCAGAAAAATTCTATTCACACAATGAGCAAATTCCAAATGTTCTCTCAAGTCTTTTTAAAATGCATTTTGCTTAAAGCTTATCCAAAATTCCAAGAAAAATTCATCTCGCAAAACTGTTTTGTCACAATTAAAAAATTGTTGAAATTGCAAAAATATGAATGCTAGATGCAGAAAACGGAAACGAGGAAATACAAATTTCAAATGTTTCTTTTTTATGACTCTCATAGTTTTGTTGATTTTTGATATACAAAATGTGTGAAAATTCCCATATGTTAAATTTGTTCAAAAAACTTAATGCTAGACAATGAAAAATCTAACGTTATTTATTTAGCATTAGCTTTATAAGTATAAATTCGAATTATTAAATGCAAAGAAAATCAAATTTCAAATGTTTTTTCATTTTTAAAAACAATTTTAATTCCAAGAAAAAATCTGCTATAGTAATTAATTTGTCATAAATACAAAACTGTGGAAATTGCAAAGCAGAAAAACCAAACGTCATTTATTTAATCAGTATTACTAATATTGGTGTGAGTGTTTTGTTTTGAACAAAAGCTAAATTTAAAATAGGTTAGAAATACAATTTGCTTTAATAAGAATGCAGCTATCGAGAAACGTTTGAAAAATTAAAATTCCCCAAAAAAATAAATAACAAACGTGTAATTTCGTGCATTGAAATTGATTCTGCTATGAAAAGTAGTTTGTCACAAATAAAAAACTGTTGAAATTCCAAATATATTTATGCTTGACACAGAAAACCAAAAGTCATTTATTTAGTATTAGTATTATTAATACAAGAAGAAGTAAAATTTTTTTTAGAAACGCAATTTGCACAATTCCAAGAAAAATGCATTTATTGAAAAACGTTTCAAAAATATGTATTTGACATAAACAAAATCTTGTGCAATTTTCGTGCATTGAAATTGACGAACATTACGCGTATTTATGTTGTTTGGTAAATGAAGCAAACAGTGTGGAAACAACAATGGCCGGCGAGCAAATAACATTTATGTGCTGCTCATCGAGTGAAAGCGATATCCTGCGTTATTGTTGGCTTTCATTTGGCATCGTTAGAGTGGTCAGGGGGAAAGTGGCACTAACAGTTTACATTGTTGCCTTGCCTGCCTCATTTGTGATAATTTTATAGATCCTGTAAACTAAAGCACCAAATGATGGCCCGTTTTGTGTGCGCTACAAATGGCAACAAACGAGAAACGAGAAACGAGAACCAAGAAGCAAGCAGGCCAAGCTACAACAATGGGGGAAAAGTGCACAGTCCACGCCCATGTCAACCACGCCCCCTTTCTACCTTCCCTTTCTAGCGTATCCACCGCATCAGCAGCCATTATTCTCATCAATCTGCCACAATGTAATGCAGTGCAAAGTGGCAGAGAAGAGAAGAGAAAAAGAAAAACTTTCGCTTTGCGTTTTCAAAATGTTTGTTCGCGTTTTCGCTTCCTTTTGTTGTCCGCATCGTTTACCTGCTGTAAATAACTTGTTGTCGTTGTCGTTGTTGTTGTTGTCTTTAAACATTTCCAGTTTATATGTGAGAAGTGCAAGTGCAAACTTTGACTAACTGACAGAGCAAAACCATTAATGGAACAGATACTAACTGCATAAGTAGGGATTGCATATTCTTTTTGATAAAACCATTTTCACTATAACGACGAGTTTTAGACTACTTATAAACTACTTCTCTATTTTCAAAGTTAAATTTCGAAATTGTATAGCTTTAACTAAGAATATAAGTGAAACAAAGTATTAAAAATTCTATTAGAAAATTATAAATATAACTGACATTTTAGGAAGTACTTTCTATTTTTGTACATAAAATAAAAGGCAGTACAAATTAAGAAAAAAAATACCTGCTTGAACTGTCTTTTATAAATGATTTAGTATGGGAAAACTGCATCATTCGATTTTTGTAGTAAAACTAAACAAAAAGATAGTTGAAATGTAATTCAAAAATCCAATGCCTTTAGAAAAATTTTAATTGAAACAATTTGAAAATGTTTGTTAAATCTATTAATGCATTAAAATTACTATTACAAAAATTGTTTAATGTTTGTATTTAAATACTGCACGAATAAGTTGCCATTAAATAGTATTATCTTTTTTTTCTAAATATTAATTATGTAGTATTCATGGAGTTAAAAATTGCAATTGTAAAAAAGTATAGCACAAATATATTTAATTGAATAAAGTGATATTAAAATTGTTTGGTATCGATTAGGATTTCGTGCGAAAACGATTCGGTATTTCGGCAACTATTTCAGTATTTATGTAATTTTAATTTATTAAATTTTAATGGAAAAGTTTAAAAGTTTTGTAGAAGAGAAAACTGTTGCTCATTTATTATGTGTGCCTCATTATCCAAACAGCATTTGCTCACACTTGACGGCAACGTCCAAAACAGTCTTTGGGGCATTTCAGTTGCCATCAGCGGCGCATTGTGAGATGCGTTGCCAAGGATCTTGGTGTCATCGCATGGATAATGCAAACCACTCTCTCCCTCTCACTCTCACTCTCCCTGTCCTGCTCTGTCTTGTGCAGCATTAAGGCCATATCATCGCCGTTTTTGGCTGGCATTTGGCGAAGGAATTTAATGCGAAATGGCGAAACGCGAAAAGAACTTTGATGATGGCAGCCAATGAGCGAAGCTAAGCGACAACAAATTGTTGTTAATGACATTTTAAGCAGTCAAATGAGGCGACTATGTGGCAGACTGCCAAAGGCACAAGGCTGCTTGTCAACATATTGAAAACTAAGCACAGAATGTTGCAAATATTTGCGATTCAAGCGAATCAAGCAGAGAGAGCGAGAAGTTTTCTCAGACAAGTGATTTTAATTGTGCTGCTTGCCACACACAAAAACACAAGAGCATCGACAATGTGGCAGGATGTGTGCTCCTTGCCACATGCTGCTTGCCACCACAACCGGTTGTTCGATTTTTAAATTTTATTCACACAATTTAACCTGACCTGCAATGCCGTAATATAGTTTTTAACAAACCTAAATGCGGGTCCTTGATTAGCTTCACATACTTTGTGCTCACCATAAACATTCCACAATAAATTATTACCAAAATCCGAAATTAACAATTTAGTGCCATTTTCTTCTCAGCTTATCTATAATTAATTATTGGGCCATTCAATATGGTTAGAATATTAATTTACTATTATGCAATTTTAAAATTTGCAAACTTAATTGCATCTTGCGAATCTCCAGCACGATAAACTCTTAATAAATTCAAATTGAATTGGTATTTTTATTTTTTTGTTCTACATTTCACATTGTTTATATATGCATTTCAATTTCTCTTCTTGCAAGTTTTTCCGCCTGCATATTTATTTTTTTGTTATGCATTTTAATATGTATGCTTTCATATATGTATGTATTTTTTTTGTATGGATTTTATTATCTCTGCTTGCCTAGTTTCTTTTTAAATATTTTTTACTTGTATTTAATTTGCTCCGAATGCAAACAATTGGCTTTATCGGACTTTTCTTTTGTTGTTATTTAATTTTGAGCTGTTCATTTTTATACATGTTGTGCGTGGCATGAAAATAAATTAAACCCAAATAAAATACGAGTGCAGAGAAAATTGAAATCGAATAAAATAATAAGAGACAAGCTTAGTTTGCGCTACTTGGAATCTCAGCCGGAGGCTAACATTTTTTTTTTTTGCCATATAATGTGTGTGAGAGAGAGAGAGAGAGAGAGGTAGTGGGAGTGAGTGAGAGGGAGGAATACTTAAGTACAGGTCTATTGACACGTTTAGCATCGCAAACGAGAAACCGTCAAAGCCGAAGCCAAAGCCAAAAAAGAAACAAAGTGTGCAAAAACATAAGCAGATAAATGGAGACAGAGACAGCGAGAGATTGTGTGAGAGAGAGAGAGAGAGAGAGCGTGTTGCCCATGGCTCTAGGCAGCAGGTAGTGGAATTGGGGGCGGGTTGCTGGGGGCGTGGCTAGTGATGCGTCGCCATCATCAGGCTGAATAGCCAGAAAATCCATACAAATTGCCATGCATCAATATGCGATGCTATTGATGAAATTGCCCCGTCAAATTATTGATGAGCGGCAGCTTAGCGGCTTTCTTGCCGCCCCTTATCGACCCTATTCAGACACAATATACACTATATAGAGCAGCGTGTTAATCAGTTTGCTGCGAATGCCGCAATTCGACATTGTTTGGGGCTGTTAATGTTGTTAGTTTTTAAGTGTCGCATCGTTTTGCACTTGCAATTGCATGATAAAGTGCTGCGAAGTGACGGTCGTGATTTGATGAGCACAACACACACACACACACACACCACACACACACACACACACACACACACACATGCACACTTGCAACATGTTGCAAGTAAGCTCGTTAAAAGCCGTGTGAAGCTGCTGCTCTCATTTCAGCCCCTTGCCCCATCGAGCTTTTATTGTTTCCCATTTAAGCACATCTTGAATGTTACGAGCGTTCCATAAAAAAAAGTGAGCAAAAAAAGCACGATAAAGCCGAAGGATCCTTTTTCCCTACATGCATTTGTATAGGTGTGTGTATGTTGTGTGTGTGTGTGTGTGTGTGTGTGTGTGTGTGGCGCCGTTTAACTGGCACTGCATGTTGGCTTTTTTTTAATGGCCCATATAAGTATGCCTGCATGTGGGAAGAGCGCGTACATAGCTATATCTGGAACCCCATAAATGCATATATATTTACTGCACACACACACACTCACACTCACACCCTCACACACACATACACACACACACACACACACGCGCGGAGTGGAGTACATTTCGCTGGCAGGCTTATTAACCCATTTGCCAGGCAGCTAATTTGAAAGCAGACCTTAAAACCGCAGCTAAACTGCGACCACAACTTTTTAAAGCGTCTCTTTCACTTGTCGTGTGCTTTGTGCCTCTCCTGTCATTCATTTCGCATGTTGCAACCAAGTTGCAGCCATGTTGCAAACCAATTTCAGCCCTTTGATGTCATTCCTTGCTCATTTGCAGTAGTTATGTTATTTGGACGTCAAGCAGCAATTTTGGATTTTGATTTCTCGACAGAAAATTATTTAAACTTTTATGTAAAATGTTGCTGAGTTGAATGTTGATTTTATAAATCAATGTCTGGCTTAAATATACTACAATCAAATAATAATGATTTCAAGAATTTTATAAATTAGAGAATTAACAAAATAATAAAACTCATAAAATTATGATTGTTATTAGAGTTTCATTTTAATTATTTTCTCTCGTTAAAAATCTGTGAGTAATGCGAAAACTTTCCTTTATAAAAGTTAACTAGTAATAAATTATTATTGATCATTTGTACTTTGTTGAATAGTACACCTTACTAAATATTCATATGTTTTTAAATTATAATTGAGTCACATTTTTATTTGAAATAACAAATAATCATTATCCGATTTTACTTCAAATATTAAATGTTATGCTTGCTTTCATTGCAACCAAGTTCAGTTAGGTCAGATTATATTAGCACTAATCTATATAGTGCCTAAAAGAAATACCACATCAGCAAACAAAATATCTTTCGATTCAGAAACTGAGCCTAGTAATTTACAAATTGCCCGTTATCACCAGGCAGACCGGCAGAGAAGGGGCAAAAGATAAGCGTGAGACAAACAAACAAGCCCTCGAACCGGATCGGATCGGAACAGCTGTTGCGGTGGTCTGTTCCGATGCAAAGAGCAGCCCAGCTAGCTGGGACACGTCATGCCCCAATCGTCAGCGGAGATTATGCTTCAGCGTCAGCGTCAGCGCTGATCGCGTGACACGAAACCACACAAACGAAACTCTGAAGCACGACATCGTAATCGCACAAAATATGTTTACTTTTTAAAAAAATTAAGTTGGTCGCAAATAATACTTTTTGTAAAATTTTGCGCTGTTCTAATTAGCTAAAAACTAATCACAAATTATACATGCTCATAATTTAAGCATATTACATTATATTGCCCCATTAATATGAAAGTTAGAAAAAAGAGATTTTTAAAACTAACATTGTTGTATTAAAAAATGTATTATACTTTTAATACCTTTTGTTTTCTAAATATTTAAGCTAGCCACAAATATTATTGCGAGTTTTTTTTTGTACAATATTGTGATATTTGATTGAGCTAAAAATTGTTTACAAATTATATGTTGCAATAAAATATTTGTTTGCTCTTTTAAAATAATTAAAATTAGTAAGTTAGCAACAAATATTACTGCAAGGAGTATTAAAAAAAACTCTTTACAGATTTTGTATCCCCACAAGTTCGAAATACTTGCCACAAACATAATCAAATCAAATTGAATTGCACAATAAATAACATTTACTTGGAATAGAAATCTATGAAATATTGTCATATGAAAAAGATTAAATTATATTAAAGTTATTTGAAAATCAATCGAATTCCGAAATGAAGATTTAAATGAATTTTTAAATATTAAATTATATTAAAGTTAATTGAAAATCAATCGAATTCAGAAATGTAAGATTTAAATGAATTTTTTAATATTAAATTATATTAAAGTTATTTGAAAATCTCTACTTCAGAAATGTAAGATTTAAATGAATTTTTTTCACGCGTTCATCTCCAGCCCGCCATAAAGAGAGAGCCCCTTGATAAGCGCTTGCTATAAAAACAGCTGGCTGGAGAGGCGCCACTCACAGTTGCGATTGCTCAGTGGATCATGGAGCGTTGGCAGAATCGAGTGGCAGTCATAACCGGCGCCAGCTCCGGCATTGGCGCGGCATGCACCAAGCTGCTGGTGGCAGCCGGACTGCAGGTCGTTGGGCTCGCGCGTCGCACCGAGCGGCTGGAGCAGCTGCGTCAATCGCTGCCCGCCGATCAGCGCCAGCGATTCCATCAGCGGACCTGCGACGTCTCCGCGGAGGCGCAGGTGAACAGCGCCTTCGAGTGGATCGAACAGCAGCTGGGCGGCATCGATGTGCTGATCAACAACGCGGGCATCGTCCGCGAAGGACAACTGCTCGAGATGCCGGTGCCCGAGATCAGCTCCATTCTGCAGACCAATCTGATGGGCAGCATCTACTGCACCAAGCTGGCAGCGGGCAGCATGCGACGTCGCCAGATGGCCGGACACTTGTTCTTCATCAACAGCACGGCGGGCTTGGCCGGCTACAATCCGGGACCCGTTGATCCCAGCCTCAACGCGTATACGCCCAGCAAGTTCGCGTTGAGCGCCGTCCACGAGATCTGCAGGCAGGAACTGATCACAGCCAAGTCCAAGATCAAGACAACGGTGAGGCAACAAATCCAATTCAATTCATATATTCTCAGTAAACATTAAGATAGCAATTATTCAATGGTCGAACTTTCATTCAAAATTCAATTCATTTGTGAAGCTATAATAACAATTATTTTTGCGTTTTACTCTCAGCATCTATTTAACAATTAATTTGTTTAAATAGAGAATCCTTATCAACTGTAATAACAAAGGTATATATTAAGTTTATATTGAGTGAATTTTAATTTTATTATGTTATTGACTATTTTATTTATTGTGGCACTTGTAAGTAGCCTGCGATTAGGTTTCATTTAAAATTTGACAGCGCACAAAATTAATTTGAAAAGTTACCAGAAAACTTAACAATAGTTTTTCTTCGTTTTTACTCTCACTAATTATATGGATATATATATTTGTGAAGTGAGCTGAGAAAATAGCAACAGTTGACAACAATTTCTATATCTATTTACCATTCACCACGTATTTTAATTTTATACACTTTTCTCAATTGGGGAATTCATTTCATTCAATTGTAATTTATGTTAGCGTAAGATTTTGAGTGATTATTTTGTACAAGCCTAGTATTATCTCTCATTCAAAACTTGATAGCTTGAAGTGATCTCAAGATAAGATAAGTTTTAACTACAAATTGTAATCTGCTAAGCTGCTAAACTTTGTGCCAGCTATAGTTAATATATGTTCATTACAGCTTTTCATTTGCTACCAAATGAATACATATTTGTAATTATTTGAAACATCTTTTAATTTGCCAACAGAGCATTAATCCCGGTTGGGTGGCCACCGAAATCGTGTCGGATGACATCAAGGAGCAGCTGGGCGATGTGATCCTGCAGGCCGACGATGTGGCCCAGGCGGTGCTCTATGCACTCTCCTCGTCCCCCAACGCTCAGGTGCAGGAGATAACGCTGCGGGCGGTGGGCGAATGGTACTGATAACATTCCACTGTCCGTCTTTTCGTCTCTCCGTCTGAACTGTGTGAAGTGAGCACGTGTGTTTTTTCCCCCCTTTCGCGATGTGCGTTTGTTATTGTTGAAATGAAGTAATCAACACCAAATAACAATCAAATGAAGGCAACGACTCTCTCACTCTCTCTCACTCGCACACACTCTCGCCCTCACTCTCTCTCTCGCATGTTGTGTGGCTTGTTTTTTGAGTATGGGTCTCATTTCGTTTTTATTGTAATTGTTATGATTATTGTTGTTGATATTGTTGCTGTTGCTGTTGGCTTGTTGGGCTGTTACAGTTTAACAGCAACTCCAAATAAATAATTCACGTTTATAAATTAATAACTGACTGTGAAAAACAGTTATTTGGGGCAGCCCCAAACTGTCAACTGGGAAACACGATGTTTGCTCTGGGTCAACAACTTGTCGACGGGTCATTTTTAATGCAGGTCAAATCGATTTTTCCATTCACCTTGAGCCCCCGAAAGACACAATGCCCGTGCCCGTTATGTTCACATTAATATGCGGGCATGTTGTAATAATAATGCATAGTAATAACCGTAACGAAACGATTGAAAAACTTTCATTAACAATAAATTAACCCCAGCCCTTTCAATAGGAAAGACATTCAAACTATTGTGGTTGCATTTTTAATAAATATGAAATGGGCAGAAGTATCATAAATAATTTAATATATCAGTTCGCAACTGCATTATAATGAATTTTTTATTCTTGACTCGATTTAAAAAGTTCTCTTATCGAATAGGTAGTTTATGAGAGGGAATGGCTTAAAAATTATTGCATATATTAAATAGAAAGAAGTTTCTTAAATAATTAAATATATCAGATGCCAACTGATGGATAATGATTTTATTTTTTTTTTAAATCAGCTGAAATCGGAATGAATATGAATGTCAAAAAATGTCAATTAAATGGACACAAACTTCTTCGATAGTTCATTGAAGAAAGCGACAATGTTGAAAATTCCGCATTTCAGTTTATATAAATACAAAAAGGAATAAAATACCACAAAAAATTTAATCAGCTGACTAAATGTAAATTATTGTTTATTGTATCAAATAGAAAACAATTTCCAAAATCTTTAAAGAATGTTAATAAATTAATACAAAAATTGTATACACAATAAATTAGATCTATTGCAAAACATTTTATGTAGAAAGGAAATTTAAAATAATCAGCTGGCATTTAAATTACCATTTCAATGTTAATTAAGCTACTGTCTATGTATACAGAAATGAATCTGTAATTAAATGCAATTTGTTTATTTTTCTATGCCTGCCCAGCGATGCTGAGGGATCGTAAATGAGCTAAAAATACATTTTATTGCCACAAAATGCAAGTCACAATTTAAGACAACAACAAAAACAACATCACAGCCAGAGAATATTGCTGCCATGTAAAACTGCGGCACTTTTGGGTTTTTTGTTAGAAGTCATGGCCAAAAGCAAAGTACAAAGTACAAAAAACAGAAATGAAAACGAAAGTGTATCTCAGACGCGGTCTCAACACGCTTTGCTACTTAGGCCGCCATTGGGCCATGTAATTGCACTCGCTTTACGAGCGAGGACGATGCTTAATTAACAAATTTTCAACATTAGCTGCACAAAGTTGAGAGCTTAATCCTAAATCTGAGCTGTGCTTTATACTAAACACAACCCCAACCCGACTCCCACATACATCACAATTTATATTCTCTCTTCTTTTTTTCGGTTGGTTTTTTGTGTGTGTGTGTGTTTTTTTTTTCTTGGCGTGTAAAACGCCGTCAGCGGCAAACCGGAAAAAAATACCAAGTGGAGAAAAGTGGAAGAAAAATTCGCCTGTTATTTTTTTATTTTTCCGTTCACCCGCTTTTATTTTTGTGTCGGTTTTCGGCGGAAAAGCAAACTTTTTTGCGAGAGCGAATCCTTTTAATAGCAGGCACTGTAGTTAGTTCAGCATCGGGTTCTTCTATTTCGCTCTCATATGGGGAGCAACCCTTTGAAAAGTTTTCTGATATGCGAGTGTCTGTCTGCAACTTGGCTACGTTATTTTAAGGCCCCCTCCCAACTCCTCGTATCCTGTTTGCCCAGCTGTCTGTCTGTCTGTCTGTCTGTCTGTCTGTCTATATGGCTGCATGTCTGTCTGTCAGCCAGTTAGACAAGTTTTGTCAGCCCCAGCTCTGCACTTCACTCGTTTCCGGCATTTTGTTTTAATTAAATTTATAACAAATGTCATATACTGTCACACACACACACACACACACACACACTCTTGCACCTACGCGTATCGGATAAACTTTTGAAGAAAAAGCTGAAACAAAGCACAATTTATATTCAACACTTTAACGGAATGCAATATCTTTAAACATTGGAAGTTGCCCCGCAGCACAAAAGTTTTCCAGCCGCTGCTGCTGCTCCTGAAGGTCTCCGGGGCTCTGTCAAATTCCGAGAACACCGAGAATCATTCCGTATGCAAAGCACATACTTTTAGGCGCATTAACTAATAATGAACCATATTCTAATCCGCAACTTAGCCCTAGAGCCTGACGCAACTCAACTTCATCAAATGGTTGAAAACAATGGCGACTCTGCGAAATGCAAAATGTTTCAAAATTCGCTCAACTTTTCACAGCAAATTAGTCTTTAAAATTATTTATATGAATATCCCAGCAATTATCACATCATTTAATAACAATACACAATTTCGTCTTTCAGTTTTACTAAACACAAACATTCGTTCCTACAAAAATTTACATTAATTGCTAGTTTTTGCCCAAGAATAATTTCAACATCTTTTGTAAATTATAATAATATTCAAAGCATCCAAATTAGTCTTTGAAAAATATATGATAAATTTATACTAAACTGAAGGCCTCAGTTGCACAGACTTATTGTTTTACTCACATTAATTATTGAATTAAATTTTAAATATTTTTTAGGGAGAGAATAACAAGAAAATTCGCAAAGCTGTCTTAAAACCAAAATGGGTCCACCAGAAACAACATAAAAGCACAATTTATTCCGTTTTTTTTATAAATACGGGAAAAATTAATTTGGTAATTTTTAGTGTAAAAGATTTTATGCTATTTATTTATTAAATATTAAGTTTGTCAAATATAGTTTTAAAATTTGAATTTATCATCACTTTAGAATTTAATGCTAAGCTACCATGATAAAGAATACAAATTTAAAAAAAAATTCGCTTTTTATTTCGGTCTCATTTTGGAGCTAAGCTTTGAGTACGTTGCTTTATGCATTTGCCAGCGCAATTGGATTTGAGCCAAGGCAATAATAGAGATAGAGAGAGTGTCCTGTCATAGCAGTTTGTTGCTTGGCTCTGCAAGACATTTTTATAATACCACTTCAATTTTTTTGTATTTTATTTTGTTTGTTGCTGGCCAAAATGGAATTTTCGCAATGACCTAAAAAATTCGCTTAGGCGCTGTTTGCCCCCCACGTGTGCATGTGGTCAAATTTTGTTAGTCTGCCATAGCCTCAGGGCCACACACACACCCACACACACAGAGTGTGTGGGTGTGCGTGTGTGTGTGTGTGTCCCAACAATTTGGCAGGCAGAACGAGCTATGTCTGGTCAGCACAGCTGAGTGCAATGAAGCATTTCAGCAACGTTCGTTCCCTGACCAAACTATTAGTTGCTCTTGTGGCTTCTCTGGTAGTTGCTGTTATCGACATACAAGTGCCGTATAACAACACACACACACACACACACACACACACACACACACAGCCCAATAGCTGCAAGTTATGGCAGAGACAGGGAACAAGCGACCAACAAACGCTCGGCCACTTGCCCCACACACACACACACACATATACACATACTGCATTAAAGCTAAAAAATAAATACGAGCTGGTCAAAATTTGATTTGCTTGCCATTTGAGCATGCACTCAAAACGATCGAGCTTCAATGATGGCGATGCGAATGCTCTGCGCTCGAAAAGTTCATAATTCTATGGCAACATAAGCCACATACAATTTAACTAATCCCTGTCGCTAGTGCTATTATTAATTGAAAATTAAAATAATAATAAATACAATAAACAACAGCTTTTGTTTTTTTTTTTTTTGAAGCAATTTCCTCCATTGATTAATAAATACGATATCGACTTTAATGCATTCATTTTTAGAATCAGCGAAGCTCAAGAAATGTTTGAGTTTCTGGCATTGAATAATTTGAAATTTTAATAAGCCAAATCGAAATTATTCTATGAGAAAAATGAAATAGAAGGTTTTATTCCCTTTATTGTCGATAATTGTAGATAAATTTTAAAATCAAAAACACACCCAAAACTAAATAGGTTCATTGCACATTCCAATTGATGACATGATATTGCAACTCAATTATTAAAATAAATAAAGAAAATTGAGTTTGTCACTTAGCGCCCCAATGACTCAATGAATTAATAATTGTAAGCTGCAATTGTAAAATTAAAATGCATTTATCAAGTAATAATATTAGCTATAAATATTATATTATATTATTTATTGGAATATCAAAAGTTAAAACTAAGTTAAACTAAGATGAACACTTTGACAGCAACTCAATGAAATACAATGAAATTATCGACGTTTTATTCTATAGGCTAAATTTAAATGCAGTCCATGGTATTTTAAACACAACAAAAATCTATTATTTCATAATAATAATAACTATTTTTTTTGCTCATATTTGATGAAATAAACTGAAATAATCGACAATCAATTGCTTCCAAATGCAAATGCAATTTTTGAGATTTTAAAGCTAACATAAAATAATTGATAAGGCAATGTAAAATATTACTATTTTTTCTATAAATATATTATTACATTGCAAATTGTATTTTTACTAATTTAAGTTTAACTCTCAGACTGCAGTTGAATGACAAAACCTGCAGCTGAAGTAAGTCGCACTAATGCCGAAATCTGCTAAAAGCAGTAAATTGCCAGTTGACTTTCACAAACTGAAAACACAAACACACAGATACAGATGCAGATACAGATACATTTGGAACTGCAGATTGCACACTGGATGACAGAAGCAGACGCTTAAGAGTGTATGGGTGTTTATAGAGTATATAGATAGATATTGAGTGTGGCGGGCATTGAGAGGTTTTTACTTTACAAATGAGCACTTCGTTGATTAGATATGGGAGCTTTTTTCGGGGTCGCACATTTCTCAATTTTTGCCAAAGTTTAGTGTAAAACTGAATGTGGTTTGCATAACGTTACGTTTCGTTTCGGGTTTTCGGTTTTTTTTTTTTTTTTGCTGGTGCAACAACTGTCAAGGCTTTTGGCCTTTTGGTCGATGGCCAATCAAAAATTCCTTGTTATCGGTTTTGGAGCAAAGGGCAATTGCAAAGAGCCGATTGGGCTTGTATTGGGTTGTCCTGTTCCAGGACAGGCAGCAAGAAACAAATCCCATAACAGCTGCCCACGTAAAGTTTCAAATACATTTCCAAGAATTCAAAATGGGAAAACAAATACTCACAAAGCAAACTATAGTTTTAATAATAGAACTTGAGACGATATGCAATGGATATTGACTCGCCGGCTCTTTGACCTTTCCATCCACAGTTATGTATATATAAATGGCAATCGCGATCCCATCCCATTATGTGTTTTATGCGCTAATATCAATTAACGTCAATGTCAAGTGGACAAAACTTCCTCGAATTTGCGGCTCGAAAATCGGTGTCTATTTATAGTCGATAACCAACTGCATCGGCCAAGGACATGTCAGTGGCCTTGTCATTGCCACCCGCAACGAAGTCGAGTGCATTAAATCATAATGAAGCACTCTGCACAATCAAATTGTATAAATACATATGCAGATGTCGATGTCGATGGCGATGTCGATGGCGATGTCGATGTCGTTGCATATTCATTCGCATTGTGTGTGCATTTGCCTCCGGGGAGTTCAGTTATATGGAAAACTCTTGTGAAAACATTGACAATTGGCCAAATTGGCTGAAAAGTTTTGCCTCTCGCATTTGCATAATGAAGCAAACTCTATGCATGTTGCCAACATTGTTTGACCTGATTTGTTGGCCAATAGATAATATTTAAATACTCTCAGGGCATTTCATAATTGAGAGCGAACGACAGAGATTTTTCTATTGCCAAAAATAGCACATTTCAACTACCAGCTACCGACTGCCGACTGGCAAGCAGCAAAAACTTGTCCCAAGTTAATGGAAATTGCAACTAAAATTCATTGTCCAGCTTGTGTAGTGTTTTAATAATTGATTTTTATTTCTCGAGAGAGACAATCGCATTTGCAATTGCCGGAAAAGTGTCACTCTGCCAATGCAATGGAAATTAAAAATGAATATAACTTATTAATTGTCCACATTATACATGTTAATTGTAAGTACGTCTGACAATAATGAAAATGTATTTCATTAAGAAGTCGATTAAATATTTATGGTGCCTGCCATGCAATGCGATTTATGTAAATATTTTATTTATTATCAGCAAGAGCTCAGTAGATTCTTTGACAGTTTTTCAATGAATGCTATCCATGTAAATATTTATTTAATAAACAGCAAGAACTAAACTATTTCTTAAGAATTTTATATAAATCAATGAATGCGATTTCCATAAATATTTAATTAATAAACTGCAAAAACTAAACCAATTCATCCGTATTTTTAAGAATCAATTAATGCGAATCATGTAAATAGTTATTTAATTAAAAGCTAAACTATTTCTTTAGAATTTTATATATATCAATGAATGCGATTTATTTATATTTAATTAATTAACGGCAAGAACTAAACCATATCTTACTGTTTTTCCAATCATTTATTTGGGAATGTTTTCAAATCAATGCAAACGCTTTTATAGCAAGAAACTATTTCCTTTGATTTTTTGTTAAATCAATTAAGTCTGTAGTCATATTTACTTAACTAAATCATTTGTTTGGAGTTAATTTAAGTATTGCATTAATTAACAGCCAGAACCAAACCATTTATTTAGAATTTCTGGCAAGTCTAAACTTTGAATTGCGAGTAACAAAACTTTCTGCCAACAGAATCAATGCTTCAAAATAGAAAATTGCATTCACTGATTAGTCTTGCAACATTCACGCATCCAGAATATTAATTTTGGGTTTGCAACACTTTCTAATATGCTCGCATTGTGTGTGTGCCATTATTAAAACTGAACTGAACATTAGGACATTATGTCAACAGCGTATTCAACTAGCTTGTCGTCGCTCCTCCCCTTGGGCTGAGATGTGTAAACAAATATCCAAGTTGGAAACTACGCAAATTCACGCCCACAAAAGCCCGAACACACATTCCACGGCCCACAAAAGAACATCAAAGTTTTTCACAGCCGTAGCTCCTTAATAAGTTGAAAGTACTTGTCCGTATAATAGTATGAAACTTTTTGTGCCGGCGAAAGCAAAAACTTTTCCTCGTTTTTGGCATGGTTATTTTTTTTTTTTTTTGCTTCTTTTATTCATTTATTTTTTTCTTTTCTTTTTTTGGGGGGGGTGTTAGTCAAGTGTGTGGTAAAGAGCGTTTTTATTCATTTCATTCCTCAAGAGGTTGAAATATGCTTTTCTCATAAACAGGCAATGTTAATAGCTTAAAAACACAGCTTGAATTTCGTTCGGAGGCTGCAAAATGGTTCATTAGTTAAAGCATTTTAAGGCTATCGATATGACGGAAGTGGAACAATGGATGGCGAAACAATGAAAAATGCAAGCCATTGAAATGCAATAAAAGAGAAATGTAAAAGGCTGCAATAAAGGATTAGAAATGGAGCAAATGAAATGTTGGCAAAAACAGAACAATGCCATTGAAATGCTACAAATACTATAAAATGACGGAAATCAAGCTTTGAAATCACAAACCAAAAGATATGGAAAAATCACAAAAATGCTTGAATAAATGCATTAAATAATGATTTATGCATCACAAACGAAATAATATGGTTTATTCATATAGAAATGGGATTAGAAAACCAACGGAAAAATTACGTTCTGAAAATATGAATAAAATCATTTTCTTTAATTTCTTGAAGACAGATTATGATCTTTGTTATTTTTCAAAAATTTCCAAAAAACTTCAAAGCATCAAAATCCAGAGTTTTTCCAGATAAAACATTTTATTATTGTTGTCCTCTGGGTTCAAATGAGATTGATTTAATATTTAAATTTTTCTTTTTTTTTGCAACAATTTAAATAGAAAATATTAGGATCAATTAAATGAAATAGAGCCGATAAATTTTTCTGGTGCTACAACAAAGTAATAGCGGGAAACTTTGCCAACTAACGATAGACTTAAGAACTGCAAAACTGTGAGGCAATTTCAGCGGGTGAAATATGAAATAGAGGAAATGGAAGAAGGCAGTTGAAGAGCAGCCAAATCGCATTTATCTGCAGCACTCAAAGCAAAGCCGCTGTATGAATCCTATCGCAGTGTGCATCAGTAATATGTATTATCATATCAGCATATGTACTTACATATACTCTGCTCGGTAATGTCCTGGGGTTTCGCAAGGCTAAGCAGCTTACCGAGCACACACAAGAAGCAACCGTGACACAAACACAAACACACACTCACACTCACACACACACACACACTTGGAGGCACACTCGAGTCAAGACGGCGAAAGGTAGCTGGTAAATGGCAAAAGCAATGCAGGAGAAATCGCTGTTGAACGACTAAACTTCCGCAAACAGCAAGCAGCAAGCAGCAAGCAGTGACTGCTGCCTGCAGCATCCTGGCCCAGACAATGGCATCATCTTTTAAATATAATAAACTTGCAACACTATTAGTAAAGTGTCGTCAGTGTGGCAGTAACTGCTGCTGCCACTGCAGCGACACAGCGACGGTTGCAACTTCCCCTTCTGTTTGCATTGCTTTGTGTCTTGCAACACGGTTTTCTGCCACGACTTGAACAGTGCTTTAACTGCAAACTGCAAACTGCAAACTGCAAACTGCAAAATTGAGGTGGCTTCTATATTTGATAAAACTAAATGTTTGCAAATCAAATAAATATTAAAATAAAGTCCAGTTCTTGAAATTTGCATTCATATTATTTATTTGTATTCATGCACAAGGTTTTACTTCGTAAATGTGCATACAAATAAAATCTAGATACACGATAAAAGTACGAAGCAAATAACAAATTTTTTGTATGAAATTTGAACGTTTTATATTTCTATATTTGTAAGTTCCCAATAAGAAATTTAACTGAAATTGCAATGACATTATTTCCATCAAACTTTAGGTTATTCTTAAAAATTTAATTTTATTTAAATACACCTTTTGCATCAATGCAAATATAAATAATATCTTGAGAATCGACTAAACACACAGCAAATGTAAGTATTAATTTCTACACTTTTAAGCTCAAATTTTATGTTTGATTATTTTTCATTTCAGAAATGGTTTTTCGAATTTATAAAATGTCTATTTTACTTAAAACCCCGGCTAAGCATAAAGAAAATAAATGTTTAAATTTGTTATTTCGTTTAAACGAACTGTTTTCAAGTTTTCATTTATTTTTATTTTATATAATCTTGAAGCAGCAGCTATTTATTTTGTTATTCATTTTTAAAGTTGAAGTTTGATTTATGTTGACAAGTTTTCATTTATTTATTGTTTATTATTTATTCATTGTTCATATTTGAGTAGTTTTTGGAACCATACAGACATTCGGCTTGTTACCTCAATTGAATGAAATATATGTTAATATATGATATTCTTTTCTAATAAAGCAATGATATTCATATAAAATTTGGCAGAGTCGCCAATTAAATAAAATAAATGTTTTTCATTAAAATAAATATATAATTATTTGATAATTAATGCATATACTATTTATAATTGTTATAGCTAATGGAAAAGTAAATAAAGTTCGAGTAGAAGTTTCGACAGCTTATTAGCGCGATTTATTTGGCCTTTAATTATTGTATGTTAGTTATATGCAAATATATGTAAATCTGAAGTGCCACTAATTAAAGAAAGCATAAACATGATTGATTTTCCTTTGAATGCTATTGCAATGTTTTTAGTTTTCTAATCAGCTGTTTTGTGGTTGGCAACAGCGATGCAGATTTAACGGACTGAGCGAGCAAATGTTGAAATGGATTTCTCAAAGAGAATTCGCTGCTCATTGCCAGATGAGGCGAACAGATTTGCTCGCCCGATGCACACCGATAATACTGTATGCGAGTATACTATATAGTTTTATATGCATATGTGAAAAGAAGTTGATGTGGTGTGATTGCTGCAGCTGCTGCGTTCGATTTGTGGCGCTTCGCTTGCTTGCCTGCCGTCTTTGGCATTTGTTGCACATAGTAATTAAAATTGTGCATACGCCGCGTTGTGCGCAAATGTAATCAACATTACGAGTGAGTGAGAGTGAGAGCGAAAGAGAGAGAGAGGGAGTGGGAGCGAGCTCGATTAATGGAAAAACGCGTTGCATGCCGAACTATTCAGGTGCAATGAAGCTGTCAACGGCAGGCAACAGTTGCCGACGGCACCAAAGGAGGTGAAATTTAACAGCTAAAACAGAAGGTGAAAAAAACCAAGTGAAGTGTCACACTTCGTGTCTCCGTCTCTGTCGCCTTCTCCGTTTCTCCGTCTGTTTGCCACAAGCCAACGCACTCTCGAGTTTTTCTTTTTTGTTAAGTGGCCCTCAAAGCCACGCCCACAGCGCTGCTTTTCATGCAATTTATTGAGCTAGTAAGCCAAATGGGAAAACAGTTGCCTACGCAAAGGACGTGTGGCATGCGGCATGTGGCATGTGGCATGCGGCATGCAGCATGCGTTCGTTGACGGCCTGTTTCGAGTGCATGTCATTTTTGAGGCTTAAAAGGTTGTCTCGCTTTGCACTGGTTACGGCTCTTTGTCACAGCTGCAATACCATTCGCACTCTACGCTCACAAACAACGCCTCGTAATATTTTCCCTATTTTTTCTTCTTCACTATTTTCATTCTTCCATTTTCTCTCTCTCGCTCTCTCTCTCTCTCTCTTTGGCCTATAGCTGGCAAATGGTTTCACAATCTTTGCTGCAGGCTTTTACGCAGCCTGACAAATTGCAACAAGCTGCAAATGGCCCAAAGACGCAGAGCGAGATTTGCGTGTGTTTGGCAGCTGAGTTCAGAGCCATAAGGATTGGCATCAATAAGACATGTCTGCAAGCGGATTACAGCTACCTTCTTTTCTCTCTGGAGGCAGCCAGACGCAGAACGCCATCAACTACTCACATTTTGATACTTTCAACCATTGCACAGAGAGAAAAATGACGCAAGAAATTTCTACCAAATAAAATTAAAATATTATTTTTGTAAAGCCAAAATAAAGATCGAAAAACAATCATTATATTCTTAACAAATATTCGAAATAAAATATTATTAATAATTAATAATGAAATCAAATCAAAATAAAAAGCATATTTATTGTTGTGGTATTTTTGTCAAGCTAAAATTACAATTCAAAAACAGTAAAGAAATTGATTAATAGAAATGTAGAACATCGAAATCGATTTTAGTATTTTTTAATTGAGAATATTTTCTTGACTTTACTACCAATCTAGAGCAATCTAGAGTATTTTAGAATTTTGAGCTTGACTAAAGCAATTATTTTCCATGCTCAATTTCACCAAGACAAAATAGTTAATTCTTGATTTAATCGTGCTTGTTTTTCTCTGTGTATATACTGATATTCTTGACTTGGATTCGCCTGATACAAAAATGAAATGAAATTATGTTCAAGTTGTTTTTCGCTGGAATTTTGACGTTGAGCCAGCAAAGTTGCACACAACACAAGTAAGGGAATTATACTTACATATAGATGTATAAAATAAAGTTACTTTACTTGCACTGAGCCGTCTATCGTTTACAGCCAGAAAGTAAGATGAATACGAAAAAAGGAGGTGGGAGGAAGGAGAATGCAATGTCCGAACTTGTTAGAAAGTTGTTAATTTCTAATAATGAGACGAATTGCTTCGCTTGGCTCTGCGATAAAATCGTCAAAGTTCAAAAGTTTCGCTGCAAAGTATGAGTGCGAATACGAGTGTACTCATGCCAGCTGTGGCAGCAATAAGTGAGTCATTTAGCGTGGACACCGTGCCACTAAGTGATATTTGAAACTCGCATCAATATTTAATATGGCAATTCCAAAAATTTGATATGCAATAACGACTACAAATCGAAGCGGCTCGCTTAAGAGATGCGCTCTGTCTTTGTTTGGCAATTAGTAAATTGATTCACATAAATTGCCGGCGTTTTTGTTTTTATTCATTTATTAGAGCATCAGAGAGAACCTTAAAACAGTTGAAGTGTTGTGGGGAAATGCCTGGAAATGTTGTTTGTATTGTTGCAGATAAGATTAGCAATTGATAAAGCATAATGATGTGGTTGATAGGTAAACTAATCAGTGATTAGTTGGGCCTAAGCTGATAAGCGCCAAAAACATTGATTATGATAACTGAATTAAATTATCGCCAAATGGGCACAAGCTGATTTTGATACATAACAACTGCAATATACCCTGCAAAATAATTGCAAAATACAACTAAATTAAATCATTGCCAAATAGGCACGAGCTGATTGGAGCCTAAGCAACCAAAAACCAAGTCTGTGAAATCAATAAAATAAAATTAAAATTAAAGTAACGCTATTGTCAGTTTGACTCAATTAAATATGAATTACCAACTACAATTTACCTAATAAACAAGCAACAACTTCAGTATGACACTCAGTTATTGTCAGTCAAATTTGATTATAAGAACTCAATTAAAATTGTCACGAATTAACATCTACAAAATACCCTGCAAAAGAAATGAATTTGTAGACCTAAGCGGAAACAGTTTAGCTGCTCAACTGAAGTAATCAATTGGCCAAACGAAGCAGAGAACGATTGTATTGAGATTCGTATTGACAGTCGCAACAAATTGAATATGAATTCAATTCAAATTGATTGTATTACGGCTTGAATTGTGAACCCAAAAGGCAGCAAATAAAATGTGTCCAGTCAGCGTCAGTCGTTTTTTCTTTTGCGGTTTGGCTGCAAAACCACTTACGACCCACTAGACAGAAATTAGCTTAAGTAGCCCATAAGAATGATGCTCATAAAGGCGTGTGTTATGTTGTTGTTTGTGCTCTTATAAACGATTATATTTATAGAGGGAGAAGCCCCGAATGATTTCCATCGCCTGTGGCGTTATTAGAATTCAACTAGTGGTTTTTTATTTTTTTCGGTACATTTTCATTTTCATTGTTCGCTCTTAGTGTGCGCTGTTTATTTATTTATTTATATTTGCAATTTTCATTCCAGTTGACGTCACTGATATGCGTGTATGGACGCATTAAGTATACGACTGGTATCTCTTTTGTTTTTATTGATTACGCACATTTGAAAATCAATCAGCAAACTGTATCGTGTCGGGGCACATTTGACTGAAGTTTTGTTTATTTGTTCATTTCGCAGTTTCTGCTTTTCTGGCAAAGCGCACAAACACTTTGTGTTTAATGCTCAAACATCAAGTGCCAAATTGCCATGCGTTCCAAATAAAGCTGAATGGATTTTGCACTTGGCAACAACGAAGCTGCTTCAAATACGCTTTCAATTTAAATACATACATATATTTGCTCTGCATTGCGACAGATAATTTAAGAAACTAACAATTTGAGAAACTCTTTAGCAAAGTGAAAGATAATACTGGTTTTATTTATAATTATTTTATGATCGGAAGTTATTCAAATGTTATGCTTATAATATATACAGTAAAATTGCAATTTTCAACAATTTAGTGACTAGCCCCCAAATTTTTAAACCTTGCGTTCTAGTGCTAAGATCAATAAATGAAAACACAAATTAAATTTTAAAATATAATAAGAAAAATATTTTGATTTTCATTTGTTTTTTTAATACTTAAATTTCATATATATATAACAATACGAAAACTTTACTTTAATGCATATTTATTCGACTTTTCAAATTGAAAATATTTTCTAATATTCAGTTACTAAAACTTTGATTAATATTGCAATTTAGACATAATTTTGTTAAATCTTAAAAAGCTTCTCAGGTGTGATTCGTGGTTGTTTATTTATTTATTTGTTGAAAAAACTGCAAACACTAAAAGCTAGTTTTTAAAAAGGACGTTAGTCACTAAAATTAATCATTTTAGCTTAAAATGTTCTACCTTTCCAATTAAAGGGCAATTATTAATAACTTTATCTATTTTCATCTCTATATCTAATTGTTTTTTTTTTATTTTTAATATTCGTTTCTCAGATATTGACGCTAATAATTGTATTATTTTTTGTCATGCTCCAAATAATTGTGTTTTACATCGCAAAATATTTATAAGTCATTAATTAACTACATTTTATAGATTCAATTTCATTTAAATTTATTTATTTTTTTTTAATGACAAATACTTTGTTTTGCATTGCAAAATATTTTTAAGTCTCAAAAAATAATAATTCATTCAGATTCTATTTGTTTTATATAGTTTTCTGAAAGTTCCAAAACAAATACTTAATTTCACATTGCAAAACATTTTTCCAGATTTTTTAGAATATGTTTCTTGAGTCGGCGCAAACTCACTTAAGGTAGTAAGAAAAAGGCAAAGCAGCTTGTCAAAAATTGCGTTTAACTTCAATTTACTTGCACTCAAAAGGTCAACAACAAGCACAGGAGTCAAGAGACAAGAGAAGGCAAAACAAGACAAGCTATGTAAGTGAAACTTCTGTTAACCGCTCTTAATCTCAATCTAACCCCAAAGTGGGTGGGTCTTCAACCCCTTTCCCCTCCCTTTCCCCGCTCACTCTTTCTCTCTTTGCACGCAGCTAACTGCAGGCAATTTTTCTATTTTCCACATCATTAGTTTTCAATGAATATTGTTCGTGTGGTTATTCCACAACAGTTTTTCTACTTCTTGTTGTTGCTCTTGCTGAGTTAAATGTCGAGGGCATAAGAAAATTTCACTATGAGATTGTGTGTATGTGTGTGTGTTTGTCTGGTGTTTGTTGTGTGCTCGGCCCGCATAAGCAAATAAACTTACAAATTGGCCAGTGTCAAAACAAAGCAAAAGAACAGCAGCAACAGCCGCAAGTTCAATGGCAGCCATAAATCAAAAACAGCAGCAATTTAATAGGCGGGGTCATTCGAGACTTTCATTTCGTATCGTTCATTTTTTTTTTTTTTTTTTTGTTTTTTGCTTTATTTTTGCGACTCTCTTGTTGGCCACCTGCAGCCGCCGTTGGGCAATAGAATTAGTTTTCTTATTTGACTTTAGTCGCAGGGCAACGACAACGACAACGACAACGACAAGAAGAAGGACAACGCGTCGCATGAGCAATGTCCCCAACTGGCGAGGGAGGGACAGGAAGGAGCGTCTGGCATTCATGCACGAGCGACGCAAAGGCATTTGAAGTGCCTCTGCTGCCCTGCCCGCCCTCTGCACCCCTCTTCATTTCATTTTTGTTCATATGCCCGGGGACCTGTCATCATCATCAGGCAGCAGCCGAGAGCGAGAGAGCGAGAAAGCGCGAGCGAAACACAAACAGGAACAATTACGTGCAAACAAAAATACAACAAGAAGAAGTACACAAAAAACCAAAAACAAAAACAAAAAATAAAGTAAAATAAATAAATACAAAAAAAAAAAACCAAATAAAATTATTTCGTTTTCGTATATTTTTCTTATTTATTGTGTTTTTTTTTTTTCGGGCAGCCAAGAAGGCAAATCAAGCAAATCAAAATCAAAGCGAATAGAAAACATCAGCGCCGCAGGCTCATGTTGTATATTTATGGACATCCTCACATCCTGTCTGTAGAATATAAAGAAGAAGAAGAAGAAGACACCGTAACCCGCCTCTGTCACTGTGTGTGTGTGTGTGGGGGGCGTGGCAAACTAAGTTGTGTAGCAAATTTTCAATCGCTCGATTCAGCCACTCGAATGCACATTTTACAATTCAAATGGCTGGCAATCATTCAGATTCAGATTCGCATTCGCATTCGCATTCGCATTCACATTCACAATCTGAGACGCTGCCATTCAATAATTCATCTTGGGCCTCGCCTTCGTCTGATTGCATAATTGTCAGAGCGAGACAGACTCTGTGAGTGAGAGAGTAATATAAAAATCACTTCAACAACTCATCAACTGGGCAGTTTTGATAACCGCTCTTCGCTTCGCTCCGCTTCGTTTTTTCTCACTTTTTCAGCTCTTCTCTTATCGCAACGCATAAGTAACTCGGCTAATGGCATTTCCAATTCCAAACGGGGGTGGCGAGGGGGAGGTGAGAGTAATAGGGGTTGGCACGGGAATTGCCTCATTATGAGTATTGAACCGTTTTTATTGCAAGTCATTTGACATGACACACAACTTAAAGCTGCCTGCCAGGTACCAAAAAAACACAACACAACGCAACGCAACGCAACGCAACTCAACTTGAATTAAATATTATAATATATTCCTTTTGTTGTGTACTCGTATATCTTTTTCCTCGGCCCGTTCAACTCAATTCAAGTTTGACTTGGCTTTAGCCCAGATTTAGCATTCGAAATAAGCTCTGCCTATGGCAGTTAAATTATATTAAGTAATCGCTGTGAAATTTTAAAGCATTTTGCATTTGATATTTCAGCTTGTTGTCATTCAAAAATTAAGCTACAAATGTTTAGTATTTTTTGTTGTTATTTATTCCTTTTGTGTTCGGCATAGTTTTGGGGTTTATTTCTTTTTATTCAGTTATTTTGGCTTATTGCATTTCATATTCATAAATATTATCATATCTCATGTCTTTCCCAAATTAAGCTAGATATAACTTTGTTATTTTTGTTCATATTCATTTTTTCGGATTTATGTCGTTGTTATTTATTGCATTTTAAAATTTACTTTTTAATTTTGTATTTCTTTCATGCATTTTTGCATTTCTATCATATCTTTTATTAGTTCTATCATGTATTTAGCTTATTGTATTGCTTATTTATAGTCTTTTTTTAGTAATAAAATGCTGTGTTTTGCTTATTGAATTTCTTATTTCGAAATATTAAAATTTATTATTTATTTTGTTGTTGTTATTCATAAGTTTTATTTCGTCTTTTACTAATTGAATATCATATTACAAAATGTCACAAATCTACTCGTATTCAAATATTTTACTAATCAAATTTGCCACTGTTAAAAACTTACCAGCTGAGCACAATAAAGCACAATTGTTGTTTACTAGCGAGTATTTTACCGTCGAGCATACTCGACTGTAGTTTTCTTGTTATTTATGTTTATGTTGCAAATTAAATTGCGTAGCTTTCTCAAAATCAACATCTGGAAGATGGCAATCGAATGTAGTTTCACTGAAGTCCTCAACTTTTGACTAGTTTCAGCTGCTGTTCATAATAATTGTTGCTGCTGCTGACAATTGTTTGAACTGCAATTGTGTATTTTGCCTTGTCATGCAAATATTTGAATGTCATTTGCAGTTTTTGTTGTCGTGGTTGTTGTTGGCAAAGCACTTTAATTAATTGGCTCAACTTGCAATCAAATTGAAAGTTGCAACCGCAATTCATCAAGTGCGGCAAAAATTAATTTCGATGCCATGCAATTAACTAATTTACATTAGCTAAACAAATAAACGGAGCGCAAATCATAAGAAGACGAGTCCAAAAGTCGGACACACACGCATACATGCATGGCAGCCACACGACCGCAAAAAGGCATTTGATTTTATAGCATACTTTTGTGGGTCTTTGAACTGTTTTCGGCCACAAGCCGCCGCCGCCGCCGCAGCCACATCAGTAACCGTTACACTTACACTAACTGTAAACATAAATGTAACTGCAACTGTAAAAGTAACTGAAACTGTAACTGTAAGCCCAACGAAACAAAATGGTCAGATGTCCTTATGTTTGTTGTTGCTTTCCACTTGCATATCGGAAATGGAAAACTGTGGTTAAGTAAAAGTGTCAAGCTGTCGGCCAGCATAAAGCCTTCGCTTTTTATAGATTTATGCGGCGGGCATCTGCCATTAAACTAATGAAATTCAAAACGCCAGAAATTCGGAATTCGGAATTTGGCTCGTCAAAACTCCAAGAATTTCCTTACGCTTTCTAGGATCCATTAGCATTATTTGAATATTTTTGCGACTTCTTAATTAGCTGAGCGACTACGACTTTAAAATGCGAATGATTTTTTGAGATCTGTCGTTTTTTATTTTTATGAGGCAGGGTAGAGAGAGAAATCGATAATGTATTTTCATTCAGCTTTTTGTTTAGTGTTATCCAGCAACTTATGAAACAAATGCTAATGGCCAACAACAACAGCAAAGAAGAATGGCTTCCACTTCGCTGAGGATGAGCCGCTACTTTAACTGTGGTCAGAGACCCACAGAGACCCTTTATTTCTTCCCCACACTCCGCCAAGCTGTCTCCCTCTCCCTTTCTTTCTCTCGCTGTCTCTCTGTCTCTTTCTCCGCCTCCGCTATTCATTTGCCATGGCCCACTGTCAGTTGTTTCAATATATTATTTATATTTCATTAAATATTAATGCGTTTGTTTCTGAGCCGAGCGGAGTTGAGTTGAGTTCGCTCTACACCCTCGCTCTACAGTAATCAATGGGGTAGTTTGACTATGTCGAACCATTTGTGACGCCCTTTTTACAAATATTTTATATATATATTTGTATAATAATTTGAAATTTATTTTATATTTATTTGATGTTCTGTTTATACTCATTTTATATTTTCTCATGTTTATTTTATATTTATTTCATATTTTTATTCATATATTTTTTGAGAATTTTTTTATTGTTTTTATATTATTATTTTGTCAATTTGAAATTTATTTTATATTTCTTTAATATTTATTTGATGTTCTGTTTATACTCATTTTATATTTTTTCATGTTTATTTCATATTTATTCATATATTTTTTGAGAATTTTTTTTACTGTTTTTATATTATTATTTTGTCAATTTGATATTTATTTATTTTTTTTTTTTTGGTAAATTTGTTATTATTATTATATTGTTATTTATTTTTTGTTTTATTTTTGTTGTATATGTTGGATATAAATTTTTAATTTTTTTTTTTTTTTTTTTTTTGTATGTTTTATTTATATGATTTTTCCATTTTTTTTATATATTTTTCTGCCAGCATTTTCTTCTGACAGGATATTTGAGGTGTATGCCAAATCTTGCCTGCTTCTGGCTTTTTTGTTTGGCTTTCAAGCCATAATTCCCCTGCCCCTGCCACTGTCCCTGCCCCTGCTTCTGCCACCGACCCGTTAGCCGCCCTCTGCTCTAGGACTGTGAACTTTTCAGCTCTCGACCAAAGATGCGACGCCATCAGGCTGCCAAATGGGTTGGGATAGATTGTTGATGCGGCTCTGTTTGCCTCTGTTTCTGTTTCGGCTGCTGCCTTCGCTTTGCTTTGGTCTGGCGGGGTATGATGTGGTCTGGTCTGGTCTGGTTCGGTCTGGTCTGGTCTGGTTAAACAAAAGACGAAGGACTTACAAAGAGAAGGCAGCGAAATGAGCAGCCACTGGCAACAACAACAATAACCCACACACACAAACACACACGTAGACACAACGGCAATTATAAAATAACAAAAATGTGGCCTAGCCTCCGGAAGGTTACAACAACGCATCACGAAAAAAAAATAAACGTAAAAATTACACACAAAAATAAAACAAGATGAAAAAAAGGGGAAAGAAGTTGAAGCTGGCCTTGTTGGCAGTTCGCTTGAAGCGCTGCCAAGTTAATTTGAGAATAAGCCGTGTTCCACAACAACAACAAAAACAACAACATCAGCAACAACAACAAAAACAGCTGGCAGGCAATTAGCAAAATTGTCTTGATAATGATGTGCAGACGTCAGCGCGATTCTCGCGTTGCAATTTCAAATTGATTTTGCCGCAAAAGTGGTCAATCAAAGTGCTTTTAATAAACAATAATGTTGCGTCTTTGCAACACACATATACACAGCGACAAAAATTACGTTCTAAGAAAATTATTCAAGTTTTATAGAGAGAAGAATAATGTTCTATTAACAAAATAAAAGTCTTTAAACAAATATGCTAAAAATAAGCTGCTATCAATGTTAATTTTTCCAAGATTAAGAAATCATAAAAGTCTTAAGGTTGAGAATACATTGATTTAAAAATAAAATTTGGAAAGGAGAATTATGTTCAAATAAAGGAATAAAATTCTTAACATATCAATGTTAATTTTACTCTAGATTAAAAATCCATTAAAGTCTTAAGTTATAACTGAAGGATTACATAATAAAGAAATTCTTAAAATAAGCTTTCTCCAATGTTCATTTTTCTAGTTTTAAATTTTAAACCCTTTTTTTGTGTGTTTTTATGCTGTATTAATTCATGAAATGTTTAATATTACGAGTTTTATTTTGATATTTTTGAGAACGTTTCTCAAACTCATTAGAGCTAAAAACAATCGAATAGCAATCTCAAATTGCTCTAGAGTTTTTGAGTCCATTTAAAAATTAATCTGTAAATTTGATCTAAGTATTTTATTCCATTTTCGCCATTTCCTTCTTCATTTCAGCACGTTTTTTTTCTTGGTGTAGAAACACACTCTGGTTTGCTCAACCGGAAGTCAGGAAAGTTCAGTGACACGCAATCGATGGAGGCAAAAGGCAACTACAAGTCTATCGGCAATTGCCTATTTTCAACTTCCTTTCTTCGTCTTTCGCCCATCGCCCTCATTTGGCACATAACTGCGGTTAGCAGGCCACTTTTTCAACTCGATTGCGTGTCAGTTATAAAGCCATTGCACACCAGCCAACCCCATTAACCCCCTCTCGAACCCCGACCCTCTCCGATGCCGTTGGTCATAACTTGTGGGCCATTGGCACTCGATGAGCAATTGTGAGTTTTATGTACCTCGAAAATGTTGCAGGTACGATTGAAAAGCGAACCATTACCATAATGTAGTGAACATTTAAAATCATTATTATTATTAGTGGCAATATTTGACAGAAATAGTATACTCCTTTTTCAGTCAGAAAATTAATGATACTTTTTAAAGCAAAATTGTAGTTCAAAAATGTGTTTATTACCACAAGAACGAAATTATTGCTGTTCCATTTGAATTAAACCATTTCAAAACTAAATGCACTACTTAAAAAGCCATTTTAAAATACGATTTTACAACATTTATTTAGTAACGATAATAAGAAAATCGTTAAAATAATTGTTGCTCAATTAAATTTTGCATTTTTATTTAAGCATATTCAGTTGATATGATATTTAAGTGCACGTGTAACTACATAAATTATGAAATGTATTTTCTCGACATACAGAGAGAGATTATCCTTCGATTGCGCATACGTCATGTTGAAGCAGTGAACGAGAATGGATATGGAAATGGAAAAGCGAAATGGGAATGGAAATGGAAATGGGGAGTGAAAATAAAAATGTAATTTGGTCAATTCGTAACGCTGCGCAGTTTTTGTCATTAATTATTAGAGCACGTCAGCGTATTAATTATTACAAGGCGTTGAAATTAATTACACAGCCACAAGCAAAAGTCCAAGGACCCGAACAACCGCAGTGTGAGCTAATTACGCGTGAACGAACGAGAGCGCGAGGAGAATGAAAGGAAAGAGGAGAGCGGAGTGTGAGTGTGAGTGTGTGTGTGTCTATCTGAGGACGATCGGCTTGTTATTTGATGTTTACATTTCCGTTTCCGCTGCCCGTTTTGGGTTGGGGGGGCTTAGTTTAAGCTGCCTGTTTGCATTTCGGCGGCTTCGTTTTCTTTGATTAATTTATTGGGCCCCCATTGTTGTCAATCGACAAATCATCAAACAATTAGTTATGCACAATGAGAGTCTGTTTACCCCTCGGCATTAGCCGTGTCGTGTATTTGCCGGCGTTTAGCCATTGCCAATTAGGCGAGGTAAGCGTTTGGTTTCTGATCAAATTTCAGCTCGCCGTCAACCATTTCTTAATACAGCAATTAGCTAGTTAGTTGGCCTGTGCAGCGAAACTTGAGTAGCTATTAGCCAAGTCTTAGTCCAAGTCCAAGAGCGATTCCTCAAATTGTGAGGTGCGCTGCGATAACATTCTGATTAATTAATTATCCAAACACCGCATGTTTGGCGAGCACATCTTCAAAGGCCTCAACTGCTAATGAGTTCACAATAATTATTGTCTGCCATGGCGATTGCAATGCGAAATTCAATCGCGATGCACGCGCCGCAAATGCAGCGCGAAGGTATCCGCCCACGCCTTGTGTTCTCCCCAAATATTTCGCAAGCCTGGTCTAATTATAGACGAACACTGAAAAAGGAATCTAATACTCGAATTATTCACTTGCAGTTGAATTTTTAATTGGAAAGTATACTTTAAATACTCCAAATGTTGTTATGCAAACATACGACAGCTGTTTTTATTTGCATAATGAATTTTATTATTTGTATTATTAATATTATAATTCTTAAAATCGAATCGAATACTCGAAATATTCAATTGCAGTTGAATTTTTAATTGGAAAGTATACTTTAAATATTCCAAATGTTGTCATGTATATTATATAAGCAAGCATACGACAGCTGTTTTTATTTGCATTATGAATTTTATTACTTGTATTATTAATATTGTTATTATTATAATCGAATCAAATACACGAAAAATTTTAATTGCAGTTGAATTTTAAATTGAGAAGTAACATATTTAAATATCTAGATATTGTTATTCGCATTAAGTAAAACCAAGCTGTCTCATAGCATTTTATTTAAATTATGAATTGAATTGAAATATTATTACAATCGAATCGAATACACGAAATATCCAATTGCAATTGAATTGTGAATTATTATTGTTTTCAATTTTTGTTACTTTGTATTTTATTAATTTGCATTTTTGTCAGTTTTTTTAAGTATCTTTCAGTTGAACATGAAAACAGTAGAAAATTTTTTATCTGAAGAAAATAGTGAAATTTAATAAATCTTAATTTATACATAAAAAGGGAATAAACAGCCTCGTCATAATTGTGATTGCATAAGTTGATTTTTTCCTAAACGTATTTTCAAGAAAAATTATTTGTATTAAATTTGATGTGCTGCAAATGTAAGTAATAGCAAACAAAATGTTTGTGCTAATATTTGGGCAACAATTTGCACTGATTGGCTATCAGCAATGTTCTCGTCTGCAGAGAGACGAGAAATAATTGCCACAACTTAAGCAGAGCCGCATTTGCATTAATTAACCAGACTATCAGTTGAAGCACACGCAGATAATTCAGTCAATCGACTGCTTAGGGAGATCTGATCAATTCGATGCCGGAATGGGATTGAGTATAAATAGTAGATAAGATTTGCACACACACTCACACACACACTCGCATCGAAGCTTTCTAAGAAGTTTGTAAGCCGGGGTAAACAAACCCCAATAAATTCATGTTGACATATTCTGAAATTGGGTGTAATAAGCGCACGTGTTGCCCATTTGTATGCGATGCCAGTCGACTAAAATCTTGCCTGTGTATATATCATTTTGCAACGCTTCTCTCGCTTTCTCTCTCTCTCTCTGGTTGTTGCTGTCTCTGTCGTGAAGTGTGTGCACGTCAAGTGCAAGTGCTGGGCAATTAAAACAAAGCGCTTGCCTTTGCATATTAAAAAGCAGCAGCAGCAGCAGCAGCAGCGCCGCTGCACAGCAAATTAAATTGCCGGCCAAGCCAATGAAGAGCGTAACCACTACAAAGCGAATGTATCTCTTCCATTTATGATACGGGTTCCCAATACCAGTAGCAGCAGCAACAGCAGCAACAACAACAACAACAACTGCGTGTATGAAATTCACGCCCAGCACTTGAATTTTCCTGCCTTCAGCATGGATGCTTTTCGCCCGCTTGCTTTTTGGTTTTTGAGGTTTGTGTTCTGCGCTCACGTTTTGCCTGATTGCTTAGCTTATACCCTGTAACTATTCTAATTTTCTCACTTTTCCGAATACTTGGTTAGATTAACACTCTGTAAATATTTACAATTTCAAAATAATATTTTTTGCATATCTGCAATCATCAACTTTTAATTTTGTTACTGCAAGAGAATTTAATATTGAAATTTTCATTCCCTTATTTTAAGTTAATATTAGCAATTCGTTCAATGAACAAACAAAATACAAAATAGTACTATCTAATATTTTTAAACTCACATTTTTCTTGGAAAATATTGTAAATAACATGCAAATATGTAAAACCTAATCATAAACCTAAAACAACAAATTTGCAAGAAATATAAATATTTATAATACATAAAATAAATAATAATAAATAAAAATAAAATATGTATATATAATATAAAATTAAGTATACCCTATAATCGTTGCTTTTTATGCTGATGATTAAAAGATCATTTCGTCAACGATTTAAGCTGCAACTTGGCGTATACGTAATGTGTCGCACAGGATATTCTTAAGCTGAGCAAGCTTATTTCATTTCTTTTCTTTTTTTTTTGTGTGTTTAATTCATTTAAGTGCGCACAAAGCCAAACTGCTCGTGTGTTTGGTTGATGCGGTTTCACTGCGTTATAAAATCATATCATTAAAATAAGCAAGGGTCTGAGAGAGCGATAAAGAGCCGAGAGTTAAGGCAAATCACACAAGATGTGAGAAAATACTTTTGAATAAAGTAGCCACAATTAAATATTGATCAAAAGCAGCCAAGTGGTTTAACTATTCACTCGCAGATGCCAGTAAACAATAGTTATGAATTAACTAACTTGAATTAATTTTGAAAATTCGCTGCATTTCTAATTTTATTTCAGGACGTTGTTAATTAAAATCAATTCAATATTTGATTAAAGACAAAAAAGAAAATGCGTTTCGCTTATTTTTTTCATAGCTGTATTTTTTATTTTAGCCACCCGTAAAGAGCAAAGAGAATTTCAACTCAATACATACTTTCCACATATTTTGCAAGTTTTTTAATTTTCTGTGGATAACCATTAAATAAGTAAAATTTTTCTTGTTACTTAACTGTTCAAACAACGCTTTTATTGGTAATAAAAAGTTGATTGCATTAAATAAATATTTGCTAAAAGCAGCATGATTTTTTTCCATTTTCGAATCAGATTGCCAATAGTCAACATTATTTACTAGATATTTTTTAATATTTAATTTTTTTAAACATATTTACTTGAGCCAGCCTTAAAAAGCAAAAGAAAAACTGAAAATAATTTAATATTTTTCACAACTTTAATCGCCAATAAGAACGTAAAATTTCTCTAGTTACTTAACAGATCAAACAGTTGATAAAGGGAAGTGATAAGCTGATTTAATGACGCACAATTTAAGTCGGATCACAAACATTTGAACTGCGCATTGAAAATTGTTTATTTTGGCAACGCTGACATCATTTTCCCAGTCGAAAATCGTTACAAGCAAACATGCTAACAAAATCAAAACCAATAACTCGTAAATTTTCAGTTTTATTTTTTTCGTTTTCGTTTTCGTTTGTTTTTTTATCGGCGATTTGCAATCCGTTGATATGCAGTAAAAATCAGCGGCAAATGAAGAAATATGCATGTGTGTGGACGCACAGAGTATCAACTGTATTTATGACGCCCCTAAGGACACACATCGACCATCGACCATATACCATATACCATATACCATATACGATTTACGTATATATATTGCCCACACACACACGCAATTGCAAGCAGACGAAATCATAATTCGATTTGAGTTTCATGGCACTCAGGGAAGCCATCAAAAAATGTTCAATTTATGTGTATGTCATCATGTCCAAAGAGGAAGTGCGACAGCAACATACAAGAGAGAGAGAGAGAGAGAGAGAGAATGGACGGGTGCTTCAAAATAATCAACTGCAGTTACAGTTTTGTTTTTGTTGTTTTTCTTTTGCATAATTTATCAATTATCTGGACGTGCACAAATTTTCATAGCATACTTTACAGCTTATGCGCTCTTAATATGCCCAACACGAAGCGCGGTTGTTGCAACAAACAACCGTAAATTTCTTCATTAGCGACAACATCAGCAACATGAGGCAGCGACAGGCAGTCGCCTTCGTGCCACCAGCCGCATTTTTTGGCACTGCAAACTCAAGTTAAAAGTTTAACCGACCGCAACAGGTGCGACCACGCCCACACACACACATACGCCCACACACAGAGCGAGTCGCAAGCACAGGAGACAGAGAGAGAGAGAGAGAGAGAGAGAGAAGTGAACGATGACAACGAGAATGCGAGACGACAACAAGCGTTGCCATAATGACCAAATTAGTGGCCTTTTTTGGCCGCCAGCGCATTATTAAAGTCGCTGCCTCTCGCTCTTTTACTCTCCCTCTCTCGCTCTCTCTGCTGGCTTTGCCGAAAGTTAAACGAAACCGGAGACCTCGGGCCAAAAGTAAACAACGCCGAAAATCAACAGTTGTTGTGTGCGACTTTGTTGCATGTGTAAAAAAAAAAAACAATGCATTTGTTGCATGGCCAACTTCTCGATACTCTAACAAACGTTCATCTGTCTTTCTCTATGACTATCTGTCCTTCTCTCTATTGCTCTCGAATTATTGTTAAAGTTGAAGTACTTTACAAATAAACTAACTTGCAATTTTGCGTTGAAATTTGAAAAAAGTAAAGCTATTCAAGAGAATAGGTTTCGACACTTTAAGTTTTTAAGCTGCTTTGGTAAACAATTTTAGTTTTATTTTTACTATTTATTTCTGCTAATATACCAATAATTTTTATATTATGACATGCCTGCTTTTTAATTATTTTCTTGTAGAATTTATTTTTATGTTAAATAATATTTTCAGCTGGCTTTCATAAATTTGTAAACCCATCAAATTAAATTCCGGCAACTTCCGGTATAGAAAATGAGAAATAATAATTAGTTAGTGTATTAGTGTATTACGCCTTCGCCTAATATTTATTTCTCTTTTTTTTTTTAAATTGACTTTTCCGCTTACGAATTTTACATATTTCTAATTTGGCAAAAAAATTCAAAAGAAACTTTGCGTTGTCATTGCCTGCTGCTGTTGCTTTAATGCAGCAGCGCCAAAGTCAACATCAAAAGTTAACTTCCAACTTGAATGTGCCACATTTGCAATGCAACTTTACCTCAAAATAAATACGAAAAAAAAAATGAGAGCAGGAAAAGAAAAGAGAATTCAAAACGTGTCGAGTTATGCGACAGTCAAAAGTTATTAAAAAGTCTGACAGAAGTCCAAAGGTGCTTCCGAATGCCATTTGAAGCCACCCGCTTTTCCACCCCTCCAAAGCTGCCTGAAAAAAGCTGCGTAAAATACCATCAGCTGGGGACGAGCTGGGGAGAAGCCTAGAGATATTGACAGCATCAAATGGTGAAAATACGTGAGCGTATGAAGAGCATTTTGCCGCGTGTTTTTGAGCGTCGAATTAAAACACTAGTTCCACTTTAAATCACAAAATAAAACCGACGAAAAAGCTGGTAGAAACAAAGCGTTGTTCAGTTTGTTCTCAACATATTATAAGTATTAAGAGCTTAGCGAATAGTTTCCAAACCACAAATAAGTGGAGTCATCGACAGTTAATAATACGCTAATAAATAACTTAAGAAACCGAATAAAAAATGAATTACAACAAACATTTTTATAGCACTGACAACTTCATTAATTCGTATAATATTCGTTGTATTAAAAACTGTCAATTAAAAAGGAATGTAACTTGCATGTAAGCTGCAAATATTAAAAACTTTCAATTGAATAAAAACAATATTTAACGCTGTCAATTTATGGGCACACAAAAAATTTACATTATTAAAAACAGTCAATTAAATACAAATAAACTTCAACTTGTTGGCGAATCGATCAAGTTGAATAATAAAAAATAATGAAATTAAATACTGCTCATTTCAAAAAACTACTTCCATCATGTTAAACATAAACTTTATAATACTGTCAATTAAATAAAAAATAAATGAGCGCTATCAATTTGTTGGCGCATTTCGCATGTAAAAATACATTTTTTAACATTAAAAACGCTCAATTAAATGAAAATAAACTACAAATTGTTGGCGATTGTTTCATTGGCATTGAAATATGATAATATTAAAAACTTCCCATAAAAAACAAGTGAGAAAGCTACAGTCGAGAGTGCTCGACCGTATGATACCCGCAACCCATTTCGAGAGAAAAAAAAAATTTTAATGGTATTTTAACAACAAATATACCAAAAATATACTGAATTTTGTGTTTTGTTTGTATATATTTGAAAATAGCGAATAAAAATCCACAACACCGTTATGGTCACACTGTCAACTAAACAAACAAAGCGCGGGCAGCTGCAAGTGAATTTTACATATAAACTTGATTCTTCAATAACTTCCTTGTTTTTCACTCGATCTCAACCAAATTCACAGGAATTATTGAGAATATAATTGTTATTATGCATACCAAAATTCAATGCTCTAGGTCTATTATTACGGCTTTTACAGTTTCTGGGGGCGGAAAGGGGCGTGGCAAAAATCTAAAACAAACTTGATCTGCGTAAGACCTACACGAATACTGTCACCAAATTTGATATCTCTAGGTCATTCACACACTTAATACGTCCATATGCACTGGGCACAAAAATTTTGATAAATAATTTAATGAATAACTTTTGTTCTGCTTATCCGATTTGTACCAAAATTACAGGGTATATTAAGAGTGTCAAGCGCAGATGGGCTACCAAATTACACATCATTACACCAAGAACTTTTGGAGTTATACGCGATTTACTAAAAAAAAAACTTGACTTTTTCTAGATTAATGCTTATTGTGGGCGAAGGGGGCGTGGCATCCAACTTTTGAAATAAACTTGATCTGCGTAGGGTATGAAGGAAACTTTTTGCCAAATTTGGTGTCTCTATGTCTTATAGTCTCTGAGATCCAGGTGTTCATACGGACAGACAGACGGACAGACGGACAGACGGACATGGCTATATCATCTCGGCTGTTGACGCTGATCAAGAATATATATACTTTATGGGGTCGGAGATGCCTCCTTCTGCCTGTTACATACATTTTCTGTTGGCACTAAGTCATAATACCCTTCTACCCTATGGGTAGCGGGTATAAAAATTAGCTTAAAACGCAGTCAACTTGTTGCTACATACAAAAAGTCAAATATTAAAAACTGTCAGTTAAATAAAGAATAAACTTCAGTTTGTTAAAGAATCTTTCATGCGAAATGGAAATTTAATTGTATTAAAAACTGCATATTGCAGCGTTGTCAACTTGTTGCTTACAGAAAATTTGCAATATTAAAAACTGTCAATAAAATAAAGAATACAATTCAGTTTGTTGGCGAATCTTTGATGTGAAATAGAAATTTAATAGTATTAAAAACTGCACATTGAAAAGAATAACTTGCAGCGCTGTCAACTTGTTGGCGAGTCTTGTATGGAAAATAGTAAATTGATTATTTGAAACTAAACTTCAAGTGGCGGAAGTAAATTACAAAGGAAACTACGCAGACAATAGAAAGAGAGCGGAGAGTGTAATAAGAGAGCCACCAAATGCTGAGAAGACAGCTTGTCTAATTAAGGCAGAGGGCTGGGGGGAGAGAAGAACAACAGGTGTTGTCGACTTGATGGATATTTGCATATCTGTGACATTGGCAAACATTGATGATGATGATGAGGATGGCAAACAGTTGCCAAACTCAATTAAAAGCAGCAACGAATCAAAAAATCGAAGCACAAAAGCTGATGGAATTTTAAATTTGATTGTGGACAATTTGGTATTAAAAGTTATTTGCCTACTCGCCAAAGCATATCCTGGCCACTGTTTCCTGTGGTCCTTGTCTATTTTTATGCTCAATTGTTTGGTAGCTTCATTTTTATAGAATTTTGATATGCAGCCAGACAAATAAGCGCCAACCAAATTGATGTTGTGGGCGGTCGCATCGCCGGCCAGCCATCACATTGTGTGCCATTTTCTAAGAACTCTGCTCGGGGCATTTGCTTTGAAATGGAAATGTGAAAAGCGTGTGCACACAATGCACACACAGAGAGGGGGGAGAGAGAGAGGGGAAGGAGTGAGAGCTGTGATTGTTGGCTACCTGCTGCAGTGAACAAAACAAACAACAATAGTTGCCACAAAAACTATTCAATGCCAGTTCAATTCAAGCGTATATCGAGGCGTCAAGATATGCTATAGAATCTCGCACATTCGATTTCTCTTTAGAAATCAAGATTTTAGATTCAGATTTTAGTTTTAATTGAATTATTTTTTTTTTATTTTAAACTATAAAAATATTTTTAATCATAATTTTACTCTTTTAGTCATAATTTTATTCATTTCTTCAATGTTGACTGTTCATAAAATGAAATGCTCATTTGATTGAGCTGCAAATCGAATAAAGTCTTCTGCAATTGCCAAGCAACTTATTTTAGTCATTAACCAATCAAAGAAGTGCAGAGTTTAAGTCAAACATACAGTCAAAAATTATGTTTTATAAACAAAAATAAAAATGTTAAATTTTGTGATCTTTAGATCGTCAAAATAAAAAAAATGACTTAGACTTTATTTAGCCTCAGTTGACTCATTAAAATTCAATTCAGGATAAATCAAATGACAGCTTCTAAAGATTCAAAAAAACAAAAATATACAACAATTTTGTATTATGATAAACAAACTTGTTTCGAAACTTTTGAAAGACCACTAAATTCACTTTTTCTGCATAAATGTAAAAGTTGCAATTCTTATATTTTAACTTCAATTGAAAAACACAATTCACCTAAACTTAAATTTTATGAATTAATAATTATTAGTTCTGTCATTGTTGGTCCTGTTTGAATCGAACTTAAAACATTTACAAATATTATATTCATAAAATGTAGAGTACCTAAATAATCATATGTATAATTTAAAAATTGATACACAATGTAAAATATCAATAAAAACTAAAAAAATATATATTTTTTTTTTATAGTTTTGAAGGCAATCTAAATTCAGGAATATGGCTCAAATTGTGACATGAGTAAAAACAATGTTATTTCTTGTTCTAGAATTGCTGATTTAAGAACTTTTCCCTTGGTTGTAACACGTTCTTTTTGTGGTTTGTGTACTTAAAAACAAAACTGGCCGCTAAGTTGGAGCTTTAATGGCATTTAGATGTTATGTTATAGCTGCCAATAAAAATAGTGAGAGAGCAGCACATAAAATACTTGGCAGCCCATAAACGAGGTCAGCCAAAGTTGGCGTATAAAAAGGATTTGATGATGCATGGAGTGTTTATTGAGCCACCTGTAAAGCTGTTTTCTTCTCTGCTTAGTTTGTTGAGCCGGTTTTCGAGCCAAGTTCCTTGGACCAAAGTATTTACAGTGAAATGCGGCGCAATTTACAGAGGCAGTTAACGAGCAGATTTAAGACGGGAGCAAAAGTTGAGCTGCGTTTGGCATTAGCAAAAGAAATTAAAGTACAAATCCCTTTGGGTGACACTAACCGCAGCTGTGATGAGGCCCAGACAATGACGAGAGAAAGGGAGACAGAGAAAGGGAGAGCGGAGAGTGGGGAGAGAAAGATGAAACGAATAAAGGCTGATTACACAGCGCACAGAGAGAGAGAGAGAGAGAGAGAGAGAGGGAGGGAGGGAGAGGCAAGTACATCGACTCGGCTTGGTGTAAATAACAAAAATTAAAATACAATAAAATAGACAACGAACTGTGCACACACACACACACTCTATGTGTGTGTGTGTGGCATTGATTGCCATTGTTGTTGCTCGTCTAGTTGTGCCGAGAGTTGAGAGTTCGTTGCGCATTTGGCGCAGAGGCCAAAGTGAATGACTCCTAAATTGCAAAACAAGACAAAGTGGCAGCGTTTTTATGCCACACTCACACACACACACACTCAGACATTGTTAGTTTATGCGCCCTTCCAGTGCTGTTTGCATGCCATTAGCAAAAGGGTTTAGCTCCGGGACTTTCATTCGACTTGCAGCATAAACAATTCAACAACAACAACAACACGCCCGATTAAATGGCAAACAGCAGACAATACATATATGTATATGTATATAGTATAGCTACAGTCAACATCAACAACTATAGCTACAACTACAACTATTCTTATTGAGCTTCCACACCTGCCAGCGGCAGCACAATTTATGCGTTTTTCGCTTTCGAGCACTTTCTACGTGATTTTGCCATCGAAAAGTGAATGCACTCGACTGCCGCATACCTCGCAGTTCTTCATTAACAAGTCAATGGGTTCAACCTGATTCCCAGTCGAGCAAAAGAGTCACAAATTTACAATTGTTACAATTCAATGAAAATTATCATTTTTATTTTAGCGGGTTACAAATTTGAATTGAAATTATTGTTCATTTATTTGAATATATATTCAAGTGGCAAATCAAAAGCAAAGGCAGCTGATATCATTAAATTTATAATTGTTAAAATTCAATGAGAATGAACATTTTTATTTTACTTGTACAAAATTCCAATAAAATTCTAGTTAAACTTTTTTCAATCACAAAAAAATCAATTGTGTAATATCAAGCAGATATTATCAAATTTACTATTGCTTCAACTCAATAAAAATCAATATTTTTTACTTATGTCTGTAGATCAAATTTAATTAAATGTATAGACAATTACAATCTTACAATTATAGGGAAAGCAATTACTTGATCTAAAATCGAAAAAGAAAATGGAAGATTTGTAGAAAATTATATTTAAATTTTACTTGTGAAATTGAAATTAATATAATATTTCAACTGCACAAGAACAATTTCAGAAAATTCCAAAGTTCTAAATCTAAAAAGCTCCGAGCTACATTAAAAAGAAAAAACTAAGTTCTTTCAAAAACACAAATTAAGCTCCACAAATAGTTACGGAAAACTCAATTTTTCTTAAGCTGAAATGCTCTAAAAAATACAAATTGTGTTTGTGTAGAGTAAATTAATGAATATTTTTATAATTTTATAATATTTGAATTCCTCTGCTACAGAAAATGGAAATGTTAAAATTCCCGCAATACTCTAACTGCTTCCATAAACCGGCAGAGACAATTTGATGAAAATTACATTTGCTGCCAAGAAATATGTGTATCTGGAAAGTTACAGCGCGCTGCAAACTTATTATGCTCTTCAATCATTTTGTAGGGCAGCATAAAACATACACATATATATCTATGTATATATGTATATAGCGTAGTAGCAATGGCAACTATTAAATATTGTAAGCCGTCGTTGTTGGTGGCGCTGTCGTTTGTCTGTGTCTCGTGTTTCGTGTCTTGCTTAAATGGATGTAGACAGCGCGATAAACACACATGCAATGGCAATGGCATAATAAAAGCAGCAGAAGCTAAAAAGACAAAGTCGTCGGCCAAATGGGCGGAAAAAGCTTGAACAACAATTGCGCTTGCAGCTTGCGAAAAAATACAGCGTCGGGCCAAACTTACTTGATTTGTTTGCTCTCAAACAAAAGCTGCCAAATTCAATAGGCGAAAGTGAGTTTAAAGTTTCGTCATTTGACTAATGAATGAGAGCGCCATCAGAGTAAGTAATTAAAGAAAATGCGGGCAGCCCAAGCGGGAAAATCAAGCAGGGGAAAACTGCCAGAGTCGCGTGTGCACAAAATGTTGTCCTCATTGCCGGTGACAGCAATTTAGATCTACTTTGCACAGCGTAATGTCGATAATTGCGCAACCCGCAAAATAGTGCAGTTACAATTAAATATTTGTACACTCAAATATGCTGTAATTGAAATTAAAACAGTTTTGAATTTGTTTCTAATAATTTGAATTAATTATTTGTATTTGTTGCACAATAAAAACTAAATATTTTCCAATTTATTTCAAAGCTAAAAGGTTGGGCAAAAACATTTCTGTTCAGTTCATAATTTACACACAAATGTTTTCATTTATATAAAACTATATTTGAATATCTTTTTTTGAATTTGTTGCGGAATTAAAATACAACAGTTAAAGTTGTCAGCGGCTGCGAAATACCATTTGACATGATCCTGTTAATTTGAATATACTATTTCAATAATTAAATTCAATTCAACATTTTTACACGCAAATAGACTGTAATTAAAATTAACAGATTTTTGAATTTGTTGCTCAAATAAAATATTAAATATTTTTAAATGTATTTGAATTGTAAAGAGTTGCAAAATAACAAAAATTATGCTGATTATATTTTATTATGCAATATTTGTTAGTTTATTTTTACTTTTTAAATTTACTATGCAATTAAAATTTAATGTTTTTTCAGTTTATTTTCAATTAGGCAGTTAATAATTTACACAAAAAATCATTTGATCGTCGCAATGAAAGTTCAAAAGTGTTTCTTAAGGCAAGTTGTCTAATGTTGCACATTTAACTACAACTTTTTTTTATTTAATTATGTATTTGTTTATTTATTACTTTAATAATATGTAATTTTTTTATTTGAATTTTCTTTTTGTTCTTTTTGTCTCATTTTTATTGCATCCAATTGTTTGTATTATTAAATAAATGATAAATAACAATTGTATGCTGTATTTATAAAGTGCGTATTTTATAACGCAAAAAGCTGTGAATATTGTACTGACATAAATGTAAAAAGACTTTGAATATTGCACTGATATAAATGCGTAAATTGAGAACTCGAATGCTACTCGTGTTTGCAGCTAAATTGACCTTTGAGTGAGATGCACTTAAGAAGCCACAACTATTATCATGTCATAAACATGTGTTACTCTTCCTAAGACTCTCCTGCAGCTGCAGACTACGTGACTTTCTGAGATTGCTGTCAAGAGAGTCCCGTCAGCATCTTGATTTATGATGCGATTTTCACATCTGTCGTTTTGAAGTTGAAGTAGCTGAGTTTTGCTCATAGATGGAATTTCTGTTCTTTTTATTTTTTTTTTTGTTCACTACGCAATCGATTTACGTGTCGAGTGATGCAAAACTAGAACTCGACTTTTCGCTACTCGAACTATTGGGGTCGATTTGGAGTAGAAGAGAAAAATTGGGAATTCACAACAATTGGGCAAAAGGGCAAAACGCAATGGCAAAAAACTTTTGCTTAATTGGCAGCTGCAAAAAGGACTGAGAGACGAGTTTAAGACGCCGTTAATTGCAGTCGAGAAATGCACAGAAAATAATTGCGAGTCGAGCAGCAGCCAGCGAAGGGTTAAGACCTAACTAAGCCTGCCTCCAAGTTGGCTTGGCTTTTATCGGTTGAATGCGCTTTTTGACCTAGTCGTGATGCGGCCACTTGGCACGTACAGCGAACAGCAAAAAAACACAACACGACGCTACACGGGTCGTATGCGCAATAATCAAAAACGTACGCCACATTTCCGGTTGCTAAAATCCATTTCAATCATTGATGATTAAACAGGCAGCGCTAAGCGTTGCTTCCGTAACCCAACTCACTCCCCTCTCTCTCTCTCTCTCTCTCACCCTCTCTGTCTCTGTCTCTGTCTGTTGATGATGATGTTTGGCGAGAGAGTAGGCAGTAAATTTATTTTGGTTGCTCCATTAAAAATTAAACAGTGCGGCAATTTCCACAACAGCCATCGCCGTATCCTGCTGCCACACACTCCACTCGTATTTACTTTAATATCAAATCAAAGCTTCGTCTCTCTCTCTCTCTCTATCTCTCTCTCCCCCTTACGTTGTACGCATATTTTGCGCTGGATTTTTAATAATTTTCATTAAGCGCAGCGTCGACAGGAAGGCAAGTAAACATATTCATTTACACACACACACACACACTCACACACATAAGAAAGTCGCTTCCTTCTGGCTGTTTGCTGTCTGTCGCCCTTTGCACATTTCGTTTGGAGCTTATTGCATAGTTTAAGGCGTCACACACAGGAAAACAAAACGAGTCAAGGCAGCAAATTAAAGCACATTTATCATTTTTACTTGGACTTGCTGACAGCTAAGCAAAACAATAATTATAAAAATATATATGAAATATATAAACAATAAATACAAAATGTTAAATAAATATTTTTGCATTTTTACCCAGACTTGAAATGCTGACAGCTTAAAGAAAATAATATTTTAAAAAAATCTATACATACAATTTATAAATTGTATAAAATATACCAAATGTAAATTTAATAAAATAAGTAAAAAATATAATAAAACAGAAAAATAAGAATTTTAGTTGTAGCAGCAGCAAACTATTTTATTTATCGACTTTTTTCAAATATTATATATTTTGAATATTTATTTGAACTTGCAAACTCAAAGGCTGTCAGCAAAAATAAAATACAAAAAATAATATAATACGTAAAACAAAAAAATGAATAAATTAAATAAATGAATACTGTGTTATAAACAAAATAAGTGTCAAAGCAGCGAATTAAAGCGGATTTATGACCGATTTTATGCCTCTTCAACGCTGATCTTGTCTGATCGAAGAATTTTTTTTTAATTTCCACTTAAAGCTGGCAGCCGAAAAACCAAAGAAAAAACCCCAAAAAATAAATAAATTGGCAACAAAATATGAAAATGCTTACACAAAATGCATTCAAGCGTTAAGTGCCTGGCAGGCAAAACGACAGAAGGAGCGAGAGCGAGAGGCGAGAGGTGAGATTGAGACAAAAGAAAGAGAGAGAGAAAGAGAAAGAGAGAGAGAGGGGAAGCAAAGAATGAACATATGAGAAATTATATATGCACATTACAACGCAGATTTGCCACTTGACACAGCAGGCAAACATTTTGTTGTAGCACAGTGAAGTGAAGTGAAGGGAAATGAAGTGAAGTGGAGTGGAGTGAAGTGGAGTGAAGTGAAGTGAAGGCAAGGTAGAAGAAGGCAAGTTGCCGGCAGTTTTAGCCAGAAATGCTCTATAAATAATTTACGCCGGTGAGCCAAAAGTGACGGGCGAAAAATTTGTGAGAAATTTGAGGAATATATTCGCTATAGTTTTTTGTTTTTTTTTTTTTTTGGGGAGCCCATGACGGGGCGTATATATACATATACATATATATATATGTCTGTGTGTTGGCGAGAGAACAAAAAGGTAAAGCTCTGTTTGCGTTTGGCAGAAAGGCGCCTAATCCCCATATGAGTTGTTAACAACGTATTACGAAGATTTCACTTAAGTAGCGCACAAAAGACTAAAGACCAAAGACAAAAGACGCTAAAGACGCTGCTAAGGCCAAATGTTAATGATGCGCTGCTAAACACACACCAATACACTCACACACACACATGTGTGTGCTAGGAGCAATTGTTTGCCCAAAAAAGTAGGCAACACATTTTTTGCTGCCGTATCGCGTAATAAAATGAGTTTCAAATTGGCCATAAAAGCGTAAGCAGGCAGCAAGCGGACAGCATGTGTGCAATAACAACAACAACAACAAAAACAATAGCAACAATAACAAATACAATAATTTTAGAAAGCAAAGTCATCGGGCCAACTGCAAAACGAAACTTTAATGCTCTCGCCATAAAACGAACTAGAAATTCGCAACTCGAAACGCAAAAAAGTTCAAGCCACGTTTAAATAATGAAAACTTATGTGGGCTATAAAACAGCATAAATATATCGAGTTTAAAAGTGCCGCAAAACTACACTTCAACTATGCGCAATGTAGTTTTCAACGACCCAAAATTCTAAAGTTTCTATAGTTTAATGAAATCGTATTAGATATAAAGCCAAATTGTTAACTTTTGTTAAATAAAATTTGAATTACTTTAAAAATCAAATCAATTTAAATTGCATTGAAATTCAAACTGTTTTAAAGCTTTAAAACATAGAAAACTTCTTAATATATTGTTAATAAATTCACCTTTCCATACAACATACTCAATAATAACTACTAAATATATATTTTAATTAGTTATATTTGGTTCTAAGCAATTAATTTGAATTACTTTTTTCCCTGAAAAATTCCCCTCAAATGATGTGTGAATTTTCATTCCCAAATACTGACATAGCACTCCATAATAATAATTCAATTAAATTGTATTACCAATTATAGTTTAAATAAATAAATTTTCCAATGCACCTGACACATTAATAATAATTACACATTTTATAAGCAACTGTCTAACCTTCAGTTTATACAATTTGAATTCGCTTTCAATTTGTAATTCATAGAAAACATCGAAATATCATTTTAATACATAAATCTTCTTACATAAAATGTAAATATTAGTTATTTATAAACAACTATCTAAGATTTATTTTATACAGTATTAACTTTCATTTTGTTTCATTGCAATCATAAGGTCGTCATCATGGTAAGTGTATCGTAGCAAAGTCCAATAGCAATTGATGATACCCTTTCTCCCAGAGTTCTTGACGGAAAACAAAACGAAAAATACAATAAGTAAAGAAAGCAGAAACGAGACAAGAGGAAACAAAACAGAATGAATACTGTGCATACATGACATGACATGAGGCAGCATATTCATAAATGAGTTCCTGCTGCTTGCTGTCTGAGTGCGAATGAATGTGAGTGTGAATGCGTGTTCATTTGCGCATAAAGTGCGTGCTACTTGGGCGTGTCTTGAAGGCAATGAGGCAGTTACGACTTTTACAGGTACTCGCATTTTCACTCCTTTTCATCTGAGCGAGTACTCGACAAAATTCATTCTTTAAATTGAAGAGCCAAGAAGCAAACAAAAATTGACTGTGCTTCGCAGATTTTCGGCATGATTTAACACTTAATTAGCAACATTTTTCGACTTGAGCGCCGTGCCACATCATTGTCAACATAATGTGACCATCTCCACACGCAACGAAACAGCGTCACATGCGGCGTATGCGCAATATACATAAACATTATAATCAACGTACAGCAGCATAAAGTCAAGCATAAAAATGGCAATTGCTGTCGCCGTTGCATGTGAATTATTTAACGCACAACATGTCAACCAAAAGCATTTGACGCTGCCATGTGTCGACTCTCTGTCTCGCTCTCACCAAGCTACACTTTATTGCTTTGTGTGTGTGTGTGTGTGTAAACTGTGTGTGACCAGCAGATCTTCTTTGATTAACACCCAAGTGCTCAGCTCTTTTTCGGCTTTGACACGCCGTTAATGAGCTTCAACCGCAGCTTAAATAAATAGTTTTCTTCAAAATGAGATTTACCAAAATAATTAACACTCTTGACGTGCACATTTAACACACGCACACACACACACACACACACACACATACACACACACACATCTGAAGCAACGAAACAAAAAGAAAATATCTCAAATTACTCAGCGACTTAAAACGCTGCCAGTGCAATATTTATATTATGAATTTCATTGAATACGATTTTTCTTGTTAATTTTGTTAATAATATATAATATAAATTATACACAAAAATATAAACAAAATTTCAGTTGTTAAGTTATAAATCATTAGCTTTGAATGTTTCATAAAATAATAGTTATTCAATAATTATAATGGAACTAAAATATTTGAAATGTCGTAAACTTTTCAGGCTGCTGGTAATCGCCTGGTAATCGACTCGTATATGTGAAAAAAATGTTTCTCTATGTGTGCGAAGTGCATGTGTCTGGGTGTCTAGGAGGAATGGTCATCGAAATAGCAGAGGGCGGCTGGACTAAGTGGGCGTGGTCAAGCAGAAGAGCTCAACAACACAGCTGCTGCTGCTGAAAAAATCAGAGGGAACTTGCTTTGGAAATGCCACAAAATTTTTTTGACACAGTTTTCTTTCATTGTTTTTATATTTTATTAATTTATATTATATTTTATTTCTATTAATTTAATTTTTATTTATATTTACTTTATTTATTTTTATTATTTTAGCTAATACATTATTTACATTTCTCAGCCGTGTAGAAGTGAATATAAAATGTAATTCTTTTGCATTTAGCTATAAGTCATTAACAATAAGTTTTAATGATTTTAAATAAATAACTAAAACTAGCTCTTTAAGGTTTCTAAGTTGTATTCTCAGCTTTCAATCGAACCTTTCCAAACTGCTTCCGAGGAAATCATTATAAAAGTCTAAAATCTCTATAGAAAAGTCGAATCGAATTATGTTTTGTATTTAATACCAAATTCAATATGACAAAAAAATCAAAAATCAAAATTGTCTTAATTTTCATTATAACTAGTTTTATTGTAACTCAACATAGAGCATTCAGCGGTCGAGCAAACGCAATTGAACAGTTGTTAATCTCGTTTTTTGTACTTCTTTTTGTTTAAGTTCTTTTCCGTCACCATTGTAATGAAATGCAAATCTTCGTTTCAATTCGTTTTCAATTTGCGTCCGTTGTCCATTGAAGCTAATTGTTAATGCATTCTGCTTATTTCTGTTTGCAACAGGAGCAGGCAGCTTAAAGGCTTGCTTTGTCATCACTTTGCTCTGCTCACGCTGCCATATGTAACTTCAGACCGTGAGTGTGTGAGTATAATAATTAAATGCAAAAATCTGTGCAATGCTGCTGTGCAAAACGGAAATGGAAAACATAAAACGGAAATGCCAAACAGCCATCATAAAATGTAATGCAGCAAATGTGCATTAAGAGCCCGTTGGGTGCAGTGCCATCCAAACAGTCTCTCTAACCACTTCTTCCCCGCTCGTTTAGTTGCTTTTGCACTCTCTCTCGTTTCATGTTTGTTGTCTTAAGTGAAAACTGTGCTTATGGCCAGCTACTGCTGCACTTGACCTAAGAGCCATCGTCCTCCTCCGCCGCCCTCGCCGCCCTCTAAAAGCAGCACTCTAATTAGCCGAGCAGTTGAAATTTGCATTCGAGTCGCTCGGTGAGGCAGCTTGTCTGCATATCTAAGCACATGCCAGTATATTGCTTATTTATAATATACCCTGCACACATATTTTGTCATATTTTCTACCACACACACGCACACACACACACACACGCACACAAAATAAATAATTTCATTTGACTTGCAAATGTGGGGCAAAAGGAAGAGGCGCGAGCTGAGGAGCTGCGAAGCCGAGTCGAGTCGAGTTAAGCTGAACTGAACTGAACTGAACTGCGAGTGAGCTCTCAGCTACAACAACAGCGAGCGAAACAATAACAATAAGGTTGCCATAACGCCAAACAACCGGCAACAGCAGCAACAGCAACAGCAACGGCAACCAAGAGTTAAAACAACACCAACTATAAGTAAAGCAAACACTGCCAACAATGAACCTAACAAAACAGCAACAACGTTGAAGCATTCTCGTTGCCATTGTCAGCGACACACCAAAAATTGTGTGGAAACAAAGGCAACAACAAATTTACATCGCCCGTGTATGGCGAATATTAAATGCGCTACTTTAACAATTACACAATTCTTACATATATGAAAAAATAAATACAAGAAAACTTGGAAAACGATTGACAAAGAAAAATGTAAGTCACTTAACTTCTATAATAATTCGGCAAATTTTTTTACTCAAATTTTGTTCAATAATTATGCATTTATTTATGAATAAAAATTCAGCCATTGCGAGCTTAAATAATGATGTCAATTTTAAATACAAATTAATAAACAAAAATGTGCCAAAAGATATATTTCGCAGCCAACGAATAACTATTTGTAATTAAATAATTTTTAGTACCGAAAAATATTATAAATTTTAGCAAATAATAATCAATTTTGACAAAGAAATATTTTAGTCACTTCTTGACAACTTCTTTAATATATATGCAAAATTGTAAATACAAATAATAATAATGTTAATTTTGGCATTAGATATTTTTTTTAATGATTAATAATTTTTTCCATAATTATGCATTTGTCGAAATCAAATAAATATACGAAAATATGCAAAAAGATATTTTATTGCAGACAACGATTAACAATTTATTTCTTGAATAATCATTTTAAGTACAAACAAAACAATACAAATTTTAGCATTAGATATATTTTGTAAACAGCGATTAACAATTTCTTTAAGATTTATTCAAATTGATATTTTGTTTTTACCAAATTTCTTTCAAAATTATGCAAGTTCTAATTACAAAAGAAAAATGTACATAATTATGATTAATATTATTTTCGGTCATATCAAACTACTCATAATTCAAATAATTCAAAAATGTATGTTACAACAAAATAAATTGCCTTTAGTTTCAAAGAACTTTTTTTTTTTTTAAATGCTTTAAATACAAAATTTTTAAATTACATATTGACTTTTTAAATGTAGCTTTTAAAGCCATTTCAAATAGTTATTCTATCGTTGAAAATGCTCACCCACGATCAGTGTGTTTAACCTTTATCCGAAGCTTAAATCGATCCCCACAATGTATTTGCATATGTTCTATGAACGTTCCTGTTGCGTGTGATAAATACGGTTGCTGCTGTTTGAGCTGCCTTCAGGTCGTGGCAACACCACAATATTTCACATAGTTTTGCAGAGACAAGCAGACACAGCTGCCATTGGGATTTTAGCAGCTATTTAAGCGTTTGAGCTCAGGAGAAATCTGCTCTCTGGCATTTTTTGCAGCGTCTTGTAATAAACGACCTTAGATGGCACTCAAGTGCAACACGCCTCGAGCGTCAAGACAAACATGCCACTAATCCAAAAATAGACGGCCAGTAAAAAGAAGATGATGAAAAACTGGCATGCAAATTTTGTACAGCCATAAAATTCGAGCGAGCACATCATAAAATGCTGATTAACTATAGTCGGTGAATAATAATAATAATAATAATAATAACGCAGCGAACGAAAGCCAGAAGCCGCAGGCATTTAATGCATTTTCAATACATATTCATTAAAAATTAATTATCGTTGCGAATCGCGCGCCATTTTAATGTCCTTTTAATTTGATATTCACATCCGTGGTTCGTGCGGGCAACGCCAATTGGCAGTTTGCAACACACACGTCCTGTTTGCGTTTAATACACACATAATGCAATTAACACAATAAAATAAGGATATGAAATTTAAAATAACGTGAAGCTGACGAAGAGATCTCGTCTTTGGGGGGCACTTAATTAGTGGCAACGTGGCCAACGTGGCGAGGTTTTCGTGCTGCAGCAGCAACTTTTAATGAGGTGGCAACAATTGGAAGCCAAAGCTGACCAAACTAGTCGTAACTGGTGCAAGTTTAACGCCTTGCAGCAAATTGCATCCTTAAGCAAATAAGTCGCTCGACTTGACAGTCGCAGGCAGGCTGGCAAAAAGAGGACGATGCGATAAGACGGCTGACGGACAGAGACGGAGACGGAGACGCAGATGGAGGAGGGAAAAGCGACAGCCACGCAGACAGAAACATGACAAAGAGACAACATAGACAGCAAACATGGCCAAAAGCAACGACAACAGCTACAAAACTGTTGCCAAGTGGGCGGCGCATCATTTGCTCGCGTTGCTGCCCAACAAATTTAATACTCTTCACATTTACATAGTTCTCATAATGAAAATATATCTTGGCGCGCTCTCGAAGCTAAAAATAGTAGTAGCTGGAAACCTAATCCAATATTAACGAAGCAAAACTTTAAAGCTGCCACTTTTGCGACAGCATATTTGCAACTACATGTTGGCCAAAGTCAAACTGAAAGTTGGCCAACATGATTGAGTTGCCTGCGAACGAGAGTGGCATAATCCTAAGCCAATTAAAGAAGGCAAAAACTTGGCTTAATTTAATTAATCGGACATCGAACAGTATTCAGATTTAGTGTTTATTTTGACTTGAAATGCTATAAATGCCCAAAATCAACACTGTATAATCTATGCTATTCATTTAAATCAGCCCAAAAATGTCAACTGTGCTAATAAAAACATTTAATTAGAAAAAAAATAGAATAAGATATAAAAATGCAATTTTAAAATGCAATAAATGAATTGAATTCAACACAGAATTCAGTCTTTCTGCTAAGTTGAATCTAAAATTAACTTTATAACACAAATTTGATTAGCTGAAATCGCACAATTTAGTATTTCAGCCAACTCGAAAAAAAATATATTTGTCAAATTATAACCTACAATACACCATTTTTAATAAGAAACCAAAATTTTTAGTTTGAAAAAAGTAAATACTTCACATTTATAATAAATAAATGTACTAAATGCTGTTGAATTCTGTCGTTTGTTGAAAAATACTACGCAATATAACATTTTTCATTTGAAGTAAGATTATGTAAATTAAAAATGGATAAGGAAAATAATTGAATAATGGTGCAAAACAACTAAAATATTTGAAAATATTAAATTTCCCTGCTAACAATTTTTAGTTAAATTTTAATAAATGAATATTTTTGTAGTGTAGCAATGCATAAACTATGAGCACATGAAAGCGCTGCGGGCAATTGAGCAAGAGCTGGAATTGAAACTGCTTGCAGTAGATAATATGAAGTCATCAATTGTGGACGTTACGCTGCACGTTAACTAGGCCAAGTTGCCAAGTTGCCAAGTTGCATGCGCTAGTTAATGTGCAACAACAGCGATGTGGCAAGCATTCAGCCTGCAGCGTTCAACGTTCAGCGTTGTCATCGTTGCTCAACATTCGTCACCGTCAACTTAACGGCGACATTCGTCGTCGTCGTCGTCCCAGTCGCAGTCGTCGTCGTCGGTCGTCCTTCTAATCCAGAGCCGTTCATCGTCCTGAGTCTTCCACTCACTGCGTTGTCTGCTGTCTGTTTGCAGCTCGTCTTTAGACCGTCGTCGCTCATCTCGGAAGCTAAAGCGCCATATTTGTGGCTCAAGTGCAGCACTTTGTTATTTTTAGCATTGTCCTTGTTATTGTCCTGGCTGGCTGACTGGCTGGCTGGCTGGCCGTTTAAGCCACATTCACACCCACCGAGACTAAACTAATGATGCAAATATAATATCCCTTGACTATGACGAACACATCAAACTGCAACTTCAACTAAGCATCTAATAAGTTTGTCATTACTCTGCCGTTTGTTCCAGCTTAACCAGCCAAAGCCTCTGGCTCGAAAGCACTCGACACAATGGCAGCAAATAACATCGTGTAACAAGGCTGAAATACATTTCGTATTTACAGTACTCGTAATTGGCATTAACTGCAATGCAGTTCGGATTTTAGCTTGAGCAATTGCAATGCTAATTAAATGCCCCGAGGCAATTTAGTTTTGCAGTCTAAACTAAATAGAATCCTGTGCAAATTAATGTTAATATATAAACATTTTGTTGCTTAAAGCAACCGATAAATATGCCAAACTGCAAATGGAACTTAATGTAAACAAAATAAATACTGATTGGGTTCAATAGGTATAATAATAATTATTTTTGATAATTTAATAATAATAAGTGTACAAATAAGTATATATACATACATATATATACAATAATTAAACATAAACAAATTTAATTTAATTTGCATAACAGAAATTTGTAGTGACTAATGCCATAATAAATAGAATGAATATAGAGAAAATATAAATAAGTGTAATTGATAAATTGGTAAATACATTTTATTTATATATATTACTATAAAATTCCAATTATCTCTGTAAAATCGAACGAATTTAATTTATTATTTAAATTTCACTACATTTTTTCAAGCAATCAATTTTGAAATAAATTCTTTACAATCTTTGATAAATTAAATATATTTTACCTTTATTATTGAATATTTAAATTTCACTTATATTATTAAGCAATTCATTTTTAAATGGTGTGAAATCATTGCCAAATGATTCTTTCATTTATTTGATTAAGCAATACATTTCAAAATAAATTCCGTAAAATCATTGCTAAGTAAAATCAATTTTCTTTATTATTTAGTATTTAAATTTAAATTTAATTTATTTGATTAGGCAATAAATCTAGAAATAAACTGTGTGAAATCTTTGCTAAATCGGGGCAATCATATGTTTGGTAGATGATTAATCAATGATTAACCGCTTTGCGTTGCGTTTCTCGATTTGTAATCACATTACAGAAACTTGTGGCACAATTTATGGCTATTTCATTTAGTTTTCTTTTTTGGTTTTTGTTGCTCTCGTTTCGTTTCGTTTCGTATCGTTTTGTTGTGCTGTGTTGTGTTTTGTTTTTGTGGCCTTTTGTGAAATGGCGAAAGCAAAATAAATTCCCCCAAAAACAGTGCGAGTATTTGCTGTTTAATTATAGCCGAAATGGGCAATTAATGCCGCCCCATAAGACGTCACGTGCGCACATTTGTAGCGCCTTCAATCAATGTTCAGCCAAATCCCATTTGCTGGCCTGCTCTCTCGCTCTCACCCTCTCTCCCTCTCTCTCACGCAATCGCAAATTCTAATAGCGATTCAGAAGCACCTCATTCCCATTGAGAGTCAGCAAAGCGAAACTCATTCCCATCACCATCACCATCATCATCATCATCGTCATTCACATTCACATTCACATGAGATTCGTTGCCACACGGACTGTGCCCCATGCCACCATCCCAAACAGTTCCATCATCCATCATCCTAGCCACAATTGAAGCGATCTGTCTGCATTGTTCGCACTAAAAATAAAAGCGCCCCATGCGCCGATCTTCAAGAGCAGTGGAAACAATCGAAGCGCATCTGACCCTGACGATGGCATGTTTCGCATTTTCCAGACTCTCTCTCTCTCCCTCTCTCTTTCTCTTTGTGTGTGTGTGTGTGTGTGTTTATCTTGTTGCCATTTACGCATCCTCTTCATCTGTTTCAGCTAAAATCCAATCACGTCACGATTGAGACACCTGGCGGCGTTTTGGCGACCGTTTTTCACATTTCTTTTTGGCTAATGATTCAAGCTCAATACCCAAAACAAACACACACACACACACACACACACACACACACACACACAATTTCTTCTTCTTGTTTGTTGTACACATTGTCTTCTCTTGTCTTGTCTTGTCTTGTTTCGTTTTGATTTGTTTGGTTTGGTTTTGTTTCGTTTCGTTTTCGTAGTGCATGTTGTTTTGTAAGCCATTCTGTCGTCAGCTCAATATTTCTGTTTATTTTTAGCCATCGAAATATTTTATTGTTTCAGCCAAAGCAAAGCGAACAAATATATATTTTTATTTAGGTATATCAATTGAATATCGAAAAAATGCAGCAAACTATTTTCTTATTTTTCTGCGTATACATTTTAATGATATTTGTCACTGAAGCGTTTGTCGATACCGAACGAGAAAAGAAGAGAATTATTATTCACGAGCTGATTTATTGGGCGTGTGAAGATTAAAGACATCGTTTCAAAACCCACGGCAATTTCGCCACGAATCTCAAAAATAGCTCAGCAAAATCATTTGACCTACTTCGTGCGAAGCGAAGCATCATTAAAACTAATTACTAAATGCAGGTGAGAGCAAATGTGTTACGTATACGTAATATTTTTTTATAGCATCTTTTTGATTAACTTGTGTTGATCACGATAAAACAAATCCAAAGCGATATAATGCACTTCTTTATTTTATTGAAAATAAATATAAATATTTAAAACATAGAAAAGTGTCTGATAATAATATATATATTTAAGCTTTGCTCTATTTATAATATATATTTTATAGATAAAGTGTAGCTCGATCAGATGCAAAATTAACATTCCATAATAAAGCATAAAAATAAAAAAATGCTAATTTTGTAATTATATTACAAATAAGAATGCGAAATTAATGAAAACGATTGTAATTTTATTACCAATAAAATATTTCTGATATGTTTTACTAATATAAAATCTTCTTGATTAATTTGTTTGCTACAGAAAGGGAATCTGATATTCTACAGTTTTGAATTTATTTTTATGCATATTCCAAATAGCCACTAAATTTTTGTTAATTTCTGCAACGAAATTGTATTTGCCCCGAGCTTAAATATTTGCTGAATTCATGTGCAAATAATAATAAAATTTGAATCGACCGAAATTGTTGCAATCGTCTTCACATTGTCTGGGCCATAAAGTAAAGTGGAAAACATTCGTTGCCAATATGTATGTAATTCAATGTAAACTAATATTTTGATTTATTTGTGCAACATTACAATTTCAATATGCGACTCGTCTCGGGCTTGACGTACACTATAAATATTGTAGCTGGTTTAATTGCACAACTTTTAGCAGCAGGCAGAGCAAACGGAAGGGCGGCACAGTGGGCGTAACCCAGGGAGGCGGAACTGACAGTTCATAAAATGTAATAAGCAATGATAAATGTAGCAATCTTGGATAGACGACGCTCCACAAAACGATATTGAATCGCACATAAATTCAAGTTTATCTAAGAACTCTTGTTTGCCTTCCAAGGGCAGCAGGTCACACAAAAGTGTCTTTGTGTCTGTGTGTGTTTGTCATGAATTTCCATCAAATATTGCAAATCAGAAAACGAATTTTCGACTCATATTTATTCATTTGCATAACTTTTTGTTGGCTGTGCAACAACATGTCGTATGAGTAATTTATTAGCCTAGCACAATTTTTTCTCTTTTCTCGCAATGCGGTCAATGCACGCTAAACGCGATAATGATGATGATGATCAGAGACAATGCTAATCATGTTGATGGTGATGTTGATGGCGCCGCCAAATGTTACAAGCATTTAAATAATAAACACATTTATCATTATGCGCAGCTCTCGCTCGATGTTGATGTTGCTCTTGCTTCTGTTGACATTGACAATCAATGGCCCGGACATATTTGTGATGCCAGCTAAAAGCTGGGCACGCCTCGACCGCCCGCCGCGATCCTCCCAACTATTTACTCAAGAATAATAATAAAAGCGACAGCAACAACAACAACAACTATTAGCAAAACTTGGCAGCACTTTTTTTTGTGTTTTTGTTGCAGCCGCTCAACTCGACTACGGTCGATGGCCGGCAAAGCGAAATCCACTCAAACCATTGTTACAAATTCCCTTTTTCTTCTGATGGCAAACAAAGGGTATACACGACTGCGCTAACGAGCTAACAACAACAAAGTTCCAAGCATGCTTGCTAATTAAGTAAAGTTTTAAAATGTGAAGAAGGTTTTGGAGAAAATTCAGCAGGAATTAATTGCAAAGAACTTGCCTTTAAATCATTTTAATATTGTCTTCAAAAAATATTCAAGATTATGTTATTGAATCCAAGCTATTGAAAACTAATTAATTGTCTTCAAATGATTGCATTATTTTCCCAAATAATTTTTTATTCGTATTTTTTGTAAATTATCTTCTTAATATGTCTTATAATCAGCAAATATTTTAGTTTATCTTTAGAGCATAAAACAATTGCAAAGAACTTGACATTAAATCATTTTATCATTTTATCATTTTAACTAATAAAAAGTATAGATTATTTTAATTAATCCAATTTGTAGAAATCTTTGCAAATGCTGTACAACTACTTCAATCTTTTAATCATTTTATTATTTTCTGAAATGATTGTGAAATCATATTTTTTAAAAACCTTATCATCAGCAAATATTTTGTTTTGTCTTTAGAGCATAATGCAATAAACTATCAAAACAAAATCCACAATATCTGCTAGTGCATCAGCTTATTAAACTCGAATCGCTCGCTGTCGTTGCTCTATTTTACTTTTTTATTTTTTTCTGTGTTTTGTTATTTATTCACCTTATATCAACTTTGATAAATTGCATTCGAGCTCAGTTTTTACTCAGGGCATGGCAAAGAGTGCGCCATCTCATTATCTTGGCATCCTGTTCGCACAGTTCAATGTCTCGTAAATCTTTTCGAGTTTACGACTATATAAGATGCCAGCAAGCCATCAAATAGTGTCAGATAAAACAAATACATCAGCACACACACACACACAGACACACACACAGACAGCCAGGATCTAAATGTGTGCCATGAAGTACAAATAGAAAAAGACAAGCGAGAGCGTAAATGGTGATAATAAACAACAAAAGAAAGCTGCCGTTATGGCCAAACCTCAAACTAGATACGCTAGAAAAGTGCAAAACGAATAGCTAAAGAACATAGTATATATGTATATTTATTTATACTTGAGTTCAAAGTGTTCTATATTTTTTATTCAATCATTAAAACGCATTCAGTTCAAATCTGTTGAAATGTAACATTTCGCTTGAATTGAATTGGGTGAAAATGAAGACGGCAAAAAATACCCCTAAATAAAATATATTTATATGCTTGACTTCAACGCGATTGATTTTTGATGTAATCATTCAACTCAAATCAATTGAAATGTAAAATTTTTCTTGTATTAAATTCGTTGAAGATAAAGTATGCTTGACTTCTAATAGATATATTTTTGTGTTTATTCATTAAAACTCATTCATTTCCAATCTATTGAAATGTAACATTTTTTTTCCTGAATTAAATATTTTTTTATACTTGACTGCAAATTATTATATTTTTTTAATATTTTTCTTGAATTAAATTTGGTGAAATTGATGAAATTCCCATAAATTCCCATAAAGTTTGCTATTTTTCTATCTCTCAATCGATAGACTTTTGTCTCTGTTAGGGTATAGACCATTAACTGATTGAGATTTAACTGCGGCATCATCAAGTTGAAATTGCTTAGCGGAAACCGGGAAGCCGCAAATCTATCTCAACTAGTGGCCATTACAGCTCATTAAAAACAAAAACCACAACAAAAACTACATTGACTTATGCTGTGAGCTGTGAGCTGTGCACCAAAATCATGATATGAAATATTCTGGCTAAACCTTTGTATTTTGTGCTGCTCTGCGACACTTAAGCACTGCAGCACTTGGCCAGGCTATTTATAGCCGAGCAGCAGGCAAAATCGACGACATAATTGAATTGTGCAGACAAAACTGCAGCATCGATTGGCCTAAAATGCACAAGCAAAAAAAATAGAGGCAACAAAAGCTGCTCAACGAATGTCAAAGTGAATCACAGAAGAGGCCCACAGTTTTGACCCTATTATCGATACATTTTTGTAAGCCGATTGGATGGCAAGAATAAATTGCTAACAAGCTTAAAGCCGAAGCCACAAAAACTTTCCAATTACAATTGCAATTTTGTTGTAAAACGAATTGGAAAATAAAACAATTATACAGTTTCAATTGGTATGCTTGATAAATTTTAAAATCAATTACAACAAAATTCCAATATAAAAATAGAAAAATTTAAAATAATTTGAAATTAATATTATTAAAATTAGTATGCTTGATATTTATGAAACGGAAATATATAAAAAAAAAAAACAATTTAACAATTTAAATGTATATAATTTTAATTTAAAAAAAAATGTTTAAATTAGTATACTTGATAGTTGTAAAATGATTTTAAAGAAAAAAATACTTGATTTTTGTAACACGAATATAAAACATCAAAACAAGTTCAAATTAGAATACTTGATATTTGTGCAATGCATTTAAATAAAGATACATTACAATAAATGACAAGAGAAAGACTTTAAAATTAATATACTCGACTTTAAATAGTAAATTAGAAACTAAATTTATTGATATTTGGAAAATAAATTTGGAAAAAAAAAAAAACAATTGATTTTTGCATTTGTCTAATAAATTTGCTGGGCCTTCAGGTGCTCACTGCAGTCTAGTTATTTTGGGGCTATCAATAAACAAATTGCTGAAAATGAAAGTGCCGTTTTAAGCCTATTACTTGAGAGCAGACAACTGACAAAGATTTGTGCGTGTAAGTGTTGGACTACAACAAGTAATCAAGTTTTCTGCTTCTGCCTGTGTGTTTGAGTCCAATGAAATGGCAAAATTGAATGATGAACAGCAGTGTGTGTGTGTGTGTGTGTGTGTGTGTGAAAATTCTGGCTAGCAGAGCTGGCAGTTGGCAGTTGGCCGTTGGTAGCTGCCGGTTAACAAGTTGCGTTGACCATGTCGATTTTTGCATATCTTCATCAAAGCAATTTATATGCACATGTTTCTCTGCCTCTCTGTCGCTGTCCCATATCTCCATCTCTCTCTCTCTCTTTGTCTCTCTCTCTCTCTCTCGCTTGCTCTTCTGAGTGCGTTGCTGTCTCTGTCTCCATGAACTCTTTCTTAATTGCATAGTCTCAGTCAAACACACATGCATTTGTCTGTACGCACACACACTTGACCTTTTTCCAGCTACGCCTACTTTAGTCGCCCTGCCACGCCTCCTGGCCGCCCCCTTTTCCCCTCCCCGCCCAGCTGCATGAATAATTGAAGTAAAAGTGTTGAGCACGTAATGCCTACAAAGAGTCCGAGGCCACTTTTCAGACTATCAGCATCTCAGTCTCCGTTTCTCATTCGCTCTCTCTCTCTGTCGCTCTCTTTCTCTACCTTTGTCTCACTTCTTTTGCTGTGTGTTTGTGACACACTCGTAAAAACTTGGCTTAAACATGAGACAAGTCATTGCAATGTTGACAGCTCATCAAATTTGCATATAGACTGCTTAAAAACAGCAAAAAAATTACTTCTACCGACTGCCAAATACCCTATAAACTATGTAAAGGTATTTAATGTATTTATTGTTAATAATTGTTAATTAGTTTAAGCTATTATTAATTATGGCAATTAATTAATATTTATTAGTTTTTACTATTAATTATCTATAATTTTTAATTCTCATAATTTTTCTATTATTTTTTTATATGTTATTCACTTCTATTATTTACCATTAATTGTTTATTAATTTGAAGTTGTTTGTATTAATTTTCATTTATTATAAGTTATTATCATTTATTACTATTAATCAATATTTATTTTTTTGTTATTATTGATCAATATTTAGTAATGTTTAATAATTAAATTGAATGTTTTTAAATGTTCGTAATAATATGTTTATACTCATTACTATATATTATTATTAATTAATATTTTTGTTAAAAATGATTTTTTTCGAAAAATTCTTCTTTTGTTATTAATTTATTTACAATTGAAAACAATTCTCTCTCTTAAGCAATGTTGTCAATTGCAGTAAATGTTCTCAAATATTAATAACACTTAATTTACACTTATTTTAACGACTTTTAAATATACAGAGAAAAGAATCTTCAGTTGGCAGCGACCTTGCTTCGAAGTAGAGTCCAGCAAACAGCAATGCCCAACAGATTCAGTAATGAGTTTAGTTTGCAACTGGCTAATCAAACGCAAATGAAAAGTTAAATGAATTTCACTCTATTTACATTGTTGCTGGTGTATTATTAAATGCAAATTGCAACTCGCATTTGTTGCTAATAAATCAGAACAAACGAAATCATCGTGAAATAAATTACTCAACTAATTAAAAAGCCAACCAATTTCAATTAAAAACTGCATAAATGAACTTCGCTTTTCAGCAGCAGCAGCAGCAGCAGCTCAATGATTAAAGTTTCTGCCGCCCGGCATTGTCTGCAAGAATACCACTCACACCATATACTATATAGCAGACTATATAGTCGTTTATAAATAGATACAAGCGTGTACACGTAATGTATGTGCATACATTTTTGCACTATTATTTATGGAAGCGCACAGTCGAAGTTTGACAGTTTGCAGTTGCTTTACAAAAACTTTTTGGCCAGGCTAATTTACATTTGGCAAACTTTTGTGCCAAGACAGAGCATTGGCCATAAAAAAAGAAGCAGCGGTTTTTTTTGTGCGTCTTGTCTTAGGTCAAGTTCAAGACAGACGACGTTCAAACAACAAAAGCCACGCATGTCAATGGACTTTATAGAAACCTAAGCGAGGTTTCGGCAACTGCACTACAGCAGGAAAAAATAACAAAACAATCAAAATAAAATTCTATATGCGTCTGTCGTCTGTCGTCTGTCGTTGGCCGTTGATCACAGGCGAATAACAATGAAAAGGCCACGCGACAAATTCCCCAAAGTATTTTTGTGTGTGTGTTTTTTTTCTCATCTGTTATTATTGTTTGTCAAACAAAGCGCGGACAAAAGCGAAAAGTAGAGCATTTGTCTGCACATTTGTTATCGTTTGTCGTCAGCGGCTTTTTGCTTTATGTTTATTAAATAAATGCGTTTTGTGTATTTGACAAAGGCAAACAAAAAACAAAAAAAAAACAGCAGACAAGTTATTCGATTAACGATTAGCGATTACAATTGCGTGACCATTGTGCACTTAGCAGTCTGTCTGTCTGTCTGTCTGTCTGTCTGTTAATCGGGCAACTTATTGGCCAAAATGTTTACAACGATGCGTATGCGTAATATTTCGTATACATTTATCAACACTCCCGCATGCAAATAGCTCCAGAGACGTCGCAACCTTCCCCACGCTCGTGTTGCGCCCCCAAAGCATATCGACAGCTGCAGCTAAGCACATGTGGCACATCCTGGCTGTCTGATATGCTCCTTGCGATATCTCCTGGCATTCGCTTGCCATCTTCGCACAGTGGCACATCGAATATTGTCAGTTTGACAAAACAACAACGCACAAACAGCGCTTTATTTGTTCAACTTTTAAATGCATCGCTTAATGTGAACTGCAACTGTTTTATTCTATTTCAATTACAATGCACATTTTGCATTGCATTTTTAATTAAACAGCAACAGTCGAAATAGTTTTGACCAAATAACTGTAACAACAATTTCGACGTTTGTGTGGGTTTAGCTATTATAGAAATCAATTGTTATTGTTTGTCTAATAATACGATTTGTATATTATTTATGGCAATGACAATTTTTAATTGAATCCTAATTATGCATAGTACAAAGTTACGGTAATGAGATAATTTATTGAAAAAAAAGAAGAAAGCCAGAACAGCTTTAATAATTCGGTAACAACAATTTTGACAGTTCTGTGGATGCAGTTCCTATTAAATTCAATTGTTACTCTTTGATTTTTTCTTATAATAAAATGTTTGTAAATCTTGTTTGGCAATAACCTTTTTTGATTGATCTATGGAATTATATTAAATAAAGCTTACGCTAAAATCGAAAAAAGAACAGAAGCAATACCAATTTCAAGAACAAGTAAAGTTCTGTAGCTAGAGTTGTTTTTAAAATCAATTGATTAACATATATTTTTTAATATATCTTTTATATTCTACATTGAAGTGGAAATTGAATACTAAATATGGATTGTCATTAAAGAAAGTTATACTAATGAAAAGTTAATAGAAAAAAAAAACTAAGGGTAAGGCAGAAAAACCTTTAATAGTTCTGTTTACAATTCTATTTACTTCTATATTCACTGAGAGCTGTTATGAAAATGAATTGTTTTCTTCTATTTAAATTGTTTATTTTCATGATGATATTTAACATTTTAAATTGGAATTGGCAATGCTCGATTACATACCAATTATGAATCTTTATAAAACAAACTTTGTCTTATTAATTTTTGTATTTCTCAAAATCCACAGCAGCTTTGTTAATTCTTTGATTGATTCTTTCGATTGCTGCAGTCGCTTGCAAAGGAGTGTGTTTTTTTTTTTAATTTTTTTTTGCATGTTCAATTGCAATGTACATTTTGAATTGTATAGTTATTGCGATAAAAAGGTGCAACTTTTTAATCTTTTAAGGTGCAACTCAGTTTTAATAATGCTGTGGAAAATTCCGCCAAACAGTTGCACAAATAAAACGCAAATCCACCGCAGTGATTAAAAAAAGTGTTCAAAGGATTGAGCCCACTGTCAGTTGGTGTGTGTATGTGTGTGTGTGTGTGTGTGTGTGTGGCAAACAAGGTTGAGTGGCTGTCTGGGGCTGCAATCGATGTACCCTCCAAGCCTTTGTGTGAGTGTATGTGTGTCGCATAAAGCGCACAAGTGCCAAATTGCTTAGGCAAACTACGTTAGTTATTACGGGCAGCGGTTGCTAGGTGCGGGGGAGGAGAGTGGAGAGTGGAGAGTGGAGAGAGGGGAAAGGGGCAACTTTGGTTACTTTGCTCGGTTGCTATGGCCTGTTAAAGACTCATAACCGAGTTGTCGTTGTTGTCGCTGCTGCTGCTGCTGCTGTTTTGTAGAACTAATGCTGGGCATATAAAGCATACGCCATGTGTGACGCCCCACCAATGAAATTGGGTGAAAATGTTGCTTGTCGCGAGCAGCGCGCTCCAAACGCTTGCCCCAAATTGTCGCAACAACAACAGAGACAAGGCAACAAAACATAAACAAAGTCACCTATTGGCCATTGAGTCGTGGCAGAGCATTAAAGTCACGACAACGACAACGACAACGACAGCGATAGCGATAGCAGCAACTAACTAACAAACTAACCCCCTAAACAGCAATCACTTAACTTTGCCCTGCCACAGCTACATTCAAAAGACAACAACAACAACAACAACGGCAAAAAAAATGGTACAAAAATGCCAAAAACAAAACAGCAACTCGACAGTTTTTGCCAAGTTCTGAAATATTGGTTCAACACTTCAGGAAAGCGCACGCAGCGAGGAGGAGTCAACAAACAAGCAACAAAAACAGCAACACGAAAAAACAAACAACAAAGTCAAGAGTTCCTTGAGTAAGGCTTAACTGATTGAAATGAATGAAAAATAGAGCTATATTTGTACGTTAATATTGTACGAACTGTATTTATTTCGATGCTCAGCTACAACAAATTTGTAGCCAAAGAATTGTCGAACAAAAGTTGCAAGTAAATAAATGCCATTTACGTGAGTTTTACAACTTATTTGCTTTTTATTACGATGCAGCATAAAGATAAAACTTGACTGCAAGCGCTGTCGAAATAAGTATTTATTGAGCTCAAGTGAGACACAGACACTTTAATTGAGTTCGCCAAAAAATCTTGTGTAGTTCATCGAAACCTAATGGAAACTTCTCAAGGCGATCATAAAGTTATTTCAAAAACAATTCAAAAGCAAGCAATTGATTTTGATAGTTTTTTCAAATTCAATAAATTGACAAACAAATATTTTCATACAATAGAACTCATAATTTTTTATTCTTTGAAATGTTTTACAATATTTATTTTTATCAACAAGCTGCGCAAACTAAAAATATATATATATTTTTGATTTTGGTAAATTTTAAAAATTGCACAATTTCGAAAAGCTACATTATTAAATATTCTTTAAATATGTGTACAATATTTACACAAATTTAAATTACATTAATTTTACATTTAATTTTGTAAGCTTCTTCTTTATTATTACAAATTCAATTTATTGAATAGAAAAAGTGTATCACATGTATTTTGAATTTGGTATCGCTTAAAAGTTGCTTTTGTTTAAAAAATTTGTAAAAGTCGCATTTATTTTCTTCTGCACAAATTAAAAATAAGTATATGTGAAATTGAAAACAAATATAAAGCGCATAATTACGAAATTTCAGCATCGCTCATTGGATGTGTTGTTTTTAGAGAATGAAAACAATTGTGATATAATTAGGCAAATATTAAATGTTGACAAAACTCGTGATAACAATAATCAGAAAGCAATGTTGTTGAAATAGCAAATATAAAATTCTATAGAAATGATATGCGACGATACATCAAATGAGATGTGTCTGAAAACAGTCGCAATAATTGAATATGAATTTGAATACGAGTAGTGTGAATAGTGAATAGTGCATGGAATTTGGTTGAATAGCTCGAATCAATTGCCAAATAATATTGTTGGCTTATTTTGATTGATTTGCATTGCATAATGAAGTGCGAGAACACAGACAAATAGAATTGGAAATGTGAAAATGTGGAAATGGAAATGGAAACATTATCAATGGGCCGCAACTATTGCGTGTTATCACAACAGAGAGTCCGACATTGTTTTCCACTTAAGCTGTCAGAAATCGCTGACCGATCTGACAGGCAGCACATACATATATGAAATGCACAGTTAAATATCTATTCATTTGGGCACACACAGCTATAGATATAGATATTGTATTTATCTAGATGAGAGCTTAAAATCGTTTATCGTTGCTTCACAATTTGATTGATGCACACAATCTATAAATACAAACAAGACAAATGAGTGCGCCTGACCGACTAGCAGTTACCCTGCAATTGGGACTTGAATGTATTTCAAAACAAGCTAACAAACACAATTCTTAATATTCTTTTTGAATATTGTCATTTCTCAACATATTTTATAAATAAAATAAATCGCAGTAACCGACACAAAATTAAAAAATCCATCTTCATTAAGTTGACAAATTTCAAGAATTTACTATTAATTTTTAATTTCAATACTTTTATTTCTAAATTGTTTAATACATAAAACAAGTCTCATAAATCGATGCAAAATTAAATAAACCATATTTTTTAATTGAATAATTTTCAGAAATTATTATTAATTATTTTATGCAGATAATTATATCTATTTTTTTAAGTTAATATTTCTTAATTTCTTGAACTCATAAAATAATATCGCCTAATTTTGCTTTAGTTTTCAAATTGTAAGAAGTTAAAATTTTATTATGCTGGTAATCACTGTCAGTAGTTAATAATAAATGTATAATTGTATAAAATTTAATCCCAATTAGTGTTCATTTTTGTAGTCATTTTTAAGGGGTATTTGAGTGAAAAGCAACAATAATTAATTATTCTCCGGGTATTATCTAAGAAAATTGCGTGCTGAACTTTCAGGTTAATTTTAAAATGGTATTAATTGGTTTTATTTTCATTTTCATTATTTTTGTTCGCTTTCATTTTGTGTCTTTCTCTGTCGCTCTCGCTCTCTATTGTTTTCTCTTGCGCTCGCTTGCGCTGGATGTGCAGAACAATTTTTAGTTGTTCTGCAACGTAAACTTTTTGGCACCGTTGCATGTTGCAACAACAACAAAAACATCCCGATACACACACGCACACACACATGCACGCTTGCATAGAACCACACACACACACACGCACACACACGACTATTTTATTTTCAACGAAACACAATCTGCAATCAAATGCGCTGCATGTGTTTTTACGCCTCGCCACGCACCTCAACGTATTTCCCACTTCACACACACACACGCACACACATTCACTCTCTTCCCTCTCCTCCTCCCTCCTCATGGTCGCTCCCCCCCCTTCGCCCCACAGGCGACCGCCCGCAGGACGCAACAAGCGAAAATTTGTGCTTTGTTTTGAATATTCTTTCGTTTGCCAAGTGTTTGTGTGTGTGCGTATGTTTTTATTGGAGTTTCTCTTATTTTTTGTTGTTGTTTTGCTTTTGCTTTTTTTTTAGAGCGAACGTAAAAAATGGAAATTGAATATTTTATGTGCATTTTTCGCAAACTCAACTCAACTTCAAACACAAAAAAAAACCAAATCCTCCAAAAAATAAGCATATCCTTAAATATATATACATATATAAGTCTGCATATATCGCCATATATGCATCATATGTCGTAAATGAAAAAAACACGTCACAAGCTGCGTTAAATTTGAGTTATAGCTCAAAAGGATAGACTGCTGTATGGGGTATGCACGACTAGCCCATGATCAGCACATTAACAATGGATTACTATTGCAATATTGTAAATCTATAATCTATTTTTTACCGCCGATAATTTAAAACTTTCCACTTAAATATATATTGAAAGTTGAAATAAATAAGTATATAAAAACAGAGTAAATAAATAAATAAAATCAGCATTTTCTCAGCATATTAATTTTAGATTATTATTGCCACTAAAAGTATTACCTAAAAGTTTTATAGTCTTATCAATACATTGCAACAGTTGAAAATAAATAAATAAGTATTTAATTAATGTCTGCATTTTGTCAGCATTTTAATATTAGAATATTATTATAATATATTAAAATCTCACACTAAAATATATAATTAGGTGTTTATCAATACATTTGACATAAATTAAATCCTTTTTGCAATAAATAAAAACAAAAATAAATACATAAACAAGTACACAAATAATATTTAAATACATAAATAAATAAACAAGTACATAAATAATATTTAAAAAAATAACAAGTACACAAATTAAATTTAAAAAAATAAATACATCTTAAATAGATCATCAGAAAATTGCTTTGATTTTAAAATCCCTTTCCAGATAGATTAAATTTGATAAGCGATTTTGCACTTAAAATTTGCCACTCCATAAATTACATTGAAGGCAAATCATAATTCATAATTGGCAGTGGAGAGAAGTGCAATGTTAATTGTAGCATTATAGCTGCATGACTTGCGTGGACGTTGATTGAATGATTTTGAATAGCAAGTGGATATAATAGGATTAATACAACATAGACACACACACCCACATTTACCCCCCAAAAGGGTCAAACTGTGTGCCGGACGGACTTCAGTTAAGAAAACACGCACAGGCATCGAATGAATTGAATTGATGGAGTAGATATTATATACTGTATATATGTATATATACAGTTAAGGACTGCATTCACAGATGTTGCCATGACAAACTGTGATTCATCTCCAGAAAGGTCAGCATTGAATTTGGAGCAGCTGCTGCTATTCGAGCCACGCGCTTCTGACATTCATAATATTGATAATTTGTATAGAGATTGAGGACGCCGAGCCATTTATAAGGCTGCTTTTTTGCCTCGACGCGCATCCGAAATGCTAGTGTAAATATTTCAACAAATCGAGATAGGCGACAGCCCAAAAATGCATTAAGAATTTAAATGAATGAGAATACCTGAGTTGACTTACAACTTGTTACGACATCCTTTTACTTCATTAGTTTACAAAAATGAAACGACCTTGCTCTGTGTGGGCTTTGCACATGTTTAGTTTTTCCCTTTTTCATGCATTCAGCATAAAAGGCATCAAAATACTAGTATATACAAAAAAAAATGGGGGAAAACTTGTAAAGGAAGCACTCTTAAAACCGCAGGCAAGCAAAATGGGGTAAAAAAAACACTGCAGTAAATTGTGGAGAGCGCAACGCATGACGACAGTTAACCATCTACAAAGTTTTGGGCAGATGACTTGCAACCAATATCACGTATACGCCACATACTTGCAACCATTTTCAATGCCAAATCAAAGATCGCTCTGCGCTAACTAAATTCTTTCTATTCTTTATTTTTTTGCCACTTTCCTTTTGCGTTTGAATCATGCGCCAAAAGCGACGTTGCATTTTTTGTTGCGTTCAGTGCGCTGAACGCAGCGATTAGCAAAAGGACACGTACGATATGCACGCTCACACACACACACACACAGACGCACAAACACAGACACCTGCACACACACCTGGACATGCACGCGAACTTTGGTTAACGAGACAAAGCAGCGGCAAACCTGAGAAGCTGCTAACAAAGCCTGCACACAAACATCGCCACCGAGGGCTGCTCAACAAGTTTCAAGAGCCAGATCAGTAAGTTTTGCTTTTCTTCATTTTCAAATTTATGTAGTTAGTTTTATTTCTATGATTTCTATATTTGCTAAACTTTCTATTTATTAATTAATTTATTTATTTAGTTATGTATTTCTATAATTATCTACTTATTTATTTCCTTTTTTATATAAACCATAATACAAAATTAAACAGTTTAACTATGGGTTCCATTTTAATGACATTTATCACTCTTATTTCCCATCCCTAATTTTATCACCTTTTGCACTGGAAGCAAAGTATAATTAAGTTGCTTTATTTATTTATGGATTTACTTCTTATTCATTTGCAAAGATATTATGATATATTTGGTATTAAATCCTTTTTCATTTTAATTTTTTTCTATTTTAATTTTTTCTGCCTTGAACTTGACGTTAAGTATTTTTCTTGCTTTTAAAATGATATCTATTTCATTTAATTTTATTGAATTCAAAAAAGTTATTATTTTTATTAATTTTGTTTTGTGCTGCAGTAAATTTTCAATATCAAAATGCATTTTATTAAAGCCAACTACTAGGGAGCAAGAAAAATTTAGCGATATACATATGTGCAAAGAAATTACTTTTCAAACTGCCCTCGCCTGGCTCGTGTTTCTCACAATGTGCGTTAATGTTTGCTGCTGCTGTTCCTGGTGTTGGCATTTTTGCTTTTTTTCCTGCAGCTTTTTTTTGCTGCTGCTATTTTTCTGCAATTTTCATTCAGTTTACCAATTTGCAGCGACGCTTGTACGATTCCATTTAATAGACACATGCGGCGTATACGCGATGGCAGGCTGGGGAAATTGCAAAAAAAAAAAAAACAAATTCCAAGAAAATGCTGCTTATGGGACTCAAGCGGATCTACCCACTGCCAATTAATGTTTTCTTCAAGCATTTTTTTAATAATCTGCGCAACACAACAAAGCCAAGAAATGCATGTAACATGTGAATTCGCATATAAATTATGAGAAATGCAAAACACAAATTCACAAAGGACTTTTATTCAGTAATTTGGAAGAATATGAAAAAGTTGTAATTAGATACATGAATAAGAGATGATTGCACAATAAATGCTGGTAAACAAAATTCTAAAAGTCAAGCAAAGTTCAAGAAAATCCCTTTCATTTATTAAATTTATATTTTTGTATTTATTTTAAAAAACAATGATTCAGTCAGTTTGATTTTTGCACACTTATTTAGAAAACCAGTTTTAAAAATTGCCTAAATTAAATTTGATTCAAAATGCATTTTAAAGTCCAGTTTTGAAAATGGCTTCAATAAAAACAGTTTGAATTTTTTTCAAATTTATGTTAAAGTATATTTTCGACAATGACTTCCATGAAATAAGTTTTTATAATTTTCAAATTGGGTTGAATAAAATCAGTTTGATTTTATTAAAAATGTATTTAGAAGTATAGTGATTTCAATCAAATCAAATTGATTTTATTCAAAATCTAAACAATTTTCCAAATGGCTTAATTTAAATCATTTTCGTTTACTAAAAATTTTAACAACTTCTGTTATAAACTCGCACATTCAATTAAATGTTGTAACTACACCAAAAATCGGTAAAACCGTTTACTCAAACTGGAAACTCCCAAATGACTCAGAATATTTGTTTGAAACTCCCATTTGTAATACACACTCACAGACAAACACTCACACTTATTCACACAACGCAGTCAACAATTTAAACAATATTTCAAGCAAACTCGAAAAGTTTTTCGAATATTTCAAACAACGTTTGGCGGCCAAGTTTGGCTCCCATCGGACAAGCATTCATATGATATATATGATATATTAACATATTTGTTCTATATATTATTTGTATTTTTGAGGGACTTACCTTTACAAGCTGAAATTGTCCTGAGAACGACGCACTTTTCAGTCGTTCGAATCCGATGAGAATTTTGTGCACATTTTGTGCGATAAACAATCAAAAAATTCGTACACCGAAAAAAAATAGGACTGATGAAACACAAATCAAATTTGCAAAATGTGAAAATATGAAAGACTTTTATTTATGTTGTGTTTTGTTGTCGTTTTGCTCTTATATTTGTATTTTTTTTTGTTTGTTTCGATTCAATTATTTGCAAATTTAGTTTTGATTAATTTGTTTGGCAAAACTGTTTGTTTGGTTGTCTTTTGTTTTGATATTGTGGATAGAGTATTTTTGATGTTTTTGTTGAGAAATTTGTTGTTTAGATCTTCAGCACTGCACTTGCACTTTAGTGTTGAACGAACAAACAATAAAAAAATAGTGTTGTTGATAGCGAGTCTCAGATAAATGTTGTTGTCACTGTTGCTGTTCGTTTTACTGTTATTGTTACTGTTACTGTTACTGCTACTGTTATTATTGTTGATTTGTTTGGTGAGCAACATGAACATTGATTGAAGGTTAAAAATTTGAATGATTTCGATGAAGATATTGGAGAAGATTTGATTGAGTACTGAGTAAGTTTTGAATGGTGTGTGCGTTTTTTTGATATTTGCTTGAGAATTGTGATTCTGATTCTGACTCTGACTCTGCTCTTCTAATGCTGCTGCTGCTGCTGCTGCCGCTGCTGCTGCTGCTGTTGCTGCCGCTGCTGCTGCTGCTGCACAACTCGCCTTGTCGAGCGTTCAAACGAAACTGATGCGATAGCGCGTCGGCGACAGGAATATAAAGCTTCAGTCAGAGAGTGTGCTATAAACAACAGTCATACAACAACAACACGCAAAGAAAGAGCGAACACAAGCCGAACAGGCGAAACCGAACGAAACGAGCGAGCAAACGAATGCGAGAAAGCGGGTGAGTGAGTGAGACACACACACACACAGGCACACACAGGCACACAGGGAAAGCAAGACAAACACCTGTAAGCAATTGTCGGCATGCGTCGGCCATTCGGCTGTTCGGCATTCGGCAAATTTTTGTACGATGCCGATGCCGATGCCGATGCCGATGCCGGCACAGTGCAAATGTTTGGTATGGCGTGCGAGCGAGAGCCAACAGATGGCCGAGCGTGCGAGCGTGCGAGCGAGAGGGTGTTAGAGTGGCGCTTTCGCTCGCGGAAGCGGAAGGAAACTCAACAGTTGGCACATTACGGCCAAGCCGCCAGCTACTTGTTGTTGCTGCGTTTACTTACTTGCTATAAAGTTTATAGCAAGCACATTTATTGCACACATACACGCATATGAACTACATCTATTTCCCATTTTGATTATTGAGCACTGCACGATTCATCTCTCTATCCAAACGTATCAGCTGCGCCGAATTATTGGCCAATGCATTCACAACGGTTTCGGCCAACAATTTGGGCACAAGTCCTCGATCGGTTAACGCCTTTTCGATTGCGTCTTGATCTCCTTGGGTTTGGGCTGTATCATTGGGTCCTCGCAGCTCACGAACGGCGCTGGCGAGAGCGAGAGCGCAACAGGATAACATCAGCAGCAGGATCGCACAACGCATGGCTTCGTCTAGTGTTTGTTTTTCTCTGTGGCAAGTGGCTGAGCAGCGTCTGCTATTTATACGACGACGTCGAATGGGGGCTGCACTGATAAGCGCTGATTTACTTGCAGCTATTTTAATTAACAAATTCCCTATCGCTTGCACATAACTCAAAATCGGTTAATTACTGGCTGTCTCCATTGTTTATCTACATTTCAGCCAGTCTGTCTGTCTGTCTGTCTTCCTGTCTGGAATCTTACACTTCAATTGCATTTCATATTGTATTTAATAATAACAAGTAAATACATATTTTGCTTAGTTATTCATATTTTATCTAAAAATAATAACGAAACAAACACAATAAACCAAATGTTTACTGTCTGTCTCCTATCTGCAATTTCGCAAGTCAATCATTTTAGTTATTGACACGGTAGAATTGTATATAACATGTTATAACAAAACAAGTTGAATAAATAAATGTTTAGTTTATTATATTTATTTTGAAATATTTAGCGATTGTGAGGTTATTTTGTATTTTTCCATTATCATCGCTTTTGTTTAAAATATTTGATAAATTTTTTATTTATTTAAAAATATTATTTTAAATCAATAAATCGTTCCAAAAGTAAATTGGTTTTTTCTGCTATTGATACGTCTGCGGCTGTAAAAGTTAAAAACAATAAAATAATATTTTGCCTGTCTAACATTTTGCGCGTAAATAATTTATTTTAATGGCCAAAAATGTTAATATATAAAATACAAAAAAATATTGTCTGTCTCTTTTGTCTGTCTGCCACGTCAAATATTTATATCAATGTTATATTAACATTTTATAATAAATACAAAAAATTGTTGACTGTCTGCCTATTGTTAATATTTTATTTAATACCCAATAAAAAGAAATAAAAAAAAAAAATAATGTTGACTGTCGCCGAGACTGTCAATGAGACACAAACATTTTATTAATAAAATAATTAAATGTGGACTGTCACTGGCGAATACTTACAATGACACGTTAAAATTTTATATGGCATCTAATAATAATAAAATACATAATTTAAATCAAATTTTACTATATCATGGTATAATATCGCATAATAATAAATAAATAAAATAATTAAATGTGGGCTGTCACTAACACCATAACATTGTATATGGCTTATATAATAAATAAATAAAATAACTTAAGTTTTGACTATCTATCTATCGCTGATATTTTATTTAATATGCAATAATAATACATAAATAAAATAAATCAAATTTTGACTATATCATGTCTGTTTGTACAACAGCCGCTCTCACTCTCTCTCTCTTTCCCTCTCTGTGTCTCTCTCTCTTTCTCTCCCTACAGTCCCTTGTCGAGCGCCATTCGCATGGTGCTGAGCAGCTCGGGCAGCAGCGCCACATATCTGTCCACGCAGTCGAGGGAGCAGCGCTCGGAGCGTCCGCCCGCCTCGTCGTCGCCTTGGAGGCGACACTGGCGCATGCAACGCTCCAGCTGCGACTCGAATTCGGCCAGCTCCTGTTGCACGTAGCAGCGGGCGCGCGTCAGCGGCAGCTGGCAACGGTCCACGCAACGCTGCACGGCCTCTGCGCTGGCGTCGGCGTCGGCGCAGCATCGCTTCGCACAGCCGTGCATCGTCAGCTGCAGCTTGCGCAGATGCTCGCGATCCATGTCGTCGACGGCACTGATCAATGCGTTCTCGATGCGCTCGCGCTGCTCCTCCAGATTCGTATTGTCGTCCATGCTTGCGTCAGGTTTATTTTATCGGTATGAACTATATATACATATGCTACAAATCACAAACAAAAAACAGCCTACTAGCACACACTGATCGATTTGAAATCATATCGATAACGAGTTATTTTTATTTAATAGAACAATCAAAGCAATGAGAACTATATTTTATAGTTATACACTCGATATCACTCGATATCGCGCTGCTCCGCCAGATTCGTACTGTCATCCATACTTGCCATAGGTTTATTTGTGCTCTTCAATTTATCTATAAATACTATATGTGCTACAAATCCCACAAAAGACAAGTCTACGAACACACACTGATCGATTTGACATCATATCGATAACGAATTATTTATATTTAATAGAACAATCAAAGCAATGAGAACTATATTTTATAGTTATCCAATCGATATCGCGCTGCTCCGCTAGATTCGTATTGTCATCCATACTTGTCACAGGTTTATTTGTGCTCTTCAATTTATCGATAAATACTATATGTGCTACAAATCCCAACAAAGACAAGTCTTCGAACACACACTGATCGATTTGACATCATATCGATAACGAATTATTTATATTTAATAGAACAATCAAAGCAATGAGAAGTATATTTTATAGTTATCCACTCGATATCGCGCTGCTCCGCTGGATTCGTATTGTCATCCATACTTGTCACAGGTTTATTTGTGCTCTTCAATTTATCGATAAATACTATATGTGCTACAAATCCCACAAAAGACAAGTCTTCGAACACACACTGATCGATTTGACATCATATCGATAACGAATTATTTATATTTAATAGAACAATCAAAGCAATGAGAACTATATTTTATAGTTATCCACTCGATATCGCGCTGCTCCGCTAGATTCGTATTGTCATGCATACTTGTCACAGGCTTATTTGTGCTCTTCAATTTATCGATAAATACTATATGTGCTACAAATCCCACAAAAGACAAGTCTACGAACACACACTGATCGATTTGACATCATATCGATAACGAGTTATTTTTATTTAATAGAAAAATCAAAAGAATAATAATAACAATAATCTTATATCCATTCGATATCATGCCATATCAATATTTAAATTGTATTCATTACATTCATTTATTTTAAAATAAAATGACAGTCGAGATGAGAGAGATTAGGAAAAATTAAAATAGCTTTAAGGTTATCCACTCAGCATCCCATATACAATTAAATTAAATTTATTAATTAAAAAAAAAGAGAGTAACATTGAGAGAGAGAGATGAAAAAATGACTTCAAATACTTCAGTTAAATTAAAGTTAATAAGGCTAGGTAAAGTAATTTTATTGATAATAATAAATTGTATTCATTTAATTTATTTATTTGAATTGAAAGTGAAATTTAAATTAATGTCTTAAAAGCTTTCGTGTTATTGTATGAGTATTATCGACATGTTTTATCAATATTTAAATTGTATTTAGAGAACACTTAAACGAGGTCGCCTTATTGATCTCCCCAAAAGGGGCAGTCTATAATGATTAATATTAAATAAAATGTACATATATTTGTAATGCAATGTAACTGTTCGTCTAGTATTTTGGTGTGTTATTCCCTGCTCAACAACGCCAGCAAAAAATATATATAAAAAAAAAAACACAACATAGATGACAGTCGACTATGAACACTTGCCAAATAATCAAATTAAAAGTGTTTTATAAATTAACCAAAATACACAATAATATCCCTTTCATCAAGTATAACCAATTATTTAGACATACAACAATATTATTTTAATTATTAAGTACAACTGAATATTGTACAAATATAAACAACAATTCAGCCAGTTAAAAATGAGCAGTTTAAACTAATCAATATTAAACGTGTTCTCGTCGGCACTTTGATAAATATTGCCCTGACATCGATTTAGCATTATCTATTTAATCGGATTGTAAGCGCGAATCTAGAGCATTTGGCCAAGCATCGAGTTGTGATTTGATTTGATTTGCGATTAGCGACGCTTATCGATTGCGGTGCTGTGTGACAAGTTAATTGGCCAAGTGGCCACAAACAGACACAAACAAGCACAAACACGTACACGATAATTAGCGGTCATTCGACGACAACTCTTTTGAGGCAACGTCAACCAGACACACGTGTCTTGACTTATGCCACACGGCCAGGCCAAGCATACGTAATGAGATTCATACACTCGATGCATTTGCCACAAACGTTTATCGATCACTCTTATTTGGCTAATCGATTATGCGCCACAAACACAAACATGCTTTTCAATAAAGTAATTATTTGTTTTGGGTTAACAGCTGCGCGACCGTTTCGGAAACAACTCGGACACGCCTCCAGCCCCCAGCCCCCGACCCCATTCTGCCACATCGCCTCAAATTATTCATATATGCTCCCAATTGATAAACGACAACGATACAATCCCCCAATACATACAATAAAATATATACCAAAAATGTGGCATGCTTTTGGGGGCAGCGCGAAGTAATTTGAAAATGAAACGCAACCAACTCTTGACCGACTCAAAAAATACACTTCAACGAAGAGCCATAAGAAAAAATGTTGGAGAATATATTGAACATTCATTATTTTACGATTTAAAAATCAATTTATTTTTTTTTTTTTTTTTTTGTTAAGTGAAGAATCCGTAGAAGCAAAAGAACATTCAAAAACCATCTGTTTATTCATTTTTTTCTCAAAGAACTGTGAACTAAAATGAAGAGCTACCAATAAATAAAAAAAACTTTTCGGAAATATATTAACTTTTAATTATTTTGATTTTTTTCCGAAAAACAAAATGTAACTAAGCAATTATTTAGACTAAGTTGTTTTGAAAAACAATATTCAATTGAAGTTATACACAAAAATATATTAATTTAATGACAGCTTCTTAAAGCTCAAAAAAATGTGATCCTCAATTAACGATCCGGAGATAATCTGTATATATTTTTAATATTATTTAATTGCCAGTTTTAGTATATATTTGATCTTCGATCTTATTTGTTATTACTTTTGAAGATGCAATCAGATTAAGTTGCCACAACAGGAACAGAAAGCTTTTTAAGCACACAGACTATTTTGTATCGAATAAAATAAAATAAAAAAAAAAACTCTTCCATTGACTTTAATTTGGCCAAAAAACTATGCAATACAAATGGCTTTAAAGTAAATAATATTTTCTCTAATTGGCATACATAAATTTACATTTACAAATTTATAAAACTTGCCATTAAATTAGTGTAAATTCGTAGTATCAGATATATGTTATATGGAAATACCATTTTCATTTCTACATTTTCATTTCCACATATTCCTCAAGATATTTATTATAATCAAAATTTAATTGAAATGTTGTGAATTATGCATGTCCAACTTAATTCGAATATAATCCCAACGTTAGGTTGTCCAACTTTCGGTCATAGGCCCCAGCACAAAAAACAAAAAAAAAAACAACAAATGCTGTTAGTTACAAGGCTATTGGGCTAATGGCACAATGACCAAGTCATGGTATCCGTCCGTCCATCTGTCTGACAGTCCGACAGTCGGTTTGCCTGACGCTCCGCTATCAATGGGCAATCAATGCTGAGAGTGGGCCACAAAAGCAACAGATAGAGCGACGAAAAGAGACGAATATGTGGAAATGGGCATGTAAATTGTGTGTGTGTGTAGAGAGAGAGAGAGAGAGAGAGAGATGGAGCGAGCGTGTCAGTTTTTAAAGGCGGCGACGGGGGCGGCAACAACGTTGTCTAACAAAATGTTTTCACATTATTCAAATGAAATGCTTTTTATTGTCTGCCCACAACAAACAACAACTACAGCAGCAATAATAATAAAAATAATAATAATAATACTAGTAGCAACAAGTTGCATTGCTCGACGAAATAGTTACCGCGCAAAAACTAATATTTAGTAGTGCTTTGAGTATTTGATGAAAGTTTAGTTATAAAAACATATAAGGATTTGCAGTTTAAATAAAGTAAGCATTCCAAACAGGTTAAATATGTTAATATAATAATACAAAAAAAATCAAATCAAAAATATATTTCCAGTTTAACACTTTTCAAATATTTGGAAAATATTAGAAGCAATTTCTAATTCTTCTTAAATAATTTCGTATTGATCAATTTGTTCAATCAATTTTTTTAAAGTGTCAAATAGTATAATATAAGAGTTAATAATCAAAACTTGCGGTCAATAATTAAGGTTATTAAACATAGTTACAATTTATGGAAATTATTAAAATCCATAATTTATAATTTTTAAATAAAAAAGTACTTTAATGAATAGGTCAATATAAAGCCAATTTTGATTATTTTTATTTATTTCTTAATAAGTGAATAAAACTAAATCGATTTTGAAAATTTAAAATGCTGTCATGACTTTTATTGCTTTAACCATAGTATCGGTTAATTTAAATAATTGGTCGTTGTTACGGCCATTTTTATTAAAACATTTGTATAGACCAAAGCTACCCTTTTTTATAAATTATTAATACGTGCAGGGTATGCGCAAAGAAAAAACAAGGAGCAAATGAAAATGAAACAAAAAGTTGCTGGAACAAAAAGAAGACGACTTTTCACTGCAGAACTGTGCGAAGCGAGCGGAAATAGCAAAGCAGGAGAGAGGGAGAAGAGAAGAGAAGAGAAGAGAAAAAATATTACCTGCATTCGTGGAACGAAATGAATCATTTGGCTCTTTGTTTTAAATGTGTGTGGGCAGAGAGAGATGCATGGGGAAAGGATAAACAGTTATAAATGGGGAGCAGGAAAAAGAGAGAGGAAAGGGTGTCTCGAATGTTTGGGCTATCAACGATAAATGCAATTTCAATTTAATTCATTAATCTGCGTGGTTTAAAGGCATGAACACTAATAACACACACGCACACACACACACACACGCACACACACACATGCAAAGCGCACTGCGACAGCTGTGCCATGTGTCATGAGCGGAAAAGAGAGAGCGAGAGAGCGACAGAGTTGTGAGAAGAACGAACAAAAGGAACGACAAGGAGAATTCCATGTGAGTTGAAAGTTGTGTGTTCGCTTATCGGCGACTGTCAAAACGCCAAGCGAGTGCGAGCGAGACGGCATTGCCAATGCATGAGCATTGTGCTAGATATGCAGATGAGATTGCCAAACAACAACAAAAACAAAAACAAGTCGGCAAGCTGTTGAGAGGCTCGACTGCAAAATACCCGCTAATCAAGTTATTATCCGAGTATTTCAAAAATATACCAAAAGTACTGTACATGGTCACATTGTAAACCAAACAAGAGAAAGTTGTTGTTTGAATATCTTTTCTGTTTTTCTTCCGACCAAAATCAAATGCTCAGAAATCTTTTCGACTATAGATAATATTATGAACTTCGCTCGATTATTGTTTGTTTTTTTTTTCGATTTGAAAGGATATGGCCAAAGTTTAAAACAAACTTGATCTGCCTGCAACAATAACACTTATTTTAAGAGCAATTTTCTAGCTTTTATAGTCTCTGATATCTAGGTGATCGGACGGACGGACGGACGGACAGACAGACAGAATACATTTTCATGTTGGCACTAAATTATAATACCCTTCCAACCTCTGGGTATCGAGTACGGTAAATTATTTGCGCATTTTCTTGGGCGCTGTCATTGAACTTGCTTAAAGTGAAGTCGTAGTTTTGTACGCTCGAAAAATGAGTTTGGACAGCTAAAGATGACAAACGGCTTTAAAGGCCGACTGTTGAAGGGTTTCAGATTCACACAGCGACATTCCTTGGCAGCGCAAGAATGTGGTATGAGCCATGACGTCTCGCAGGGTTAGTTGCCGAAGCCTAGGTGTAATGTGTGTGTGTGTGTGTATGCGTTGCCTAGGCCTAAATTTAGTGTGCCTACACACGTATGTGTGTGTGTGTGTGTGTGTAAAAGGTTGCCTTGGAGTCAGCAGCTCAAAGTGGCAAGTCAAGCAGAGCGGGAGAGAGAGACAGAGAGAGCAAGGACACTAGAATTGGCCCCAGCGATGATTGCGACAGCGACGTGAACGTCAACGTTGAGCGTTGCTTGTGTGTGATATGTTAATTTGGCCTAAACTACGCGACCTTCGCTACCAAATCCCCAAAGTAACAACAGCAGCAGTAGCACCAAGTAGCAAACCAACAACAACAACAATAAAAAACAAGTAAGAAAGCTACAATCCAGAGTGCTCGACTGTGAGATACTCGCTTTCCATTTGAGAAAATAAAAACACTTCCATGACATTTTAAAAAAATATATAAGTATATCAAATAAAATGAAAAATATAGTTGGCTCATTTTGAAAAAATTAAAAAAAAACACTTCCATAACATTGAAAAATAATATATTCAAATACACTGAAGTATATATGGCCCAAATAAAAAAACACTTCTATACCATTTAAAAAAATTTACCAAAAAGTATATTTTGTTAAAAAATATTGTATTTAGCATAAATACAATCCAAATATACCGTTCAAAACACTTTATGAAGTATATTTTTTGTTTGAATTTTCGTTGAAATAAACAATCTAATATGCCGTTCATGGTCACACTGTCCACAAAATCAAATAAGCGTGAACAGCAACTGATTTTTGCGCTACAAAATGGTTTCTTGAACAACTTCGATCAACAGTCACAATCAAATTCTTAGAATTCATTTAAAATATATGTAGTTATTATTGTTCGTACCAAATCTAGAGATTCTAGTTTAAAAATTACGCTCGTTTATCGTTTTTTTCGTGCCTCTATGCATAATAGTCTCTGAGTTCTAGACAGACAGACATATGGGAGCGAAAGTGCCTCCTTCAACCTGTTACAAACATTTTCTGTGTGCACTAAGTTATCATTCCATTGCACCCCATGAGTAGCGGGTATAAAATATCGTGTCACACATTCGCCAGTTAGCGCAGAATTTCACGTTTTATTTTCTAGACTTTTTTTTTGAGCCGTTTTTTGTTGGCTTTCTCATAATGAAATTTGTGACCCAGTCCCATTGACACGTGCGAACCCAACACGGCAGGCTTCCAGCTCTTGCTCGTGTTGTTGCTGTTGTTGCTGTTGACTTTAATGCGGTTTGCTATTTATTTGATTTGCACAAATGGCATTTTGGGGCCAGCAAGCAACTGAAAAAAAAAATAATGGAGAAAGGGAAAATCGCTTGTCGTCTATCTGTCAGACAAGGCGCTAAGTGCTAAGGGCTCACTCTATCGCCTGCTGTGCCAGCAACGAGAGCAAAAAAAAAAACGAATAAATAAGGAGCAGCAAAAATTATTGAAAATTCATTTAAATGTCAGCAGCCACAGCGAAGCGCAGCGCAGCCAAAAACTGACGCAACATGTCGTATGCGTAATATTAAATATTTAAGACGCTTACATTTTTAATGCGAACGTCGAGCTTGGAGTCGCCTCCAGAGATGAGAAAATTGTGCCGCCCCCTTGGCACTGAATATGTGATGGCAAACGAAAACGCGTGTGGCACGCAAATTTCGGTGCTCACCAGAAATCCTAATTATTATGCGATTTCAACTTTTGAGTTTTCGACTCCCACAGCCATCATTAGTTGTGCATTTTGCGTTGCAAAAGTATTTTTATAGTTGCACTAGTTGATTGAGGATTTTGCGCTTAACGCGGCTTTTGCCGCCCAATCACTTCAAGTCATTTTCGAACTGCGCACAACGCTAAGCCGCTTCACGGCAACAACAACAACAAAAACAACACCAACAAAATCAGGCAGGGAATAAAGCTGCTTGTGCTGGTTAAGCGCCAGCACGAGTTCCCACTCTAAAAGCATTTTCCATATTATTTATTTATTCGCAACTTTGTTGCTAATGGCCCGTACTAAACGTTGAGTTTACAGCTGGGCTAAGAAATGCATTTATGACTTCAACAAATTCCAGGTTACAAAAACTGTGTCTAATCAAACTCTGAGTTTCATTGCAACCTACCTAAGTTTAATAATCCCAAATATATATAGGACATTTCAATGAAGACTACTATAAAAAATAAGTATGCTGACATTTATAATTATTAAAATACATTTTGTTAACAAACGAACAGAACAAAATTAAATTATTAATTTTGCATTTATTTAAAAAGGAATTTCTTTAATATGAAACGAAAACCAAAAATAACGACTTTTTATAATATAATATTAAAAATGAAATTGAAATTGAAAGAAACTTTCATAATACACAAATTGTCATTTTAATTCGTATTGAAATTCTTCAAATTTTGTTATTATCGTTAAGAAAAATCCTTAAAAATCAAAATATAGTCTCGTTAGTTGTGTTATATAACTAATAATAAATATAGTCGTTGCTGAAGAGTAATGTTGTCTACTTATAGTTTTCAATTGTAGGTTGTTAGTTGTAATAACCTTTTTTACTCGGACGCAGAAATTAATTATTTATTTATACATAACTTTTATTTTATATGAACAGCCAACAAAAATATTAGCAATCATAATTTTTTAAATAAAAATTAGAAATACTCATTATTCTTGACTTGAATGTTGTTGATAAAAATAATAATGCATTATTTATTTCTATTGTAATTCAAAGAACAATCATTTTCATGCGATTTCCACAATATAACATTACGTTTTCTGCCTTTAAGTAATATTTTATAGTTATTTTTTTTAAAAATGTTGAAAGTTTTGAGCAGACAGTTTATGAAAATGACATCTATGAATTTTCAAATTAATGAAAAGCATTGAATAGGAATTTAATATACTTGAATAAATTGTAAATGACTTCAAGCAGTTGTTTATGTTCAAAAACACAGCACAATGAACTCTTTGCCAAAATCAAAAATAAAAGTGTTGTGGAGACAACTAACAACTAATCAAATGTAGTGCAAATCAGCGAAATATTGTCAACAGCAATAATCCGAGTCCGACAGCAGAAATACATAATGTATAGTATTGTACTAGTATTTTGATTGCCTTTCGCCACTTTACTAGTTATTGTTGGCAATGCAATTTAAATCGAATGGCACAACAACAACAGCCTCGCTGACAATGTCAACAGAACAGAACAGAAGCAACCAAAAAAAAAAAAAATAACGCAAATTGCGAGACGCAACTTTTCAAATTCCCACACACAATTCCATCCCCCCTTTTGTTTTTGTTTTTTTTTTGTTGTTGGTACCTGGAGCACAACTCCCTCAACACCTCATTTTTAGCATAAAATCAGCATAGAACACTGAGCTCGTCTCACGCTATTGGGATTTCAGTATCGGTTTGCATTTGATTTGAGGCCATCTCAGTTTCGAGTTCTGGATTCTCTGGTATCATAAAATAAAATAAACGCTTCTGGTTAAATATTCGTTACGTTTCGTTGGTTCGAAATTTTGTTGTAACAGCAGCGGCAGCAATTTGTGGGTCACACAAAATGACAACAACGATTATGCAATAATATCAATTTCATAACGTCACGTCTTCACGTCCTTGGCCTCCACAAAGTTATTGACATTGCGCCATCCAATGGGCCCGAAAACAAAGGCAAATGTTACACACATTTCACAACGCTTTAAGTCGAAATTTCAGCACCCGTTTTGTGTCCTTCCTGTGCCAAGTCACTAAGTAGACGTTGCCAACCCCACAACAACAACACAACAATAACAACAAAACTCCTGAGCGTAACACAAATGCCAGCGGAAATTGACAACTTAAAATGGCGAACTTGATATACACTAAATGAAATTAAATTCAGTCAACCAGCCAAAAGTCGCTCTAGTTCTAACTATAAAAAAAAAAAACAAAACAAAACAAATGCAGCTACGCTTTAAAATATGGTTGAAAGGAGTAAAACGAAATTCAACTAAACTTAAAAATATTTAAAGAAAAAAACCTCCACATATACTTGCAAGCAAATAAGATTGCATAGAGAACCTTTAAACTCATTAAATTTGCAATTAAATAAACAAATATATTTCAATTTAATGTGACACTTTTAAAACATTTGAAAGCATTTTATATTACCTAATGAATAAATCAATTCAGCAAAACTTTAAAATATGTAAACAAAAATAAACAAAATTAATCTACACTTTGAAATAAATTAAGAAAACATCTGCAAATATTTTCAACTAAATAAGATCTAAATTCCATTTACATATGCAACTCTTAAACTCTTTATTGTTGCAGCTAAATAAACAATAAAGTTAAATGTAATGTCTCCCTTTAAACAATTTGAAAATATTTTATATTATTTAATAAATAGTACAACATTTAATTCAACCAAACTATAAAATACATATTTAAAACACTACAAATATTTGCCGACAAATATGCAATAAATTCCAATTTGGAGACTCATTAAAAGTTTATGTGACAGCACGAAAATATTTGCAAATAAATAAAGAATAAATTGCAATCCAAAGTGTTATTTGCTTAATTAATAATCAACATCAGCTAAACGAAAAAATATATAAGCAAAAAAACTCTAAATAAATTTCACTTTCAAATACAACTTTTAAGCACTTTGAAATTGTTATAAGCTAAATAAATTTTCAAAAAAAAATAAATTCTGTTAACACCTTCCAGGAAAAACTGTAAAAATGTTTTCAATTTGATATGCAAGTTTTAGGCACTTTTGAAACATTAATTTGGCAGCATTAACAAGTCGAGTAGGTAAATAAAAATACTCGTAGTCCAAAAACTAGACCAACTTATAAACAACATCACGTACTATGTCCCGTCCATTGGAGTGTGAAGAAAGTGAAGCGAACGAAGGAACAAAAATTTAAGCGATTTTCCGTTGAATTTCTATACAGCTTTTCTTTTTTTTTTTTTTTTTGGTGCTGCGTTGCGTTGTGTTGTGTTGTTGTTAAGTCGCCCCGACGCGTCAACCATACTGTCCCTATCCACACATTGTTCGGACCCCATAATCCAACATCTTGCCGCTCAGAATCCCAGCTGCCTTTTTCACTTTGTATTATGCGTTGTTATTGTTGTTTTGCAAAGAGGGAAATATGATTACAATGGTTGACACAACGTGCCGTGCCAGGTGGAAAGGTTGTCACAAATGCTGCCCCACATATCTGTATATCTGTATATCTGTATATGTGTGTGTGTGGGCGTGATTCAATACACATACACGCATGTGTGCATATATCCCTGTACATATATATATTCGGTATATTCATTTGTATGTAGAAAAATCTATATAAATACGAGAACTCGTATACGCATCAACAATAATAATAACTGCTTAATGTTACACATTTTCCAGCTGTACACTTTCCTTTGCCATTTTTAATACTCTCCAAAAAATATATCAGACACAGAAATGTGTACGAAAATATAGTGTATATAAATTTTCAAAGAATTCATATTCAGTTCCACACAAATTTTCACATTCAACAGATATGAAAAAATCCGTATGCAAAAATTACAATTCAGTTGTAGACAAATCACATTAGAAATAAAAAACATATTCAAAAATGCTCAAAATAATATCAAAATATTAATTTAGTTGCAGACAAATTATCAGAACGTTAATTAAATATTTTGTAATATTTTGTATTTTGCATATTTACAAAAAAAACTCTGTTGTTAAAAATAAAATACATAAATACATAATCTTCGTGTACTAAAATACTAATTTAGTTACAGACAAATTGTCACAACGTAAATAAAAAAGGTTTGCAATATTTTATATTTTTCATATTTACAAAATTTTATGTTAAAAACAAAATACTTAAATTAAAGGGTATTTAGTGCGCGGCTTCTCAATTCTTTGTCTTCATTTTGAATTCGTTTTTTTTTTCGCTTGGAGCTCTTCTGTTTTTATTTGTAATTGTTTTGCATTAAGTGCTTAAATTTTCATTAAATTTGCACAATGCTTAATTAATTAGAGTTGCAGTTATTAACCTTGTGTCTACAAAAATTTCGCTGCCATTTTGGGGCAAGCCACTTCAGGACTTACAAATTAATGCAATAATTTTCTGCCATATCCGAAATAAATGAAATAAATACGCGAACAAACAAAACAAAATCAATTGCAAAAGTCGTTTCGGGGCATCACAATTTATTTCGATTGTCATGATAAATACCTGGTTGTGTATTGCCTAATAATATGTTATTTTAGAATTGTTTGGAGTACTCACGTATCGCTGAAACGAAATTAAGGTAAATCATTTATTAATAATTATAAGAAAATGCATGATTAAATTATTTTTCAATATTTCAATTGTTTGTTGCTGTTAAATAATTTTTAAGTTTCATTCATTATTAGCTAGAAATTGTAAAAATTTCAAGTGTAAAAAATAAATATTTTAGAAAATTCTTTGTTGCTTTTTACTTCTTTAAATTTGGTTCAATTATATTAAATGAAATAAGTCAATTAAATTTTACTTGAAATTGTGTCGTAGAAAAAAGGTTTAAGGTTCAAACACAATGTTGCTATAAAAAGATTTCCAAAGAAATACATTGAAAGAGGAATGCGGAAAAGTCGCAGGGAAAGCTGGAAAAAAAAATGACACAAACAAAGAGAAGAACAGAATCAGAAACAAAAACATTTTGGCAACTGATGACAAAGGGAAAAGCGTTTGCTTTGCCACGCAGTCAGTCAAATGTATGAGTTGCAAGGACTATGCGCAAAGTCCAGACTAATAAATACATAAAACTACTCACACACACATACACAACTTTACACCCGTGTTGAGTCAAACGAAAGACGAAGCGAAAGTATTTTAGCGTTCATGGCTTTTGTTTAACAACAATTTCTAAGCGCATATTTACTTGAACATTTTTGGCCAACCTACTGTGATGTTGTTATTGTTGTTGTTGTGGCATTTTCATGTTGCAATGTTGCAAAAGCTTTCTCGTTCTTGCAGCTTTGCATTTTGACCCTTTACTATTTCTTTCTATATAGTAGCTTGTTTTTTTTTTTGGCCGGGCAACAGTTGCATTTTTGTAGATTAAAGGACATTCCATAGTTTTTGGCTTTGCAACTGCAACTTTTTGCCCTATGCCAAAATGCCAGAGCAACAATTAAAGCTGCCCACATGACCAGCTCATTAGAGTAAAAGATTATATATAAAAAAAAAAATCCAGAAGCAAACAAAACTATGACCCAATAAATTATATAAAATAATAAATAATTTAGCCAAAATAAGTGCTACAAAAATAAATAAATTTAAAATAAAATAATAAATAGAAAAAATTAAATAAACTTTAAAATGTAATAAATAGTTCAGCGAAATGAATTTACTCAGATAATAATTTACATATAAAAAAAAAAACAAGAAGAATAATGTAGCAAAAGTTACTGCTTCAAAAATAATGTAGCTTTAAACTGAATGCTCCCCAAAAAATAAAAGTATAAAAATAATAATAAATTTAGCAAAAGAAAATGTTTTAGCGAAGCGTTAAATTAAAAAAGCTCAAATAACAATTTTAAAATAAAAATTCTACAAATATATCGTAGCCATCAGTATAATAGGCTCAAAGAATAAAATAAATAGTTGAGGAACGAAAAATGCTTTAAAAAAAGCGTAGCTTTAAATTGAAATTCAATCCTAAGCTTTAAAATATTTTAACTCTTTATCTTGGGTTCGCTTCAAAACATTTGCGTAGCTTTTATGCATTTAATGTGCTTTCTGTGTTATTTTTTTCTTCAAGCAGAATATTCATAAAAAAACATTCGATTTACACAGAACAGTATTGAATCTTAAAGTGGATGCGATGTGAAGCGATTTCACTCGTGCGAGACGCCATTGAAAATCGAGAGCGAGAGCATGCAAAATGTTGCTCAATTTTTAACTGGCTTCCTCGGTGAAGGTCAAGTTGCAGTGCGGGGCAACAACAAATAAAATGTGAGGAAGCAAAACAAAAAACAATTTGGAAATTATGATTAATTGCTGAAAGCGCAATTGAGAGTTGAATGCGAAAGTGAGCAAATATGCAAACTGAAATAGCTGCAGGCAGAACAACAGTCAGTCCTTCAGTCAGTCCTTCAGTCAGTCAATCAGTCAGTTAGTTAGTTGGCCAGGTATTCAGGCAATTCGTCAAATCAGTCAGTCAGTAAATCATACAATGCTGCCTGGCTGTTATTCTTGTAAATCTTCATTAGCGAACTTCATTCCGACTGCAAAAAGCACTCTCTCATTACAACTCCACTCACACACATAGAGAGAGAGAGCGAGAGACAGTGTGTGATAGAGAGAGAGAGAGAGAGAGAGGAGCGATGGCTGCCGCTCAATTAACAGACTTAAAATAAAGTCAGACGCAAATATTTACGGCAACAGAGCCGCCATCTGGAGATGGTTGAATCGCTGGTTAGCAAGAGACGCCGTGAATAAAATCCAACAGCAACAGCATCTGGGTTGGAGGCAGCTAGCTTTATGCTCTTGGCCTGGCAAAAGGATAAAAAGCCGACGTACTTCATTAATTTTAATTAAGCGTCCGCAGCATGACAAAAAGCGTACCCCCAAAAAATGGCAACGAGCTGCGCGAGAAGGTAGGCCATAAAATCCACCTTATGTACAAGCAACGACTGAGTAACATCGCAAAATGTTTTCACGTCATAGAGATGGTCACGTGAACGAACATTGATCAATCGAAATGGATTCGAAATAATGTAAACGATAAAAATGTTCACTTGTAGATAAATTTAATGGTATTTCTAGCAAAATGCTTTGCACAAAATAATTGCTGAACAAAAAAACAAAAACTAATCGAAAAAAATCATTAAGAAAATCAATTAAAAAAAATATATGGCTATAGAAAATATATTTTGTTTAATTTAGATTTATTTTCTATACCTAATTGTTCGTTGTTACTAAATCAAGGTGTAAAAGAAAAATTTAAAAAATTCAAATGCAACTTTAATTTTAAATTACATAAATTTGGCTTACAAGAAATTATTCGAAAAAATCATGAAATTAAATAAATCAAATTGATAAATGTACAACTACACTTAATTTATGTACTCAACATAAATCATAAATTTTGAATTAAGTTTGGTAAATAAATTGAAAAGAAAAATACATTAAATTAATATAGAGCTTTCAATTAAATATGCTATTTTTCTTAAAACCAATCTAAATTTAAATCATATAGTTTGTATATATTTCATTGTAAATGGATAGGACTGATACAAATTCTATTAATTAATTTTACAAAAAAAATGTAATTTAAATTTATGTAGCATATTGTATTTTCCTTTGTAAATCTTAACTCAATAAATAGCAAAAATAATCAAACAAAATCGTATAAAAACTCATTCAATTAAATTCAAAAACAATTAATAAACACCTTTAAGCTCTAAATTTTGTATAGAATAAATTGTAATTTTAATTTGTATTTAAAGAATATGTTTTGTTAAGCATATTTCATTATTAATTAAAAGAAATACATATTATAATTAATTGTATTTATTTATACAAAATATGTAAATTATATTGATTTTAAATTTTGGCTTAGCATTTCATTTCATGAATCGTTTGTGTACTCATTCATTATATTTATGTGAATATTTATTAAAGTACATTTTAGCGAGTTGTTTTTTTTTTAAATTTTCATTCTAAATTTGAATTATGTGCGCATCTCTAAGTGCGCCCTAAAGTAGGCAAACATTTTTGCCACCAAAAGTGACAAATTAGTCGCCCGCTTTTCGCTTTTTGCTTTTTAGCATTCGCCATTTTCCAGCTGCCATTTTTGGGCTAACCTTGAGATTTTACTAAGGAATAATAAATTAAGTTTCTTGCCGCTACTCTCTGTCACTTTTCTCACTCTATCTCTTTCATTCCACCCTTTCGCTGGCTTTCAAATATTTCAGAACATGGGCAAAACGTAAATAGAAACATAAATACGAATATCATAATATGTATCGCATGTCATTGCATTAACTTTTTGACGCAACGCTTAACCGCAAAACCGCAAAACTAGAAACATTTCAATTCAGCAACGAAACGATTAAAGTTATGGAAGGGCTGCTTGCCACTTTACAAATATATAGTATATAGTACTATATTCAAGTAAAGAAACTAAAAAGGACATGATAGGTTTATAAAGGGCTAGAAATTTAGTGTCTATTTAGTAGCAGTTATTTTAGCATTTGTTAAAATCATTTGTATGAATAGTTTTTAAGTTATGCGTTTAACATTTGCATATATTTTTTTTTAATTTTTGTAAATAACAATTTATATGTAAAAATGTTATTAATTGTGCATCATATGTTTTAAATTTATTTATATTTAGAGAAAAAATTAAACAATGAATAAATATTTAAGATAAATTAAAAAATTTTCAGCTCTATATAATAAATAAAATTCGCAAACTATAATTGCAAGGAATACCCAAACTCAATAAATAAAATAAATGTGTGTGCCAAAAATATTTAAGAATTATCTGTGTGGACAATTTTTTCAAGTTATTTGGAAATTTTATTAAAATCCTTTTTAATGATTTTCCGTTAAATTCATTTTCAGTCTATAATTTACAATTAAAATAAAAGATTTAAAAACAAACTGTTTTCAGTAATTTTGTAGGTATATTAAATTCGTATTTAGTGCTTTACTAATTTTAAATTGTCATAAATTGTCAGCTAAACATTCTCGTTCTGTAATATAAACAATTTTCGAACCATTTCGAATAACACAACTTATTTAACAAAATACATGCAATATTTAAGAACAATCTGTTGAAAATTTGTTAATATTCAATTAAATGAATTAAAACTCAATAAATAAAAAACATTTGTATACAACAAGTGAAGTATAATTAAAAGCTTTCCACTGATTTTCATTAAAATTAATTGTCAAAAATTGTCGGCTCCACATTTGTAGTCAATAATTGAAATTTTCGAACTTATTTTATCATTAATTGAAAAATTGCTGAGTGTCTTTTGGTCGACTACCAATTGTTGGAGTTTTATTTTTGGTTGTCTGGGATTGGCGCTTAGAGATCAAACCAGCAAATGACAGAGTTAAGCTGAAGTCTGGGAAAATTGTGGCCACAGAGCACATGTCGACGATGAAGTGCTTAAGTGGCTGACTATTGAATGGAAGTGATCCAAGGAGGGACCCGAAAGGGGCTTTGAGTAATGACAAACACATGCTTAAAATCAGCGAGCAAGTAGAAAGTGGAAAAGTCAAAAAGTGAAACTAAAATCAATTACGAAGACTGGCAATAAATGCGAGTAATTGCTTTTAAATAAAAACACAAAAATGTCGAGGCTATATCGAAATTGTTGAGGCTGAAGCTGAAGCAGCGATAAACGTGAAAAATAAACCAACTAATCTGTGCAAGCGTTGAAACTTAATACCTTAAACAGCATAACAGCAGCAGAAGCAGCAACAGGCCAGCAATAAAAAATATGTGTTTAAAAAAAAGCGAAAACAAAAATTAAAATAAAAACAACAAAACGTGAAGGCCAAAAGGAGAAAAATGCTGAGGCTCTGCTGGAATTAAGAAAATCCATTTAAGAAAAATTCCTGCGCTTTTTTTTTTAATTGAAAAGCGCGCGCAATGCAGACACAACAACAACAGCAAGAGGGCAAGGAAAAGAAAAGCCATGAAAATGCCGTCGAGGCCGCCGTGGAAAAACTAGCCCGTAAAATTGGAGCTGCAGTTAAGGAAGCGCAGAACGGGACAGGACAATAATCGTAAAAGTGAACAACATTAAGGCAGCAAAAAATAAATGTAGACTAATTAAATTAAAAATGTATATGGCGAAGCACAGTTTTTTTTTTTTTTTGACACTCACTAATCAAGTGTTTTAATGTCATCCTCTTTCACATTTATCCATTGTAGGTATTATATTTTGAAATTCAATAGATTAAATAGATTTTCTTTCAGGATGAAAAATATGAAAAACATTGTTTGCTATTAGCAATTAAATATAATTGCAACTTAATTGAATCATCATATTTATCATGTTTAGAAAAATAAATTAAAGCCCTAGTTTTTTGTAATAATTAAATAAGACAAGCTTGGTTTTTGTTAAATATTTTTTGGGGCCACGGACTAATCGAGTATTTCAATATCATTCTCATTGTCGCTTTAAAATACAATTTGCGATTTAAAGTTCAATAAATTCACAATTCTCTCAATTATAGTTATTTTAATTTTTTCTAAATTTAAATGTGATAACAACTGAATTTTTCTTTGATTTTTAAGTTCAATAAATTCAGTTTTATTTTCGGGATAATAACTATGACAAATGCAGCATCGTATTTGCTTGCCAATCAAACTAATGTTTTACAATTAATTATAATTGCAACTTAACCCATTAATTTATGAGATGATGCATCATATTTATAATAATGAACAAAGTCCTCATGGTCTTTTTAAAATAATAATAAAAAATGTACGGTTGTTTTAAAGTTCAATAACTAAACTAAACTAAACATAATGGCCGCTCAACCCTTTAATCTATGAAATGATCCATAATATTTATAGAAATACAATTTAATAAATTGAGATTTCTCTCCATTGTAGTTATTTTATTTTATCCTAAATTTAAATGTAAGAATAAATAATTTTTTTTTTTATTTTTAAGTGCAATTAATTCAGAGTTATTTTCAGTATAAATAATAAGAAAATATTATATACTATTTTTTTGCTATTTTTTGGTGACACTCACTAATCGAGCATTTCGATCTCGTCCTCATCGTCGCTTTGAAATAAAATTTACAATTCCTATTCAATGTAGTTATTTTATTTTATTCTAAACTTAATTGTGAGAATAAATGAATTTTTATTTGATTTTGGGGTTTAATTAAAAATTCAATTTTTTAAATATAAGATATTGAAAATGGTATATCCTATGTTTTTTTGTATATTTCTTGGGGACACTCACTAATCGAGCATTTCGATCTCGTCCTCATAGTCGCTTTGAAATACAATTTACAATTCCTCTCCAATGTAGTTATTTTATTTTATTCAAAACTTAAATGTGAGAATAAATGAATTTTTATTTGATTTTAGGGTTCAATAAATTTAGATTTATTTTTTCAAAATATAAAATATTAAAAAAGTGTTATAGCTTATTTTCTTTTGTATATTTCTTGTGGACACTCACTAATCGAGCATTTCGATCTCGTCCTCGTCGCTATCCTCGTCGTAATCGCCGCGCTCCCGCCGCTCGTCGTCGTCGAAGTACTTGGCCTCCTGGGCGGCGTTGCCGCTGCCGAAACGCTCCCGCTCGCGACTGCGCTCGCGGTCGCCGGCCCCGTTGTGGGTGCGGCTGACGTTGCCGCTGCTCGGGCGGCGCCTGGTGGCCGCATCCTCTGGGGAGCTGATGCCGCCGCGACGACGCATCGATTGGACGGGCAGGCCGACGCCCTGCTCCAGCTCGTCGTCCTCCTCGTCGCTCTCGATCTCGATCTCTTCGAGATCGCGTTGACTGATGCTGCGCTCCGGCATAATTAATGCAAACTTCACTTCTTTATAATTATTCTTGTTGTTGTCGTTGTTGTCGTTGTTCACGCACTTTGTTCGTTCGCTATGGCGCTATGTGTGTGTGTTTGTGTGTTTTGTTTGTGGTCACTTGAAAAAAAAAGTCACGAATATCGCGTCGCACAATAGATTCGAAACAGAGTCGCCACAGCTGCCACTTGAGACTTGCACCGAACGCATCCAAAACTGCAATTGGCGCTTTGGAAGCGTCGCCAGCGGCCAAAAGCACAGCCAAAGCAGCCGATTTGACGCTGTGGGGCTTCGAAAAGGCCGCCAGGTGATTTTTCCATGCTAATTCAATTAGCTGCCCACACACACACACACACACACACACGCACATTCGCGAATGCTTTTTTTAAATGGGGTCAGCGATTTTTGGGGGCGACATTGTTTGGGGGCCATTCGGCAGACTAGCCAAATAGGAAGCCCCATCTGATTAGCATATTGCCTACGGCCAAATTTGGCTTCAAATCAAAGACCATAAGCTGTGTATCTCAAAGATACATTCTCGAATGACTATTTGCTGAGCATTTGTTGCCTCACACTTCACAGCATTATTATCACTATGAAATGATGCAACTTCTGCTCAATTGAACTCTTCAGCACATTAAGGTTATTTAATTCATCGATTTAAATTTTACTAAAATACTTGCATTTTTATTTGATTTTTTAATTTATTTATTCATGGCAGTAGTTTCATCTTTCAATTTCAAATTAGGGAAAAAATATAATTCACATTCACATTTGTCATTATGAAACTATTCAACTTTTAAAAGGGAATGCATGAATGATATGAAGCTCAAGAAGTTCATATTTTTCAATTTGAATTATTTAAGTTTCAAATTTAAATGTAAGAAAAAGTTATATAGCATTTTTATTTGATTTTAAAGAGCAATAAATGCACGTTATTTTATTGTAGGTATTTTTAGTTTTCAATTTAAATGTAAGAAAGAAGAATTCAAGCTTTTTTATTTGATTTTAAAGTAAAATATGTTATTAAATTTCATGTAAAAACAAGTATAAAACAATATTCGGTAGATTTCAAATTTAATAAATTCACATTGTGGTGAATTTACATTTTTAACGTTTAAGTGTGAGAAAAGATTATATTTTGTATTTGAAAGTTCAATAAATTCACGAACCATTTCGGTAACGAAATAATTACTTTTGTTCATAAATACATGACACAATGTATATCATATCAAACTATTTTTATACATTTTAATATAATTTAAACTTATTTATTAATTTTGTTGAATGCTCCATAATATTTAAAATGCAGAATAATATTTAAATTTCATAATAAATTATGAATATAAAATCAATGAAATTAACTAATGTAACATCAAAACTTTGTAATAAATTATAATTAAATTGATTCTTATTTGTGGGTAATTAAAACTAATTAAACTCTAAATGAATCAAAAATATGGATAAGAAATATACAGAAAATTCTTTAGAAAGAATTATAGAGAAGACAATATTTAAATCTTTTATTTTTTTTCTCATTTATTATCATATTAAATCTAGTAAATAAAATTAAACTTAATTTATAATTTTTGTCATGAATGTGTTAAAAAATAAATTCAAATAAATAAAATCAAGTTTGAAATGCTTTCATTACAGGGTAACTATCGCTGCAAGATACCCGCTTGGCACGCGTATTCTTGATTGTTATTATTGATTTTCGAAGCTGGCTTTGCCACTGGCTTATTAGCCATTCATTTGCAAGCTTCAACAGCAACAGCAACAGCAACAACAACAAATTATTAACCAACAAATTATTGGCCAGTTGACTAGCTGCTTTGGCTGCTTTGGCCGCATTGGCAACACTTCCGGTTGTCGACTGTCGACTGTCGACTGTCGACTGTCGACTGTCGGTTGCCGGCAAGCCAAAAGAACCATAAAATTGAAAATGAGCTGAGCCGAGACACAAAGGCAAAACAAAACGCGCACATTTAACGAGCCATTTCAATGCCAAGGCATAGAGTGTGTGCACTCACTGTGAGTTCGACGACGAGTATTAGTTGCTTCTCTTGTTGTTTCTTTTCCAGTGTATTTATTATTATTATTTATGTTGTTGTTGCGGCTGCCTGTCCAATGAACATTAAAGCAGTCTGTGTTTAGCTGGAAATTGCATGTACTTCAGATACCACATTTACTTAATTATTATAATTTATGCATAAGTGCAATAATTGTTTTTTTGGCAACCACTAATCGATTTTAAGTAAATACAAATTGTAGCAGACGGAAATTGAAAGTACTTTAGATAATACATTTAGTTTATTAATATAATCTATTTAAAAATAAGGTTCATTTTTTTGGCAGTTCCTTATCAATTTTAAGCAAATGTAAATATATTTTAAATAAATAAAATAAGTGCAATAATTGTTTTTTGGCAACTACTAATCGATTTTAAGTTCCTTACCAATTTTAAGCAAATGCAAATATATTTGAAGTAAAACATTAAAGCAGTCTGTGTTTAGCTGGAAATTGCATGTACTTCAGATACCACATTTACTTAATTATTATAATTTATGCATAAGTGCAATAATTGTTTTTTGGCAACCACTAATCGATTTAAGTAAATACAAATTGTAGCAGACGGAAATTGAAAGTACTTCAGATAATACATTTAGTTTATTAATATCATCTATGTAACAATAAGGTTGATTTTTTTGGCAGTTACTTATCAATTTTAAGCAAATGCAAATATATTTGAAGTAAATAAAATAAGTGCAATAATTGTTTTTTGGCAACCACTAATCGATTTTAAGTAAATACCAATTGTAGCAGACGGAAATTGAAAGTACTTCAGATAATGCATATAGTTTATTAATATAATCTATGTCAAAATAAGGTTGATTTTTTTTAGGCAGTTCCTTATCAATTTTAAGCAAATGGAAATATATTTGAAGTAAATAAAATATATGTACTTCAGATACCACATTTACTTAATTATTATAATTTATGCATAAGTGCAATGATTGTTTTTTGGCAACCACTAATCGATTTTAAGTAAATACAAATTGTAGCAGACGGAAATTGAAAGTACTTCAGATAATACATTTAGTTTATTAATATAATCTATTTAAAAATAAGGTTCATTTTTTTGGCAGTTCCTTATCAATTTTAAGCAAATGTAAATATATTTTAAATAAATAAAATAAGTGCAATAATTGTTTTTTGGCAACTACTGATCGATTTTAAGTAAAAACAAATTATAGAGGACGGAAATCATATATTTAATTAATTATTATAATTAATGCAAAAACACAGAAGATTATTTTCTGGAAAATACTAAGTGATTTTAATGAAATTTCATGGACTTCAAATAATATATTTATAGATTTTTTTGGCAGTTCCTAATCAATTTTAAGAAATTTTAAATAAATAAAAATAAATTTATTTAATTATTATAATCTAAGTATCGGATTATTTTTTGGCAATCGATTTTAAGTAAATACAAATTGTAGCAGACGGAAATTGATATATTTATTTAATTATTATGATATATGTTACATATACACAAATACACTAGATTTTGTTTTTGGCTACTTCTAATCGATTTTAAGAAAACACAAATTATATCAGACAATTCTCAGCAGGAAATTGCATGTACTTCAAATAATATAATTATTATTATAAATACAGTAGAATATTTTTTTGGTAGTTCCTTTTCAATTTTAAATAAATGTAAATAAATTTTAAATAAATACAAAATTTGTTTATTTAATTATTATAATCAATGAATTTTTTGGCAACTACAAATTGATTATAAGTAAATGTAAATATATTTTAAGTAAATAAAATACATGTATTATTTAATTATTATAATCTATGTACAAATATAGTAGATTATTTTTGCTAACTACTAATCGATTTGAAGTAACTATAAATTATAGAAATTGCACGAACTTCAAATATTATATTCTCTAGTATATTTAATTATAATGATTTATGCATAAATTCAGCAGATAACATTTTTGTGGCAGTTATTAATCGATTTTATTCAAAAACATACTCAGCGGGAAATTGCAAGTACTTCCAATAATATTTTTATTTAATTATCATAATTTATGCATAAATACATATTTTGGCAGTTACTAATCGATTTCTAGTACACCAAAATTATAGCATATTTAATTTTTATAATTTTATGCATAAATTCAACAGATAACGTTTTTTGGCAGATATTAATGAATATTTGGCAGATCATAATGATAGCAAAAGTACTCAAAAGTTAATTCAAAAGTAATTTAAAAAATTAGTCAAAATTGAATTTTGCAATTTAAACATTACCAATTCAGAACAAATTTCAATTTGCGAATTAAATCAAAATACAGTTGTGCAATTTTAATGCAATTTAATTTAAAAAAAAAAATATCACATTTCAATATACAAAAAAAAATAAAATTCGACAAGAAATGAAGAAATTTATTTGTTGACCCATCAAAAATACTATTAAAAGTAACTTAAAAATTACAAATTTGTTTCGAATTATATCGAAAATTGATGGCAAAGTATTTCGTGAAGAATATTAGTTCAACGCGAATGTTGTCAATGCTATTTCCAAAGAAGAGTTTATTGAAATAAAACTTGAACTGCTTCACAAAAAAATGCTCTTAAAATAGGTTCTCGTTTCGCTTTTGTTCATGACTCTCGATTTGATTTATTTTTAAGCATCTGCATGGGGTATTTGGTTTTTGTGACAAATTTAAAACCGCTGAAGTCTCATTGTTGTGCTCAGCCATGTGTTATTCGTATTTAGACTGGAAACACTAACGAGTTGATAGTGATAAATAAGTTTTATCTTTGATATAGTCGCCGTTTGAGTAATGAATTAGATGGCAGATTAAATTCAAATAAAAGCGTGGAATTAGTCATTGAAATGTCAAAATGTTTTAAAACTAAATTAATGAAAAAGATAAATATTTATTTGTAGTTAAAAATAAATATAGCTTGTGTTATTAATTTCGTAGCTCGATTTAAAAAATATTAATTAGCTGCCTATAGTAATTTCTAATGTAACTTTAATTAAAATCAAAAGACATTTTGTATTTAATTGAAGCATATCAATCTGGTTATGATATTTGTATAAATAAAAATAAATATTTGTCTGCAGATAATTTCTTATGTAAAATGTTTTTATTTTATGCAAATTACTTATATAAATTAAAATGAATATTGATTACTATAGTTTATGCAGATCAATATTTTGATTAAGATATTTTCATGCATATTTTAACGTCGATAAACAAAATGTATGTGTTTTATGCAAATCAATCTTTTGACGAAGATATTTTCATTCACCATTTTAATATCATAAGAATGGAATAAAATTGTATTAAGATATTTTATGCAAATTAATCTATTGATTCAGATATTCGTATTTAAAACGAATTATATATACTGCAAATTGAATTAAAAGTGATTTTTATATTTTATGCAGATCAATCTTTTGATTAAGATATTTTCATTCCACATTTCAATATTGATAAACAAAAGGTATTTATCTATTTGGTTTAGTTATTGTTTTTATTTCATCAACTCATTTGGCTCTTGTGGTTTTCGGGGCCTTCTTCTGTTGCATTCGAGACACTGGAGATAATTGCAAATAGCAATTAAATCAATTTGCAGGTGCGCAATTATTTAATGGCCAGCGAGTGAAATAGTTGCGAAATTCAAATATGCAATTTGCAGAATGTTGTAGGCCAAAGTTAATTAGATAAATGGTCGTGACAATGACAATGACAATGCCGCATTCTTGCAACATGATATTTCAAACAGTGGCCGGCGGCAAATGGAAGGCATGGCAATTATTGATGCAGCCGTCTCGAATGACAAACTACTTATTTGAGCGCACGTTAATTGCACTTGTTGCTGTAACTTGCAACCGTCGATGGCTGCGTCGATTTAGCATTTGAATTATGCAAAAGACAAAATTGCTGCCACGCGCCATCCAATGCCAAGGCCACCAAATTTTATCAGCCACTGTGCCAGCAGCAGCAGCAGAAGCACACAAAAAAAAAAAAACAGAAAAAATGTTGCAGAAGCGACAAAGACGGATGTGGAGAGCAAAGAAAAAAATAAAACAAATAATAAAGCGAAAAAAAAGGTGTCAACTGAAGCAACCTTCGCTTGACGGACGTAAGACCCCAAAAACCCATTTGGCAACTCGCACAACATTAATGCAACTGACTAACAATACCCGGCAATCCCATTTTCCATCAAAACGACACGAATTTAACCCTAAAAGGAAACGTTTAATTTGTTGTTCAGTTCGTTGACATATTAATCAATACTTGACATTCAAAAACCCATTTGACAACTCGTTCAAATTACGCACAAAAGCAAAGCTACTGCCTAGCAATACCCGGCAGTCGCATTAGCCAATAAAATCACACGTGCTAAACCCTAAAAGGTGTCATTTAATTTGAAGTTCAGTTCGTTGACATATTAATCTATACCTGACTTGAAGGGGCAACTAATTTAATGGCTTGAATTATAATGTCATATTTGTATCGTGAAATTTCGTATCTATTATTATTATTATTTATTTTTTATACAGTGTTTTTACTTGAATTTCAATAATTAATATCTCTATATTAATCGTAGCAATAACTTTGAATCTGAAAGATGTTTAAATACGAGATACTCAATTATGCCAAACTCTAATATTTAACTAATTTTTGTTTTATTTATTTTTTCTCCCTTATAATTAATTAATTAATTTCAGGACTTATAATGTCATACTTCTATTTTGGTTTAATTGTAATGCAAATAAATCGAAGCCGATATCTCAAATAATATTTAACTTTAAACATTTCTTTAAACTGCTTTTGGAAATAGTTCGATAAATTAGTCATTACAGGAAAACAGTGACAATGATACTTATTGAATTTGCACTCAGTTTACAATCGTAAAGAAAACATAGAAAAGTGTTCATTTAAGCATGTCGAAGATTTAATACCCTCGATGCACCTAAAATAACTTTAATTAATTTATAGCCAGACCATTACAACATTATTACTGTTCACAGCAAATAATAGTTTGTTATTTGGTATAAAAAACAACATTAAAATATCTAGTTTTATTCGTCTTAAACCAGTGACCAAAAACACTTTATTTACTCAAGCAATTTAAGCGTGCAAGACTTTTGAATAGCTCGGTAAAAACTAAAAAAAATAATTTAATCAAATAAAGCAAAATCTAGTGAGACATAAATGTTTTACTAATAATATTGCATTTCGACGTAGTTGCGACAGTCGTTGCTTATATTAAAATATGTTTATATTTAAATAATAATTCTAAATTACAAATCTCTAGTTGAGATAGTCGCTCAGTGTCTTTCGCTTAAAATCGAATTTAATAATAAGAGTCAGAGAGATGCCTTTTTTTATTATGATCCTAAAAGACTCTATTAATTCTATTAGTTTTCTGAATCGTATCTTTTAATAATAATAATAGTCAAAGACATTCACGTTTATTATATAATAATACCCCATGATTTCTATTCAATTTCTGATAATAAATTATTCAAATAATAATGCATGATTATTATATTTTTATACTCCATGAATTCTATTCAATTTCTGAATGGTAATAATCGAAAACTGGCAACGCTAGACAATCTATTATAGTAATAATAATAGTCAGAGAAATGATTGTTTATTATATGTTATTAATGAATTCTATTAGTTTTCTGAATAGTAATAATAGAAAACTGGCATCGTTAGACAATCTTTATTCTCTTTCATGTGGCGCAATCGTATGCAAATTTGATTCGATCACCATTATGGACCGCTTGTTGCGCAATAAGCCCAATTTGGTAGGCACTTTGGGTGCAGGGTATGCGAAAACAAATAAACACTCGTAAATGCAAAGAAGAGAAAAGAACACGAAATAATACAAATAAATAAACACACATAACAATTTGATAAGCAACCCACGTTGCAAAATCTGAGTAATACTTCAGAGCACTTTACACACGCACACAATCAGACCATAAGTAAGCCTACAAATGGGTATATATACATACATCTATGTATTATATATAGTGCTTAACTCGCCCCCAGCTGTGCTGGAGACTCCACAACAATAATACACCAGCGTACTATAAATTATAAATAATTTAATTATGATGACGTCGAATCGGCGATAATAATAATAATGACAATAGCGATGACGATGAAGATGATATTGTGTGTGGTTGGTGATGATAATGATGATGATGATGATGATGATGACTATGTCAATATTTGCGTTCCACAATTTTTGCTTCCTCTGGCACCTTATCGGCGGCCCGAGAGCGTTCTTATCGCGTAGCGCCGACAGACAACGGTTAAACGGTCGTAAAACATTACTAATTAGTACCAGGTGACAAGGTTAGAATTTCCGCGATCTATTGCGAGATTTTTTCTTTTTTTTTATTTCTATTTTTACTCAACCAGTTATGTGCGGAAATTTGCTAATCAGAGAGGAGAACTCTTTACCGATTTTTGTTGTTTCAAAAATATTATCTTTATAGTTTTAAACGGACTTTTTCACATTTGAAAAACTATTCCTTAAGATGATTAATATCTAAACTTTTTCCTAACAAATAATTGCAATTTAATTTTTTTTTGTTTAAATATGTATGTAGGAAAACTTATTGACAGTATATATAATAATAATATCTTTATATTTTTAAGCGACCGTTGACAAATTGAAGAACTATTCGCTATGATTACAAATATTTTCATTTATATTATAAATAGTTTTTTCCCATAAACCAATTTAAATCTCGTTTTTTCTGAATAAGAAAAATTGGTTTTGAAAGTTGCTAATCAGAGAATAAAACTTTTTTCCAGTTTCGTTGTGGTTTCAATAATTTCCTTTTCGCTGCTAAATCTCTCTTTAAAATTGCACAAAACATTTAAATTTGTTTATGCTGAATTACGAAAATTGAGCTGTTTTCTATTTCAATTTGAATGTGATTCATTTTTAAAATTGTTTTGAGCAAATTAATTTTGTAATATATTTAATTTTGCGTAAATATTCAATGCAATAAATTTTGCATCTTATACATTTTTAATATTTAGTGAGCAAATAATTTTTTAAATGTAATTAATTTTGCATAATTGATTATAGATTTATGACATTTTAAACTTCACTTGAGCAAATCATTTTTTCATTATTAATTAACAAAAAAAAATTTAACAATATATTATTCGGTCTCTGCTACAGTTAACTATAAATATTATTTATTATGGCAAAGTGCCACTTAAGCTTACATTTATTTGACAAATTATTAATTATTTAAATTTATTTTTTAGTTTCAATGAGTTTAAATAAAGTTGAACTGCAACCGACGACTAAATATTTAACCTGCCAATACTTTGTTATACATTATTGTATTTAAAAAATAAAACCAAAAAAAATGTCGCAGATGACTTTAAAACTCGTCGCTAAGGCAATAAACTCGTTGTGTTATTTATGCCAATTGTGTTAAAAGCACAGTGGGCCAAAATGGCAACCGGTGTGAGTTTTTTTTTGTTTTTTAGTAGTTGTTGTTGCTGGAACTCTAACGGCTCAATTAATAAATGAGAGCAAAACAAATGAAATGAGTGCGTGGGAGCGAAAGAGCGAAAAAGAGAGAAAGAGCGAAAAAATGAGAGAGCGCTGTAACAAGTTCAAGGGCACAAGGCGCACTCACCTGCTGTTGTTGTTGTTGTTGTAGCTTTGACTGTTGAGGCTGTTGTTGTTGTTGTTGTTGTGCTGAACAGCTGACTCAGCTGACTTGAGCAGCGTTTCGGGCAGCACGGGCCGATAGATGAGCGGCGTCACATTGCGTTCGATGTCGTCGAGGAAGACGACATCGTGCACTGGGATCAGCCGATGATGATCGGAGACATTGAAATGCAGATCGCGAAAGGGGCCGTTGAGCAGGCAGCGCAGCGTTGACGACGCCGCCGCCGCATCCGAATCGTGAGGCGGCAACTAAAAAGACAGCAACAACAACATTTCTAATTGGAATCCGATGCTAATTGGAATTCGGTATTTTGTTGAGATGCTGCACCTTGATTTTCCCATTGGCAGCGGAGAACATTGAGAAGCATAAAACAGAACTTAGCACAAAACACACACAAAACAATAAAAAAATTTGTAAAAAAATAATTATAATAAAAGCGTTTAGCACAAAATAAGAAAAACAAAACAAAAAATTGAATTTTGTCAATTAAAACGCTTGTGCCACATGAACACGAACAACAACAACAAACTCATTTAGGCTGCGGCTGCGCCTTCACTTTGCATTTCACTTGCGCATTGCGGCTACTAAAAAAAAAAAAACAACAATAACGACGACAACGACAAATCTCCGCACACAAAACCAATTTAATTTTTTTTTCTTTTCTTATGTGTGTGTTTGTGTGTGTGGGTAAAACGCACGCTGCGCAACCCCCGCGTACGCTAAAGCAACTGCCGCTACCGCTGCTCTTGCAATTGGTCCATTTGCCGATCACATTCGAAACAGCTGTTCCAACTGTTTCTTACGGTCTGGCAAGGCGAATTGGCGTTGCCAGATAACTACCGGCGCGACGTTTGCCAACACCAAATAGCAAACAGCGGTATTTGACATTTGGCAACACTAAAGCGAGCTGCAACCACAGCCAAAAAAGAGCTGTGAGGAAAATGTGTTTATTATAAATAATTTAAGTAGCTGAACTAATTCCGCTGACATTTGCTGACCAAGCCAAGCAGGTGAGTTGCGTACACAATGCTTGCAATTGTTGGCGGCAAGTAAATTCACATATAACACATGGAAAACGTTTATGCCGTATTGCGCTTGCATGTGCCTGTGTGTGTGTGTGTTAAGAATCCGTGTGTGTGTATGTGTGCATGTGTGTGTGTGGCGGCAAAAACAATGGCAGAAAATGCTCAAAAAAAATAAATATAGTTGCGGCAAACAAATATTTATATTATTTGCATTTAGTTGTGTTATTATTAATCGAGTACATTTGCATTTGCAGCCAAAAATATTTCGCACAGTCTCGGACAACAACAACAATTAACACATCGTTTTTAGGGTGAGTGAGATGGCAATAACAACAACAACTACAACAGCTAGAATTTTATGCTAGTGCTTCCTCTTCCTCTGCTTCTTGTTCGGCATTTAGGAGCAGCGCCGCGTGAGTGCGAAGAGCGAAGAGAGCGATGTCGCATACGATACTATTGGTGCAGCCGGGAGCGCGACCAGAGACGCGAACCTATTGCGACTATGAGAGCGTCAACGAGTGCATGGAGGGTGTGTGCAAGATCTACGAGGAGCATTTGAAGCGACGCAATCCAAATACGCCGACCATCACCTATGACATCAGTCAGCTGTTCGATTTTATCGATACACTTATCGATATCAGCTGCCTGGTGTATCAGAAGAGCACCAACACTTATGCGCCCTACAACAAGGATTGGATCAAGGAGAAGATCTATGTGCTGCTGCGTCAGGCTGCATTCAGTCCGAATGCCTAATGAATACACTCACAAAACACTCACACCCACACTCACACCAAATAGACAACACAACAACTACAACAATAGCTACAGCAATCAATTACAAACAAAACAAAAATACTTTTAACATCAATTTCTTTGTATTCCTTTTTTTTACTTCCCATAATTTAAATTCATTTTATTCGTTCCCATCTCTCTCTCTCTCTCTCTCGAAAAAAGGAAAACTACTTTTCATTTTGTTTTGTTTAATTCAACAAACTTATGCTTAACACTAAATAACAAAAGAAAAGCAACAAAAATCTTTATGGCATAAAGAATGTACGACTGTAAAACCCATTTGTAGTTTTCTGCTCTACAAACTGGCGAATAAGAACCTTAATTTTTTTGTATTTAAATATAATCTAATGTATGTATATATACAAATAACAACAATGTGTTTTTTTTTCCCCCGAATTATAAGAAATTTTTATTTTCAAATATGTTTATCTAAAATTTAATTTCAGAAATTGAGCAAGAAACTACAGACCAGATTTTCTATAATTTACAATGTTACAGCAAATAATAAACAAAAACCTTTTCTTAATTTTAATTTATAACTTGGCTATAACGTAAATTAAGTAGTCAACCAGTTTTTTCAAGACAAGTATTGAAATTTTGCTATTTGACTTTTTCTATTTCTGCTCTACAATTATATAACAAGTTTATTAAAATAAGAATAAGAATAAATAAGAAAACTAAAAACTGAAATTGCCAAATTAAACTTCGAAATACGGTTATCAAAACGAAAAATAGTTTTTGTCAATCAATGGGAACAGAACGAAACTTAACGTCTCGAACTGATCTCATAAAATGCCAAACCGGAACGCATCAATTCAGTGAATTGCAATTTCAACTTTAACCTTTGAAGTCGCGTTTAAAGTTCTGAAAAGACACATTAGTTTTTAACACATTTTTTAATGGCTGTGTAAAGTCATAATTTTTTTTTATTGTAGTAAAAATAGCAGCTAGAATATTTTTTGATTGCAACTTGTGCTGACAAAGTGACCCGAACCCGGATAAAAACAAAAAAACGAATCTGTTAATTGCCAATTGTTGTTAACTCCACAAGTGCTTGTGTGTTAAGATAAACAGAACCTTTGGTCAAATTGGCAATAGAGCAACCGCAGTAGCGCGTAACGAGAACAATGTAAACTAATACAAAATACAGTAGAAAGTCGATAATTGGACTCTCATCTTTTGCATACTGCAATTATCTTCAACTATGCAATTTGGGTAAAAATATGTTTGGAAAGTATTGCTATTATTGCTGATTTGTCATACAAAATAAAAATTTGTATACCTTCAAAATTATGCAATAACTCGAAATTTGCATTAATTTGCAAAGTGCAATTAACGTAAAAATATTTTTTAATTTGTTTTCTTTTTAAACGGATCGTAAAGTATTTTTAAATTTTTAATACTTTCAAAATAAAATGAACATGTTTTGTAAAATATTTCAACTTTTTAAAATTGTAATTCCTTAAAGTTTAAACAATTATTCGAAAACAGAATTTATCTGCAAAGTGCAATTCAAAATAAACATTTTTCTTATCTGCAATGTATTTAAGTGTAAAAGACTAAGGGAAAAAATAATTTGCCATTAAGTTGAATTTGCAATTAAGTGCCATTATCGACATTATACTGTAAATGGTAAATGTGAATAGCAATTTGTTAAAAGCTGCCTCAGCAGCGGCCTCGCCGCACTCGACTTGATTTTTGCGTGCGTTACTTATATTTATAAGTGGCGTATAATTTTATGTTTTGCATTTTTTTTTTTAATTAGCCGGCAACTTTATGTAATAAAAGCAAAGCTAGCATTTTAATTTAGATGCGAATAGTTTAGAACTGGTTTCCCAGTCAGCAGCTGTTTCAATTACAAACCAACGGCAACAACAATAAGAAAAAACACGACTCAATGTCAAGTTCATATTTGGCTGCACATGAAACACAAATACACTAACAAATGCACTCACAAATACACAAACTTCCATACAGAGCGAATTAGTAGTGAAAAGGCTACTGACGTTGGGTATAACAATGTCAACTTAAACACGATGATGTCCTAGTCACTCACCACTAAGCAACCACGAAATGTACAGTGAGTAACCAGTCAGCGATAGTTCGTGACTCTTAAAAATACTATCGTCACAACTGCCGAAGGGACACTCACGCACACACACATACTCTCATCACTCTCACACACACACACGCAACTGTATTGCCATCTCTGTCTGATTCAAGTGTATTTCGAGTGCAATTTCTGTTTGATGGCTTATATGGAAATATATATATTTAGTTAAACTTCTATACATTAATGTAAATGTAATGTAAATTATGTTGACCTCGCTAATCACGCATTTTCCGTGTCGCAGCAGCCTCATTTTCATATTCCATTTCATATTCCAAGCGCAGTTTTGGTTTTCCTCCTTTTTTCGTTGATTTTGTTGCTGTTGTTGTTGTTGCTGTCTTCTTCTGCTTGCTGGAAGCTTTCGTTGGCAGCTTTGTGTCCTGTGTGTGAAATTAGTGTAAATTATATTTGGTTTTTGTTTGTTTTTAAGCGTTTGTTTAAGCTGCGCGCGCGCGCGTTTGCCAACTGTCGACTGCGTGTTTGAAAACTGCGACACAAAGCCGCTAAACAACAGTCGCAGTTGCAGTGGACGTCGCAGTCGACGTCTCTGCCGGCCGGCAAATGCGAGCTTTTGAATGCAGCCGAAGCTTAAAATCGATCGTACCTCAATGTCATCGTCATCGTTATCGGACTGCGCAAAATCGCTGTCCAATTCCACCTGCTCGCGTTGGCCGGAATCGCTTTCGATATCCGCATCGCTATCGACATCCACATCGCTATCGATATCTTCGTCATCGTCATCGTCGCTGTCTGCTTCGACAAACTCTTCGGTGGCGTTGAGCGCGCGTCGCAATTCCGTCGCCTCCTCCACCTCCATTTCGCGCTCCAGCTCCGTTTCCTCCTCATCTTCATCTTCGTCCTCCTCCTCCTCGCCATCGACCTGTTCGGCCTGCAGCGCCTTGTTGAAGGCGGTCTGCGAGAAGTTGTAAATATCCTTGTAGGTGCCGTTCTTGAGGCGCGCCAACAGCTCCTGCTCGATATGATTATCGATTTTGGCCGCCAGCAGCGCCTTCTGCTCGCGTCGCGTCTCCCGCCGCTCGATCTTTGTCGACAGCGGCACAATCAGCTTCTGGCGACGCAGCTTCAGTTTGCGCATTCGCATCAGATATTGGGTGATCTTGAGGAAACGCTGCTTGTTCTTGGCGATCATGTATTTGGGCCAGAAGACCAGATTCTCGTTGATCTGTTCGATGGCCTTCTCGAAGTTGCGCGACAATTTGATGCGCTCCCACAGCTTGCTGGGCATATGCGATCGCTCCGCCGTCTTCATGAACAGATAAATGATGCCCTTCTCCTCGCGCACCGTCGCATATTGTGAATTGGCCAGCGGACAGGTGCGACGCGTGCACAGACCCGTCAGATTGTACTCATGGCGGCAGAAGGTGCGCGTATCCGTTCTACATGGAATTAAAAGTAAATCAATTTGCAGGGTATTCGTTGGGTCGACTTACTTGACTTTGTGGGAGCAAAAGGATTTGTTGATGATGCTCCAAACAACCTGCGGGAGTTGAATTGAAATTATTTGATTGAAATTTGATTTAATTGTTTATCGCTTGTACTTACATCGTCGTGCTGCATTTTGTCTCAGCTGTTTTTAGTTCACTTCTCGCGTAAAAACAAAAACACGTGCAGCGTGCGAGCGATTTTAAAATACAGCCAAAAACACACACGACTGCTGCATGCCGATAGACGATAGGCGATAGATTTGACAGTCGCATGGCAACGTGAGCAGTTACCTATCGTACTTGTCCAACACTGCTCAACGAAAAAAGCAACCAACGATGTGCGTTTTGAAATAATGTTCAGATAATAAAATTAGTCTGATTAAATTAAATTTATACATATATTTAACAATTACAAATCTGTTCTATATTATAATATTTAAATGTTAAATATATTCATTTAAAGGAATAATAAAAATAAGTGCCTAGTGCCGTAAATAATTTATTTTAGATAAATAAATAAATTAATTGTAATAAATAATTCAAAATCAAAAATCGAAATATTTTAAACTTATGATTATCAAAACATAATGAAATTTGAAAGAAAATAGTTTGTAAACAATATTATTCAAAAATAAAAACAACTCAGTAATTTCAATAAAATTTATTATTGTACAAAAATGTGAATGCAAATTAAAATATTCCAAAACTATTATTACTAAAAATAAACAATTCAAAATAATTGCAATTCAAAATAAAAAGTTGTCAACCAAATTCCAAATAACAAATGCAAATAAATGTAAGCGAAAATATACCAGTGCAAATACGAGTGCTTGCTGCGCATCTCTAGCGATATGTCGTGCAATAGTTTGTCACATGGCCACTTCGAGCTATCGTTATCGATAATTGGCGAAAAAAGATTGGCCGCTGCCAGTGGCCGGTTTTAATTTCATTTTGTTGTTTTTCGCAAAAGTTGCAACTTCTACCAAGTGTGTTGCGCGCACGTGTGTGTGTGTGTGCATGTGAATAGCGCATGGTTTAATTAATTATAAACAACAAACAAATCACGCACACAATGCAGCAGCTGTTATTAATGCTGGCCGCAACAGCGCTGCCAATTTTGGCGCTAATTTTCTCAGCCGCTTTGCTCCTCACCAAGTTCTACACGAAAGTGCGGTAAGTGCGAAGAGTGCAGCACTACTTCTTATAGATTGTATGTCATATTTATTATTATATATTCAAATACATATTAGTTCACGCTATGACATCAAAGTGAACTGCTGGTTCTGCAACGAGAACACGCGAGTCGCCTATGTCGATCGCAACAGCTGGACGTGCCCCAAGTGCGAGCAGTACAACGGCTTCAACAAGGACGGCGATTACAACCGCGATTTGAACACATCGTCGCGCAGCAACCAGAGCAACAACCACAGCAATCACAGCAGCAGCCACAGCAGCGGCAGCCATCAGAGCAACTTTTGCGCCAACGCCTTCTACAGCAACGAGCTGAACGCGGCGCCAACGCTCAGCGATGGACTCTGCGATCAGTGCAACGAGGCGCAGCGCTTGAAGGTCGAGAAGTTGGCGCAGTTCGAGCCCAAGCACGAGTCCCGCTTCGACCAGGAGCTCAAGTTGTATCAGTAAGTGAAGGAGACATCTCAAACAAACTAAACCTTCCATGAGAAGCCCGAACAATTTTGATTCCCTCTCTAACCATCGAACATCGCGCATAAAAGTCAGTATAAAAAGCACGTTTCGAAGTTGTATCAGTAAGTGAATATGCAGTCAGGCAAAAGGCATCTCCAATCGGCTAAAGTATATATAAAACTGCTCTTGTTTAATCGGTTAGAGCTATGAGGCTGCATAGGCTACAATTCGTGATTCCCACTCACACTATATTAAATCGCGCATTAAAGTTAGTACGATCCTAAGCTATAGTCCCGCTTCGATCAGGAGCTCAAGCTGTATCAGTAAGTGAAGGAGGCATCTCCAAGATCATAAAGTTTATACAACTCTTCTTCTGACTGACTAAACTATCAATTCGAAGCCCGAACGGTTGGAGTAATTTATATATATTTATATATAATATAGCAAAAAAATAATAAATATTTATGAGTTTTACGTACTTTATGGTACAGCTTACTTTAATTTTAAATTACAAACAATAATAAGTAAATGGATTGCATGAAAATCAGGCGCAATCATTAAACAACTAAAACCCGAATATAATGATAATCATTTCTTCTAATTCCTACTCTAAGCTTTGTTATATTGCATTATACAATTTTCTTTGAGTATTTGTATTGATTGATTTGAAATTGCAACTAACTCGAAAGTACTGATAATAATTTTGCTCTCAACATTAAACTCCCATTCCACTTGCTAATCGCCTTCTCTCGCTTGCAGACGCCAGCTGGAGCAGCAGTTTCGTCTGTGCGGCAGCTGCGAGCGGCATGTGAACAAAGTGCTGCACGAGAAGAAGAAAATGGTGCTGGGCAGCAAGTTCCTGAACTTCATCATCAAGGGCGCTGCGCTGCTGAAGCAGCCGCACTTCAATCGCTTGGCGCGCGTGCAGCAGCAGCGACGCCTGCAACGCTACCAGCTGCTGATGACGCTGCTGACGCTGCTGAATGTGTTCTGCCTGCTGTGCAGCTTGCCGGCGGCAACTCGAGAACAATTCCATTGGCTGCTGGGCGAGACGTTGGGCAATGCGCTGTTCATCGGCTATTCGCATGCGTTGACGCTGTTCCGTGTGACGCTGGAGACGGTGGGCAATGCTCTAGAGGAGCAGGCGTTGATCGCTCGCGTGCTGCTCTTTGGACGCACGCTGGCCAAACTGTTGCTCTATTCGCTGGGCCTCAATCAGCTGACGACGTTCAGCAGCTGCTACAGCAGCGTTTATCCCTATGCGATGTTGGCGCTCAGTTTCCTCCACAACATTGCCGACGGCCTCAAGTTCACGCGCTTCACGCTGCTGCTCGTGCTGTGGAGCGTCTATGCGCAGGGAGCGTTGCTGCTGCCCACGGCCATCGATGGCGTCACCTTTATAGTAAGTCCAGGAACAGCTTTCGATGGGAATTGAAATTAATTATTCATTTTGTTTTGCCTTTTAGCTGCTGGGCAGTTTGTTGACGCTGTTGTTGCTGGTCACAAATCGCGCCAATTCGCTGCTGTCGCTGGCGCACAACGAATCCGTTGGCGACAGCTTCCATCGCCTGTATGCCGACGAGGGCATCTCGGATGACGAGAGCATCAGCATGCTGAGCCAGCAGCTGAGCTGCAGCAACGCCAGCCAAACCAACAACTCTGCGTTGTCCAGCTTGAATGGCTCGCAGTTGCGGCAACGCAACGTTGCCGGTCATGTGGCACCATCGGTGTTGTCGCTGGACTCGTTGCGTCTTTCGACGCGCACGCCGCGCACTCTGGTCCCGCCCACCAGCTATGCGGCCAGCTGTTTGGATGCCCAGCAGCGACCTTGGCGTGCCATGAACTCGCCCGCCAACTCAATGTCGTATGGCTGGCAACGCAGCGTCGCCAGTCCGCGGCCGCAACAGCGCAATCTGTTGTTGCCGTCGCGTCTCCAGCAGCAGCAGCAGCAGCAGCAACAATTGCATCCCAACGGCGACGTGACCGCCTGGGTTTATGCCAACAACGGCTGTCGGCAGCTCAATGTGCTAGAGGAGCCCAACACCGGCAATCTGATGGCGGGCTGCTGCGACGACAAGCTGCAACAGCAGCAGTTGTCGCGCACCTCGTCGCAATCGTCGGGCTTCGAGTCGCAGCAGGGACAGAACAACCAGCCGATCTTTGGCGATCATGGCTGGCAAACAGCGGCGGCAGCTTCGACAGCTGCCTCACAACGTCAACTGCCAATTGGTTTTCGCGTTGCGTCACCAATGCATTCACCGTATGCCACACAGAGTGAATTCCACTTTGATCGCGCCACAATCAATCCGCATCCGCATTCGAATGCGGAACTGCGTCCTGGCGATCTGTTGCGCAAATGGATCGATCACAATGGCGGCGGCGGCGCCGCCGGAGCCGCCTCATAGAAGAGCTGGCATCCTTAGGACTATAGATAAATCTGACGCAAAAATCTGGTCAAAAACGTAGCCGATTTATATGGACATTCTACGGGTAGATTTTGAATATATATTTTTTAGTCGCTTGGACACCAATTTATCGGGGTTATTTAGGGCATTCATTCAAGTCCACAAAATATCTATAACACTGCCGTGGTTTCATCTCATTGTTGTTTTGCAGTCGCGAAACAGCTTCATTTTCACCAACATCGTGTTAAGGCAATGTGTTCATTTATAATACAAAAAAAAACAAACTTAATAAATAATTAGACTACATAGAATAATGAATTATTTTGGGAAAGATGTAGTTTTAGATTCGCATTGGAATGCGGATAATACATATTTCTCTGACTACAATTTTGTTTATTTTTTTATTCGTAACTATATTTACTCGATATTTATTTGAAATGGATTTTTAGCTTATAAATATAGCGAAATGAAATATACTTTAACATTTACTTCAATTCATTATTTGCTTTTTATTTATTTTTATGTTTTTGGAAGTTGATTAATTAATTGATTGACTTTTGTAAGCAGCTTTTTTTTTTAATTGAATTACTTCTCATTATTTTTTTTAATTCAATATAGTTATAAATTCTGTTAATTTTTCACGATGCGTAAATTTTCACATTTGGGTATTTACAAAATTAAGTTTTATTGTTTTACTTTATTACATATATTTTAATTTATTATTTATGATTTCGAGTAATCAGTTTAATTAATTTCATGACGTTTAAATTTGCAGTCAATTTATTTTTCTATTTTTTGTCTTTAAAAACATGAACTTACTTTGTCTGCTAATTAATTAATGTTTTTTTTTTTTTTTAAATATTAAGTTAATAAAATACTCATTTATTTGACTTCTTTGTGTTACTATTTAATTCTATTATTTCACGCAGTAAATTCCTGTCAATTTTCAAATTGTTAATGTTTCCGCCACACAATTTAATTAGTGTGTTGAATTTTATTATAGTATTTCATGAAGAACTCAGGGAAAATATAAAAAATAAAAATAGTTTTAAATTTTTTTTACACCTAATTTTTTATTAAAATAAATTGATTTTTTAAATAAAACTAAATAATAAAATGTTTGCTTTTAATTATATTACACAAATTGAAAATAAATAATACATAGCAAGAAATAATTTGTTTTAAATATCAATAAAGGGAAGTTTTTATTTTTGTATTTTAAGCATAAAGATGTTTGAACTTTGAAAAAAACAAATTTAAATGTCGTGCAATCAAATTATTATTAAATATCAAAGCAACGACAGAAATCAACAAATAACTTACATATTTGTACATCTTGACATTCGTTCATAATACACTTGACTTCAGCCCAGTGTGCGGTCGAGTGCTCAGCGTTGCCAGCTGCCAGGCAAACCAGGTGGCAGCACCAAAACAAAAACAGCTGTTCGCAGCACCACATCAAAAGTGTTTTTTATTTGTTTTGTTCGGTTTTTTGGTGCGAAGCCAAGCGAAACGACAGTTTTTATTTTTTGCAGCAAGCGCACAGAGTATAAATTTATAAAGAATTGCAGCAGATCGGAGCGGCAGCAATCAATCGGAACGAAACAACAATCGACTCGGTTTGTTTTTAGACGACAACAACCGCAACAAGCGCAGCAACAACAACAATGACTAGCCAGAGGCGGACTGTGATCATATTTAAATCGGAATCGGAGAGCACCGAGGTGTATGCGGAGACGCTGCTGGGCCACAACTTTCAGCCCGTATTCGTACCCACGCTCAGTTTTGGCTTCAAGCAGCTCGATCAGCTGCGCGCCAAGCTTCTGCAGCCCGATCAATACGCTGGCATCATTTTCACGAGTCCCCGTTGCGTTGAAGCCGTTGCGGAGGCGCTGCAGTTGGCCGATCTGCCGGCTGGTTGGACGCTGTTGCATAACTATGCGGTGGGCGAGGTTACGCACAATCTGGCGCTGAGCACACTGCAGCAGCTCTTCACCCACGGCAAGCAGACGGGGAACGCTCGCAATCTGGGCGAGTTCATTGTGGACACATTCGATGGATCGCGTCAACTGCCGCTGCTGCTGCCGTGCGGCAATCTGGCCACGGACACGCTGCTGTCCAAGCTGCTGGAGCACGGCTTCTGTGTGGACGCCTGCGAGGTGTACGAGACCAAGTGCAGTCCACAGCTGGCGGAGTGCATGGAGCGTGCTTTACAGTCGGAGAACATTGAGTTTTTGGCCTTCTTTTCGCCGTCGGGTGTGAATTGTGCTTATGGTTACTTTAAGGAGCACAATGTGGCGTTGGATCAGTTTAAACTGGTGGCGATTGGACCGAGTACGCGCCGTGCTCTGGAGGGACTGGGCTTAAAGGTGTTCTGTACGGCGGAGAGGCCGACGGTGGAGCATTTGGTGAAGGTGCTGCTGAATCCGCAGGAAAGCCGGGAACGTTTGTTGCGGGAGCGGGAACGCATCGCCGCTTTAGAGCTAGCTTAGAGATCGCCAATCTATTTAAATATACATACTCATTTTGTATTGTGCTCAGCATGCAATGTTAGTTTATTTTTGTCAGCACCTAAAATAAAATTTTGTTTTTTTTCGCACTTTTCGTCATTCTAAATTTACATTTGGCCCACATATGCGGGCGCTTGGCGCCCAACATCGATAGCGATTAATTGTTGCGGCGGCGCGATAACTCAATTCAGCTTATCGGCCTTGTCCAATTTAAATTTGCCATTTCTTACTGGCATATAACAAATAATTACAACTTATTTATTATATCCTATTTAATTTAATAATTAAATTGCCAGGAACTAATATTTCGTTGAACTGAACAGTAATTTCGACTGCTTTATCGATCTACACTCTGGTATTTGATATTGAAATACCAGATTATATCCACTCACGGTTTGGGTATGTTTTTACCTCGTCACTCGCCATTCGTATGCAAAATGTGACGTTATTTGGATTTTGAGTTTACAATTTTGCAAAAAGTGGCACCCAAACACGAAACATTGCTGAAAAAATTCTACTTTTTTTAGGGGTTGGCAAAAATACCAACAGCACCTGTGGTGTGACCAAACTGACACGCCGCATTGCAGCCGTGACATTTGGCGTCACAATTTGCGCTTTTCGAACCGAAAACTTGCAGCTACACTGCACCGCAAGCGATTTTGTGCTTTTTTGCCCCGCCGCGCCGCAAGTTTTTTTCTATTATTTTTTTTTGTTCGTTCCATCTTTTGAGTGATTCTTTGTGAATTTTTGGCGAAACAAACAAAGCGACAACGAAATCAACTTGCTCTTTGATTTGTTAATTGTAGCAAGTTAGTGACAACAAAAAAAATCACAAAAGAAAGAACAAAACTCTCCACGCAAACAGTTTATGTGTTGTGCGTTGTGTGTTTTTGCCGCCGGTGTCAGCCGAAATTTCACAGGTGAGTGTTTAATTGGTTTATTTTATATAGTATAGATATACAATAATATATACATACATACCTATGTATGCTGCTGTATATAAAGTGTGCATTGGCATGTGTGTGCATATGTGCATGTGTGTGTGTGCGATCGGGCAAAGGAAGAGTGTGTAACGCAATGTTGAAATACCGGTGTGTGAGAGAGAGAGAGCGACGACTTGAGTTGAGTTGCGTTGGTTTGAGTGAGTCATTAACCGGCCGCCTGCGCGACGCTGCTGCGTCAACGTTTTTGCTTATTGCACAAATTTTTGACCAGCACTAACAACAACAAGCGGCAGAGAGTGAGAGTGAGTGAGTGAGAGAGAGGGAGAGCGTCGAGTGGAAACTTCTCTCGCCGCGCTCTCAAAAAAAAAATTCGCCAAAAAGTCGGTTAAATTTTTGAAAAAGTTTTTTCGCCTTAAAGTTGTTAGCGCGCGCGCTGTGCGTTAGAGCGAGACAAATGCAATAATGTGAGCATTTTAATATTGTATAGCTTTATTATTATTCTTTGTCTGTGTGTGTGACTGTGAAATTGCCAGCTGCCATAAATCACGACGTCGCTGCCCGCCGGCTACCTTTTTTTGTTGTTGTATTTAAGCAAAGCGTGTGAAAATTGCAGACGCAACCACCGTTTGTTTTTCCAGCGTCGCTTGCAAGTTTTTCCACACACACAAACACACTTGGGTCTAAGACGCCTTTTATATTATTTTAGCGTCGTGTCTTTGTCTGCAGCTTCGTCTCACTTCCGTCTTTATCACACACACCTTTTACTTCCCCTCTCACTCACACACATAGTTATCTCATTAGCATTTTCCAGTTAACTTCTCTATTAGTTTTATGCTTTTACATTTTACCAGTGTTGCCAGATTAGCTTATTTCCGGCTAAATCGAGCATATTTAAAAATGGATTAGTCATAAATGTAGAATATTTTTAAATTGAAGCCAATGAATGTACATATTTGCCACATAAGAGCGGAGACAATTTCTGTTGATTATTAAGAAAAAAAACTACGTTTAATTTAATACCACGAGAGAACTTTAAATATTAACCGAAAGATCAAAGCGGATACAAAACTGAAACATCAGAACCCCAATGGTTTTGTTTAATATAAAAAAATATATGGTACTAGTTACTTTTTTAGCATTTTTTTATAGCTTTTTTTAAAACCGGACAACACTGACACACACGCTCACTCACACACACACGTGTTTTTTTTTTTAAATTTTTATATTGATCGCTTCGCTTCTATTTTGCCCGTAAATTCTTTGCTGCTTTGTTCACAGCATCTTGGCTTTCTTCTTGCTTTCCCAAGCCATCTGTAACGGTTTGTCTTGTGCTCGCACCCAAGTTCTAAGCCCATTTGCAGCAGCATAAGCGAGAGAGAGAGCGAGCGGATGCTGCGACGCCGTTGTTTACACTCACGCACACAGTGGCAACGCCAACGCGACGCTCTCTCAATCGTCTATGTGTGTGTGTGTGTTCATTCATTATTTGATTTATCGAGCCGAAAGTAGAACGATTCGTAATTAGTCTTGTTTTTTTTTGTTCAAACATGCCCAAAACGGGCTCTCTCTTTCACTCTCTCAATTAGCACCTTATTTTCTATGATTTATTTGTTGCTTGTTGCTGAGTAGAGCTGAGACAAAAACCAGTTTTAGTTGCCAGCCAGCCAGACAGCCAGCGTTGCCATTTTGTGCAAAATTTGCGTAGCTACAACAACAAATCAGCGCTGCTCTTGAGACGAAGAAGCAGCAGCAGCAGCAAAAGATCAACACAGGTAAGCACCCAACGTGACGCCGCTGCCGCCGTCATTCTTTAGTGATGGGAGAGCTGCGAGTTTAGAACGCGTGAATTATGGGCAGCAACTATCGAATGCTTGCAAACTGTAATTTTGTTGTAATATTCTAAATTCGTTGGAATGAATATATTAATAATGAGTAAATAATTCTGCAAATTTAATTTAAGTTTATTTCGAATACATTCCAACAATTCTTAAGTGCGCGTGGGAATTAATACTACTTTTATTTTAATGTAGCAAGGCAATTAACCTAGTTTGGCGCGCCTGTTTATTAGCATATTGTGGTGTGGTGAGCTGCGTTTTGGTTTCATGGGACTGCAAAATATACATAAATATGTTAGCTGATATTTTCACGCTCACGCTCACATCGCTAGCGCTCGCCTTGCTTGGTCCTCGCTCTTCGCTTGCTCTGTTTTGCTTCTGCGGTGTTTTTGGCATTGAATTCACCAGAAATTGTTTTTTTTTTTTGTTGGCCCCTTTTTGTTTTCGCACAAAGGAGAAGCAGAAGCGGCAAACCAAAAAAAAAAGACACGCTGACGTCATCGACGCCTGTTGAATTTATTTTCGAGGCGAAACGAAAATTAAACAGAATTTACAATTTGCATTTTGTGCGACGACGTCACTCCACATTTTTCGAACTTTGCCTATTATTATTATTACTTATTTTCGAACTTGAAAAATATTCTTGCTGTCTCGCGGGCTCTCTCTCAGTTTTTCTTTTTGTGGGAGAGGAAGAAAGACGCTCTCTCTCACTCTCACATGTGCTTGGCCATCAAGCGCAACCAGCGCCGGCTGCGCAGTCGTCGTCGTTGCTGCTGCTCTGTCTCCTCTCACTCTCACTTCGTTTGTTTGCTCAGGCGTCGCTGGCTTTTCATTTTTATTTTTATTTTTAGGGGCAACAAGTGTGTACCGTATTTTATGTAAATTGAGCAAACTAGTTGTTGTTGTTGTTGTCGTGTTATGCTTGACTAGTTAAGCGGGCGCCGAGGCAGCGACGCGTAGAAAGAAGAGTTGGCATTACGTAACAGAAAAGGGAACGAAACATATAATAAACGTTAAAAAGCTGCTGCGTTCAAACAAAAATTGTAATGCGCCGGCGTTGCCACCTGGCTCACAAGTGACACTTGTTACGCTCGCTCTCGCTCTCTGGCTGAGAGAGTATGAGCACCAGAGAGAGAAGAGAGCGGCTCCAAACCGCGTGACTTGCTTTTTGGGCTGCCGCTGAGAAGCATCTCCCCCCCTTTCCCCTCCCATCCCAACCTCCAGTCAGCTGCACAAAGATAAAAAAAAGTAAACTGCGCTGCGCTGTCGCGTCATCGGCTCATTTCGCATTTGACTTTCGGTACGTGCAGTCGGCGAACAGCGCAGCAGAGAAAACAACAACAAAAATACTGTCAAAAAGTTGTTGAGTGGAGAGTGTTGCTCTTCTTTTTTTTTTGCACGTGTGCAAGTGAGAGTGCAATAGAGCGTCGTGGCGAGAGAGAGAAAGAGCTTTTAGTTCGCCGTCGTAATATCATCAAAACTAAACTTATCGCGCGCTTTTAAACAATTTTTTGATATTGTGTTGTGGACAATTTGAGTGTGATTTGCATGTAAGTAAATAATACACATCCACAATATGCATGTGTGTGTGTAGATAAATTTGTGGCTGCAGTTTGGCAACGCCTCGTTATCAACAGCGACTGTCCAATCAGAATCGCCCTTCACCCACTTAATGAACGTAGTCTTAATCAACCCAAAAAAAGAGGCGAAGACACCAAAAACAACAACAACAAAATGCCATTCCCCCTCTCCTTCACTCTGCACTCCACACTTATCTTATCTTTAAGTATTGCGTGTGATCTCTTTTTCCCTTGCACAACTCGCCATAAAAGTTGCGTGGGAGAGCGAGAGCTTTTACTTTGGAAAGCAGCTGACCCCGCTCTCCGAACGAATGCATGATGCGTAAGGCGAGCGTTGCCAGACGATCAGATGATGCTGGTGACGGTAATGGGGCGAAAGGAGGGAAGACAAATATGCAAAGTACAAAAAACAACAACAACAACAATTGGAATTCATTGTTCAATTTTAAAGTCGTATAACTTTACGACATAAAAGAGAAGATATTTATATTGTGTTGCCCATATCGTTAACACCTTTAACCATTGAATTAATGCGACTTTAAATGACAATTAAATTCAAACTGATTTGTCATCATTAATTCACGTTTCGAGCGTTGTGCGTTTATCGATAAACGATAACATGCCGCTCCTCGTATCTCCTTTAATGAACTTTTTTGTTGATTGCGTATTTGTGTTGCGGCCTTTTTATCAATTCTCGTTCAAGAAACAATTGATAAACTATTTTTCAAAGCGGTTTCTTATTTCTTCTTTTTCGGCTACGTAATGTTCTAAATTCGGGTTGTGATCGCGACGGCGGCTATCAAAAAACATATATAGAAAAATGTGCCGCAAATATTGCTCGTGATATTTTGTTCGATGACATTGGTTTTATTTGCTTCAGTGGCCCCCTCAACCTTGCACCTGCAGCAGCTGCAGTGTATTTTTGTTGTTTAATGAACTTTCAATTGATTGCCAACTAAATGGATGAGTCAGCCTTAACCTAACCTATCAACTAAAGCTCCCCCTCTCTTCTTCGCTCCCTGCCTCCTCTCACTGTTATTGATATGCTAGGGGCTCATATCATACACACACTCACACACACGCCTAGCTGTGATATCTTGGAGTAGCAACATTGTTGCTGTCAACTGTCTTTGGCTGTGCGCGCTCTCTTTGGCTTTGACGCTCTCTCACTCTCTTTCCAACTCTTTTTCTATGACTTTTGCTGCTGTTATAAAATTTGCCATTTCGACTCCGCAGTCAGCAGCAAACTTGCTAACGCGTCTGTACAAAAAGCAACGCACGCAGCGCAGCCGAAGCCATAGCCGAAGTCACAGCCGAAGCTATAAGCAAAGCCGAAGCTTAACCCCGCCCGCACTCGCTTGCTCGCTCTCACGATTATTTAGCTTTTGCTCTCCTTTGCATGCGACGCTCTCTCGCAACGCAGCAGCAAAACAGCAGCAGCGACAACGGCGACGTCAGTCAGCTTTAGTTAGACAGTCGCGACGGCGCGCTCGTTTCAATCAGACGCAAATCAGCGAACAAGAAAAGAAAAGAGTGAACAACAAAAAACAAAAACAAATAACGAAAACGAATTCGTTTACAATTTTTTTGATTTAAATGCAATATTTGCAATTTGAATAAATGTCGTTTTTTTTCGTGTGCTGTGCTTGAACAAAAAATAAAAACCAACCAAAAAAAAAAGCAAAACAAAAAGGAAGCAATAATAAAGTAGTGCAACAATAACAATATAACTGCAGTCAACAATTATTACAGCCAGCGGCAGCAGCAGCACCAGCAGCGACAACAAAACTTGTGGTGGGTTGGTATACAAAACTGAACTTAATACAACATCTATGTGGCAAGAGAGAAAGACGACAAAAAAAAAAAAAGCAGGCAGCACCACACACTGTGTGTGTTTGTTTGTGTCCAGTCAACGGCTTTTCTAAATTGACATACTTTCTAAAAGCGCTGCTAGACGAGCAGCAGCAACGAATCTGACCAGCAACAGCAACAACATGTAATGGCAATGGCTAAGTGCCACATGGGGCAGAGAGGCAGGTTTACAACAGCGACAGTGCCTCATAAACAAGTTGATAGACAGCCGAGCAACCAGCGGCAACCACAGCAGCAGACGCACCTCGTTCAACGAACGCTTTTACTCAGGTGTCTGCGACTCGTTTTTGGTCAGCGACTAAAACTAACAGTACAAACAAAATGCAATCCAAGTCCATTTGAAGCTTCCCGTCCCGTCCACACCAAAACTCACTTCTCACATCTTTTGATTTCTTTCACAATGAATTGCATTGCTTTCAAGATCACTGAAACTATTTTTGTTTATTTTAAATTTAATTATTGAAGCATCCGTACAAACTAAAATTACCATAAAATCACATATAAAATAATTCATTTTATTAACCCAACCCCATAACTCACTCTGAGGAATTTATCTGTGGAGGATAGTCTCACTAATACAATGAATAACGATTTGCTTTTGAAAATAGGAATTAAATACCTATAACATTCCGCTAAATGGAAAGATCCTGCGAATACAGCTAATCAATAAAAAATAAAGCGAAAGGATTTGATCAACACTCAAATTTCTTTCGAAAACTTTTCTGAAAATTCTACAAATCTTGAGTCCTGCGAAGCTTTCAAATCGAGTTTTTCCATATAAAAAAGCTTATGAAACTTTTAAAACTTGTTTGAATTAATTTTAAATTAAAAATTGCAAGTCTTGTAAATTCAACATTTGACTTTTATAGCTCAAGATTAAGTTTTTAAAGTTTACAAACAGATTTTCACATCATTATAGAAAAATGCAAATAAAACCTGGTTTTTTCACCTGGTTTTATTCAAAAGTCTCTATAAAAGTGCGTTGCCTAAAAGGATTACAGTTTGTTGAAGCCTTTTTTGAACACGTATGATCTGCTTCAACACATAGAGCTCAACACCTCAAGTGTTAACTGCTGAGGGACTTGTCTATAAACACAGTTATTAATAGACTTTGATAAGATAAGAAATAAACAAATTCCACAACTATTTCAAGAATATGAACAAATTCGCTGCCAAAGCCTTTGAAGAGAAACAGATAGAGAGAGAGGGAGAGAGTTAATGTGTTTAATTCATTAATTCATTATAATAATTGAAAAAGATCTTTTCGCTAAAGCGAGATCACATAACATTGTGAAAAGTGAGAAGAGTTGGCAAACATCGCATGCCGAAAGCTATGGATGGTATTTCCCCTAGGCGAGGCTAAAACTAAAAGCTAATACTGCAGTTGGCTGTGCGCGTGTTTTAATGCATTTAAATCGTCGCTTTTTTAATTTATGATATTGTTATGAGTTTTAAGCGTTTAAGCTTAGCCAACAAAAGCAACAGCACTTGCAACACTCGTTTTTTTTTTTCTCAATGCTTGGCCATGCTTTTTATGATCGTCAAGTGCAGTTGGATGGACGCTGAGAAAGATTGTTAATCTTTCTCTCGCTCTTTTTCTCTCCCTGTAGACTTGTCTAGCTGCTGCTGCTACTGATGATAATGATGATGATGATGATGATGGTGGTGGTAAGGCCTTGATGGGTTTTTGCGGTGCTTTGCTGGGGAGGCCATTGGCCAACAAGTTGGCCGCATTGCTAAAATTCCGCAGCTTTCTTTTGTCTTGTGCATCAGCTTTCTTCAGCGTCGCAGCGTCTTCATGTAAATTTTCGCTTAAAGCCAACTCGAAACAAATAAAACAAAACGACAGAAATATGCTGTTAATGTTTTGTTCGAGACGCGCCCAAAAAAGAATAGTGATAAAAATCTCTTGTGAAGGTCGCGTAGAGTTAGATTCTAAAAACATGTCGATGAGTTAATCTCCCGCTTCATTGATTTACAGTAAAGTGCCGAAAAAAAATAAAAGCTCATTTACATAGATGCTTTAACAACTCCCAACCTCCCAGCTTCTCCCTCGCGACGTCGTTGATTCATTATTGTTGTCATTAGCATGAAATCAAAGCGAAAATGTCAAAAGCAAATACAAATACCTGAAAATCACATTTTTTTGAGAGAGGGGAGGGAAACAGGTTCTGGTTTTTTTGTTTTTTGCTCACGTTGACGGCGATAGCCGAATATGATGTACAGAGTCTTGTTGTTACAGGTGTAACTTTAAGCTATGCACATACAAATGCTCATTGATACGAAACGCAGACACACAGACAGACGCGTTTAGTTCGCTGGAAATGAACACGTTTGCACGTAGATCGATCGTACAGTAGCTCCTTCTCGCTCCCACTTGATGACGAGCTTTGCACCGCGCTTTCAGTGTTGCGTCAAAGTTCAAGGTGTAAAATAAAAATAAAATACGATAAATCTTTGAACATGCCTTGTTGTGTGATGTCGCCCTCTCTCTGTCTCGCTGAGCTCATCACCTGTTGCTGTTTGTGCGGAGCATGAGGGCGGCACAAGTTTAAAAATAGTTAATTATTAATTGATGAAATGACTAATTGTGCAATTGTTTGTCGATTGTCGTTAGTGTGTGATTTTTTGCTCTCTCTATTATTTTTATTAATTTTTTTTTTGCATGCGTCAAGGTAGAAGCAATTCAATTTAACGGCGTTTGGAGCTGATGATGAATCAGTTATAGCTCAATGACAGCAATGCTCGTTTATAGCTACACCTCGAGAGAGACTCGCGGATTGACATTGCGATAAAAAACACACACACATGCCTTTAAGTGTACTTGCACTTGTGCCAAAAAGGTTTCTTCTTCGCTGCCCATATTTGGTGTGCTGTGAGCTTGAGCTTTTGTGCGAGATCAGGCTGGCATCGGTGACGCGTCATTCCGCAAATAAATGAGTTGGCAACGCCAGCCTCAAATAAGTTGGCAATGCCTGTTGAAGACTTTAGTTTACTTTACTTTTTATCGAATTCTAAATGTTTTTTTTGTTGCTCTGCGTATGTGTGAGAGTTTAATTTGTTGCCGCTGTTTGTTTAAGTTTTAATGTTGTTTTAATGACATCTGTCGTCGACGTCAACAGCCGGCATTTTTTTTCTTTTTCTTTTTGTTGCTTTTTCTCTTTTGTGTTGTTTCCATTGTGCAGCACGCTCTTTAATTAAAGCTGCTGCTGTTATTTTTATCGCATTGTTTGACTGTTGTTGTTGTTGTTGTTTTAGTGCTGCATAAATCAATCGCATAAATCCGCAGCATGATTAGTGACTAGAGCGAAGATTACCCAATTTCTGTATATAGGCAATTAACTGGCAACTGGTGCCGACTGCACTAGTCACGCACTATCTACTTTGTTGACAGCTATGGACTAAACTGACGACACTAGCATCGATAAAAATATCGGAATGGCAGCGATTTTTTTGCCGACGTTTAGCACAATATCGGCTTATCATTTTGCAAACATCGATTAATATCGACATCGAAGTATCGAATGTTTCCGTTCTAGGACATTGTCATCTTCAAGGAAGACTGTGCAAAGTGTGGCTAGTGATTTCACTAGTCGCTCACTAGTACTTTGTACTGCATAGAGTACAACAACAAGACACTCGCTAGAAATATGAATGACAATTTCAACGGAAACTTGAGGCAACTCAATTCAAAAAACAATTGAAGTGTCGTCGTCGTCGTCGTCGTCGTCTGCGGCTTCGACTTCGACTGCGGCTGCGACTGCATATCGTATGCATAACCTCAAAACTCAATGTCACGCATATTATTTACTCATTTTTATTAGATGGTTTGTGTGTGTGTGTGTGTGTGTCTATTGTCTATGGGGTTTTTTCGCCGTAGTCTTGACGATTAATATTTGCGCCAGTGTTGGAGGTAAAAATAATGAAATTAGCTAACGAGTTGCGGCTGCGGCTGTGGCTGTCATAAAAAATAAGTTGCAAATAATAAAAATAATAGCAAATGGCAGAGATGAGGCCGGGACTGACAACGACAACGACAACAACAACGATACGACATCGTTATTGTTGCCTTTAATATCTAACGTGTATTCGCATATGCCATCTCTGTTGCTCGCATGCTCTCCGTGCCATTGCTGGCGTTGCATCATAAAAATTGCTAGTCGCACACACTCACACACACACACACAAATGGCTTTGCATGCACAACTAAATTGTGGTTTCATAAGCGAAAACGTTTTGCATACACAAAACGGAAAGCTAAAACGGGACAACGCATTGCAATTTTGTGCTCTCTCTTCCGCGTGCTCTCTTGCTCTCGCTCCCGCCCACTTCGCAGGCGAGAATTAAGGACGCTGCTCCAAATAAGTAAGCTGCGCTTAGGTCAGCCGGACATAAGCTGCTTGCGCTGACTGCGTGCGGGCGTGCGTGAGTGCGTGCGTGAGTGTCTATCGATAACGCACGAGTTGAGGAAGGAGAAAAAAAAAACATGCGACCCAAATTGACAGTTACCGTGGTGCGCTTGTTATTTGTCTATTTGCCAATTTGTAATTGTTTTTCCTTCTTCGCCACATAAAAATGCTGATATGAATTATATTTATAACACAAACATGCCCGAGTGTGTGTGCATGTGTGTGTGTGTGTGTGTGTGTGTGTGCTAGATAAGATATGCACATGATTTCATTGTACAAATACAGCAGAGAATAGTTGCTAACGGAAGTGACGTTGTGAACAATCAAAAACTACAACAAAAAAAAGAGGAGAGCAAAAAACACGCCCCGCCCGCAAGCATTGTAATAGCAATTTTATTTTATTACATTTTTTTGCCTTTTTTTTTTTTTTGTTTTTTCGAATGTGTTAAACAAAACACAACAACCAATTCTCTAGTCTCCCAGTATGACATTAATTTGATTGAACGGTAGGAGCAGGCATGCAAGACTTGCGAATACCCTAATGTGTGCGTAATAGAATTTCTAGGTCAAGATCAAGAATATTTTATGTATTCATGTCGGGTATTTTATGACCACTGTCGCTGAACTTCTATGTTGAGGGTATTCACAATTGTAATTCGATTGTACTTTGTGGGCAATTTCAATTGGCAACTTTACGTGGCCAGCACTGATAAGCGACACGTCTCCGTTATGTAATTTGACCCAATTCAGATTATCATTTGCTCAACAGCACGATATACACACAATGTACAATCACAGCAACAACAACAATAACAACACGTAGTAACTATTCAATTTTAGCCGGACAATGTTTGGTAGTAACAAAGAAAAAAAAACTTTCCATTGATTGAGTTGAAACATTGTCAAAAAAAACTGTCAGTTGCCCTTCAAAAGCAACAACAACAACAACACACCAATTCTGTCACACAATGTGGACGCATTGTATTTGTACGCTTACTTTTTGCATGCAAAACATTTGTCAAATTGACCAAAACAATTAACAATACTAAAAAGCACGCGAAATGGCAAGAGGCAGAGAGAGAGAGAGAGGAAACCTTCAGTGCGTGAGCAGAAAGTTCGTGTCTGCTGATGAGCTGTTGATGGGGATGAGCTTTAGATAGCTTAATTGTCAACAAAACAAAATAAATGAAATAATTGCCGAATGTTAAAGACATTCACCATCGAATTTGCAATGGCGTGGAAATTTATGGGATGTCCAAAAAACAGCAATAAAGATATGGAAAGTACTATTGAGTCGAGCAAATACTGAAAGAATTAGTAGAATTTATGCAAATTCTACAAAAATAATATAAAATAGTTGGATTCAAAAAAAAATCTACAATGTAGTAGACATTTTTGGCATAAATAAATAACTATGAAAGTACGCTAGAAATATATAGATTTCAAAATAATCAAAAAGCTTATAATGACAAAAAACTATTATTTATTTAAAAGCTAACAATGCCTGGAGAAATATATTGATTACAAAATATACAAAAATTGTATAATTTTATTTAACACAAAAATAAATGCATCATTGATACTTGCTCATAAACAAAATAATTAATAATAAATAATATACATACATATACGTATGCATATGTATATGAGCAATGTTAAGTGTTGTGTTGAATAATTGACAATTAAAAACACATGGAAATTCGAATTCCACACAGTTCTTGAACTGCCGAATTTCGCCGGTTTTTTAATTATGACAATTCCAGCAGAATTGGGTGCAGACTGTTGTTGTTTCGTCTGATCAAATTCTACGCTAAATAATAATTGCTTAATCTTTATAGCCAAACAGCAGGCTGCTTGCTAAGTGCTTTGTAAATTGCTGTGACAGAGACAGTGTTGTTAAATGGTCGCTGGCCAGTGTTGTTTGGACTTTGAATGAACTTGTACAACAAAAATTGTATATATAAAATAAAAAGCATAAAATCTAATTGTTGCAATGACTTGGCAATTTACAAAAAAAAACAAAGTAATCTCTTGAGAAGAGGAGAGGATGGAAGGAGAGGAAGGAAGCACGATGCCGACACTCGCAAAAAGCCATAAAATAAAATGGGAAATAAAAAATAAAATAAAAGCAAGCACACACAAAACGCTTTTTAAATGTATTTGCGTGTCGTGTTAATTATGGCCGCGTTGATGTTTTTATTTTCTCTCCCATACCGTGAGCACCCCACTTCCTCTAGTTTCCCCCTCCAGCCCCTCTTCTAGCCCCTCCACGATGCTCCTACGCACACCGATGCCAATGTCTTTTGTGTCGCTTTTCGCTTTTCGCTTTTCACATGTCGTGTGTGGATGTGGAATATGTATAAACGAAGTCGCTGACATTTGACAGTCGTTTGTTTCAGTTGTTGTTGGTTGTCTCCAATGTTGTTGTTTTCTTTACGTGCTCTTGCCATTTGTTTGCTATCAAGAACATTTAAGCCTAATTTGCTTCATTAAATTGTCACATTTGTGTTTTAAATGACACTCGCTCTCTTTTTCGCTCTCTTTGGCGGCAAGTTTTCGTTTTTGTATTTGTTGCTTTTGCTTTTGATAATTAACAGCTGCACTGAATAATACTATTTTTTTTTTGTTTTAAAAGCGTAATTAACATTTGTTGCTAAGCCGCTCGCCGCTTTGCTCCCGTTGACTGCTTCGAACTCTAACAACCTACGCTCCCCCCCCCCCCCCATCGGAATTATTTTACCCCTTCGCATTCGCAACGAAAGGCCAAAAGGTGCCGAACTAGCAGATGCTCTGTGAAATTCTGAAATCCTCAACTAGAAACAATAAATTCTTCATATTCTTATGTTTCTCTTACTACTTACTTATTATCATCGAAAAAATGTGTAAATACACAATGATAAAGATATTGTTATGGCATGCAGAAAATATTTTATGTATACTTTTAGATTTATTTCTGTAATTAAATAGTCAATTACTATTATTATTACATTTATCAACTCTTGTTAATTTGTCAACTAGAGCAAATGAATTCTGAAACTCTGACAACTATATTTTTCATTCTTCCTGATTTATTTATGCAATTAAATAGTAATTTAAGCTGCAATTATTAATTTGTCTTTATGGCATATTTATTGCATATTTGATTGATTTGTCAACAACAGAAATATTCTTAGATAATTCATTCATTATTCTTCGTGATTTATTTCTGTAATTAAATAGTAATTTTGTACTATTATAACATACATCTACAATAGTTTGTTTGTCTTTCTTCTTCAAATTCTAATTGAAACTAGTGCAAAGTTTATTTTTCCTGATTTATATAGTAATATATTTGTGTTATTATATATTACATTTGAACTTCAATTGCAATCGCAATTTATTTTAGGGCAACTTGACTCAGCATTTAGTTTGTGCATAAGAGATATTTATTGAAACGCTGTAGGAGACTATTATTTATTATTGCTGTTTTATATATTTTGAATTTTCATTATTACATGATTGATTTACAAATAATTTGTCCACAAAAGAAAACTAGTGAAACGCGGTAGAAAACTATTATTTATATAATTTTTAAATGTAATAGTAATTTATTTGTATTATCATACGATGGATTTGGGCTTCAATTCCAACTGGAATTTATTTTAGGGCAAATCATTTTATTATTTTGTAAATTTATAGATCATTTGGAGTGCGGTGTGCGTGGTATGAAAAGAGTTTACTTGGTCAGAGATTCATTCGCTTGATTGCCCCATTTTAATTATTGACCACAGCCGGTGCACAACGAAAGACAATGGCTCTGTGTGCTAGGGCGAAGAATTGGGGCCAAGAGAGAAGAGCAAAAGGAATCCACACGCCATGAACAGAAGAAAAGCAAAAACACACACACAAACGACAAATAATTGTTGAAATTAAAAGTTTTTGGCGCAGAAAATGTTTTGGCTATTTATTTGACGTTTATTATTGTTATTATTATTATTATTTTGATGCTTGTTTTATGACTTCAAAATGAAAATGAAAAGTAAAAGCGAATGCCACAGAGACAACGTTTCTTCTCGCCTCTCTCTTCGCAGTCTGTCTTTTCGCTTTTTTTCCGTCTGTAGTTTTGTAGTTGTTTGGCTTCCATTGCGCCGCATTGCGTTGCGCATACGCAATGTGAGCCGTGCTCTTTCTCTCTTTCTGTCTTTTTGTCTTTCTATCTTTCTGTCCCGCCGCTCAAAAGCTCATTAGTTGCGTTTGTCTTTTCGGTGCTTTCTGCGGTTCCGCTGGTCAGGCAGTAAACGTGATTTTTTGTTGTTGCTCTTGCTGTTGGACTCCCCGCTGACCACCTCGCAGTTTGGCTACTGCTTTTGGACTCATTAAATGCAGTTAATGGATATTAAACATCAACAAAACAATGAGCCAATGTTGCGCGTGGTTTAACCCCACACACCACCACACACAGCGGGAAACACACACAAATTATGTAAACTAACAGTAGAATTGAAACACTAAGCCAATGAAAGGGAATGAAACTTTCTCAGAACTTGACACAATATTGTTTATTACAATTTATGCAATTTAGATATATTTCTATTCATTTGATTCGACTTTTATTTATCTATTTGAATTTCTAGTCATTTTATTTGACTTTTATTTTATTGCTAGACTTCGTGTTTGTTGGTTTTTTGTGTATCCGATAACGATTTTTGGGCTCTCGGTCGATCCTTTGGTGCGTCACACAATTTGCGCCAAATCATTTTCATTTCCGCTTGCTGTCGGTTAACTTGAAAGTCCCCTCCCCACAACATCTCTTGCGAAAGATTAAAAATGCGAGAAATGAAATGGTTTAGCAATCAACTGAAGTTAGAAAATGACGCATTCATTCATCATCATGTTGTTGAATGCATTGAGAACTCGGCTCCTAACTCACTCTATCTGTGACTCTTTCGCAGTTTTGTTTGTCCAGTGATTCATCTTGGCCGCATTACGCGCCATTTTGGCCCTCAACGAGTTTGATTCAAGCCACAGGAATTTGTCGCTGCTGCTGCTGCCGCTGATTAGCAACGCGCGCAGCTCGTTTACAGCTGTCTAAAAAGAAAATATGAGCTCATTTCACGTTTACTGTATTGACCCACTCGACTACAAAGCAAACAAATAACATTTACTACTAAAAACGGGGAAAAAAACGTTAAATAAATTATGGCAACACGAAAGTCAACTCGCTTTTGTGTTTTTTTTTGGCAATGCTCTCAATGAGTTATCGATAAGTAATCGAAGCCGTTTGTCATCATCGCACACCCAAAATAATTTCCATTGACGTACACATAAATAATTAAAATAAAATACCTTATAGTTCCAATGAATTTTAGACCAGTCGAACATCTATATATATTTGCAACAATTGATACTTGTAGATCATTAATATTCAAAAGCCGCACTTTTAATAGTCGCTTTATTCAATATTGCAGTTGTCCGTTATAAATTCCTGCTTTGAAATGACAATTTAACGATTTCAATGTTATGTCAGACGATATAGCCATTGAATGCCCGACATCTGTGCAACAGATTGCCGTACAAAAAATACAGTTTGAGTTGCTCTTTGGTTTCCTTAGAGTTGATAAGAGTGTAATAAGATTTTTGGGCTCTTGTATCATAACTAATATTTGTGCATGTAGTAATATATGTATATTCCCCTCTCCTCTTATTGGGTGTTGTGTTGTGTACACTTGAAGTTCACGCAGAAGCGATAATAAAGTCGGCATGATGTCATAATTTGTGCAAATACAACAGCAACAACAATGAAAACCGAAACTTTGGAATTTCTTTTGCGTTTTGCAGCTAATGATTATTAATTTGCATTTCGACGGAAACCGTTTTTTCAGGCTCGTTTCAAAATCGTTTATGCGTGTGTCGTTGTGCTTGTTTGTGTATGCGAGACTATCGTGTTTGCCAGTCAGTCGGTTATAGTCAGTATTTGTTAGATAAACAATTATGTCGCTCTCTCACTTTCAGCTTGTGTGTGTGTGTGTGTGTATTGTGTGACGTCACATTTGAGACGCGTTTCTCGCATGTCATGTGTCAAAATGTCAATTGGATTTTCATTAAACTCTGACCGTTTACCTCCAATAAATAATAGAGTTTGTACTCGAGTTCGGCCTGCTCGACTAATGAATACTCTAATTGCTCACAAATTTTCAGAATAGTATGCTAAAGAGCAAATAGATGTTTGTACTTAAAAATTAGTTAAGTTTTTATGAGAAAATCGTGAAAATGAATGTTTATTACTATGTTAAAAACTAATAGACTTTGCCTGTGCTGTTTACAGGGTAGTTAAAAGGTTTTCAGTTTTTTTTTTTCTGGAATTTAATGTTTGATTTATGTCAAGCTATATTTGAACAAAGTTGAAGAGTTCCAAATTGCTGGGCAAATTTGTCGTCGTCGTTGTTGAGTACAAAGCTCCATTCCATTCCATTATATCATGGCAAGAGCTGAGCTCATAAAATTTCATAAGTTATTTTTTGTGTACTTTCGTAGTTTTATTTTGAGGAATTTTAAACGATAATTTCGGTTGAACACAAAACTCTTAACGTTGTCGTAATCTATTTGTTGTTTCGTTTCATTTAGCCTTTTGCATTTCCGTTGAGTAAACATTTGGAGAGGAAGCAATTTTATCAACAAAAAGTTCTGCTCTCAACGCGCTTAGCAACAACAATAACAATGTCAATTTTTAAGTTAATTTTCATGCACACGATTTCTTAATTAGGAACGAAATTTGTGTTTTTGTGGATCTTGTTTGCTGTTTGCTGTTGATTTTGTCAAAGTGCCAGGTGAAATCAGAAATAAACGCAAAGCAACCAGATATAACGTGATATATGCTATATATAAGAATTATGATCGTGAGCATTCGATTTGCCACATCGCATTGCGCGTGCACAAACAAATGCTAATTTCCTTAAGTTTGTGCAAATATTAAATTTTTAATCATTTTAATATTAATTATGATTCTTCTTCTCTGTTTGCATTACAGTCTGAACCAGTAAAGTAAAAGCAATAAATAGGAGAGCAACAAACACAGTGTGCCACACAACAACCGTTAAAATTCCACTAACCAACAACTCGGCGAATAGACAAGCAGCAAAATGTCGCCAAAATCGGTAAGTTGCATTAAAATATGTATTCTAAAAATAAATAAAAATACAAATTTCATGAAACGTGCAATTTGGCAACGTTGCAGCGCTAATTATGCGTGAAATTTGCCAACGCTGCATTGCGAATTGGCAACAATTCAAAGCATACGAGTAAAATATTGTTTTGTAGATGGCAAATTCTTTAATGAACAGTGCGAAATGCAATTAAATTTTTGGGATTGATTGTCGCAAAGTTGAACGATTTGTGATAACCGAAAATGGAATTTCAATCGTTATGCAATCAATCACAGAAGCAATTAAATTAATGAAAAACTCATTTCATGTTTGAAGCTGATAAAAAATAAGCGAAATCAACCATGAAATCAACAAAATTGAAGTCGAAACAAGCTTGTAAATTATGATCGATTATCAAGGCAGCAATCAAGAGAAAGAAACAGGGACGGGGAGAAAAGAACTTTCTTATCTATAATTACCGACGGTAGCGCTTTGAAGACGTCATTCATCGACAACGTCATCAAAAAAACATCTGACGTCGGTTCATTTTCGAAAACTATACTGCATATAAATATATGTTATGTTGTGTGATTTTTTCCTTTATTTTTATCTCATCATCCGCTGCTTGCTTGTGCTTTTGACGGCAAAAGAAAATCATATGACGTCCCCACTTGAAAAAAGTCCCGTGCACTTGACCCTGCTGGCTGGCTGTCGTTATACATATGTATATATGTATGTGGCTAGCTGTCGTCTTGGCCAAATGGTTGCTTGACTGTCGCTGCTTGTCTATCAGTTGACAGCTGCAGAAGAACTGTATTTAGTTGAGGCTTTTGATTGACAGTGAATCAGGGCAGACCAATAAATCTGTCGCAATGCTTTTTTGTCAGTGTCATTGTCACACACTGCTCGTCTATAAAACTTGTCGCAAGCTTTTGCCAACTTGGCCTTAATCATAAGCCATAAACTACCCAAAAAACACACACACACACACACACACACACACACACACAGTTGACCCAGAAAATCGATGTCGCGACGACTGTTTTTACAATTTTCCATGATGTATTTATATGCAGTGCTAAATATGAAAGTCCAACTTTGTGTTATCTGAGGCATTTGATTGAAAGATTTTGTGAAGCAAATCGTGCGCTTAAAATAACAATCGAATTAATGCTCAGCTAACCTTGGGGCCGGGCTAATTGCACTTCTAACAGAATTTTGACAGGCCAACGCGGCGTATGATTGACGCTGATTTGTTTGCTCAGGCCGAGCCTCCGCGCTTACCTTAACTACTACGTACGTATACATATAGCCGATATATACATATGTGTATATATATCAGTGTCTAATTCGGAGCTGACCTTTGTGCACGTCACAGTCCGACAGTCTATTTATAACTGGCATAATTAACATGCAATTAGTGCCAACAAGAGGACAGGGAAATTAGAATAAATTACAGAAAGCAGGGAAAAATAGGGAAAACATATACGACGCTGGCTGACGGGGGGGTGACCTCCTCTCTTTATCTCCTCCCGCCCTCTCGTGACTTACCTTTCGACCCGGCCACGAATCAACTTAAAAAGCTATTGCGACTTTTCCATTTTCCTCAGTTGCCGCTGGACAACAGAACGCGTCGTGCATTCATTGTCTCTTTTCTTGCGTGGAAATTTCTCTTTATATTAAACTATTTTTTTTTATTGTTGCTGTTGTTTTTCCCCTCGCATTGTGTGTGTGTGTGTTTGTGTGTGTGGCACGTGTGTGTGCTGGCGCCAAGCGCCAACTTTAAATCGTAATTATTCAAAAGCTACTGAAAAACGCCTGGCCGCCCAAAATGGTCGTCGTCTCCGACAGCCGGACGCGTTTCTCGCGCTACGGCGGCAGCGTCAAGTCCAAAACGGTACAGTTCCCCCTCCCCCTCCCCCCTCACATCCTCCCCTCTACATAAACCAAAAGTGTTATTATTGCAATTACCTCAATTTATTTTCGAAAATAACTATCGACAAAAACTAATTCTATAGTAGGTTTTTTTTTTTTTTTAATAATTTTACATCAATGCTGGCAAAGTTGTTATCTCAGTTACTACATTTTTGGTTTATAAGCTTTTGGTAATTGTCAACATAATTGTGTTGAAAATCCAACAAAAAATCACATGTCGCTGAAATTATATTCACAAATGGGTCTTAATGAACTAAAACTGCATTTTGGAAAACATTTTTGAAGAAATCTCTAAACACATCTGCCTAAAAACTCGTTTAATTTTTACTCAATTCGAATGGATTTTTAGCTTTAAAAAAAATGCAAAATCTAAAGTCAAGATTCTTCTATATAATATTGATATTGCAATAAAAATACAATTTTTGACAAACACAACAAGCCGATAAATGGACAGCAACTTATGGGGAGCATTTATTCTTTTAGAGTTGCAACTAAATAGATCGTATAATATTTTTGCTGACCTGCCGATAAGTAGCGTTTTTCAACTTAACTAAATATTTTTATTAACACGAAATAACAAATCTGATGCCTTAAAAAAATGCATAACAATTTGATGCAATTTTGAAATTATCGTTAATGTGCAATTGGACTTGAAAAAACTAGCGATGCATTTTAGACAATTTATTTTCTATGCTATTTCGCATAGTTACAAAAGTTTAAAGTTGATAATAAACTTATTTTTTGAGACCTACGATTGAAGAAATCTTCTTTTACCTGTTACGAACAATACCATTAATTTATCATACTTTTTTTTCGTGGTGTAAATTTTAAACTAGGCCATAAAATTGATAAGTACACAATAAATTCGACAGATTGCTGGCTGACAGCATAGCAAATTCCCTGGCGCTATCTGATCTCTGGCTGCCAGTTATATTGCCATCCATCGAACCATAGATAACTAACTAAACTATCGATACAACTAGCCGTGCAATCAGTCGACTTTAAATCGATTATGCCGTCAGAGAAATAGAGAAAAATGTTGTTCTCTAATCGCACTGACCCATTAAACGAGTTCGCCACTCGGAATCGATTTAATTACAAATGTGATTGCTGAGGCAATTGAATACTCGAATACTCGAATACTTATGTTGCATTCGTTGTGCGTTTCAAAACTGTCTTGTGTATTGTTGCATAAGCGCAACGATCGTTACCATAATCTGCATTCATAATCCCCTTCAATTGGAATAATTTAGTGTACGAAAAATGCGACTTTTGGCAATTATTTTCTGGTTTCATTTCGCATTTTCGTTTGCGTACATTTTTATGACGTCAAATTTGGGTTTGTGATGCATTTTTATGGTTTCCGTCTTGACCAAAAAAACAAAAAAATAAAATAAAAACTACGACAACTAACGAGTTGTTGTAAGCCAACATTTTGGCATCGTTGAGAGCAATTTGTCATGCAGCAGGCAGCAGTGCCGACAAATCGCTGCCGAATTGCTGACGGACTGAAGATATGGAGTTGGAGTTGGAGTTGGAGTTGGAGATGGAGATGGGAAAAGGGGACAGCAAAAATAGTCGTCAACTGGTTGGTTATGCGGCGGCTTCCGTTGTTGTAAATCTCACACATGCACAGTGGGGCTAAACTATGCTTCTATGCACGTACAGACAATGCACAGAAACACAGACACACAAAGACATGACAACAACACATGCATTAACCCAAAAACGTTAATTGGATTGAAATGAACGTTTTCAATTTCCTTGCATTGTGTCACGTTTGATTTGCATTGCGAAAAAGAGAAAAAAAAAAATAACAGTGCACAAACAAAAGAGAGACTCACATAGAGGGAGAGACAAAGAGGGAGAGCAGCAATAATAAACGTAGCAAAACAAATGAAACGAGAATCAGAACTTAAACAATGCGAAATTATGATGAAAATATCAGAAACAATAAGCGTCATTAATGGATGACGTTCCCAGAAACATTTGCTTATTATAGACATTTTTTATGTCTTTAATTATCAGCTAAAAAAATAAAAAAAATTATAAATATTCATTGGTGTTTACGAAAAAAAAAAGTAATTTATAATTTTTATATTTTTTTGGCTCAAAATAACAATAATGTGTAGATAGAAAAATTTAATTTCTGTATATATTATCATATGCAACCAATAAGTGTGTAATTCTGATAAATTTTGAGTAATTTATTCAATTTTACCATAATGATATTTAACAAATAATTGGTTGTTCAAAATAAAAATATTTTGTAAATAATTAAAAAAAAGAAAAAGTATAATAATTTTATTTTGAGTAATTTAATAAATTACTATACTTTACAAAACTCAAAAATAATCATTTTGGTATAACATCAAAATACATGTAATTTTTAAAATAACATTGAAATAATTATAATTACTAAATAAAACCAAACGCGTTTAATCCACAAATTGAGAATATTCTGTTGGTTTTTAAATATAAATGCCTTATCGAGAAGTACAAAAATATCGATCAGTATAAATTATGTCGCAGAACATGGGGAAAATGCACGTGTCGTCTAATTACGATCTCACACACACGCAGACACATTAACAATGTGAAGAAAATCAGTTTTGGAAAACGGGCAAAATGCAATCAACTGTGACATCAACAACAACAGACAGACAGACGGACGGACGGACAGCGATTGGATTGACTGACTGGTTGAGTTTATGCCTGGGTGCGGGGCAAAGCTGTTATACAAGCTGTGTCACATGTCCGATATGCAGGTGTATCTGTATCTGTATTTAAATTCTATTTGTGTGTCACTTGACCAATTTGGAAAGCGCGTGGGCGAAAGGGGCTGCCAAATGGTGCAGAAAGATGGAGAATAGTGAAATGGAAATGCAAATGGAAATGGAAATGGAAATGAGAATGCACATGAACCGGGCACGTGAGAGGTTTAAAGTGTGCCGCATACGACCTGTTGGCGATAACACACAGATTACAGCAAATTATCTGGCAATTATTTATCACATTGTTGTGAATCAACAACAATTTTATGCGGCAGAATAATATCAACAGCTTCAAAATTAATGCAATCTTGAAATTCAAATCGAAAATATATTTATGTATACATACAATTTCAACTATTTGCAGATCAACTCTTCAATTGAATTTTAGGCAATTAAAATAAGTTGAATTTTATGCAATTAAAAAATAATTAATGCAATCTTTTAATTCAAATCGATTTAATTGTGGAAATATTTTACAGCGAATATATTTTGTATGCGACTTCAAGTAAATAATTCCGACAATCTTTAAATTCAAAATCGAGCGAATGTTTTACTACAATATTCATAGAATTTCAACTATGCTGTGATCAACAATCGAGGAGAATTTTTTGCAATTAAAAGAAATGATGGAATCTTTACACTTGGGCTATTTTAACTAAAACTTCAATCTCTAATTTGCAATATCAATGTTATTTATCTTTGCAGCTAAATGTGCGCGTCACGACAATGGACGCCGAACTAGAGTTCGCCATTCAGTCGACAACGACGGGCAAACAACTGTTCGATCAGGTGGTCAAGACGATCGGCCTGCGTGAGGTTTGGTTCTTTGGTCTGCAGTACACGGACTCAAAGGGCGATTCCACATGGATTAAGCTATACAAAAAGGTAAGCATTGTTAACCAAAAAACACCCTATTCGCAAGACAATACACCAACTATGTTGGAAGACTGCTTGGAAACACACACACACACACACATAAATTATGTATAAATAGTTTTTAGAATAGACTCTAATAAAAAGGTTAACGTTCGCATGCCTCTAGCCCGAGTCGCCGGCCATAAAGACTATCAAGTATTTGAAACGTGTTAAGAAATATGTGGACAAGAAGACAGCCGATAGCAATGGACACAATCAGACAGATGAGAGCGAAGAGGATGACGATGCCGATGATATGGTGGGCCATACAACCAAAACAACCACAACCACAACCAAAAAAAAAACTCTTGTCCTCCTCCTTTTGCTAAGCTGCTATTGTCGATTGGAATGTAGAAACCCGATCTGGCTGTCTAGCTGTGAAATTTGGCAACGTTGCAGTGAAAGCTGACAACGATATTGATTAGAGTAAATTTATTGCATGCCCCGTAGGCTGTGTAGAGTTGCTGAACAGAATTCTTATTTCAAGTGTGATTACATTGATCTCTGATCTCTGATTGATTTTTCATTTAACATGCTGCGCACTTTGCACCGCTCGCACATAACAAAACAAACTTCCACAGACTGGATCAATGCCGTTTTCCACATGGGTAAACTGAAGGGCAAATCATAAATCAAAATATATAAATTCACATTGGAGAATAAACGTATTTAAAATGAGATACATAAAAAGAACAATTGAGTATCGGTGAATAATAAGAACGAACAAAATAAAATCCATTAATATGGAACAAGAGAAAAAAATAATATTTATTAGCAAAAATACATTTCTTAATTATTTGTTATTTTTGTTATTTTTATTATTATTATTTTTTATTGTTATTTTATTATTATTTTTTATTATGTTTTTGTTTTTGTATAACAAGTGGAAAAATAGTAATTTTAAGAGAATAAAATTCACATATTAATTTATATTTGTTTTTGATAATATAAGAGAATAAAATCAACATTATTTTTATGTTCGCCCTTTTTGTATAACGATATAACGCAATACTATAAACATAACTCAAAAAATCCATAATAAATATTTATGTTGAAAACCAAAATGAAAATAAACCAATTAAAAATGCTATAAAACTAATGAATTGTATTTTGTGTTTGTTGTTGGTGTGCAGGTGATGAATCAGGATGTGAAAAAGGAGAATCCCTTGCAATTCAGATTCCGTGCCAAATTCTATCCGGAAGATGTGGCCGAGGAGCTGATACAGGACATCACACTGCGCCTGTTCTATCTGCAAGTGAAGAATGCCATATTGACCGACGAGATCTATTGCCCGCCGGAAACGTCGGTGCTGCTGGCCTCCTATGCGGTGCAGGCGCGTCACGGTGATCACAATAAAACCACCCATACAGCCGGTTTCCTTGCGAACGATCGATTGTTGCCACAGCGCGTCATCGATCAGCACAAGATGTCCAAGGATGAGTGGGAGCAATCGATAATGACCTGGTGGCAGGAGCATCGCAGCATGCTGCGCGAAGATGCCATGATGGAGTATCTGAAAATTGCCCAGGATCTGGAAATGTATGGCGTGAATTACTTTGAGATCCGTAACAAGAAGGGCACCGATCTGTGGTTGGGCGTCGATGCGCTCGGCCTCAACATCTACGAACAGGACGATCGATTAACGCCCAAAATCGGTTTCCCCTGGTCGGAAATTCGTAACATTTCATTCTCGGAGAAGAAGTTCATCATCAAGCCCATCGACAAGAAGGCACCAGATTTTATGTTCTTTGCGCCACGTGTTCGCATCAACAAGCGCATCTTGGCCCTCTGCATGGGCAACCATGAGCTATACATGCGTCGTCGCAAGCCCGACACGATCGATGTGCAGCAGATGAAGGCGCAGGCGCGCGAAGAGAAGAATGCCAAACAGCAGGAGCGGTAAATTACAATCAATTAGCCGATCAATTTGAATCAATAATACTTAAATTTCGTTTACTTTGCAGCGAGAAGCTGCAGCTGGCGCTGGCAGCACGCGAGCGTGCCGAGAAGAAGCAGCAGGAGTACGAGGATCGCCTGAAGCAGATGCAGGAGGAGATGGAACGCTCGCAGCGCGATCTGCTCGAGGCCCAGGAGATGATTCGCCGTCTGGAGGAGCAGCTGAAGCAGCTGCAGGCCGCCAAGGATGAGCTCGAGCTGCGCCAGAAGGAGCTGCAATCGATGCTGCAGCGTCTCGAGGAGGCCAAGAACATGGAGGCCGTCGAGAAGGCCAAACTCGAGGAGGAGATCATGGCCAAGCAACAGGAGGTGCAACGCATTCAGGACGAAGTCAACGCCAAGGACGAGGAGACCAAACGTCTGCAAGACGAGGTCGAAGAAGCCCGTCGCAAACAGGTGACAATTGTGCGACCTTCATTGCCATTTGAACTCTGCTGATTATAATTTATATTGTGTGTGTGTGTGTGTGTGTTCATTTTAGGCTGAGGCTGCTGCCGCGTTGCTGGCTGCATCGACCACGCCGCAACATCATCATGTCGCCGAGGACGAGAACGAGAACGAGGAGGAGCTGACGAACGGCGATGCCGGCGGCGATGTGTCGCGCGATTTGGACACGGACGAGCATATCAAGGATCCCATCGAGGACAGACGCACGCTGGCCGAGCGCAATGAGCGTCTGCATGATCAGCTTAAGGTGCGTCCGAATATAGCCTTTAATTTATTAGGGAACTTGTTAGACAGAATGTTTATTTGGACGTAGAATCCTAGTCAACGACTATGCAAAAAAGGTTTTGTTTTTGCCAAGAAAAGCCAGATGATAAAGCTTATTAGTTGTCAAAAGTATTTACACAATGCAATAACGTCATTAATAATTGGTTTGCAGTGACCAGAGCCGCTTCGTTTTCTTTATTGAGAGTAATTCATTTACTGACAATTTGATCGAATCATTTAACTATTACAGTTTTTTAATAAAATACTCAAAGCAAAGGAACTAACCTTTGAGCTCCGAGTTGAAATTGCTATTAGGGTTAAAATTGAATAGTACTTCAATGTTCTGTTTAAATTGTGGCAGTCATAAAAATAATTCGCAGGCAAATTTACTAATTTGTTACACTGAGTCGCTGACTAAAGGAAGGTGATTTCAATATCTATGTTGTCCGTAAAGGAAGTGACAGACATCACACCAACCAAAACGTCTTGAATTTGCGTTGGAATACATTAAGAAGCCTGTTAACTTCTGGTTTCATGAAACACGAATTTGTTATTTTAAATTGTATCTCAATAGGTCTAGCAAGATGTTTATAGTTATCAATTCGCAGTTTGCTTGTTTGTTATTTACTTAAATTGCTTAAATATAGTATAAACAATGAAATGGAAATTATGACTAGTCAGTTTACTCAACCTAATTTATAAGCCATTAGCATTGCTATTTTACAACGTATACTTATCTCACTCTCTCTCTCTCTCCCTCTCTCTGTCTGCTTCTCGCTCTTTTCGATACAACCAGGCGCTGAAGCAAGATCTGGCGCAGTCACGCGACGAAACGAAAGAGACGGCAAACGACAAGATTCATCGCGAGAACGTGCGTCAGGGACGCGACAAGTACAAGACGCTGCGCGAGATCCGCAAGGGCAACACAAAGCGTCGTGTGGATCAGTTCGAGAACATGTAAATGCGGTTAACCCACGTCTACATCCAACTACTAGCAGCGCTCCATCCCTCCCTCTCTCTCTCTCTCTCCGCCCCGCCCAAGATCACGTCGATGCAGCGAGAACCCAAAAAAAAAAATAAAAAAAAAAACAAAACAAAAAAAAAAACATTTACACTCCATTACAGCAAACAGTTAATATGAAGCTTAAACAATTTATTTCAAATGATTTATATTATTTTTTATACCTGACCCCGCGACGTGTATGTATAGAAATTGAAAAAGAAAACAAAACAAAACAAAAATGATGAAAATGAATAAGAATATGAGCAGGAGAAGAAGTGAAGCGCAGCGTTATTTAAAAACAAAATAAATAAAAAACAAAAAAGAGAAAACAAAACAAAAAAAAATATAGAAGACACTTCCGCCAACGGTTTTGACAGTCTAGTGTTAAACGACAATCAATCAATCAATCAATCAAATCAAGCAGTTGTTCCCCGCCCATCCCTCAACCACGCAGTAAATCAATTTTGTAAAATGGTCGCGAATTTTTAGCACCTGCCAAACCCTCCTCGCCCCCCTCTCCCTGACCTCTATACATCTTGGCGTCGTCCAAATGTGAAGAAACGAAACGCAGTAACAACAACATCAAAAACAACAACAACAACTACAACTAACAAACAACAACAACAGCAATTTGCATTTTCCCCCGTTATAAATATTATTTTTATTATTATATAATTACTATTTTTTTTAAATTTGTATAATTAAATAAGAACTTGATTAATTGTTTCTTAAATTAACTTGCGAAAGAAAACAAAACAAAAACAAACAAAAAGAAAACAATATTTTTAATTAATATTATTACAAAAAAAAAAACAAGAAAACGAAAACACAAGTGAGAAAAAGGATAAAAATATATTATATAAACTATATTTTTCTTCTTTATTTTTGTTTTGAAAAAATCTTAAAAAAAAACTATTGTGAAAAACCAAACAAAGAGTTTTTAAATTAAACAATAAAAATGTAAAACAAAACAAAAAAACTACAACAACTACACCAGCATTTATTGAAGATACTAAATATCAAATAAAATAGGTATGCATATTGGGGTTTTGAGATTTTCTCCAGGGGCCGCAAATAAAAAATAATTATGAGTTCACGAAAATAAACCTACATGATGAGTGGGGAAAAAGCCACGTATATTATTTTAAAAAAACAGATATTTGGTTTATTAAATAAAAAATAATTATGATTATTATTATTATAAAAATAATCTTTAATTTTTGTTTGTGATTTGTTCGATGATTTTCTCTAATGCAATTTACTCAACAAAAAACGTAGCATACTTTTATGCGTCCAAATAAAAAGCCGCTAATTTTACCACTAGGCGCATGAGTAATAAAATATAATCACACAATATCAGTAATTGGAAGTGATAATGCCAATTTGCATGTATTGTCATAGGAAATCGAAATTTTAATCGATAATTTTAGTAAAACTATTTGACGCTTTCTGCACTTGGACATTCCCAACTTTGGCTCTGTTTAATTATTTTGTATAAGCCTATGAGCGAATGGTTTAATCAGTGAATTTATCGGGCAGTTGACAATTAAGTGGAACTTACGCCTCCATCATGTTGAAATGGTATTTAAATAATTCCTTGTAAAAGAATGTGACTTCCTTGTCTGGCACAACGAAATACTTTTTCCATATAATGATGGCCGTTTCGATCACATGCTTGTGGATCAACATGGGATATCTTTCGTGCACTTGATCATACATGCTGAGAAATTTGTTGGGCTCAAAGTCTGGCCGCATTGCCGTCAGCATGTCCACAGCATAATTATATCGTTTCTTATTGGCCATATATAAAGCCAAGTTGTGGGTTTCTTTGACAATCATCGTGCGGATAATTTATGTGAATTAAAAGAATTTGGAAAATAGAGATTGAACAAAGAAAATAATGAAAATATTGTGGTTTTATCGATACGATTGTGATTATGATTGAATCGTTCCAGTGCAGAGTGACAAATGTAACCAAGGCTACTCTAGAGCTTTAAAACAAATTGTTCTCAGTATATACTTAAGGTAGTTGGCAACGCTGCCTAGGGATATATTTATAGTCCAAATGTCATGGCATACTTTTAGGCTGTACGAAATATTTCGATGGTATGACTGAAATTTCATTATATATTTAATTTAGTTTACTTTTGCCATTTTTTTAAACTTCAGATATCGTCCCATTATGTTTAATTCATTTGCTTACTGATGTTTAGTTATTTATTAAATTACCTGTGTTTCATTTGTTAAAATAGAATATATTTCGTGATTTTTTTAGGATTGTTATATTGTTTTGCTTACTACTGTCAAAATTGTAAATTATTATTAAATTCGAGGTGTATTATAATTATCTTTAGATTTCTCATTTCTGTAATTTTTTGACTCATTTTTTTAATATTTATTAAATTGTAATGAAAGACATTCCTTTTGATTTTGTTTATTTTTCTGAAAACAAAGAAAATAGATTTTTTTAGCTTACTGATTTGAATATTAAATTGATTATTAGTATTAATTAATAATAATCAATAAATATTATAAAATTTCTTGAATTTGTCTGATATTTTATTAATTATAATTTATAATTAAAATGCAAGAATTTACTTTATTGTTGTGATTTTTGGAAACTAGGAATATTTTTTCTAGATTCTTTTTATAATACAGATTATTTTTGTCACTTTTTAAAAATTTGAATATTATTTTATATGTTCGACTGATTTTTCGAATATTAAACGAATATGTATTAAATTACATTCGTTATATAATTTGGGGATTATTTTTAAAAATGTCTTTCGTTTTTGAACAGTCACATTATAGATCCATGCAAACCCTGAAAGCTGAGCAAATTATTTCGAAATGTAATTTTGTTTTTGTTACTAGCGCTTTATTAATGCAAATATCAAATTGATAACAATAGATACATGAGCTATATATATATATATATATATTTGTATACGTAAGTTTAATCAAATATTATTTTTGTAATACAAAAAAAAAAGTCGGTTATGCATATACAGTATTAATGTATAATATTTATACTATACCAATTAACCGCGCGTCTTAAGGTTACGATCCAAAATACAATCAATAATAAAAAAAAAAATGCATTTCTCAACTGTGTGTGTGTGTGTGTTTCGATTTGTTCGCTACACGGCATATTCTGTATATAAACTAATCTATAGATATAGATTAAGATATATATATGTATATATGTATTTAGATAGATATGTATTTGGATATGTACGCATATAAAACATATATAGAAGGCACATAATTACAGGCGCAGACGGGCGCGCATGGATTGCAAAGAGAATTTACAAGAATTTGTCGCTAATAGGGATTGACGGCGGCGAGTCCGACGCGTCCGCCGGAGCGGGCAAAGACCGGCTCCGCGTAGCTGTGTCGATAGCCCTTGGGCATGCTGGCCAGCGGCTTGCCGCCGCCGCCGCCAGATGGCGCTGCCCCAGCGCCGCTGTTGCTGCTGCTGCTGGTCGGCGTCGGCGCTGGCGATGGATAACGCTCGCCATGATGCGACCACTCGGCGGCGGCGGCGGCGCGCGACGAACTCGACTTCATGGGCTCCACCTGCTGCGACGCCTGCAGATATTCACGCGAATGCGCCGCACGCAGCTGCTGATGACGCGACGACGCGCGCTCCCTCTCCCTCTCTCTCTCTCTCTCACGCTCCCTCTCCCTCTCCCTTTCTCGCTCTCGCTCCCTCTCATGCCTGTACACTTCATGCGCGTGCTCGTCGCCGCGTCGCATCGGATAATCGCGTTCGCGTCGCTCATGCCGCATGTTGCCACTGCTGCCACTGTTGCTGCCGTGCTGCTGCTGCAACTGTTGCTGCTGCTGCTGCTGCTGCCAGTGTGCGCGCTCTCGGGAGCGACCGCGCGGCGGCGGCAGTTGCTCCTCCTCGTCGTCGTCGCTCCACTGCTGCTGCTCCACGTAGCTGGGCGGCTCGATGCTGCCGCGTCGCCGGCGCGACGACGACCGATAGTCGCTGCTGCTGCTGACAGCGGCGGCGGCGGCTGCTGCTGCTGTGGTTGCTGGCGTGTCATCCAGCTCGTAGCGATGGCTGCCGTTGCGCTCCATCTGCCTGAACTTGTCCTTGGCATCGTGGAAGCGTTCGCGTGGCGACACCTGAACGCTCGACTTGATGTTGTTGTTGTTGCTGCTGCTGCTGCGCGGCGGCGGCGGCGGCTCCTCGTTGTTGTTGCCGTTGCCGTTGCTGTTGTAGCGCATGCCCGTCGACTTCATCAGCTTCTCCATGCTCTGGATGTATGGCAGGCTCTCGGCCTCGCGATAAGGATTGCGATCGCGCGAATGATCGCGTTCTCTTTCTCTTTCTCGCTCCCTCTCTCTTTCTCGTTCTCTTTCTCGTTCTCGATCTCTTTCCCTTTCTCGCTCCCTCTCTCTGTCTCTGTTGTGGCTGCTGCTGCTGCGCGTCGCCTCGCCGCGATGCACCGCCGCATACTTGTTGTGCTGCTGCTGCTGCTGCTCGAAGGGCAGCTCCGCCGGATCCACGTAGCGATGTCGACTGCCGCCGTAACGTTGCGCCTCCTCAGCCGCATACGACTTCAACTGTTGCTGCTGCTGCTGCTTCTTGGAGGCGTATTCCATGAACTTCTGCTTGTCTGTCAGATTCTCCTTGCGGTAGTTGAGCGAATGCGGCTGCTGCTGCTGCAGCTGTGACTCGCTGTTGGGATCCGAGTCATCGAAGTCGTCCAGCTCGTCGTCGTGCAGCGATCGCTGCTTGACGCGCTCTCTTTCCCGCTCACGCTCCCGCTCGCGGTCGCGATCGCGATCGCGATCGTGGCCGGCCAGCTTCTTGTTGAGCAGCCGATTGATCTCATTGTATTTGTCCGTGTCACGCAACTTGCCGTCGTGCTTCAGCTGCTGCGGCTCCTGTTGCATCACGCGATTGAATTTCGCATCGTAGTCCGCCGGTCGCATGATGATCGGCTTGATTTCGTCCTCCCGCGACCACGATTTGCTCAGCGATGCCGCCGTCTTGATGCGCTCCCCTCCTCGCTCTCCTCGATCTACTCGCTCGCCACGCCCCTCGGCGCGATCGCTCTGGCGCGGCACATACGGCTTGGCGGGCAGGTCGCGCAGATAACTGTCCTCCGGCGGCTGCACGGCGCTCTTGCGCTTCAGCTGCGCGTGCGGCGGCAGCACGATCTGCGACGGCTTCAGCGCGATCACCGAGTTGTCCGCCTCGTTCGACCAGTGCTCGTCATCTGTGAACAGAGAATTCATTTTAGAACACTGCATTTCAATATGATCGCATTCTTCCAATTTTGAATTATTCATACATATTTATTTTTTTATTTATGCATTTTTATTTTTTTATTCTCGACATGAAATTAGATTTAATTTTTTTTTAATATGCTCGAATTCCGCATTCTACTAATTTGATTTTTATTTATTTGCGTTTATTTATTTTTGTGTATGCGTAATATTGTCGACATGAAATTAGATTTGATTTTTTTCAATATGTTCGAATTTCGGATTCTATTAATTTGTATTTTATTTATTTGCGTTATTATTGATTTATTTTTATTTTTGTAGTTATACATTACATTGTTGACATGAAGTTAGATTTGATTTTTTGAATATTGTCGAATTTCCTATTATGATAGCTTGTATTTTATTTATTTGGGTTAATATTTGCTTTAAATTTATGAAAGATATTTCGTTTGAATACATTATAATTATTTGTGTTATTATTTATGTATTTTTATTATTTTGATTTTGGCAATTTTAACTTTTAAAAAAAATAATCACAGTAAATATTAATATTAACAATTAACAATACTAATAATTTGAACACGAATTTCGACTATTTCTTACTATTATTATTTATTATATTTAGTTTTGTATTATATTATTTTTTGTACTTATTTCCTAATGTATTATGTATTTATTAATTTAGTTGTGTAAAGTAGTTAATAATTTAAATAACTAACTAATGTAAATAAATAAATAATTTCGTTGTCAATCTTGAGATTTGATAAAAACATTTTTAATATTATTTTATATTATTTATTTCCTTTACAATTTGTTAAATTTATTAAATTTAAATACAGTCGAATTTCGACATATTATTATTTGATTCATTTGAGTTATTATTTATTTGTCTTATTTATACGAATGAAACATTTTTTCATTTAGCTATACTTATTATTTTTTGTGTTAATTTTGTTATTGGTTTATATTATTTTCGTATAATTCATAATCAAATTGAAGAAGGATATTGATTTTAATTAAATTTCTTAAATTCAATTTATAATTATTTTGTAGTTCATTTATTTGTGATATTATAAAGTCGAATTTAATCAAGTTTTTGGTATTTATTTATATTAAAATTTATTTTTATTTGATTTTTTTATATTTATATATGTTTTTATATTATTTTGATCATACTATTCAGCTATACATATTATAATATGGTCATTGTGATTATCGTGGAGTTTAGTAATCATTTAGTAATCAATGTAATTTTATTATTATTATTTGATTATTTGCAATTGTAATTGATATGAAGAAATTGAATCACTTACCACTCGAGCTGTTGAGCTCCTGCCGCTCGGGGCTGGGCGCCAGGTCGGAGCCGATGCCCGAGGAGCCGCGCGAGGAGATCTGCTTGCCGTTGGCGTTGCTGGCCGCGGCCGTGGCGCCTCCGCTGCCAGCTGCTGGTCCCGCAGCTGCTGCTGCTGCGGCTGATGTTGCAGCAGCACTGCCAGCGAGGGCGGCTGTGGTGCCTTTGGGCGTGCCGCCAGCACCGCCCACAATCAGGGCGTTGCGGCAGCGACGCAACTCGATGGCCGTGAGGTTGCCCTTGGAGCGATGCACGGTGTCGTAGTCGCGTGGCGGCAACAACAACGGCGGCCCGTTGCCGTTGAGCTTGGCCCGCAGCTCGGCGGCCAGCGAATCGAACAGATCGCTGTTCTGTTGTGCCGTCAGCGGCGGATGATGTGAGTGCTGTGAGTGCTGTGAGTGTGAGTGTGAGTGTGAATGTGGCTGGTGTGAATGATGCTTGCTGCCGCTGTTGTTGCCACCGTGTGGCGGCGATCGAGACACAGGCGACGCAGCCAAGCCATGCTCCTCGCTGCACTCCGATTCCCGGGTGCTGTTGCCCGTGTCGCTGCCCAGCGAGCTGCTGAACCGCTTCGGCGACGTCTCGTGGCGACGCTGCTGCTGCTGCTGCTGCTGCTGCTGATGATGTGAGTAGCCGCCGCCGCTCGAGTGATGCTGCTGCTGGGACAGATGGTGCGACGACTTGTGCGAGCTTTCGTGGCGCTTCTCTGCGCTGTGGCTGTGGCTGCTGCTGCTGCCGTGTCCTTGTCCGTGTCCTTGTCCATGTCCTTGGCCTGGGCCTTGTCCTCCGCCAGCGGGCAGAGGCGGCAAGATGCCCAATCTGCGTGGAAAGAGTTGAGAGTGAGGCTCAGTTTGATATTGTATTTAAATAACACTTATTATAAGCAACAAATACAAAAGTAAGTAGTTGAGCGTCTAGAAACATCCATTTAAAATAATGTTGTTTGTCAAACTATCAAACTACTTCCAAAACTACAACATAGAAGATTCACTTCTTCACAATAATTTAATATTTATTTGAATTGATTTGTGACTGCTGAAAGAACTTAGCAACAATTAATAGCTACTTTCCTATCACTTGAAATTAAAAATCTAGAAATATCTAAAAACTCGTCAAATAATGTTGTTCATCCTATCAAACTCTAGATAGAAGATTCATTACTTCACAAGAATTTCAAGAGGCGGCCAAATGCCCACTCAGTTTTAACTTTTATTTTGTAATATTTATTTTAATGGATTTATTATTCGTGAACGTAGCAATTAATAAGTGGACTTTGCTCAGTTTCTTTTCATTTGAAAATAAATGACTAGAAATTAATACATAAGCAAATTCCACACTTTTGAGTTCGACGTATAAAACAACAAGTCGGGTTACAATAAACAATTTTTCTTGTAAGTTCAATTAATTTCGACATGTTGTTTAATATATTTTCATTAATTTTAATTTTTTAATTGAATATCATTATTTTTTAAATATACAACTGATTTCATAGTAGATGCCAACAAATATTTAAAGCTATTCAAAGCTATAGAAAAAGTTTATTGTTCGCTTTTCAGCAATACAAAAATTTAAAAAAAAGTTAATAGCTTGACGTGATAATTTTTTTAATTATGCAATTTAGCTCCAAATAATCCTCTCTCATTAACATTTAAATTCCCAAAATTTCTCAAATTGTCAGTTCAGATATTTAGGCTTACAAAATAAGTCGCTTATATAACAGCTGTGTGCTGTTCTGCTGGTCGTGAGAAAACTCTGCTTGCAACCAGGGAGTGGCGTCTTCAACTTTAGCTTGATCGTTGGACGTTGCAACTGCAACTGCAGCAACTGCATTAACATTAGTGCCACAGCTGCCCCATTGGCTAATGGAGTGTCTAAGTGAGCAAGTTGGCAACTTTTGGCTTCCTGCTTGTTGCGGCATTCAATTGATTGCAACTTGCGGTAAATTTGAAGACCCCCCGTTAGGCATCGCCGAAAAGCGGTGCCACATCACATCGCATTTCGTGTGTTCAGCTAAATCAAATTAGTATCAAGTTTCTGGCAATTGGCTTGAGCGCTCAGCTCAAGAAAATCACATTTTCCGCCATTAACTGTGTCTGGCAATAATAAATCCGAAAATTTGGCAGAAAAGTGTTGCATAAGAATTTGGCAATCCTTTTTGCACATTGCATAACAATTTCGTTTGTTTTTTATGTGGGTCTATAAAAGTCTAAAAAACCAATATAGTTATTTGAAGAGTTAGTCCTCTTTTCAATAGAAATCATAATTAAAAAAGTTGTTATTTAACTATATTACAATTCATGTTTATTTCTGTGACTTGTGAAAATTAATTTGATTTTAAAAATCATAAATAAGAGTTGTGACTTAACTTTTAAAAGAATTTCAGATTCAATAATTATTTGAATACATTTTTTATTGAAATTAAATAGTAAGAGTAACTCTTATTTAATTGATTGGATTAATTAATAAAATTCTTCATTTAGATTTAGATATAAAATGAATAAGCATATTTTTCCCATATACATTTTACTGCAGGACTTGCAACAGTCTAAACTTCACATTTTAATAAACAAAAAAAAATCCTAAATCATACTCGGCTTGCAACAGTCGAATCAAGCTACTTCGAACTTTTAAAATTTGAACAGTAAAAACTGCATATTAGTTAAAAAAAATTCTCAAAAATTAATAACAAGCTACCTTTTTCTCATCCCTTAATTCCGTTTCTTTTCATACATTAATATGTTGAAGTGGAAAACGTATCATTCGCCTGTAATCTTCTTTTGTAATATTAATTAAGCTGTGAAATTCTCATATTTTGTGTAAAATCACAAGCAACTTGATGAATTGAAAAGAGGCAGAAAAAACTACGACAAATAATACGCTCTGTGTGGCAATTTGCATTTAATTACAGGGTCTGTCACAGCCGAATGTTGGTGTGAGACTCACCTCGTTTCCAGCTCCTCGAAGCGCTTCTGATTGTCGGGCCGATTGATGAGTATTTGCAATTGCAGATGCAACGCCTCTGCCGTTGTCTCCGAGTCGCAACGATAGGCGTGCACATGCAGGGGGCACTTGGTGGCCGGATTATAGAGGAGCAGCACACAGGCGACGATGTCGTCGGTTTGCACGGAGCTGGTTATGGCACTGTGTGGTATTAAATGCTTCGATGCGCCCTATCGCCCAACACACAAAAGGAATGTTGTCAGTTTGGGAGGCGGACAAAAGGGGGGCAAAAGGGATTCGGGGCATTCACTTACCTGCACGATTTTGATGCCCTTGTGCGAGACCTGCAGCGTCACCTTGAGCGGCTCCTGGCTGCGCGATCTGTCCACCAGATAGGGCAGCACTGAGTTAATTACGCGTGATCCGCGCAATCCCTTCGCCTCCTCGGCGCCCAGGAACCACACGTAGTACGAGGCCTTCTGGACGTCGCGACGCAAGCGTAGCGCCATTTTGGCCACAAAAACAATTCAGTTAATACAGCTCAGACCGCGATTTATCGATTGTCTCTCGCTCTCGCTCAGCGGCAACTGCTGATCAGCATCTGCAAATGAGAATCGAGTTTATTCTACAAATTTCTTGGAAGCATAAACACATTATTCACTAAGAGTATGCAATATTATTTTTTCATAGTTCTGAATAATTTGGGAGTTGCGATTCGAGTTGATTTTGATATTCAAAATTAACTGCAGGTTACTTGAAAACTCAAATAGATCGTTCATATTATTATTTAATAGTTCTGCATAATTCGGGAGAATATCATTTCATATGTGATATGTGAATCGACTATTTTAAGAAATTTCACATGATATGAAAGTTGCTTTGAAACTTAAATAGATTTTTAATATTGTTATTTAATAGTTCTGAATATTATTTTGATATTCAAAATTAACTGCAAATTTAGATTATTGATATTATACTTTAACAGTTCTGAATAATATACTGGAATTAATTCTGCTGTTATGAACGTATATATATCTTTTAATTGTATTTCGAAATTAATCTGATCAACTGATAATTTTGATAATTTTAATACAAATCATACGCCAATTTTCACAAAAAAAAAAATCAAACAATTGATCACTTCTTTTCTACCCTTGAAGAAATTTAAAATAATATTGATTTGAAACCTAAGTTATTTAACTTTTTGTATTTAATAATTCAGCAACAGTTTCTTGTATAATATGAACGGGAAAATAACTGTAGTTTGTGTTTTGGAATTGATCTGATAATCCGATGAGAATTATATTCAAAATATTCACCACTTCACAAAAAAACTAATTTGTAATCAATATATTTCAATTGAAAAACAAATAACTCCTCCTCCCTTAAACAATATTTAAATCTAACTGCAAGTTACTTGGAAACCTAAGAATAATAAGAATTATTTTGCATTATTAAGTTCATCATAATTTGGCAGAGCAATTTTTAATTACATTTGAAGTGCAAATCTTTTCTTTTGAAGAAATTTAAAATTTACTAGAAAACTTAATTTACTATTATATTGAGACTAATTTGGTGAAGTATTCTATTATGCAACTTTTTTTGATGCAGTAATTCAGCTTTCATTTCTTGTTTAATACAAACTTGCAATTAATAAGTTTTTAGTGAATTAATAGAAAAATCGTTCATTTTCGCAGAAAATCAAATTTTGATAAGCAGTTTTTAATTAATGAAATTCAAACATGAAACACTTCCTCAAAACGCACATAATATCTTTGAGAATTAATACTGTCCATGAGAATCTTGCTAGAGAAATTTCAAGTTAAATTTCCCAAGAATCTTAAACGAAATAATCGTATACGAAAGCGGCTTATAGTCAGATCAGAAGGCCATTAGAATGAAGCCGCTAAATGCAAATCCAATTTAAAATATGCATTTTTATGACGGGGTTCATTGTGGCAAGCGGATCATCATCAATCAGAGATCAAAACGAGAGGCGAGACGAAGACGTTGAGATGGGGGATTTTGGTTGTGGACATTTGCGTCATCGAGAATTTGTCTGAAGGCTGAACACACGAAATACGTGTGGAATGCCGTGTGATCAGTGATCAGTGATCAAGAGCTCGCAGAGCAGCGTAGCGCAACGCAAGTGCATATAATATTAATGCTCATGTTAGTTATGGTTACGGGTATCTAACGGCATCGTTTTGAGACAAATTTCAATTCCAAAAACCCGCAAGAAACGCCAACAGACCGGCTGTTGCCTGTGTCATAATACGTTTCCAGTCTCTGACGAGGGGGACTTAAAAAATGATGATAAAAAAAAAAGAGAGAGAAGAACAAGCTGACAACGGTATTAATGTTGTAGATATACTCGTATATCTTCTCAATAATATTCATAATCGATGAGCTGGTACAACTTGTTGTGCGACATCTCTTCATCTCCACATCTCGCGTAGGCCACAAGAATCTCAAAGCTCGAATCTTGTTTTATTTTTCGACGTTGTTTTCAAGATATTTATCAATGTTATATGGCAGCCATAATGTGTGCCTTTTAAATTTACATATGACACAAAAGCGGCCCACAGCACGGCAATAACACAAAAGCAACAAAAGCTGCTAAACAAACGAAATTATTAACCTCAAAAGCAAAAGCCAAAGCAAAAAAAAATATATACAAATAAACACATTTGGAATTTATTTCTTCTGAAAAGCATCAGGAGAGAACATCACAAAAAGTGGAAAAACACCTGAACTTTATCAAGCCAACTGTGAATGGCTTTATTTATTACGTAAATCTGATCTTATATTATGATATTGTCATCCTTTTCCAACTGGTTTCCTACGCTCAGCTCAGCTCACAACAATTGAAAAAGGTCTACTCAGGTGGGATTTGTTTTTATTTGATATTTTGTGAACTTTGTTTATAAGAAATAAATCTTCATACACTCGCATGCATCTCGTACACTTTTTATATTCTAGACATACATGTCTTAGGCTTGTTTTGTTTAAATGAATCAGTTTTTATGCCCCCATAAATGGAGAATTTGTGTTCGTTTCAGAACTTAGAACTCGACTCGTTTGGAATGTACATATATTCGGCATAAAACCTGTCCACCTGTCCACTGGCAATCAACTCCGATAATATCCCGATAATTTAAGCTTTAAAAACATTTTGGTCACAACACACTAAACCAAATGCAAAGGCCACAAACAAGATGTGTTTAAAAATGTGCAAAACATAAAATATATATTGCGAAGAAATAAAAATAATAAACTACAAAACATTAAAGTAAGAAAATTTATACGATTTTTTCCTCAATAATTCGAGACTTTAATTTGTTTATTGTTTAGTTTAAGACAAATTTCAAATAAATAAAAAATTTTCGCGTTTCTATAGCTAACAAATAAAAAAAACATTAACTACAAAAGATTTTAGTACTACAAAAATTATTATAATTTTGTTCATTATAATTATAGACTTTATTTTCCTCTAAAGAAATTTGTTTATTGTGTGGATTAAGACAAAATGCATATAAAAATTTATTTATGATGAAAAATAAAAAAATCATAAACTAGAAAAGATTTCTGTACTAACCAAAATAAATTGTTTTTTTCCGTTATTATTCTGGACTCTCAAGAAATTAATTTATTGTTTATATTAACATATGCATAATGCATCTAAATATTAATTCAAACATAAAAAGTAAACGTGTTTTTATAGTAAAAAATAAAAATAAAAAATTTGTATAAAAATAAAAATAAAAAATTTTTAGCTTACATTTGTTACTTTTATTTTTTTTACTATAAAAACACTTTAATTTTTTATTTTAAATTAATATTTAGGTGCATTTTGTGTTAATCTAAAGACTACAGTACTTTTTAAAAAAAATCTTGACTCTTCAGAAATTTGTTTTGTTTAGATTAAGACAAAATGCATTTAAAAATTAATTGATATATTAAAAATTCTTGCGTTTCTATATCTAAAAAATAAAAAACCTAAACTGCCACATTTTTCAATACTAACTAAATTATTATGACTTTTTCTAGACTTCAATTTGTTTATTGTGTAGATCGAAGTGTTTTTCTGCCTAGAGTGAGTTTTAATAGAATCTTTGTATTCCAAATGCTTTCAAATCTTCGTCGAATTCTCGCTATATAAAAATATCTTATATTGTCGTCCAGCTTGACATTCAATTGTTATTTCGTGTGCAGCACCGGCACTTAAAAATTTAATTTATGTTATTTAAGCGTAATTATCCAAGATTACCAAGTAATCAAAACAGATTGGGGCTTGGACTTTAATGCTGTGATTTGAATGCATTAAAAGCAAATTGTTTTTTCGTTTTATTATTATTATCTAGGAGCAAACGAATTCTAAGTGAACGAAGACTTTTGCACACGAGTGTGTTCTGTTGATAGGTGTTTAATGCTATCAGCTGAACGTGTACTTTTGCACACGAGTGTTGTGTGGAATTTATTTATGTTTTTTTTTGCATTTGATTCGCTTTTTGGCGCAGTCGCAACTGCTTTTGCTTATTGTTGTTATTATCCGTTGCTGTTGTCGTTGTTGTTGTTGTTGTTGTTGTTGCTGCTATAGCGCCCTCTTTTGGCTAGTGACTTGACTATAGAAGCCGCAATTGTCATTCTTTTGGCATTCTCTTCTGTGGGGTTCGCTTATTGGATTTTGCTTTGCGCCGTAAACAACAAAATGGGTTAAGCGCATATGGAGAAGAAGCAGAAGCGAATTGGTGACACACACACACACACACACACACGCAGTCGCAGTCGCAGACATAAAAGTACGCGCGGCACTTGCACTGTTTTTGTTTGTGTTTTTTTTTTTTTTTGGCTCTCTTTGCGTTTGTTTGGCTGCCTTTGCGCTTGTGTTGTTGTTGTTGTGGCTGGCATTTGCTCCATTTCAGCTGAACTCGATCAATGAACCGTTTAATACACTGGCACACACACACACTCACACACATGCGCAAGTTGTAGCGTTTAAATTTCTACAAAACTTATTTGATTAACGGTAATTGCAAGAGAGCGACAGCAGCGCTCACTCTCTCTCTCACAGCTCTCTCTCTCTCTCTCTCTGTCTCGCTTCATTGCGAGAGTAAGAGATCGACACACACACACCTTTGCTTGAGCACAGTAACAAAAATAATGAAAGAGCGCGGCTTTAACGACTCTCTCTTCGTTGTTGTTGTTGTTGTAGTTAATTGTTGTTGCTGGGTTCGCTTTAGTTTTTAGATTTTTGAACGTTACGTTCGAACGCGTCGCGCAACTGACGACGTCTCAACGCTTTGGCCGCCTGCTATCGACTGACTTCAGCTAAAAACTGGTGGCACCGTCGCCGTCACCGTCGCTGCCCGGACAGGTATGCGCAGCACACACACACACACACACACGCACGCACGCTCACTTGATACTCGTCTGTATGTTTGTTGTTGCTGCTGTTGTGGCCGGGCGCAAAGAAAGTCAAGTCGCTGCTGCTGCTGCTGCAGCGCTGTCGCCGAGTCTTTGGCTGGAATGTTTTGAAATTAAAAGTTGTTGGGTTTTTGGGCGCAGCGTCGTCGTCGCCACAGTGGTTGTTACTGTTGCTGTTGCTGTTGGCCCTGGCCAAGCCAGGCCGCTTATTTTTGGCTTAGACAGGTGTACGAGGTGGCGGCGGCAGCGACAGCGACGCGGCTGCAGTTGTTGTTATTGATATAGCATTGAGCACTTTGAAAAGTCGTCGTCGTTTCTATGCATTCTACAAGTTTTCCATCGACACACACACATTAACACTCACACATAGATGGCGCTGCAAAATTGAAAAACTTGGCATTTAACTTGGCGGCTCTTGTTGGCCAGGCCAAGTGAAATCTGCAACAAATTATTCTATATGTCTATAATCAGACAGATTTTGTTGCTGTTGTTGTGTTTATTATTGCTGCTGCTGCGGCTCTGATGCTTTTGGGCACGGAAACGGAAATGCTCAAATTTAGTCAGCGTTGCCCGCCACGACAAAGGTGTCGATATTTATACAGATTTTGGCCCACATTTTCTTTACCAACTCACTTTCGAATTACGTTCGCCGATTTGTGAACTTGGCCAACCTTTAACTTTGCACCAAGACAACAAAAGTTTTGCATTCCAAAAAAACGAACCAATTTTCCTACAATATCCTTTTATTTAATTTAATAATAATTTCTCTAAATAATATCTTGACATTTTTTCATTCATTGACGACAATAAAAGTAAAAAGTAAAAAAAAACGAACCAAAAACATTTTTCGTATTTTCTATACTAATCCAACTGAAAGACTGCTGCAGTATGTTTCATTAAAATGTTCTACAGTCTCCAAATAATAACTTAAAATTGTTTAACTTATTTTAAGCAAAAAATGCAAAAATGTTCTTAAATTTCTGTAACTTTTTTCAAAGACAATTAATTCATAGGGAAAAAAATCATATCATTGGCAACAGAGTTGCCTTCGCCTAGCTTAATTATATTTTTTTTGTTATAGAAAAAACGCAACGCAAGTCAACTCAAATTGACAACGGCATTTAGCCAGTTGGCAAATGGTCTCGAAATGCCGCAGCTGCGGTTTTTCTTGGTTTTCATAACTGTCTGCAAGGTATATTAATTGCTTAATTACGAGCACTTCGTACAACGTCTCAAAGATGAGGCGCTGCAACCTTAATTGCTTCTATCTTATCTCATCTGTTGTTCTGTTAAGTGGTAAATGTCATAAAGTTTGTAAGCACTTTTTTTTGTGTTGAGGTTCAATGATTATGGGGGCTTATCAAATAATGTGCCATGTCGTTGTGCCTCTTCTCTGGCTAGAATTAAGTACGTCGCATTTCCGCAATTAATGTTGCGAGTTTCATATTTTTATGCTGCCTCAAAGTTGTACAATAATGCTGCGGCTATTGGAAGAAATAGGTAACTTTTTTAACTTGATGAAAAAACTATAATTGTCAGCCTAGATTGCTGAAGGTTAACACTGAAATATTCTTTAAATTGTATAATGACTCATAATGTCTAACTTGAGATGTGGCATTTAATGTAGAGCTGCCTCAAGGGCAATACATTGAGAGCGTCTCTTCTTAATTCCCAACGTCATTTGTCACTTTCGAGATTATTAAAGACATGAGATAAATGCATGTATCAGAAAAACAAAAACCAAAAATACAAAAAACAAAAAACAGCATTAATAAAATGCAATGTCGAAGCGTGTTCAACTTTCAATTGATATGCATACCAGTCGGTACAATGTGAATACACTCATGAATAAGCTGCAAGCTCGGTTATTATTATTGTAAACGCCAGAGCGTAAATTCGTGTTCGACCTTGGTCAGCGAATTTGTGATTATTTTTGGCCCCATAGACATATAGCCAAAAACAAAATGTTGAAATGCATTTACAGCACGTTTTTGCCAACAACAACAACAACAACAACAACCAAAATATAGTAACTGAAATCGAAACAGCAACAACAACGAAAACAACTTGTGGCTGTCTGCAGAGATTTCTCTTCAGCTCTTTTGACAAATCCCTGCTAACCTGCTGACATGCTATTGGTCCAATGGCCCCGCCTACCCGAAAAATAATTTATAATCACACACTCACAACAGCACTCAGGCCGATTGAAATTTCACTTTTCACTCATGGAAAAACTAAAAAGAAACAAAATATATGTGCCCAAAAAACGAGTGAAGAAAATAAAAATTAAAATAATAACAATAAAAAAGTATATACGAATAATTTGCAATTAAATTGGTCGAGCATCGTCTGGGAACTGGTTGTCTGCCTAAGTAAATGTACAACAACTAGTTGCAGGGTATCTCAGTGTTGAGAGCATATTAAAATATTGAAAAGTTAAATATTCATATCCGTAAAAAATTTCCAAAATATTAAAAACAATTTTAAAAAGAATTAAAATATATTTATGATAAACAGTTTAGAACAAACGGTTAGTTTTTGGTACGTTACGAATAATGCGGAATTTTCTATGATTTAGTACTAGTTAATAACAATTTCAAACATATTAAAAACTAGGCAATTAATTAAATTTTGTTTAAATAATTAAAAATGTCAATAAGAGTTCAGAAAAATAAGTTATTATGCATATTTGGTCTGCGTGGAATGTGAAATTTTGTATATTTTATTAAATTAAAAAAAATAAAAAAAAACAGAAAAATAAGTACTTGAAAGTAATCGCTTATTAATATCAGCTTTTGGTAAAACTTTTTTCTGTGAGTATATTCTATATATTTAATTTTAAATTTAGTAAAAATATAAATTAATATTGCTGACACTTATCGAAGTTGCTTGAAATACATTTTATAAACAATCTTTCTGCAGCTTACTTCGTTGCTTTATCATTTTTATTTTTATAGACTTTTGCTTAATTTTTATAATATTTGTAAAACTATTTTCACCTTGTGATTCCTATGTATCTAAATAATTAATTGATAAATGAAATTTCCAGAGCATTGCGACTTCGATGCGATTGCTTGTCTTCGTCTGCTGTTCTGCTTGTTTTTGGTGAAATCCCAAAAGCGCAAAAATCGAAATTGCTTTTATAGAGTTCCCCCTCTTCCTCGTTCCCCCTTCTCTCTCTTCCGACACCCCTCGCGAGCTATGGCCAAGGCCGTGTGGTTGGATCGATATGAAGGCGATCGACTCAACTCAACTCGACTTGAAGCGACTCGAGGCGACGCGACTTGACTTGGCTGTGCCATTAAATCAAAAGGAAGAAGCAACTGCCACGCCCCGCGGCACAAGCACAACATGCTTGCCACATGTAGTAGTGGCAGTTAGCCACTCAATGTCGCTGCAACTAGCAATAAATGCAACAGCAGCAGCAGCAGCAGCGGCCTCGCAACAAGTGGCTTTCTTTCTGGGTGCGACGACTTCGCAGAGATCTGAGATCGGAGATTGCAGATCGCAGATCGGAGCAAGAAGAGGTTGCAATGCAATGCACAGCATTGCAGCTGTGCTAAGCGCTTTTAATTGAATCGCAATGAAAAGAGTCTTCGCAAGTCTCGAGTCTCGGGTCTCGGGTCTCGTGTCTCGTGTGGACGTGAAACGCGTTAAACCGCTTTTGATTTTTATGCTCGTACATTTTGTTGTCCATGTCCACACCACACACATGAGCCTGGGTAAAAGTGGGTAATCATCATTAGCCAGGCCAAGTAGTGTGTGCGGCATGGATGGCAGAAACCAATCACACACACACACACACACACACACATCGTCTCTCGCCCAATTCCATTTCCAATTCCCATAGATTAGGCGGTGAGAGTGCGACAAAAGCCAAAAGCCGCAATCACAGTCAAAGAAAATAAAATTAAAACATTTTAACTGCCTGCTTAAAAGATGGCAACCCACACACACACACATACAGTTAGCTGCCACATCAGCTTGCCACAGAGCACGGCAAGTGAAATTCCGTTAATGCGCTGCTCCCTCACCGAAGACCGCTACGCTTTGCTACGCTTCTTTCTCTTCTCGCCGTCTTCTCCCCTGTCGCCGGCTGCCAGACAAAGCAGAAATTTGATCTATTTCATGTGATTAGCGCATATAAATTGCTTTCCAGCGTTGCCGTCATTTATTGACCGACCATTCCGATTGATTAGGTGAAAACGCATGTGGGTGCGTCCAACACACACGCACAGACAGTCACAGTAACAATCACAATCACGTACACATCGATCGGCATCGAAGTGGCGTTCGGGGCGTGGCAGTTGCTGCTCCTGCCACCGAACAATAGGTGGAAAGCTGTAGTCAAGGTGCATATTAATAGCTAGGGCGAGTCGATGATGAGGCGGCATTAATGGGATAGTCAGTGAGGCCCTGCGAATACCGTGTAATCTGTGCAGACTATCAATACGATTATAACTGCAGTAAAACAAAAGACTTAGGACACGAACTGCATTTGCATAAAATCATTGTTTAAATTGTGATTTCTTGCATCAATTTCTCTATCTACATAATAATTTTCCATATAATATTTGATCATATTAATATTTTTAAATTATCTGTCAGTATTTGTAATTAAACATATATATTTATCCATTGCATTCAGAGCAGAAAAACGTTAGTAGAACAAAAGATTTAGGACACGAACTTGCAGATGCACAAAAAATATTTTGAATATACATATATTTTTGAAATTATTTGGTTTAAGTAATATTTTATGTACTAGAACATAAGACTTAGGACACGAACTGCAATTCCATAAAATAATATTTTAAATATCGATTTTTTTATTAATTTCTCTATCGAAATTTAAGTATATATAATCATTTTCTTTATAATGTTTTAACAAATGAATGTTTTTCAAATATCTTTTAGTAATTGTATATTTATTGAGAGTAGAAAACGTTAGTGGAACAAAAGACTTAGGACACGAACTTGCGGTTGCATAAAAAATATTTGAATACATATTTTGAAATTAATTGGTCTGAATAATATTTTATCCAATTTATATACATTTATTACATTATTTAGATTATTTTAAATATTTTTGTAGCAATAATAATAAAATTGCGGAGCACCAAAAACAGTACAACAACAAATGACTTATGACACGAATATATATATATTTTTGTAATTATATTTAAACATTTATTCATGGGAGCGTAAATAATGATTGTTGTGTTATTTTTAAGCAAACACATAACTTATACTAGAATGCGATTTTAACCATTCTTCTATTTTGAGGTAAAGTTGTGATATTTATTATGGAATACATTTAATTGTCATTTCAATTGATATATCTTTCTCTCTTTTTAATATATTATAAGATATATTTCGGTTCCTACATTTGAGCATGCAATCATTATTTTGTAAATAGTATATTATTATATTTCTATTTGTAAACTATCTTTCTTCATCTATACTTGAACATATGTTCATTTATTTCTGTATAGTCCCATAAAATTAAATGGCTTCCCCAGGTCCAGCTGGGGCTTGTGCTGCCGATTGTAAAGCTTCCTGGAAATCGCAAAGGTTCAAGCTACTTAACAAGAAAATGAGCCAAGCGGCAGTAATAATGTCTGTTGTACTCTGACCCTCGCGATCTAGACGCTTGTGGTCGCAGACACGCGCCTAAAAGGCAAGAAGAATTCTTTGGGGGCAAGACGGCACAGAAAAAGAGTGAAACAAGATAAAGAGCATGTTTATGAGGTTGGCGGATGGATAAAGTAGGAAGTAAAAAATGAACAGTAATTATATCATTTAATTTTTTTCGTTTATTTTTTCCTTCATTTTGGGTAATGCCAAAGAGCAGTTAGAGCTAAGCTTTGCTAAAGATCTTGAGATAGTTGAGAGTAGTTGCAAGCTGTTGTGCTCACGTAGAAGTTCTTTTGGAGTCGCTCTTCTCGTTGGGTTTTCGGTTTTGTAATTACAAAGTAACGAAGCGTTAACATCGCGTAAAGATTGTCCAACTTGATAGTTTCCAGAAACTGAAACTAAAGACGCAAAATCCGAACAGACTCTTACGTAAAGCAGCAACGCCATCTAGCGGCAGCGATTGATCGCAGACGGGGCTCAATTAATGGCCACTTGATTGATGTGTGTGCTGCGTGTGCTTATCAATCAATTTATCTGCGGGATGCGCACGCAGATAAAGTGAGCGAAGGGGAGAGCGAAGGGCAGGCGTGAGTCCATTGATGGCCTTGTCTATTGTATCGCATCGATTGTATAACTAGCGCCATGGCAATTTGCATTTGCAGCCTACAAATTTAATAACAATCTCTCGAAGATGCAGAGAGCTTCAATCGTGCGAACGGCGGCGGCATCTCAATGATTAAGCCTGCGGAGTTAATCATATGGCATCAGGTGTCACTCATGTATAATATTAAAAGTCAAGTGTGTCATGCAAAATAATCGTTATGTGCGTGCATAAGCGTGGCCTAAAGATACAACTCTGCCACTTCCGACTGCACGAATCTTCGAGACTATGAAATAAAAACTGATATCATTTTTTGCTGCTCGTTTAATAGTTTTTAAATTATGTATTCTGAAAATTTTATTGAGATTGCTTTATAAATTCACATGGTGGAGCACTTTCAAATAAGATGCTGTCAATTTCATAAGCTTTTCCTACTTATATTTTATAAATTATATATTCTGAAAATTTCATTCAGATCGCTTCATAAATTAACATTATGGAGCTTAGTTGTATTTTATTTTATAAAGTATGTTTTCTAAAAATTTCATTCAGTTCGCTTCATAAATTAACATTTGGGAAGCACTCTAAAGTAAGAGGCTGCCAATTTGATTAGCTTAGTTTAATTTTTCAATGCCTTTTGTTGCATTCATTGAACTTGCTTGTTGTTCTCCCTCTTTACACATTTGTACAGCAATTATTTAGACATTATCATGATTGTACTTATATTAGCCGTGATTATTATTATCGACAACAAACGAGCCGGTCGTGCAAAAAAAAAAAAAATGATGTACAAAATCGATAATCCCACACAGATGTATTACTACCACTTCTGCAATTAATAATGAATCAATAAATAAACACTTTTAAATGGCATATTATTTGTACACACTTAGGAGCGCACACGAGGCAGACTTTTGCTTAGTTCGCAAATAAATTTGCTCGTGTCTGTAAACAGCAATTGAATGTTGTTGGTCTCTCTCGATCGCTGTACTTTCACTTAATAATCTTTTATATAAATAGAAATTTGTATGTTTAACAGCATTAATTTCTTTAATTTTCTACAAATACGTTGAGTTAAAATTGCCAGCAAACAATTGACTGGATCAATGAGCTATGATTGATTTGATGCGATTCAATATGTGTTTTTTTAAATATATGTTCAATACAGCCAGCTAAATTTGTAATATAATTTCTGTTTATTATTTTTCACGATATTAAACAATTTTTTTTTTTAATTTTTAAAACAACATTTAATACAAATACAAATTAATTTTACATAATTTTCATTATATAAAAAGTGGCAACTTTATTATCTATTGCAAAAAGAATAATACTAATAATTCGTGACTTTAAAATGACTTAAGAACTCTGTCAGAATTGTTTTGTACGACAGAACATTGAAGAGAATAAAGAATAAATATTGTTGTATTGCCATAAAAATAGTTCTGTTCTTAAGCTATTTTAGAGTCGACTTCAAGCTAATGTAACATCGATTACTGAAAGTCTCATTAAGAGAATTTTTATTTTATTTTATTTTCCAGAGAGAGAGACAGCATTGTGTTGCTGGAAGTCCATTAGTTATCTATTGATGGGTGGGGTCAGAGTTATTTGCCATTTTAGCTGCCTCACTGCCTATCCCCATCCGCATCCCCATTCCCATATAAACATTACATCATGACATGGCCCCATGTAGTACGTAAGCCCATAAAAACCCATAGCTAATCACATCACATCGTGGGCTGGGCAGGAGGAGGCTGCTTTGCCGTTCCCCGCCACAGGCCGCATTATGGTTAACTGAAACTGAAACTGGAGACGGCAAACCGCAACTGCAACTGCAACTGGGACTGCGACTCTGAACTTAGGCAGAGACTGTATTTTGTTGTTGTTGCTTCCTGATTGCGTTGCACGCATGACAGGTGCTGATTAGTTGGCTGACACCGAGACCGACAGAGTGAGAGAGACTTACGCGATGAATGCGCCCGCTGCAATTGCATTTTTCTGCCTGCCTTTTTTTATTTGCGTATTGGGCGCCCCATAAATAACTGGGCATGAGTTTTCGAAGGAGCTTATGCAACAGGGAAGAAAATAAATATATATAAATAGCATATGGAAAACAGCAAATGAAAAAAACGAGGTAGAGATTTTTGGTTGAAAAGCAAAAATGTAAAACAAAAGACTCAAGACACGAACTTTATGTATTTCTTGATTTTTCTGTGGGCCATTGTAACTGTAAGCAGCAGTCGCTGCTTTGGCTGCGCTCTTTCTACTCATTTCCTATTAATTTATGTTAATTATTTGTAAAAGAAAGAGCCACACCATGCCCCCTCCGCCTCTCCGCCTCTCCGCCCCCTCCGCATTCCGGTATATACCCCGATAGCCCAGTTGGTTGGTTGGCTGCCTCTGCGCGATGTGTCTTGGCCCTCTTCTTGAGCTTCTTATTACTAGGCATAAGTTCACTGACTTGTTGACAATGAATTGACAAAAGCCAAAAAGCCAGACGCCAACTATGGAAAAAGGCGCAGCCAACACACATGGTGAAAGAGTCAGTGACAGTGTCAGTGAGAGCGAGAAAGAAAGAGAGAGAGAGAGATAGGGGCAAGGGCAGCAGCTGCGACGCAGACAGCGGCAAAGATAGCGTCAAGCTATGAAGATGATACCATGACATGGCCACAAGTACATTACACATGTGTATAATGGAAACCAAGGCGAGGGCTGTAATAAAACTAGTCGACAAGTCTAGGCATGTATATTTTACATGTATAAATATGTATATTACATGCAATTACATCGTAGTTAATATAGAATTATTCAAATGGAAATCGAGGTCTAGGTTTTCATTTGATGAATTAAAAAAATAACAATTGGCTTTTAATAAATTGTATTATTTTTGCTTTTCCAATTCTTAACATAATATTGAAATTTATTTAAATAAATAATTAAAATGCATAGATTTTGAAAATTAATTTGTAAAATAAAATGCATCAGTTTAGCTTTATTTCAGTGAATAAATGTTTACAATTACGTACTTTCTAATACTAAAATGGATGAATTTATTTTTTTGGAATTTTTAAGTAATATTTTTTTGCTTATTTGAGTAATTAAATCTTTACAAATGTCTAAGTGTTTGAAACATATTACATTTTTTATGTTCCTTAACTGCTATATATTCAATTACATTAATTTGCTCGTAATATCAGTTGAAATTGAAATGTTTTTGAACAATATATTTAAAAAATGGAATTTATGTAATTTTTCAATTTGTAAATCAATATGTATCAGTTCGATTTGATTTAAGTAAATAAATGTATACGTCTATAAAAATATAAAAGTTGTTTATATTAGACAAAAGTTTGATATTCTATTTAATTTATTTAAATATATAAATAACAAATTACATTATTTAAATGGAATTATTGTAGTTCTAATAATTAAATGATCAAAATTGTATAATTGTAAATGATTATTATTCAATTTAATTTAATTGCATGCCATTTTATCAATTGACATCAATTAATTTAATTTAATACATTTATATAATAATATTTATCTGGCGAACTTTGCTGGTAACCCTCGTTCTGCCAGCATACACTTGGCACCGCCATCAGCCGTGGGTATTTACGTTTCATCGCTGGCAAAAATTAAGACGATTTGTTGGGCCGAGCGTAGAGACAACTAAAGATTCTTTTCAGCTAAACAATTTGCCTTGCGGCGGCCGGCAAATTAAAAACATGTCTTAACATTCAGTTTTTTGTGTTGTTTTTTATACACATTTTAGTTGCTGTTTGGCTTTTTGTTGTTGCTAATTTTGGCATTTGTGTTTAGAAATTGATGCCCGATAATGATGATGATGATGATTATTGGTTTGGCTTTGCTTGGCTGTTGATGGGTTTTTGGTTTTTTTGATGTCTTTACCACGGCTGATGTCATGACAGGATTTAGAGCCGGTTTTTCACTCGCGCTGTTTTTTATTCTACCATATAATTGAATTGTTTTGTTATTTTGTTTTTCAGTCATTCAGCATTCATTTGCGATGCGCACAAAATATTTTCAATTGAATTTCAAAATAAGAAACACATAAAATCGCGACAGCAAATCCCGTTTCATATTGAGGTCAGAGTTTTAAAAATGCCTTGAATTCATGTGAATTTCAAGCTAAATATAATATAATATTTATACAGTAGCCGGACCGTTGATAAGCTTTAAACGGGATATATTTTAAGTGCTCGGCTATTGAAAGCGAAATGCACATTTTTGCCATTTAGATAATCTGAATAATTTGTGAATACATTTTGTAGAACAATACTTTTCAATAATTCATAACGAACTGTAATTGTTGAATTAAAATGACAGCTATAATGATTGTGAATATGTTAATCCAACCGGATAGAGATGTTATGTGAATCATATGCACAAGTGATGTCAAGAAAGCTTGCCCAAAATAGAAGTCTCTTGAGAATTATCCCCACTCCAAAGAGAAGAGAAGAGAAGCGAAGAGAGAAAAACAATTCGCAATTATTCAAAAGTTAAAGGCTATTAGCAGCTTAAATTGGCTTCTGGTTAAGTTCGGTTCGTTTTGCAACCGGTTCTCAAAGACTTTTGGCTTATTGTGCAACAAACTGTAAAGTTTTTCAGCCATTTCCGCTAAGCAATGTTAACTGGAGTTCTAACAACACGACACCTGACAGACCGACAGACCGACAGACTGATCAAGTTGCCGAGTTGCCGAGTTTTTGGTGGTCGATGATATTTGCCCTCAATTGAAGCGATTTTTTGTGTACTTGAAATGACTTCATTTGCACGACTTTTGTTGCTTTGGTGTTTGGCTTTGTCTCGGATTGCAAATCAAGGTTAATTGTCTATCCCCCTTTTGCGTGGCTGCGTGGCTGCGTGTGCGCCTTTCCAATCAATCAGCCAACATTGTAGGCTCCAGTACTCGTATTTTGTAGTTGGCATTTCGCTTTTGTCGCCGTCATGCACGCAATTTGCATGCGTCGCTGTTGACCGCAACTGTAAACCCGGCTAACAAGCATAAATGTTTGGTCACGACACAGCCGCCCACGACACGCCTCAAAAACAACATTTTTGTTGGTTCACTGCTCCACTAAGTATTTTATTCTCATAAGCAATTAGACTTGGTTCACAAATCCATCAATTTAATGACTCTTCAGCAGTTCTATTATCGGCAAATCTACCTCAAGAGAGATACTTGTATCCATAACAAGTTTTAGCATTCCACATCAAATATTATGACAGCATAATTGTCAGCTGGACGCCTGATGAATGTCTTTTTTTTAGGTCTATCTACTAATTGTGCAATTAAGTGTTATTCATTTAACAGCATTGCATAATGCCTGGCCAACATTTCAAATGGAACTCGACTCGCAGACAATGTTATTATGAGCAATAAAAGTGAACTGTAGGGAAATTAGCAAGTGAAATCAGCTAACAACAAAAAGCTTAACAGATAGAATAATAAAATGTTTGCGATATTATCTACTGATTTACATATTTTACTTGTTTATTTATTTACTATTTTATTTTTATTTATTTGTATATTTGTAAATTGTTTCATCAAGTTTAACTATTTTATATTTCAGTTATATTCAATTTATATATTTTTTGTGACAGAAACTATTTTGAACTTTTGTCACTATTATATTAAATATTTTGATTTCAATAAAATTCGACTTTTTTAAAGTCAGGGTTTTCAATATGTATAATTTGCTTTGAACTTTTGCAACTTTTTCTGTTAATTATTTAATCAAATACAACTATTTTCTATTAAAACTCTATATTGTAATATTTTATATTTACACTTTAATTTTTGTTGACTCCTCTCGAAAACAATTTGAATATTTGTTTGCCAAAATCAATTTTGAACTTTTGTAGCTGATTATTTCATCAAATTAAACTCTTAAATATTTATAATTTAATTTTCTTGACTTCATTCAAAAACAATTTGAATAAATCTACTTTGAACTCTCGCCCTTTACGCTGATTCCGTATTAATAAACTCGCACTTTATCGATGTTAACGGCACCTGAGTTATGTAAATGCCCATAAAAGTTTAATATGGATTAGTTGAAAAATTTAAATATTATTTTGTCGTTATCTGTTTGATCCGCCGCAGAAGCAAACATAAATTGAATTTGCTTGGTGTTATATAATATATGCGAGCGTGAATATTCATATAACGCGATGCTTATCGGCTGCGAAAATTGATCAAATTAGCGCCGAGAAACTTGAGTTTAATGAAATTCTTAGCCAAAGGTTCGCGCTCTGATTTATTACCACGCTTTTGTGGTGTCCAATTAAGAGCACGTTTTGCGGCACAACCAAAAACAAACTTTCTATGGCTAGCGGTGAAAAACCCTAAAACAATTGCAGGACATTGTGTGCTGCCAAACAAAAGACTTAGGCGACAAACTTGCGGGCATTAAAAACTGAGCACGATTTTGTGGCGCGGTTCGAGGGGGTAGGGGGGAGGGGGGCATGAATAACTGTCGCGCCTGTCGCGAGACAATGAAAAGTGAAATTGTCTCGATAGGTTTTCAGTTTTCAGTTTTCAGCATTTCGTTTGAGGCACGTTTGTTTTTGTTTTCTTTCTGTTTTTCCACACAGCAAATCAATGAAAGTCGTCGCCAAATGCAATCGCAGCGCATGTGGATGTGGATGTGGATGTGGATGTGGGCTTCCCAGACAGTCAAGCAGGCAACCAGCCAAGCAGCCAAGCAGATAGCCAACTAGCCGGGCAGAGACAATTTCGAATGCTCGCATAATCAAGCCAAAAATGGCAGCCACCAAAAAACCAAAAACAAAACACTATCGAAAAATAACCCGAAAAATGGCACTGGAGAAAGGCGACAACTTGTCACGTGAGATGATGCCAATCCCAGAATTGTTTTGCAGTGTGTGAAGGACGTGGCCCAGCAAAAGGTCAGCACTAAAACAGGCAGAAGAAGAAGCAGCAGCAGCAACGGCAGCAGCAGCCGAAGAAGCTGCAGTTGGACAAGCCAAATGAGCAATTAAACATTCAACAAGGCCTCCAAACGACAGGCTAACAACTTTCACCAAACGCCGCCTGCCATTGGCACAAAAAACAAACCAACAAAAATCTCATGTCATACTCGAGTGGTAAGGGGAGGGGAGGGTGGGGGGGTAATCACGAGACAGGCATCGCATCTAGTCGGGGAAGGGGGAAGAGGACGGCGATGTCAATCAGAAATGCCAAACGCAACTGCAAACAACATTGATTTCGTTGGTTTTTTTCTGTTTTTTTTTTGTGGCTCTTGATGAAATTTCATTGAGAAATGTTGAAGGTTAAAATGCAATTGAAGACATGAGTGGAAAGTTAAGTGAAGAGTGCGGAGCTCTTGTAAACAATCAAAAACAAAGAGTGTTTCATCAGCCTGATAATTGGGCAGCGATGTAACTAAGTAGTTGCCATTCGCAGAGTGTTTGGTTGTCAGGTGTTTGAAAAGTCTGCAATTCATTTTTAAATATTTCCTTATATGAACATAATATCAAAAGTTGAAAGTATTCAATTCAATTAAAAATGGAAATCCATTTGTCAAAACTCAAAATAAAGTATGATTTATTTAATTACTTCAAATAAGTCACAAATGTCTTGAGCTAACAAAAGCATATAACTGATTGATTTCAAGTTCAATGCTAAAGTTGATATTATAATATTAATTCAATTAAATGTGCAAATCCTCACAACTTGTACAATGAAAAAAAGTAGACAATTATTTATTTTTATATATTTATCTGACATCATTTAGTTTTTATAGATTTAAACAAAAGTATGATTTGTTTATTTACTTAAAAGCACTCTCAATATTTTTCATCAAAAGAAAAAATAAATAACAAAATACATTCATTAAGTAGATTTCAGCTTTAAGAAATGACATGTTGACAGACTTCTAAACATAGTCAGTAAAGTCATGGAAAGTAAAGTGCCAAAGTTTATATATTATTAAAAGTAAATTAAATTCAAAATTCATTTATTTTTCTCATTTTTTAGTAAACTTATTTTTCAAAATTCTAAACTTGATCTGGCTTTAAGGCAAAATAATGTTTTTTTATTGAATTTAAGTAACCGTTAATATCTTGATCCAAAAATAAGCATTAAACTTATTAATTTGAATACAAGATTATCATAAAATGAGTTCATTTCTTAATTTTTAATTTAAGATTGAAGAAATGACATTGTGACAAACTTCTGGGCATTGTCAGTAAAGTAAGCGAAAAAATGCCAAAGTTGATATTAAAAATAGAATTTGAATTTAAAATGAATTAAATTCAATGTGCAAATTCATTTCTTTTGACAAACTTGTTCTGGCTTTTATTTATAAAGACTGCGGAATGATTTTTTATGGACTTCGAGTACCCGTTAATATCGTGAACTAAAAATAAGCATTCAACTGATTAATTTGATTCAAAGCATATACAAAAAAAAATACAAATAAATTGTTATAAAATGAGTGCATTTTTCATTTTTAGAATTTAAGTTTGACAAACTTCTGGGCATAGTCAAGATGCAGTTTCAGCCCCAAAGGGCATTCACAATTCATAAGCAGGCGAAGATAATCAAATGATGTGTTGTGCAAGTTGATTGTGCTTGTTGCGTTAATTTGTTGTAGTGATTTTCAAGTGTCCACTTGACGCCCCATCAAGTGGCTATTCCACTGCCTCTGTCCCTTTCCCCTCCCCCCTCTCCCCACTAGACCGCCAATGTGCTGCCCTTAGCCCTGTTGGAGTCTTTCGAACAAACTGAACTTCAATTTAAATGCGCAGCGTCGCTTTTGTTGTCGCTGTTGTGTTTTGTTTTGTGTTTTTTTGATTATCATTTAGCGCACATTTTCAGCCATTTGATGCTATTGTTGTTGTGTTTGAAAAATGGTTCATTAACATTAGCTTTCTACACGTTGTTGTCGTTGCTGTTGTTGTTGTTGTTGTTGTTGTCGCTGTTGGTTGTTTCAACAAATGAGGACCCAAATATTTTGTATGTCATTTTAATGCGCCTTTTGTGTTGCGCACAAATGTTGCATTATTATTTGTAATATTATTTGTTGCTGTTGTTACTGTTGCCGCATTTTGTCGAATGCATTTTGTAAATCATGTGAAAATATGCAATCAACAGCAGCAACAAAATGCAAACATGACAATGCCACAATTTATGCAAAATGCATTTAGCTATGCATAAAACAATTTTTCTTTTTCTTTTTAATTTTCTTCTTTTTTCTTTGCTTGCTTATTGAATGACATTTCAAACATTTTTCCAGTTGTCAAATGAACTCTTGAGCTATTGTTGGGAAAGCATTCACAAATGATAAATTGTCGTTGTTTGGCATTGTGGTTGCCATCAAATTTCATGCATTTGGTTATGGGAGGCCAAGAAGTTTAAATGGCTTTGAGGTTACAACACAATTCTGAATAAATAAAGTCAATGAATTTTTGCAGATTGACAACTATTAAATAAATGAATAACATTCATATGAAATAATATAATATAATTAAGCAAATAAAATGAGATGCGCAAACTAATTTATTTTGACAATTTAAATGATAGATTAAATTAAGAACTTTTAGCTGGACAACTGCCAATGAGACATTTAATACATTTTTAGATAAATAACAGAATAAAAATCAATATAAAATAAAGTAAATTAAATGTGAAAATGGACATTTTAATATATTTTTTATAAATTTTAAATAATAATTTAAATCGAAAAATTTTCAACTGGAAAATGAGCTAAATTAATATGAAATAATTTAAAAATGTATTTATTTTGATAAGAATTCGCAGCTTGCAGCTTGTCAATGTATTATTTAAAAAAAGAGATGTACTATTCCATTTATTTTCATATATTTTTTAATAAGTTTAAAAAATAAAATAAAATTGAAGAACTTGCAGCAGGACAAATGAATGAATGAATGACAAATTCATTTGTTTTTATAACTTTTTATAAGTTACCAAACTCGATAAATTGGCAGCTTAAGGGAATGTTAAACAAAAACAAATAAAATTAAATGTGCAAATTCATCTATTTTAATTACCTGGTTCCAAGTAGTTAAATAATAAATTAAATCGAAGAATTTTGAATAAATTACTAGATGAAAAAATAATAAAAGACGATATTCTGAATAAGTTGATAAGTTGCTACATAATAAATAATAATAATAACAAAAAAAAATTGTATAAAATTATTTGATGTTTTTTTTTGTTTAATTTATTTTGATAACTTTTTACAAGCTGTCAATGCAGCATGAAATACTTGCTCAATTAGTCGATAAATAACATAAACAATTCAGAGAATTACTCACAAGTTGCAGTTGTTATAGTAGCGTGTCTTTGATAGCTGGAAAGAAAAACGAAATGAGACGAGACGATTAATAAAAACTATTTGTTCAAAATGTGTATTTCTGTTGCTTTATTTAGTAAATGACAAAATGTCAGGCAATCATTCAAATGCCACGGCGCAGAAAAACAAATATCAAATAAATACCAGAAAAAATGTCATAACAAGCCCCCAAAAGACAAACAACAAAAGAGTAACAAAAAATTGCAATTGCAAATGGCAAAGTGGCCCACGTAAAGCGCAAGACAGACAGGCAAAAACAATAACACAAAAAAGACAAAATATTTAAAAAATTGTCTACAAAAATAAATAAAACCGACAACAATTATATTCTGGCTGGCGCAGCCCAGCAACAAAAAAAAAAAACAACCACAACAGCAACAACGACGGCGACAGCTGCTGTTGCTGCTGCTGTGACCCAGATAGGCGGCGAGAGGCAAGGAAGGGGAGGGGAGGCGTGGCAGTGCCTTGGAACAAAGACATTTGGCAAGTCTGTCTGGCGAGGAAGCTGCCAAAGCCAAAGAAGCAATTGGCTAAAAGTCTCAGTTTGTTGTTGTTGTTAGATAATTGCGGCATTTTAAAGCGCTTGCATTGTTTTGTGTTGTTGTTGCTGTTGTTGCTTTTGTTTTTGTTGGTGGCTGGATTATGCAACCGCACGAGTGGCAAACATGAAGAAACAGTTATCTGTGAAATTGCATCGACAAACGTGATGAACGTTACCCCAATAGAAAAAGACAACAATAACAGCAGCGACAAGGTAGCAAACGACGAGCGGTACCTGGAATATCTAGCTCAAGCTCTCTTCTTCCGACTTGAGAGTGCGCTTTTGCGCCTAATTCTCATGTCATGCCCACAAGATCCCAGCCCAGACAATGCAGAGAAGATGCTGCACTTTTACTGCATATTTCCCACACACCCACACACCAACCTCAACTCGAACCCAACCTCATCTCGGGTGCAATCCATTCCCAGCGCGCTGGCTTGACACACTCACACCATGGGATACTCATCTACTTAGTTAGTTAGTCAGCCAGCCAGCTAGTTAGTTAGTTGGTTAGTTAAGTTAGGTTTGCTGCAAATTAGCTGTGATCTCTTTAATCGCTCATCTAGTGCGAGCACTTGAGTATCTGGCGAGTACTCGTGCGAATACTTGCAATACGACTAACGTATTCGCCTTTCTTATTAACTTTATATTTTTTATTTTTAGCATATTGATTTTTCTAACTTTTGCCAAACATAATTCATTCCATCAATATAGTTTGCAACACCTTATTTCTTTAGATCAACTCGAATTGATTATTATGATTATGCTAGATATTTTGTACAATTTGTTAAACATATTTTGCAGAGCATAATCTTTTTTTTAATTTCATAAATATCATTTTCAGCATCTAACTATATCAGATCAATTCTTAATGTTGTTTTGAGAATTTTGGATATTTTTTACAATTTATTAAACATAATTTCATAAATATTCATTTCAGCATCTAGGCTTAAAATATTACTGAATAACTGTTATTATTGCCCTTATGTAATTTTTACATTTCGAATTTTTTAATATTTGCCATTTAAAGCTGCTTGTATAGAAATTACAACAAAGAAGTTTTTAAATTTTAACGTATTAAATATTATAATGAAAAAACCACTTAATGTAAATAAATGTTATAAGTTGTATTAGAACAATATTGAAATGTTTACAATGATGTAGACCAGAGAGCAACTGGACTGGGGTATCGATGAACATTGCAATTATTTGGAGTACTTGGCACACTTCAGACGTGCTGTGAAGTTGTGTAATATTCGCTTCCTGGAGCAGATCTCAGGGCGCAAAGTCCAGCTGCAATTGAGCTGTTGAGCTACAAGACAGGGCGTGGGATGCGAGAGACTCTCGTCTAAATACATACATACACATACACATATATGTGAGCCTTGAACTCGACAAATGGCAAATGGCAAATAGCAAATAGCGAATAGCGAATTGTTTGCACAAGCTGCCTACGCAGTGCGCCGCATGGAATGTGTGTGAGTTTGTGTTGCAGCCAGTCGGGTAATTACGATGCCAACAACAACAGCTGAGACGGCAAAAGCACAGTTGCATTTAATGCGCCTAATGAGCGGTTTGTTCTGCAACAACAGCAACAGCAGCAGCAGCTGCAATTGAGTCAACAACAACAACAACAACAACAACAACAACAACAGCAACAACAGCTGCTGCAACAATAAGTCGAGCAAACGTGCAACTAATTCGTTGTTATTGTTGCTGCTGCTGCTGTGCCACATTTTTTTTGCATCACTTGTCTTGGGGGCAAGTTCGTTTCCTAAGTCTTTTGTTTTCGATAGCGTGGGTAAAAAACAGAAACCCCAAACTTGCCTTGCGCTGATTTCGTTTAGCTCGACGGCCCCTCCCAAAGCAACACCACAGCTTTTGCCACGCCCCCACAATACTGCGCCGCACAGAGAATTCTTTTCAGCGAGGGGGAGACTTTACATGGCTGCAAAGCGGCCAAAAGCAAAAGCTGTTCAAAATTCATACGAAATTACGACACACATTCGATTATGAAATTTTGTTGTTGTTTTTTTTTTTGTAGGCAAAACCTATTCGATTTCGAGAGACTCGTTTTATTGTTTGAGTGCATTGAAAGCACAAGTCACGCTTTCTTTCAAATCCATATAACAATACCGCCAGCAACAGCAAGAGCAACAAAACTTTAAACACATTTGCACTAATTAAAAGTCAAGTGTTAATTAAATCAAATAACAATTTGCCAAGGATGACAATCGTCGCAAGACCTTTACTATTTACACAAATAATAAAGCATGCACAATGTTATACTATATGTATTATCGCCATGCCATGCGATGCGATGCGTGGGCGACTTTTCGCATTTGTTATTATAATGACAGAGCTGACAGAGCGTGGCCAACTTGCAGCTTGTAGTTTGGTGCAAATGTGGTTAAAGCATAACACAAATCAACACCAAAATACTATTAGCAAGTTCATTATTAGAGTATTGCACATAAATTAACACTGAATTTTATTGAGCTTCACACAAAAGGCGAAGCTAATTTTATACACATTTAAATTGCAATATTCGTTTGCCAACTAATTCAATTTTAATACTGTATCCTTTGTATATGCTTAATTGAATCTATAATTAGTTCATACTTTTAAATAAATAGTTGATATTGCTACCTTGGCAGAAAATATTTGGCTGTACAATATTTATTTAAGCTTAAATTTAGAAACTTATTTCCAACTAATTTCATTTAATTTTTTCCATAGTTTTCTACTTATTCTACTGGAAATTTTAATGAGCAATATTTACAATTCACTCGTTTGAATTATTTGTTTCAGTTAAATATTAAGTTATAACATTGATTAAATTATTTTTTATATATTATTTAAATCCAATTTAGTGCAAAATTACTAAGCATTTTTAGCTTAGCTCAAATAATGTATTTTACAATTGTTTTGCTCAACAATAATAATCTATTTCTATATTTATGAACTTACTTACACACCAATTTAATTTACATTTTATTTTTTTATTTGGTACTTGAAACTATTATCTCCGTATTTTTGGCATTCTTTTGAATAAATAGTTGCTATAATAAAATTTTCAAATTCTATTAAAAACATGTTCAGCTTAGTTGAATTATCTTATATTATATTTGCGAATTTATTTCAAAAATAATATCATTACAAAAATAATTTCTTTATTTTGTTTACTTCTACTTAAAATCTATAACTGCCTAATAAAATAGTTTATTCTCTTCAATAGTGCCAATAAAATATTTTCATATTACAACATATATTTAATTTGTTATTTATTTTCTTTTTTTTCTTTTTATATCGCTGTAGAAATGCCTGAGACTATATTTCCGAGTGTCTTTTACGACATTTTGTTGAACGCAATTGCAATTGCATTATGGCCATGGAAATGCCCGAAGTTAAATGTCATAAAAGGAACAAGTTTTCAATTTTGATTGTGCAAATAATATTTGGTTTGCCGGGTTTGCTTTATAGAAGTTGTTTATTTGTATTTTAGTGGCAAGTGCATGCTGCTGCCGACAACATAAAACCCATAAAGTCATATTTGCTGTGTGTTGCGTTTTGTTTATGATCGAAATCAAAAGCGAAAGAAACTTCAACTGGAACTGAAAAAAGGAAGAGACGAGAAGAGAAGACGAGGCGACCGCATTGGGGCTAAACAAATTAAGCAAAGTTGTTTAGTTGTTTAGTTGATGATTACGTGGCCAGGGCCTGAGATTATTACATCATCCCATTGGCGTCACATCATTATAATCGAAGAGCCGCAAAAACACAAAGAGACAATGGACGCAGACCAGGGCTGAAGCTCAGCCACAGTCTCAGCCTCAGCCTCATCTCCATCTCCAACTCCAACTTCATGACGATTTGCCGTTTGTGCTCTCAGTTTAGGTCTCAGCGCCTCGACACGTTGGTTGTTGTGTTTTTTGTGGTGTTGGGTGTGTGCCCAAAACAAAAAGCGAAAAGCAACAAAAAAATCGCAATGCTTCAATGGAGCGACTTGCGGTCATATGATAGCCCTGCCTGGAACTGGAACAGAGACGATTCACAACTCGCACACAACTGATGATGACTGTTGACTGGGTCTCTGAGGTTTTGCTTGACTTCATTTGCAGTTGTTGTTGTAATTAAGGTTGTTTTTTTTTTTTTGCGCACACTTTGCGTTTTGGTTTCGGTTTCGATACGAACATTATTTTTTCTTTCTTTCTTTTTTTATTTCGCTGCTGTGCAGTCGACTCGAACTGCAACTGGGATTGGGCCCAAGACTGGCATTACTTGGAGCATGTACTTACAGTAAATGGGGAAGTGTTTTGCATGCTCGGTAATCGATATATCAGGCAGGCTGAGTTGGGCTATAATCCAGGCAGGGCAGCATTTTATCTAATGCGAGTATGTGCTCCACGTAATGGCAATAATTGTCTAGCATTAGTCGTTGCATTCAACCGCAGACGATCCCCCCAATCACATCATCACCATCACCATCATCGTCGTCATCGTCATGTGTGTGTCGACGGCGCATTGTTTATGGCTCGTTATTATGTCACACTTTTGCTTTTTCGCTTCCTGATCTTCAAATACGGCGACTCGAATATCGAGCTAGTCGATAATGCATCGAAAAGTAGGCGAACCGCGAAATGGTGTTGTCTAGACAGTTGTGCAGCCACTTTTGCAGCTGAATTTCTTAGCAATGATCACAAATTGTTGACAGAATATTTCTAAAACGAGTGCAGAATTATTTAAATGTTCCCAATATTTGGACAGATTCTTTTTGGCAATTTCAAGTTGTGCAGTCAGTTTTTAAACAAGTTTAATACAGTTATGGTTTAAAAAACCGTTTAGAACGAAATTGATTTTTTAAAAATATTTTACAAATTGAAATTTCAATTTTTAGAACATTTCTTTATGGGCAATTCAAGTTTCGTATTTAGTATTCTTTTCATGACTTAAACAACATTTATTCAACAAATATTTAATTATAATAAAAAAATAAAATTATTTTGTCGTAATGATATAATAATTTGTTGAGTGAATATGTGGAATAATTTTATCTAAATATTAAAAACAGAACTAAATAAATAAGTTGTTTAATTCTGTATTTCAATATCTAATAAATTTTTTTTTTGTAGTGATAAAAATTTGTTGAAAGAAAATTTGGAAATGACTATTTGTTTTTAACATTTATAAAAGTATTATCTAATAATAATGAAAACTAACTTTTATCATATAGATAATACTTTTTAATTGTAACATTCTTATATTAATATTTTTTTATTTATTTTGTTCACTACTCATTATCACTTATGTTAGATGTGTGCAAGTAATTTTGACCTCTCTGCTTCAGGTGCAATGCCCTCAAGACGTGGGCATCGAATTCCGTTACGGAAGCGCTCGCTTTAATTGCATGTGTGGGCTGCAATTGTGCCCAGTCTGTAGCCACTGTAGTTGGACTGCCTACAGTGAGCACTTCTAGAAGACAACTGACAAAACCAGATAGTTCGCTTGTGAGAGGCACAACTGTCGACGGCACACCCACCCGAATTGGTCTTCATACTCATAATTGTCTTTCTAGATACTAATTAGGCTTGTCTTCAATCAGCATACCGCGTAATAATTTTCAATTAGAGAATATGCTTTTACCTTGTGATGTGGATTTATTTTATTTATCTACTATTCAATAAACTTTTATTTAATTCACCTAAAATCAAGGTTTGTTAAATTTAATAAATTTAGTGAATATTTCAAGAATGTGAAAAATAGCATTTAATTTTGCATGTTTTTGTTCTGCGGTAAAATGAGCATGTGATATTGTAATTAAAACAATTGTTTTATATAAGCAAATTTGATTTCGTAAAATGAGGCAGTATCGACCAAAAACTGAATTGATTTAACTAAATTCTCATTTTATTAAATACAGTTAATAAAAAAACTCAAATCTTTATAATTTATCTAGATAAATTAAAAAATGCAAAATGTTAATAAATCGAAAAATCGACAAAAATACAAGTGAAAGTTTTACGAATGTACAAAATTGTTTTCAAAATACAAATCAAATAAAGGTAATAATAAATCATATACATAAATGTCTGAAAATTAAAAATGTTATAAATACATTATTATTATTTATAACATTTTTTTTAATTTTCAGACATTTATTTGAATTATTATTACATCTATTTGATTTGTATTTTTAAATTAATTGAATTTATAAAAAGTTCCAGTGGATGTTAAAAGAATGAAAATTTCTTAAAATTAATTCGTGTAAAATAAAAGCTACAAATAAATATTAATAATAATAATTCTAGTTAGTAGTTTATTACAAATCAAATTATTGTAGTTCACAGGGTATTTCGCGTGGCTTGTTGTCGCTTGTTTGTCGAATGATTTTACAACATTTCGTTGTTGCTTATTTGTTTGTCTCTGTCAAGTTGAGGCGTACTTCAACTTCAGCAACATTGTAGCCTTCGTGCATTTGTTGTTGTCATTCGTTTTTTTCACCTCAATATTTTGTTTTACGCAGCGTCCCCCGCTCCCCGCCCCCCTCTGCCAACGACACGCCCCCTTTGCGCGCGTGCACCCTTCGCTGCCATTGAAAGGTTTCGCCTTGAAATCGCATTCGAAGCGGGAAATGATTTGTTGTCGTTGCCGTGTATCTTTATAAGTATATTATTTTTTTTATTTCGTTTTTTTTGGGGTCTCACTGTGGGAACTTTTCAATTACGATGTCTATCTGGTCAAGGTAACAACACGCGTAATACAACACAACAACAACAACAACAACAACAGCAATACGAAGAACAACAATAACTGGTTCTATAAATCATCATTATAATAATTGAAAATTGTGACGCCTAAACTCTTTGAGCAGTCAAATGCTAAAATTGGCTGGCAATTCCCATTATAGGTATTATCTCATTTAGTATTTGAAAATTGTTTTGTGTTGTTTTTGTTGCTTATATTAACTTTAAACATTCTGTTTTGCTGCATTTGTTGTTACTGTAAATGCTAACGAATGCCCAAAAACAAATAAGCAAAAGCACATTTGAGATGGCCAGACTACAAAATATGCTATACATTTTGTTCATCGATTAACTACAACAAATTAAGAATGTTTCTATAATTCGGTAAATATATTTAATATTCAACACAATTCACTTTCAAATTTGTATAATAATTTTTGCAATTCTTTTTATAATTCGGTAAATATATTTATTATTCAACACAATTCACTTTCAAATTTGTATAATAATTTCTGCAATTCTTTAAATTATGTGAAAATTTGATAATGTTTGATTTCAACTAATTTCACAAATTTTTGATTATATATCTAAATTCCGCACAATATTTAGTTAATATTATTATCTTTTCTATTTTAGTGAACTTTACAATTTCAATGTTATAATACTTTTAGAGATTCATTTTAAAGTATATTCTGTTATTACATTTTACATTCTACATTTTTCATATTTTGTATATTATTTTCTGAGAGTTCCAAAAATTTATAAAAATATGTTTACTTATGAATTTCAATAAATTCATAGAAGTATATTCAGATGGTATTATTACTCTGCATTCTTGATTTTAATAATAGTTCCGATTCCTAAAATACTTTTGTAGCTTTGTGATGGAAATTCGATATTGTGGCTTCTTATTCTATTTGCAATTATGCCTTCGCTACAGGGTATGGGTTATTTATTAGAAAACCAAAAACAAAAAACGCTAATCACGTATATTAAATAGTATACGTGTTAGGTTCAAATTCATGAATCATGCTCTGGCGCTGACTCCGTTTGCTATTGCCAAATTTTCCATTATACATTTTGAATTGCGGAAGCAGAAAATTATTGCATGAAAAGCGCCGCCTGGCACAAAACAAGCCAACAACAATGGCGATTATTAATTGTTGCTGTCAGAAAATAGCGAAAAATGCGAAAAAAACGTGTACAAAATAATAAAGACATACTTATTTTTAAAGTGCGCTAAATTGGTTTACTATTATATTTTTCGCCACTTTTATTGTACGAATTCTTTTATATGGAGCATGCAAAATGCGTGCAACAAATGCGGCAATCAAGCGTTGCCCTCTCCTGACTTGCCCCGTTATGCGACGCGTAGAGAGAACAATGCCGCATGACTCGGAGATAGTTAAAAGTTGTGTGTGTGTGTCGATAATAATTGAAAAGACCAACGGGAGACTGTTCTATTCTGTGAATATTTCGTTTACGTATACGTATACGTAATATACGTATACGTAAAATATTCAAAAGTCAAATAAATGCTCACAAATACCATATAATTATTTTTTAAATGCTCCGTCAATGTGAGAAAACAAAACGTTGGCTTCTTGTCCACTTCCGTGCTCGATGGCTTCAGTTAGTGGGTCATTGAAGAAGTCAACTCAACAACAACTAAACACACGATAAAGCTCAGGCAACAACAACGATCGCACGACTCTTTTGATTGGCCTTTTATGTCAGCGAGATTCAATGAAGAAAATTTCGTGAAAAAAATCCAATTTGTTTAATGCGCCGAAAAGGTCAAAAATCATATTTTGATTCGTTCGATGGCATTATGTGTGTGCCCCACACTTGACTCGAATCAGTTGCAACTGTGCAACTGGGCAACTGGGTTGATAAGGTGGGTCAATCAATTGATAACAAATAACCACTAATAAATGATTGTTTTCGAACCAAAGCCAAACGGCTAAATGAGTGTGTTTTATGTCGGCGCCAGCTTCATTATGAATTTGTCACAAATCCGAAAAAACGAATGAACTTGTAAACGCATAAATTTACAGCTTACAATTAATTTATGATATCGCTTGTTATATTATGTTACTGTCGATCATTGTTTGATATTTGTTTGGTTTAAGGGGAAAAACACGAACAAGGCGATCGTTTAGTAAAGCTGAATTTCGATGGTGGGCAAAAGACAAAAGACGCGTATGCTGAAGGCTACAATAAAAGTGTTTTTTAATCACAGTCGATAATTATGAGCATAATATACTCAGGGATGCTCTCGTCCAAATTACCATTTAAATGCTAACTTCATAAATAAGAGATTAATTAAACAATAATAAAAAAGTTATTTTACTGCACTCTAAACATGCACAATCTGGACTTTCTACAAATCTTTGACGAAACGTCGAATTTTATTAAGAAGTTAAAGCATAACAATTTTCTTTAATATCGGTTTTTTATTTTTACCAAATCAACATTAAATATGGGGTTTTTGTTGTTCACATTATGTCAATAAAAAATTAATAATAATAATATATATTATATTAAATATAAACTTGACAAAAATCTATGTGATTCCTTTTTTACTGCTAACTAATATGAATTTGTTGGCAAACAAATGTGAAATATATTTCATGAAAAGTTAACATATTATTGATTAATCTGCTTAATAAGATTGCAATGCCAATTGCTGATAGGTATTAGAATTATTTCATAAATAAAGTATTTTTTTTTACAATATATATGGATTTTCTTAATTGTTAATAAAAACAACAAAAAACTAAAGTAACTATTTTGAAAAGTACTATAATTATTTGTTTAATTTCCAGTAATTATTTTATGTTAAAAGCTAATCAAACTAATTATTGGTTTTATGTTGACTTTTAGAAATGGATTTCCTAATTTTCGACATAATTATGTTTATGTCTTAAAATTAAAGCGGTTGTTCTGATATGTATAATATTTATATAGTAGTATTATTATTATTATTATTTCGCATTATTTTGTTGTGGTCTTCAAATGCATTTTCGAAGTTGTTTGACGCTTTATTAAATGAACAATTCAATATTACTGAATTGTTTTACACGTAAAGATCTCTTCATGTTTTGGCCAAGAAGCATTGAAAGCCATTTGGAGTGAGGTCAGGCGATGGGGTTGCTGTCCGACATATGTATCTGAAGCTTGTTTCGAGTTCTCGTTACACTTTTCGCACACTTCCCACTGCTTTGCCCTTAATTGTCAAGTTGTTTTTCTCTTAAGAGTATATGAATATTTTATGTTGATTTCGCGTTGTTTTTTTTTTTTGTTTTTTTTTGGAGTAACTGAAACTTGTTTCGCATGGCAAGTGGCAAGAGGCAAGAGGCTAGCGGCAAGAGGCAACGGGAGCAGCGAGATACGAGGTATGAGATACGAGAAATGAAAATGAAAATGAAAAGCACAAGTCCGAGCTGAAGACGTGTTTCATTCGTGGAGCAGGTCAACTGGTTGTTGGGCGCTGGTCGACCGCCAAAAGACAATGCGAAATATAATCATAATAATATGAACAACAACTATGCCAATAAAAATAACAAGCTGCCAAGCAACAGCAACAACAAAGATTAATGTCGCATGACATTAATGACGGAAATCTGAAGCAGCAGCCAAAGTGGCCGCCAAACGCAGCAAATAAAGCTGAAATTGACAACACTTTCAATTGTCGCATGTTGGCCACGTTCGCCTGAGAAACCGAGAAACTGACAAAACATAGAAAACATAGACCCCTTTCCCTTCACCCTCCCCTTCCCCATCCCCCTTCACTCCCACTGCCAGTCGGCTCTCCTTCTTGAGCTGCCCTCCTTCCTGCCCACCAGTCTCTAACAAACTCTCAACGACCAACAACGACAGTCAAAGCAATTTTTAATGGTTTTTAATGAAAACAAAAGTGAAACACAAACGGGCCTCGGTTAATGGCCAAAACACTGGCTCTGCATCCGTGGGGCCCTGTGAAACCAAAAGTGGTTGTATTAACATTTAATTAAGGCGCAAAGTTCACAGTTAACTAACTGGTTGCCATTCCTATGCCGTCCGACACCGATGCGGACATGGCCAATACCAAAATTGGCAATACAACCAACCAACCAACTCAATGTGCCGCAATTTCAATTCGCAAATCTTTCTAGAATATCCGAGCTATAAAGCCATTATTTGGATTAATTTATTAGCGAGATAATCGATGCCTCTCTTGAAGGCTGAATTCATTTTTGAGCAGACCACAATATTGGAATTAATAATAAAAGATATGAATATTTTATACATTTATAAAACAAAAATGAAACAAAATATAGAAAAAATTATACATATATTTTTTTTTAAAATTAAAATTAAAATTTATTTCAGAAATAATTTTTAAGCAGCCCAAAACATTGAAATAAAAGTAGAAAAAAATTACATTCATTTGTTTACAAATTATGCTTGTAAAAAATATTTGTACAATAATATTTTCCCTCTTTCCTCGACTTCGAACAAGTCAAATCAATCTGTCCAACGCATGACAGTGTTTAATTAAATTAATTGTGTAATGAAAGCTGCAAAACTCTCCGAAATGAAATCATAATCATCATACAATGATTGACATAAGTATTAGCCAAATTAGTCGGCAATTGAGTTTGTTAACTGAATGTTGTTGTGGGCCAATTTCACAGTGTGTCTCATCTTAACGACATGCTGAAGACAATGGCTTTAAACATCATTTACAATCATCTTTGATGTACGATTAATCTCTCTCTCTCGCTCAGGAGACTCTGATTTGGTTGGACATCAGATGTGAAGAGCATTAAATTGGCCAGAGGCAAAACGAATCCGTTGACAATGCACATTACATGGACATGGGAGCGGCTTTCTAACCAACCAACTGCAACTCCATTTCCATTTGCTTTATTTGCCCACAATATTTTTGTTAATTTGCATTTAATTTATTTGGCCATCAAAATGCAGGCGGTGCTCCTCATAAATTGTCCATTGCTACCGTTGCCGTTGGCAGAGTTTTTCCCCCTGCCCCACCAATAACCTCCTCCTCGCATTGTTGGCCAAGATCTGAGCAAAACGCCAACTCCATGTTACAAGTTGGCCCGATCCATGTCTGGCTGCCAGGTTTCCAACCGAAACGAATCGATTTTGGCATTTTATTTTTCTCTTCTCTTTTGAATTTTGATATTTTGTTGCTGTTGCTGTTGCTGTTGCTTTTATTTTCGTATATCTTAGTTGGCTCTCTTGCCAAGAGAAAGGTGCTGCCGATCAGTCAGCAAACCAGTAACAACAACAGCAGCAACAACAACAACCGACTCCACCGGCAACACACGCGCAATTCACTTTCTAATGATGCACATAAAAAATATAAAGAAAAAAAAATCTCTTTTTCATTTGCAATATATATAAATTTGTGTCGCCTTTGGCGCTGACCGCAGCAACAACAATAACAAAACAGCAAACAACGATCGCAAAATCAAATAATATAAAATAAAATAAAAAAAAAAACTTGAAAAAATGTCCTGTCATAAAATTGCAAAATTTATGCGGTAAATTAATATGCGCAAGTCGCGCAAAATATATTGAATTATTTGCGTTGGCTTTTCGGCCACCATTTGCAATTAGTTAGTATGCAAAAAATAAACAGATTTATATATCGCATATATAGATATATTTGCGCATGCCAACATAAACATCAAATCTTTATTAAGTGTTTGTAAAATAAAAACAAGTTAACAGCATCGCAGTTGTGGCGATATCGCAATACTCTAACGAGATCTGCCAAATACCTTATTTGATTTTTATAACTTGTTCAAGGGAACTATCGAAATGTTAAGACAATTAATTAAACTAATATCTAGAAGAAAGTTGTGGCAACTGGAACTGGAATAGTAATATATAGAAAATGCAAATCGATCGAGTTGTTCTAGTTTAGCATAACGATTAATCAAACGATTGTAAAAGATCATAAATCAGAAACAGATCGATCGATTAATTATTGTTTTGATTGGAAATTAACTTATTATTGTTGGATGATGAATGCAGCTTAATTACACACATCAGCAGAAAGCCCAAAGGAGAAAGTTCTAGATGCAAATGTATTAACAAGAGACTGAAAGAAAGGGACTTTCTTGGATAGAAATATTTCGAGTGTTTACAAGTTGGCAAACTTGCTGACCAAAGTAATTTGCACTTGCAGTTGGCAGAGTATCGCGTGGCTTTGAGGAGGGGAAACGGGTTTAAGTGTTTTGGCCTTTTCGGCGGGTTTTTCGTTACCATTTAGATGAGTTATAGGTGAAAATTGTCGCGAAAGTCGTGAGTTATGAATCGGTTGCTGTTACAGCTCTCAATGCTGTTGTTGTTGTTGTTGCGCAAAGAAAACAGCGCCGTGAAGGTCAAGAAACTTTTAAGCGCTTCGCTGCCTGCCAACAACCGAGTTGTTGTCTTGTCTTGGCTTCATTTTCCATCGACTTCTGTCTTCGCTCGGCCTCTTCGCCATAGCCACGTGTTGTGCTGTGCTTGGCATTTAATTAATTAAAGTAAATCACTTTCGGTCCGAGCGCGCGGCGCGGCGCACAAAACGCATTAATCATTCAAAAATTAGCTCACATTTCCGTTCACCTTCAATAAATTGTATTTGCATGTAATTTATAACAAACAAAAGCGGCGTCAAACCCATCGAGACGGCAGTCGCAATCTGCATAAAGAAATATAACTTTGATTTGCCCATTCCCATTTCCCATTCATGCGGGCGTAACACATGGCAAACCTTATAGCAATGGATCAACTGCGAAATCATTGTATTCATCATCCACAATAATTGATAGGGGTTATGACTGGTCGGTATTACTCAGTCAGGTTTTTTTGGGGGGGAGTCCGAGTCCATTACCCCCATTCCGACTTCCTAAAGGCGAACATGCAGCACATCAAAAACAACATCATCGGGAACACACCCATTTTCTTGGGAACAACATTATAAAGTTTATTTTTAATCTTGAATGCAAGTTTCTCAAATTCACAACGAGAAAACAAAACAGAACATGGAATTTGTGATTGTAAGCAAAAAGTCGACAAGTTTGGGATTTGCATCAGTTTAGGAAAGAAAGGTAGCTGGGATAAAAAAAATCCAGGAACCGAAAATATCTGATTATTTTAAATAAAAAAAAAAGGGTTCATGCCAAATAAATCTCAAGTTGAAACGAAATATAACATAGTATAAAGAGTGAGTTTTATTTGTTTGCTCAAAAATGTTGGTTTGTGGTAACAATTTTAAAATAAATCAGTGAGCTAAAATTATGATTATTTTTGTGCATTTTTTTAATAAAAAAACACACACACTTTTGGCAAAGACTTAAAATTACAGACTTTTAGTTTAAGCCAAAAATAATTACAAAATTCAAGCACTCATTACCTTTTAGTAATCAAAAAATGATTCTTGAATATAATATTTTTTATGATTTTCCCACAAAATAAGAATTTATAGTAAAAAAAAAATCTTTTCAATATAAAAGATATAAAAGTTTAGTTCAATTATGAACAATTTATTTTTTTAAAGCAAAAATAAAAAAAAAATCTGCAATTTAATAATTATTCAAGATTTTAATTTTTTTGCTGAGAGTAATTTGTAGAGAGTAGTTTGTGGAAGAAAATATTTTAAATTAGTCGGAATTAATAGTTTACTTTAAAGAAAAATATTGAAACAATGCATTTTTCGTAATAATTATCGAGTAATAAATTGTCCATGAAATAAATACAATTTAAGGATAACCTTTAGAATTATTCATAATATTGATCATATAAGTGATATTATTATTAGTAATTTAAATAAACCGATTAGAACGAAGGAAGGCAATGAGAGGGAGAGAGAAAGAGAACGGGAGAGAGAAAGGGAGAGAGAATGCACTAAGTAAGTATATTAAGAGGCAGAGAGAAATGTGCTTCTTTGTAGCATGAGCTAAGTGAATTTCTATTGAATTATTTATAATAATATTAATTACGCATACTTATGAACAACAGTTTCTACTGTCCAAAAATATTGTGTGTGTGTGTGTGTGTGAATTGTGTCTTTTGTGTTGGCGCATACACTTTGGTTTAACTGTTTAACTGACAGCGCTGTCAAATTTGTTGTTGCTATTGTTGGCCGTCGTTGCCGTTGCGTTTCACACGCGCGTTAATTAAATTGATGAACCTCTCGTAGTCGCCGTCGTCGTCGCCGTCGCAGTTGGCGTCGGCGTCGCTGTCGCCATCAGCGTCACCGTCACCGTCGTCACTGTCGCCTTCGTCTGTTGCTTCCTCTGCGAGAGCTTTTTGATCTTTTGGGTGCGTGAGCGTTGCTTTTTTTTTCTCATTTCTTTTTGACTTTGGCATTCTTTTCACTTTTGCTCGTTGAGAGTGTGAAATTACAATAACAACAACAATAGCACCTGCGGCGCGCCTACAACGACAGCTCTCCAGCTGTGTGAGCGAGAGCGACAGAGAGAGAGAGAGAGAGCAGGTGGACACGAGACAGCGAGAGAGTAAAAGAGGCGAATGCATTGTTCGATTTAACTTTCACTGATTGCCCGTTGACAATGCGACGACGGCGACGGCGACGTTGACGTCGACATTGGCGCAGACCTTTGGCATTGTTGTTGCCGCTGCCGTTGCAGGTGTAGGTCGCGTTGTCTCAGTGTGTGTGTGTGTGTGTGTGTGTGTGTGTGTGGCAAGTACACGGCCTCTCCGCATGCATCTATGGCAATTATTTTGCGCGAACAAAAAATTTCATTTACTTTCTATATGGAAATATTTGCACACTTTTGAAAAATCTTGAAAGCTTAGAAAGTTTACACCAATAAGGTGACGCCCAGGCGTTGTTGCTGCTGCTTGTTGTTGCCGCAGACTCTCAAAAGAAGCAACCAGACAATTTTAATTTTAATTTGCTTCTCTCTGTTTTTGATACCCGCTCTTCCCATAGGCCAAAAGGGTATATGCACTTGGTGGCAACAGGCAGAAGGAGGCAAAGTACATATGTATATTCTTGGTCCGACTTTCAGTCTGTTTTATTTGTTTTTATTTTTTTCAATTTGTATTATTATTATTACTACAAGCTAAAGCTTATAAATTAGATTGAAATTTATTCTATTATGTATATTATTCTAATTTACTATATTTGTTACTATATTATATTACAATATACTTAAAATTGCCAATTTCTAACCGAGTTTGTCTGTCTGTCCGTATGAACACCAAGATTTTATAGACCACTTCTATTGTTGCACGCATATCAAGTTTGTCTATGTTTTTGGTCACGCTCCCTTCTAGAATCACGCACTAATATTTACAGTCGAGATGAATGAAATGATTGAAAAATTAAATTGTATTTTAAAGAAAACTATGGAAGTTATTGCGGGAACAATTTTAAAGGGCAAAAATCAGATGCAGCGCCTGTAATTAGTTGACAGTGTGACCATGTATGGTGTGTTATGATTTATTTTCCACACAAAAACTACTTTTTGGTATATATTTGAAATACATTGCGGGTATTTTAGAGTCGAGCACACTCTTGTAGTTGCTTTCTCACTTGTTTTTTTTATAGCGTCCGGAAGTTGACGTCCCCGTTTCTTCATCGTCGTCGTCTTCTTCTTCGGCTGTGTGTGCTTTTAGTTACTGTTGCCGCGCTTACTAATTAAATGATTGTTTGATTTGATTTTGACAGATCAACGCGAATAGATTACAAAATACGCATACACACAAACACACTCTCTCACACACACACAGTTGAGCCGCCATTAAAGACAAACTGTGCGAAAGTTTTTATTTGTCATCTTGAAGTTAACTGGGCGATGATGGATTGGTGAAATGTGTCAAATCTCCACTTGGGGCAACAGCATTTGGGTGTGTGGGCCATTGGGGCAGTCGAAAATTTCCCCCACAGCTAATTTCAGATTTCAAAATGTTAATGGCATTTCGAAGCGCGAGTGAAACTATTGAAGAAAGGCTGCAAACATTGAGTGTACTGATGAGATCAACTTTAAAAATTCCACTCGGATTTTATATGCAGATAACGGGAATAATATTCAAACATATATTAATTTATTATATTTTAAATTTTTCATTTATTACAGCAATTTTGGAATTGTCGAAATGTAAATTAAAAATAATAAATATTGAAACTAAAGAATACGAATGCCAATGAATTTATGTATTGCTGAAACCGATTAAAGGAATATTCTTTATTCTAAATTATTAAGTTTTTTAAGAAATATTCTGGATTCTAAATCATTAAGTTTTTTTTCTTATTTTGGGTGCAAAAAAACAACCCAGAACTACTTAGGCTTTCTGGCTGATTATTCTGAATTTTATATTTTCGAATAAAAAAATATGTTAAGAATGAATTTATTATTGCTAAAGATAAAGAGATATTCAATATTAATTATCAATATTTAGCATTTTAATTTATAACTTGTTAATTAAAATCTGGTGGACAAACAATTCTAAATAATCTGTGTATATTATATTGATGTATTATTTTATTTTATCATTTGGCACAAGAAGGGCTATTGATATTTATAAATTCAGAATTGGTTGAAAATCAAGTAAAAATAAAAAATTTTCGATTTTATTTAATAATTCTGCACAAAATAATAATAATAATACAAAATAAATAAATTTATGAAATTAAACATACATACATATGTATAGTAAAAGCGTGAATAAACAATTCAATGTTTTATATTTTTTATATTAATTTATAAATAATTACGAATGGCATTATGTATTGCAAAAAACAATAATATCATAAAGTCGGGTAGCTGAAGATGCATTTTAATTATACATCTCTGTATGTATTTGGAAAATACATATAATTATGGAATTAAAGTGTAAATGGTTCGCAGCAGAGAAAAGAAAATTGTGGATGGTGATTATATATATGTGTGTGTATGATATCGGGTTGATACGCCGTGAAAGAGTAAGAATGTTCCAGTTGAAGCACAGGAGAAAATGCTGAAACATTAGTCGCAGCTTAGATCGGTTCTGAACAGGTTATGCGTAGAAAGTGCGCATCGGGTGTGCAATAAATACATATATGAATGGATCTAATTAGCATGTAGCATTAGATTATCAATGATGCTTTAATTGCCTGATCAGCAATAAAAAGTAAGTTTCAGACGCAAACATTGGTTCTTTATCGGACAGGCAAGAGGCTGCTTCACGACTTGTTTTTTCGCAGAACAGAAATGGAAAACTCGATCGTCAAGATGCAAAAATCTGTGATTTATTTGACAGTTTTGAGCAGAGAGCAATAATAATAAAAATAATAATAATAATAGCAATGGCAAAGGCAATGATAATAATAATAACAATAAAAATCGTTGTTGCTGGCAGCGAAGCGTAAAGTCGAGGCAAGAAAAGCTACGAAAGGCTGGAAGGAAAAACTTGTTTTCTGTGCGCTGCACTCAAGAAAAATGCTGATAAAAATAAATAACGAAAAGTGGCGAGTTAAATTGTGAAGACACACGGTGCGGATCCAAGAATTTTCCAGGCCTTGCAACAACATCTTGATTTCGCTGCACAGTAAATTGCCATTGCCCACTGGACTCTCCAGCCTCACCTCTGCTGCCTCTGCTAAACTTGATTTCTATGTTGTTTATGAATTTGTTGCCAATGCCGTGCAGCATCAGGCTGCAGACTGCAGAGTGCAGACCACATGCTGCAGCCCTTTCCTCCGCCCTCTGTTGGTTAGTGGCTTGGGCGAATGGTCAAGTCATAAATAAATCTTGCAACGCAACGCAGCAGCAGCAGCAGCAGCAATGTCTGTGAATTGAACTGCAGATGTTGTCTGTTTAATTACCTACACACACACACAAACACACAGCTAGCTTAATAGACAAAGATTTCTTGCCACTGCGGTTGCTGCCATCATCTCATTCACTTCACTTCAGCTCAGTTCAGTTCAGCTCAGTTCAGTTCAGTTCACTTGGCGCGCAAACCTGAGCCGAGAAGCGTGAAAAGCAACAAAGCAAAATAAAACAACGAGAAGCTCAAAGCAATAATAAATAGAGAAACAGCGAAGAATGGGGAGAAAGAAAAACCTGCAAACTACGACCGACGAACAAACGAACAGCAACCCAAAAATCCAGGCCAACTGTCTTGGGATTGTGGCCTCTCTATGCAATTCTCAATGTGCTCAAGATGCTCAGCTAAGCTGCCATTCTCTCTCTCTCTCTCTCTCCATCTCTCTGTCTCTGTTGCTTTTTCCCACTCTGCTGCGTCTTGGGTTGGTGTTTTAGTTTTTTCCTACATCAATTTGCATAGCTATAAGTTCCGTAGCAATGCTTTTTTCGGTCTACCCTATGCACAACAGACCTACATATGATGAGCGTATATCTCTCTCTATATGGCTTGGCTTGGCTTGGCTTGACTTTGTGGCTAAGTGCAACTTTCTAGGCACTTTATATTCTGTAATATATCTTCAATAGCCACAAAAGTCGAGCGTTTGCGAATTTGGTATTCATGGAGCCTCGTTTTTAGTGCTCTCATTAGCAATACAATGCTGCATGCTGTGCCAACCGCACGTTGGGCGCCGTGCGGTGTCTGCTTTGTTGATTTGCTGAAATCTGCACAACATCAAAACACTTGAAAGAAGCTTCAAGTTCTTCTTCTACTTCTTTTACTTCAAATCTGACTCATTCGGAGATATCACACTTGACGACCCTTTCAATTGATCAACCTTTCAGCACTACCGGCTTTTATTAAAAAAAATAAATACTTTGAAAATCGAATTAGGAAGCATATGCCAAATACTTGTAAAGGCTTTTGCTTCTAATTTCGAATGTTAATTGATTAGCACCTTTGAAATAAAGACGATACCTTAGCACTACTAGTTTTTAAGGCCGACAAAACAAAAGCATTTCAAGTAAAGTTCAAAATAACCGATATCATATGAGAATATATTTCCGTTTTCTCAGATTACTATTTTATTATTTTAAAATTAAAATTACTAATACGCCCTTAATATTTTCCGCCATTTATTTGGTCGCAAAATTTCTATTAGAAATTCAATTGATTAACACATTTATAGAGTAAAGACGCAACCTAAGCACTACCGGCTTTCAAAACATGCCAAGTCCAGTCCTTAATAGCTATATATAATTTTAGAATATATTATATTCTATATATATATATATACCCGTTTTCTTAGAATACTTTTTAATTATTTAAAAATAAAAAAAGAGGCTAATGGCTGTTAAGGTCATCAAAACAAAACATTCCAAATGCAGCTTAAAGTAGGTAATTACAATTTTAGAATAAATATTTAAGTGTTCTTAGAATACTATTTTATTATTTTAAAATCGCTATTTCCAAAATTAATAAATACATACTAAAATAAAGTCGCTGCCTTAGCACAACCGGCTTATGGTCGAGGGAACTAGAACATGTTAAAAACTCTTCTGAGTTGCAGATATCATTTTAGAATATATTATTTTTCTATTTGATTATTTTGAAACCTCAATTTCGAATATTTTTGGATATATAAACATACATACGAGTAGATTTGAAATTGTTATTTCTCCGTTTGCTCAGATGTCTAAATTATACATTATGATTATAATGAGTTCATTCTGTGGAGCCAGCTCAAGAATTTGTGGCGATGCAAATGCGTTATGAATACCACGCCTTTCTCGGCAATTCTCATGTGGGCTGTGCACTTGAAGCTTCATTCATAAGCTTGTTCGGCCCGCCTGCAGTGCAGCCGACAACCGACAGCTCGCAGTCTGGTTTTCCCTGCTCGAAGAAAGTGGGCGTATTTGTCGTCGCCACAGAATTTTCACCCGTTGCAACTGCCAAGTTGCCACAAGTCGCCGCAAGTTGCACATGCTGAGCTCCACTTGACGCGCGGTTCTTGTGGCCCCATCAAATTTAGATCGTGCTCTGTCATAAAAATGCGAGCGCACAGCGACAACGTTGCCACACATAGCAAATTGGCTTACAAAAATATTCAAGAGTCTAACGGAATTATTTGTCTTACCCGTCGACGCCACTTCCGCTCTCCGCTCTCCTCTCCGGTCTCTCAACCAGCTGCTGTTGATCTCCAGCTGATGTCAGCTTCTATTTTGCACTCGCGTTTCTATTTCTTTATTTCTTGCCACTGTTATTCACCTTTCCGGATGCAGCAGGACATTAGAATGCAACAAACAAAACATAAAAAAAATAAAACAAAACAATTCGATACAAACACAACAATCACTTTGGACTGCACTGAAATTGTTGTTTGTTGTTTGCTGTTTTGGTGGATTTTTTTTTCTCTTATTTTTGTCAGTTCGTTTTTTATTTTTGTATTTTTTATTTGTGGTGTGTTTTGGTGCAACAACCAACGTCGTCGAGTAGCGCGCACAAACTAACAAAAGCGCCGCACAACAATAACAACAAGCAACTCCAAAGACACCAGCAACGTTGGCAGAGAAAACAAGTAACAGAACTGTTAACTTGGCCCAAACCGACAAGCAGGTGCTCTTCAAAAACATAATGGCTACTTAGCACAGAAAGTCTACCAGAGAGTATTAAACTGATTGCATACGAAATTAAATATTTCAATTAGTGAAACTGTTTTTTATATTAATAATTATACGCAATTCAAGGTTGGTAATAATTAAAATTTTATAATACGCTTCGTTATGATTTTTCTTGTTAGCTATAATTGTATTATTAGTTTTATGTTAAACTTGTTAAATTTTGTATTAAAGTTTGTTTTAAAAATTAATTAATTAATAATTAAAATTTAATTAAATACTCCATTATAATTTTTTTTGTAGCTATAGTTGATTTATTAGTTTTATATTAAAATTATTATTATTAGTATTAGAGTTTGTTATAAAAATGCAATTAAATTCTTATTTATTTAAAGGCAATTTATTTTCATCATTATAATAAGCAAATTAAATGTTCAATTAACTAAAATTGTTTTTCAAATAATCAAAAAGAATTGCGGTTTCTAAAATTGAAATGAAATTAAATTCCTATTTCCAAATTTTGTAAAGATATTGTTTTGTACATTTTTATTTTATTATAATACAAATGACTATTTTGTTCTTTTTAATAATTATATAGAATTGAAGTTTGTCAAATAATTAAATTCTTCATTATAAATATTTTGTAGCTATAAGTAATATATTATCTCTGTTTATTTTAAATACTGAAATTCTATTTTGTATTATAGTTTATATTTAAAATATGTACATATGTATATGATTAAATGCATGTAGCCTATCAAATGGCAGTGTATCAAAACCGGTTGACTTTAGAGTTGCCGTCGAAGTTGTTGTCTTCGGTGTCTTCGGTCGCAGAGGCAGCAAGCGTAAAGTTTTGCTTTAGTTTTTGGCCAGCACACAGAATATCGGTTAGAGTATTTTCTTTAACGGCTTTTTGAGTCGACTAATGCTGCACGTGTAGCGGCTTAGAAGAATTTGTTGGTAGAAAACTTGGAACTCGCAACGAGATCCTCGATGGAGGAATGTTTGAAATAATATTTGATGAAATTGATTAGTTAATTTATATTTACAAAATGTATATTTATTTAAAATTTTTATTTTGAAATTTCTAATTTTTATTGTCATTAATTAATAACGAAAATCTATAGTATGTTGATTTAACAGCGTTGAAAGTTGTTTTGCATTTGCTGTTAACTTTATCGTAAATTGAGTAGCGTAAATAAAAATGGTTGTTGTATCGGCTAAGTGTTGCATACTTTTATTCGCCGTAATGCATTCTACAGCCAACAGGCGGCGCCACTGTGCAAAAAGACGTTACTTTTTTAATATGGTAAGAATATTTAATGTTTTGAGTTTAATTTTTCTATATTCATATTATTTATTAAAAATGTTGTAGAAATCTTGAGCATGTAATAAATTTGGATTTTAATTACGTGTGCTTGTGTGTATTTGATTAAAATGAAATTATGATTTCATTTTAGTTTCACGTTTCGCGTTTCGCGTTCCGTGCAATAATATTATCTCAGTTTGCATTTCCACTCCTTTCATTTTTGCAATTTTGATACTCATGTTGTGTTTTTGTTGCTTTTTGTTTTAGCAACTTTCATCGTGGAAATTCATAAAAGTTAAAGCCAATTTTTGCGGGTTATATTTTCGCAGCACGCACAAAAGTTTCGACTCAGATGCAATACCCGCGGCCTAACACAGCTATAGAATCATATCACAATACCCACACACACACACACATCTATCTGCGAATGCATATAAGTACATATGATCTATATATATGCAAATATATATATACATACATATGTTCATGTTCATGATGTGAACAATTTGTGCGCCTTTCGTGCCCTTTTTCTGTGTGTGTAAAGTTCAAATTGAATGCCGGAAGTGCTTTGCGATTGCAAAATGCATTTCGACTGCGACCCAAGGCAGCGGGTGGTGGGAGGGGAGAGGGGAAATTTGTGGCATGCATCGCCGGGTTGTAGGTCGGCGCAGGGGAGACCGCTGATAAACGAACTTGAACATTTTTTGACAGTTGTGCGTATAAATCTTGAAATGTTTTAATTTGCTTGCGAATCGATTTAAAGCGCCCGCGAAATAAGCAGAGACAACAAAAGCAAAAGAGGCGAACAAACCAAAGCAAAACCAAAGAACTGCTCAACAAAAAGGAAACAAAACAAAACCGGACAAATAAGCGAGCAGAGCAGAGCAATGGAATCATTGCCGTCGCCGTCGTCGTCGTCGTCGTCGTCGCCGTCGTCGTCGCCGTCGCACCGACATCGTTGCGTATGATTTATGAATGACATTTCGGCTTACGGTTGCCCTCACTGCCAGCGGGCAACTTAGCTAGCTCAGCAGCTTTGCAGCAAGTTTAGTTTCTAAATTTGTTGACAAAATATTTAAAGCCGAAATTTTATTTAAGCAATATGTATTTTTTTTTCCCAAAAATCAAGTCAAATCAAGATTTTAACTATATTAATATAATTTATTTCAATTTATTTTAATTTGAGCAACATTTAATGTATTTGCCTGGAAAAATTCAATCAATAGACTAAATATCAAAATATACTCCACTATATTTTCGATAAAGTTGTAAATTTAAAAAAAAAATATCAAAAAATTAAAATCATTTTTTTTCTTGAAGTAAAATGTAGTAAACAGCTTGATCAGTTGAAAACACAATAAATGTACAAGTACATTTATTATAAATATGATATTATAAAAACGTAGCACGTTTTAATTTTTTTTTTAATTTCGTACTTTATTTACAATTATATAACAATTAATTAAACAACTTATTTCGTTTTTTTGTGAGCAATATGTCGTTTACTTTGCAATAATCAAGTCATATCAATAACTAACTATCAACACGTACTCTTTCTCTTTTTTATTTCAGTTTATTTTAATTTATATTTATTTAAGTAAAATATAATTCTTTTGCTGTGCAAAAATCAATTAAGCAACCATCTATATGTATTCTCATATTTATTTTCGAATAATTTAGAAATCAACAAATATTTAAAACAAAATCAATTTCTGTTTTTTAATATATATATGTTTTAAAATCACTCTTTAAATTAACAATTACATTAATTGGAAAATGTTTTGTTATCTTCATTTTGGTGCAAGCAAACAATAAAATTTAAATGGTTTAAAGGTTATGCATTTTAAATATTTTGTTGCTCAAGAAAATTTTGAATTTGAGAATTTGAATTTATGATTAATAAAATACTACTTAGAAAAGAAAAATCTAGAAAAAGTGATGCTATATTTTTTAATTGATTAAAGGACTCGCCATTTATCTGTTGTAATAGAAAACATAGATAATGCATTTCAAATAATAATGTAGAAATGTGAATTTATTAATAATAAAATATTATTTATTTACCAATGTAGATGAAAGTGATGCTATATTTTTTAATTGATTAGAGGATTCGCCATTTATCTGTTGTAATAGAAAACATAGATGATGCATTTCAAATAATTTTGTAGAAATGTGAATTGATTAATAATAAAATATTATTTTATTAAAAGAGAAGGAGAAAAAAGGAAGAGAAACTGTTGCCATCATTTATGAATTTATCATTTGTAAGGGTATTTGCAGCTTCGTTGCAACTGCAACGCAATGCGTTTTGTAGTTGTTGCTCTTGCTGATGCAGTGCCGCTTTTTGGTGCCGCGCGAATTAGCCAAAAGCTGTTGCCGCTTGCCGTTCGTGGAGTGTTTACTTTTGAAGCGCTTGCAAGCCCGCCATTTTTTGCCGTTTTTTCTTGAATGCTTTTTATTATTTAGTTTTCGTTTTGTTTTTGTCAGCCAGTGACCAGTCGAGAGTGGAAAGTGGAGGGCCGCCAGTTGGTTGGCAGTCGGCGAGCCAATTCATATCATATTTTTGCACTGACCCCCAGCCCACAGAGCGACACAGGTCCAGATACCATATACATATATATGGATGAGTGTGTATATGAGTGTACGGATGTTTGTAGCTGGCAAGAGGAGTCGCAGTGCCACAGTGCAAAAGCGGCTCTTCGTTTTTGCTCTTGGCGTTTATAGATTGAGTACTTTATCAAAAAAACGAGACATCAAAGCGTATATCATGTCAGCTGCAGACGTGCCGAGGGAGGCAAGGAGGAGGCGACGACTCCTCCGAGTCGATTGTGAGACTCTGTGGCACGAGAAGTGAGAGACAAAGGCAGACGCTGCATTTGCATGCATAACTTAGCCAATGGCCAGAGCAGCAAGCAGCAAGCAGCGAGCAGCGAGCACTTTGTTGCACGTTCCGGGGGCGCCATTTTGTTTATCTTTGTCGGGTGCGAAAGCTTGCAACAGGCCAGAAAGTTACGCCACAGTCCCCAGTCCCCAGTCTCAGTCTCAGTCTCAGTCGCAGTCTCAGTGTGTGGGCAGCTTTGTTGTTGCACTCGCATTCTGCTTGGCTATCAAGCGCCAAGCATCTCCCTCAATGCAACTCCGACTCCGTCGTCGACTCCGTTTTCGACTCCCACTCTCGTGCCTCGTCACGCACTGCTCCCATATTCTTGTTGTGATTTCGATCTGGCGACTGCCTCATGATCATGCCACATTAGCTTTGTGCAACATCTCTGCCTGCCTTCAATGCGTCGCTATTGTTGTCTATAGCGTGCGCTGCCTACTTAACTTATATGGAGTAATTACCTCTTCCCCAAACCTGCCACTCCACACAATATTCTTGTGGGTAGCTGCCACATCGATGAGACGATCCCCCAACAAACACACACACACACACACACACACTCACTCTTCACATCGATATCAATCTGTGGAGCACAAGAATATTGCCAATAATCAAAGCGAGTCGCATTTACATAACAAATTGCTTGAGCCACGCCTTTCCTAGCTTCAAACTCTTTGCGCACTCATGAGTGATGAAATAAACCAATTATTTTTGTAAACATAATTACTGCATTTCATTCGTTCTTTTCTCTATTCACATATTAGTGGATGCAGCTGAATGTATTAGAAATAAAACAAATCATTTATAAACATTTTATCTACTTATTTGAAAATTGGTTGATACAACAATAAAATTATATATGTATATATTTGGAAATTAGCGATAATATATTATTTATATTCTTGTCAATTGTTAATTAATAAATAAAATATTACTAAGCAGTTATTTCAAATGATGATACAAATACTTATCATGTAGTTTTATTAACTGTAGAAATTAAACAATGTTCAATGTATAATATTTGAAAATCGATTGATACATAAATAATATATGTTACTATATGTAATAAAATATATTTGAAAATGTTGCCAGCGCTCGTTGCCATAACATTGTTGGCGATAACATTTTTGTGTATTGTTGATTATTAATTCATAAATCAAATAATATTATGAAATTAGTTACTATAGTTTTATACCATATAGTTCTACCAACTAACATTTTAAACTATAAGCGAATTTTATTCATTATTTTCTTGATTGACACTCATAAATTGAAAAATAAAACATATAAATAAAAATACTTACTTAATAGTATGTTTCGTGTATGTATGTATATGTACTCGAATAAATAATAAATAAATAAAATAAATTTGAAAAAAGGTAAATAAATAAAAATCAAATACATGCTTACTTACATAAAATGTAACTGTAGAAAACAAACTTATATTTTTCTTAACATAATATTGGTTCAATATTTAAATAAATCAACGTAATAACCATATTGTCTTTTAACTGCATTAAATTAACCAGTAAGAAATTTGCAAAATAAATAACAAATAAATATTCGTAATTAATTTCAAGATATCCTCTTCGTTTAGAGATTGATTCTTCATTCAAGCATTTAATTTCCAGATTCATTTGCATTTATTTACAAGTTTAAATCATTACTTATATTTATTACTTATTAATGTTAGTTTAGCAAATGTTGTCTTTAGTTTATGAGACTATTAAGTGACAAATTTCACAGCTTTTATATTTAAAGAGATTCATTATGGATTCAAAACTCAATTGAATTCTTTTTCATTACAAATTTTCCTACATCAAATTACAGCTCGATTACTTAAATTAATACATTTCTTCTGGTAACCAAAAATAAATGTCATGGACCGCAATCATTATAAGTCGCAACATAAAAACTAAATCAAAATTAAATTACCATTTTAAATGTTTTACATCAGCTAAATTGTTAAGTAATTAATAAAAATCATGAATTGAACTTAAACTTTAGCACTCTCGACTGTAGATTTCTTACTTGTTCATCGCGGATTGGAAAAATTAGAAAATCGTGGATATCTCGAAAATGAAAAGGACGATTGAAATATACTTTGGCCAGCTGATAGTCCTTCCTAAGACTAGTTGATTGACGCACGACCGTAAGGATCAGCAAGGATATGACCAATCTAGAGTTTGTTTTCTCTCTGCAAAAAAGTTTTTTTTAACTCTCTTGCTTTAAAGATATTCGTCCTTCGGGTAACATTCTCGTCCATCGTGTATCCAGCACCATCTGCATGTCAAACGACATTCCGATAGTATTTCAAATGACGAAGTTAAGATGGATGCAACAATTTTTAATTTGTGGACTTGCAAATTTTAAATTGCGGAGTCGAAAAGAAATGCAAGAAATTGATACAAAATGAGAATATCATGAATATCTCGGGAACCAAAAGGACGATCGAAATGTCCTTTGGTCAGTTGATAGTCCTTGTTAAGACGAGTTGATTGCCACAGGACTTACAAGGATCAGCAGGGATATGGCCAATATAGAGCATGTTTTCTCTCAGCAAAAAAGTCCTTCTAACTCTGTTGTTTAAAGGATGTTCGGGCTTTTGATTTCATTGTCGTCCATCATGAATCCGTCCCTATATGCATGCCAAAGGACATCCTGATCGTCCTTGAAATGGCGAAGTTACGGACGATTTTTGAATTTTTGCCCAATTTTCCATGCCTACCCCTTGTAGATTTTTTCGAAAAATTCTTGTTTTTTTTTTTTCAATTATTCTTTATTTTTTTAATGACAATTAACAGTTATTTTTAAAGCTATTTACTAGAGCTATCGACAGGCCAAAGAATATCTAAATTGTTGATGTTATTTTCGAGATAAACCCGTTTTAAGTTTTCGACTACAAAATAAATTCGATCCCTAAAAGCATGCAACAATTTTTAATTTTTGGACTTGCAAATTTTAAATTGCGGAGTCGAAAAGAAATGCAAGAAATTGATACAAAATGAGAAAATCATGAATATCTCGGGAACCAAAACGACGATCGAAATGTCCTTTGGCCAGTTGATAGTCCTTGTTAAGACGAGTTGATTGCCACAGGACTCACAAGGATCAGCAGGGATATGGCCAATATAGAGCATGTTTTCTCTCAGCAAAAAAGTCCTTCTAACTCTGTTGTTTAAAGGATATTTGGGCTTTTGATTTCATAGTCGTCAATCATGAATCCGTCCCTATATGCATGCCAAAGGACATCCTGATCGTCCTTCAAATGGCGAAGTTACGGACGATTTTTGAATTTTTGCCCAATTTTCCATGCCTACCCCTTGTAAATTTATTCGAAAAATTCTTGTTAGTTTTTTTCATATATTCTTTATTTTTTTAATGACAATCAACAGTTATTTTTAAACCTGTTTACTAGAGCTATCGACAGGCCAAAGAATATCTAAATTGTTGTTGTTATTTTCGAGATAAACACATTTTAAGTTTTCCACTACAAAATAAATTCGATCCCCAAAAGTATGCAACAATTTTTAATTTTTGGACTTGCAAATTTTATATTGCGGAGTCGAAAAGAAATGCAAGAAATTGATACAAAATGAGAATATCATGAATATCTCGGGAACCAAAAGGACGATCGAAATGTCCTTTGGCCAGTTGATAGTCCTTGTTAAGACGAGTCAATTTCCACAGGACTCATAAGGATCAGCAGGGATATGGCCAATATAGAGCATGTTTTCTCTCAGCAAAAAAGTCCTTCTAACTCTGTTGTTTAAAGGATGTTCGGGCTTTTGATTTCATAGTCGTCCATCATGAATCCGTCCCTATATGCATGCCAAAGGACATCCTGATCGTCCTTCAAATGACGAAGTTACGGACGATTTTTGAATTTTTGCCCAATTTTCCATGCCTACCCCTTGTAGATTTTTTCGAAAAATTCTTGTTTTTTTTTTTTCAATTATTCTTTATTTTTTTAATGACAATTAACAGTTATTTTTAAAGCTATTTACTAGAGCTATCGACAGGCCAAAGAATATCTAAATTGTTGTTGTTATTTTTGAGATAAACACATTTTAAGTTTTCCACTACAAAATAAATTCGATCCCCAAAAGTATGCAACAATTTTTAATTTTTGGACTTGCAAATTTTAAATTGCGGAGTCGAAAAGAAATGCAAGAAATCGATACAAAATGAGAAAATCATGAATATCTCGGGAGCCAAAAGGACGATCGAAATGTCCTTTGGCCAGCTGATAGTCCTTGTTAGGACGAGTTGATTGCCACAGGACTCATAAGGATCAGCAGGGATATGGCCAATATAGAGCATGTTTTCTCTCAGCAAAAAAGTTCTTCTAACTCTGTTGTTTAAAGGATGTTCGGGCTTTTGATTTAATAGTCGTCCATCATGAATCCGTCCCTATATGCATGCCAAAGGACATCCTGATCGTCCTTCAAATGACGAAGTTACGGACGATTTTTGAATTTTTGCCCAATTTTCCTTGCCTACCCCTTGTAGTTTTTTTTGAAAAATTCTTGTTTGTTTTTTCAATATATTCTTTATTTTTTTAATGCCAATCGACAGTTATTTTTAAACGTATTTATTAGGGCTATCGACTGGCCAAAGAATATCTAAATTGTCCGGGTATCTTACGGTAGAGCACTCTCGACTGTAGCTTAATTAGTTGTTTTAGATATATTTTGTTGATCTTATGCATTGAATATGGTATATGTTTTTATTTGGTTACTCTTAATTTAATTTAATTCATTTTAATTATTATCGCTAAAGAAAAGCATTAAACATCATAAAATGTGAAATTCATGATGATTTATTTTTAGTTTATGACAGTACAATTATTTACCAGATTTTTGTTTTTATTGGGATTCGATTCGCTTTTTCTTTTCATTAAAAATAATTTTTTGACTTAGTTTATTGTGAAATATTTACTCTTTTACTTAAATATATTATATATCTTAATAAGAATAATTCAAATTTGTCCTTAATGTAATAAATAATTAATAATTATTTGACTCGCCTTATTATTATATTTACTCTATTAATGTTGCCCTTGGTTACAACTAAATACATTGAATAGAATAAAACAAATAAATGAAATGAAGAAAAGTAAATAACTTGCTGAAAATTTGCGAGACATGTTATTGAAAAAGTAATAATGTTATTGAAAGTTCAATCAGAGCCAGAGCCTGTGCTTGTGTCTTAATAACGCAATGAAGGCTGAGCCTGAAGATGAGGATGAGGATGGGACTGAGACTGACTAACGAACTCTGCAGGTAATACTGAGGCCTGAGGTCTGTGAACTGAGGATGTCGGCTGCTCGGCCACAGTCACAACTTGGCCACAGCAGGAAATCACAAATCAAAAGCGTTTTTGATTAATTTTGAATAAATGCAAATAGCAAACACAACTCAACTCTACTCGACTCTCGCAAGATTCGCACATTTCGCCAAGGTTATTCTCGACTGACAGTTGCACAAGCTCTGGACATGGACACCACTGAGAGGGGATGAGGAACTGAGAGGGCATGAGGATAAACTCTGTGAGGAAGGAATACGCTGGACATGGGTTTCAGTCGTCGTTGGTGATTCCTTTCTTACGGCTGTCGCTTTTGATAAATTTGACGTGCAACATTGCGAGTCCTTTGTTGCAGTTGTGGCTGTTGTTGCTCCTCTCGCTGGTTGCCGTTGAAAAATAACTTGTTGTGATAATTTCGCTGGGGAATTTGTTGCACAAATATCAAAATAAAATTAATTTCGTTGATTCTTACACAATTCAGTCGAGCGTTCAGTTCTTTTCAGTTCTCTGTTCGGTTCGGTTCGGTCGGTCTCTGACCACTTGCCACTTGCCACTTGCCTCAAATCCTGCTGATCTGTTTTATGAATGGGCAACAGGTCGCCAGACCTTGCCACAGACACAATCGCAGACACAGACTCGCCTTCAGTTGCCCATCTGTGGCGATCTGAAGAGATTCTCGAACCGTCGTCTGCACCGGAAATTGAAATTTTAAAAGTTTTGACGTTTGTTTAGTTTGCTTCTTTTTATATTTTTGGCATTGTCGTTGTTGTGGTTGTTGTTGCCGTATTTTTTGTGGGCTGTTGCTCTCGCTCTGTTTATTTATGCAAACAAATACATTTAAATAAAAGCAAGCTGGAAATTGATGTGACCATAACACGAGCCACGACCAAAAACACAACTCGACACGGACCTGAATCTGTCTCTGACTCCGGTTTGTGCAACAAAAAATTAACAAAATATTAATTGACTCACTGACTCTCTGATCTACACACACACACACACATATATGTTTGTGTGTTTGTTACCTACGCTCATCCGCCTGCCCATCCATCTGTCTGTCTGTCTCCCAAATAACGTTTTCCGTTTCCGTTTGTTGCGCGTTTCAAATTTGCATAGCTGCTCTCGTTGTTGTTGTTGTTGTTGGTGTTGTTGTTGATGCTTTTAGCCAGGTTATCAGCGGTCAACGGTTATCAGAATTTGTGCATTTAGCCGTGAATGTGACAGACCACACTAGCGACTAGCTCTCAAATAAATAATATTATTTCTATTAGCTATCTGTGTGACCTCTATATAGAGAAAAATGAAATCAACTTCAACCCAGCAGATACATTTTAAAATCAAGACCAGACTTCTAAAACTAGTTTGAAATATTCTCAGTTCCAGCTTATTTCAATTATTTAAAACTTTACAAACATCGAAATTCAACCCAAAAAATAAATTCACTAATCATGAATATCTTTAGTTTTGATTGCACAAAAAACAATAACAAATTTTTGTATTTTTTATCTATATTTTTAATGAATTATTGATTAAAAGTTATTATTTTTAATCAATATGATTTATTTTTAATGTTCATTTTCAATTAATTATTGATTAAAATTTATTAATATTAGGTTTATTTATTTTTTTAATATTACTTTCTATTTTCTATAACCGAGTCGGGTAGAGTTCAAATCGTGGACCTCCGATAACATGAGGAATGCAAATAATTGAATAAAATTATAATTCATATTTCGTTTCAAGAATGTTAATAAAATAAAAATATTTTCTTATTTTAGAATTTTATTTTGGTTATTTTAACGTCAATTATCTTTCTGTATACAAGAGAGTATTAAAAAACTTTTTTTTTGTGTTTCTTGCATATGAATTAATCTCGCTTGTTTTAAACTACATCCTTTTTGTTTGCATTCGATTAAGGCAACTCTAATGGTATCGTCCCAAAATTGACTTTAAACTGAAGCCAATGAAATTCTTGGACCAGGATTATTGGCAATATTTATATAATGTTAAATTTTGCAACTATTATGCAAACATCAAGGGTCACAGAAAGGGGGAAAAAATGGGGAATTTAAAAATATTTTACTACAAACAATTTCAGTTAGTGTTAAAAAAAAATATGTAATTTACGAATTCCATAATTTTGCTATTTACTAATTTGTTGCATAAAATCTGATCAGCTCTAAGTTAATTTTCTTACACAATTCCTTAACAATTAATTGGTGAATAAAGCCATGAGCATGAAATATATGTAAAGGTGATCAAATATTGTATAAATTGTATTTAATAATTAAAATACTGACGCTACCAAAACGCTGATCAGGGAATAAACTGAACAAATCGGGGTTAATCCAGCTGGTAATATCTGCCACATCGCTGTAAATACATATATGAATATTCTATTTATATTCGCTGTATGTTTATGTTTATGTTTATGTACTTTGCCTGTCTGTATATTAACTTCGATTTTCGCTTCGCTCTCTGCTGCAAATATGCATTAAAATAAATGCGAGCATGTGTGTGTGTGTGTGTGTGTGTGTGTTTATATATAGATGTTGTGCGCATATTGTGCGAGTATATATATTGATAGGAACTGCAGTCAATGATTCAGTTAGCTGCATTTGACGGATTGACGCTTTGTCACTCTTACGGCTGTCGCGAGTCCGCCAAATTGTCACCATGGGGGCGAGGCGAGACGAGGCGAGGCGTTGCAAGTGCAACAGCGAGGCAACGTTGCAGCTGCCACCCAATGGACGGTTTTCTCTGCCACAGAGCGATTGCTGGCTGGGTTAAATGTGGCTGCAATAACTACAACGACAATTGTGTTTGCTGTCGTTGTGTGTGATTGTGTGTGGCATGTGGCATGTGCCACACATATTGAATGTGGCATCAAAAAAAAAATGAAATAAAATTAAAAAATTTGCTCTGAATTATAAATAAAATATTTGCATTTTTATTGAAAATTAAAATAATTTTTCGTGCTTCACACACACACACACGCACACGCACACAGATATTTATGTATATTAAAATCCAAATTGGAAATAGAAAATAACGAAGCATGATCAACGAGACATCAAATAAACTAGGAACAAAAAATAAAACTTATTATTAGCTAGAAAATTGTATAACAAATTTTACTCCACAACAAATTGTAAATTTAGAAAAAAATTGACATACAATAATAAACATACGTAATAAAATTTAATATTTGCCAGAAGAACAAAAAATTTACTATTCGTTAGATTTAAAACAACAAATGTTACTTTGGCTGGAGAAAGCTGTAAAAAAATGCTAAGAAATAATTATTTTTTTTTTAAGTATGCTTTGTGATTTGTTTTTATAATGTAGCAAGTAAACAGATTTTTTTTATAGGCATTTCCATATTGCCTTTTACGCTGTCCAAGTCGCCAACGCAGAGTATTTAATGGCTGTCGTCAGTTTTTAATGTAAATCAAGTGTGTGTGTGTGTGTGTGTGTGTGTGAGTGTGTGTGTGTGTGTGGATTACTGATGCGTCAATTTGTTGTATGCAGATGAGTTGTCATGAAAGCGCCCCTCCAGAACACAGTACAGAACCCGCCTCGATGGCTGCCCCCTCTGGGCGAATGCAGAATCACGCTGGGTTCTAGTTTAAGGGGCGACCTGTCATAAAAATGGTTGTTGCTTCATTTGAGTGGCGCGTATGGCACGTCAAAAAAACGGAATAAATAGAGGCAAACAAAAAAAAAAAAAAGATGAAATAAATTGCAATTTAAATTATATGTTATGTAGACACAAACACATGCTGTATGTGTAAAGAGAAGTGAATTATTCAAATACTCGTCACTCGTCTGTCGGCAGTTTAGTAATGGCAAAGAATACAACAACAAACAACAAAAAAATTGTGAAAATCAGATTGAATGTATTAAGTACACAAGTGTGGTCAAACATATGTGATCCTATAATTATGTAAATGTCGGACTCGGACTCGGACTCGCAAAAAACTGAACTGTAATGTAATTCAATTATTATGCATATTTTCAATGCACTCACACAATTTCAATAAATACTAAGAAATCGTGTTTTTTTTTGTCCAATAATTCTAACAAACTAAAATTGTAATTTCCTAATTGATTTCTCACCTATTTTTGGGTTGCACATCGGCGTTGATTGAATGCATTCAATTTACTCTATAATTATTTTATTTGTTCCCTTTTGCAGGACATTGAAAAGTCCATTATACTCGATGGGCGTCCATTGTACTTGTTATAAAATTCATTTGATGCGAATATTTTATAAAGATATTTTCTTATTTATTTTCGACTGGTTTGCTGATTGGTTGGCTCGCTGGTTCGTTGAATTTCCAACACCACTAAAATGTCAACTGCAGTTTAGTTTCGCTTTCAGCGATTTCTGCTGAAAATTATCAAAATGCAATTTTCAGTTAAATGAAAACAGATGAAAACTGCCAGCATCGCATAACAACTCGCCGGATACGCTTAGCAATCAATTATTAATCTTATACAACTTACATGCTAAATATTAACTTTTTAAATAAAATATTCAACTTTTACTCTTGCCTATAACATTTGCCAACTTTTTTCAGTCTTATCAATATGGCAGTCAAAACTAAAGAACTCTTGTTGCCAACATGTGTGTTTGAAAAGTAAATAAAAAAGAATGCATAATTTCGACAGGTTTTTAAATGCGTGAAAATATGCACGTAATAATAAGCTCACATGGCTTTGGGCCAAAATGAAGCCATCAAACACATTCAACAACATTACGAAAAACAAAAACTTATTTATTACAATATTAATACAACAAAATGAGAAAATAAAAATATCGCTTTGGTTGAGCAAGCTATGCAAAAAATTGCAAATTAAGAAATAATTGTCAGAATATTTAAACAAAAACTCATTTATTTTTTCAGCACAATTTTTGATACACATTTGCAGGACTTCCGAACTTTATGATATAATATCATTGCACAAGGTGTAATTGTCTTCAAAACATCACTTTAGACAGACATTAACTAGTTTTTGGTCTAAGAATGCAGAAAAAAAACCCAATGGTAAAAAGTTTTAACAAAAAATTATACTGCAGTTCGACGAAGCTATACAACAACTGGTTTATTACCTGAGCTAAAAACTATTTATTTTTCGTGGACATTTTCCAACACATTTAGTGGACTTATTGATAAACTATTATTATTAAATTGCCATTGAGAGTAGACATAAAAACAAGACTAGAAATGCAAAAGAGAACTTATTTATTACAATACTAATACAACAACTTGATAGAATAAAAATGTTAATTTGGTTTGAAAAAATTATACTCTAAATTGTAAATAAAGTCAGAAAATAATTGTCAATAGACAACTTATAGCAGAATATAATGTATAATGAAAAAAGCTAAAAAATTAAATTCGCAAGTAGACTAAAAAGCTGCAGTTTAAAAAGACATAACATTCATATTTATTTTTTTTATTTGTATTCATCTTAGAGCTATATTAAAACTATAAAGGAACCAAAACTTGTTGTTTTACTAGTTTATTTTATTACAAAATAATGTTTAATAAAACAAAGTGACAAACATCATGCTTAAATAAACATGTGAGTACTAACCTAGGATATATTATATTATTTAAGAAACCAATTACTATATTTATTATTATATTTATACCACCACATATTTGTGCAAACTAGTTTTTATGCTATTACATATTTGTATTACGTTAGATATCGTGATTGTGGCTCAAAATATTAATTATGAAGCGCCAAGCACAATATTTGTTGTTATTGATTATTAAAAAATAAAGTTAAGGACTAAAATGAACGCAATTTATGCAAATGACTTTTCATTGAGTGTCAGTCAAATGAAATTTAGACCTGGCTTATTGACACTCTTAAGCCATGTTCCAGTTATAGTTACAGCGATAAATGCGAGAGACGTTTCATTGACCGCATGCTCAAGGTGTGAAAATGCTGAAGAGTGTTGTTGTTGGTGTTGCATATAGGTTCGATATGCGAAAAGCGCATTAAACATTAAGAGACAGAGGGACGGAGAGACGGACAGACGGACAGACGGAGGGTAACAACATCTGCAGTTGAGACTGCGAGTGAAGACCGAGGCTGACAAAGAGATGCGGTTGCCGTTGCTGTGGCTGTTGCTGTGGTTGTGGCTGTGGCTGTGGCGAGTGGATTTGTCACTAAAGCCGACAGCTTAGTGTGAGGCCACAGCTGGCTGGTTGCACTTTGTACCTGCAACTGCAGCAGCAACAAGCGGCAAGTGTCAACGGTGATTTGCATACAAAGCCAGTGGCATGCTCTTTATGCTGTTGTTGTTGCTGTTGCAGTTGCTGCTGTTGCTGTTGTTGCTCCTGGTTTTACTGCGCGTGCGGCTCATCATCATTTGTCAAGCCGAAGCCGAGCCTGGCAGCGAGTGGCAGCCAAGTGCGGGTGCCGCATGCCGCATGTGCCTTCGCTGGCTGTTCCGGGTGCTTTGCTGCTATCTTAAATCACAACTCAGCCGCCTCACTTTCATTATCTGCAAAGGGTTTTAAGCTCTTCCCCTTCCCCTTCCCCTTCCCCTTCGCTTCCCTGCCCTGCCCTTGCCACGCCTTCACACCCCCGCTTGCCCTAGTCTCAGCTCTTTCAATTTTTACCTGTCTGCCAGTTGTTGCTCAATTTTGCTGACTTATTGTTGGCAATTTGTTTGCCTCAGTCTCGGCCTAAGCCTCGCTTCAAATTCGAGTTCGTCTTTCCAGTTCCAGTTGTAGTTTCATTCTCTAAAAGACGAGTCTGTCTGTCCTGCTGTCCGGCATTTTTGTGATCTCACAGCCCAAAACTGACCCAAAGTGATTAACAGCAATAGCAAGATGTGGAAAATTCAGACTAAATATGCATAAATTCTCTTTGATTTGCTAAACATTACAAATAAATTGATTTTAATATATTTTAATGTTACATTCATTGAAAGCTTATGATACATAACTAAATTAATATTATCCAGAGCGTAGCTAACAATAACGTTTTAATTGTTGTATATTTGATTACATTCATGTTCTTAGATTCGCAAATAAATTATAATTATTTGAATTTGAATATATTAATATTCTTACAATTTCAATTTCAACTTATGTTAAATACATTTATATGCTATACATTGAGCTATTCGGTAGTTGAACTTAAATATTTATCTATTTAAGATATTAATAAATGTATGCTTAGGAAATGCACTTGCCACATTTGCAAATTAATATATGTATATAAATATTTTGTATTTATGTTTTTATTATTTATTTTTCTTTTAGAAAATGTAATAAAATCTTAGCATTGTTCTGAAGCGATGTTTTTATTTTTTTTTCATCTCATTTTAATTATGTTTAATATCCGGTAATTTACCTATTTACCATTTACCAATTTTGAAAGCGAATACTTTTTGGCAGACAAAAAGACGAGGACTTTTATTTTCTTCACAATTTGGAATACGATGCATAATTGTGGCTTTGAATAAAATGAATTATTTCGTATGCCATTAAATCGGCCATCAAAGCACTGACAAAGTAAGGTGTTGGTAATCGACTCGTATATACAATATATGTGTGAAAAAATTGTGACTGTATTAATTAATTAAATCAATGTATGCAAAACATTTGAAGAAAAAGATCATTTTTATCAAAAAAATTCCATGGAATTGATTTTCCATCTCCTGAGATTAAATCATGAAGCATACTATGATATAATAATATTAAATATTATTATTAAAAGTTTCTATATTATTATAAACCATATCGTCCTAAATACTGGTATAATACTGGCCTAAGATATATAAGAAAATAAGAAATGCAAAATGTGCCTCGGCAATTCAGAATTTGCAACTTTAGCAAATCAAGTCACATAAGTATTATCATTATTATATTTTCTTTTATAACACACACAATAATAATAATAATAATAATTATTATTATTTGTATTTTATATTTTTTGTCGTCTGCTGTTGTGCGTTGCCCAGCGATGCTCTCAGGGAGTTGCGTTCTGCTTTTTTCTGTTCATTTCTTCTCGCCAGCAAACAAACAGCCAGTGAGCACGCATCAACGCACTTGAGAGCAGCACATAACAGGCCAGAGGGCAGCGGGGAGCGGAGGAAGGGGGCAGGAGGCAGGAGGCAGGAGGCAGGAGGCAAGTGTCAGTGTCGTGTGTCAAGTGTCGACGCTGACGACGCAAGTGTCAAGCAGCTGGACAGGGAACTGGCGACTTGAACCTGGGAGCCAAATCTCTCCCAGGCGCTGACGTTGCAGGTCATCGTCAGGCGGCAACAGTGAGAGAAAGGGGCAGGGGCAAGGGGAGGGGGGAGGCTCCACCGTATGCCAGTTGATAGCTGCGAGTTGCGAGAGCTGCGAGCTGGAACTCTTGACTACTGACCATGGCAACGACACGCACACGAGCGCAAATAATCATAATAAAGAAGCACAGAAGAAAATGGAGGAGGAGGAGGAGGAGAAGGAGGAGGGGGGGAGGGGAGGTAGTAATGTCCTGCTGGTCATAGGAAAATCTTATTTCACGCTGTAAACCACAAGGGAACGTGCCAAACACCGCAAGCAATAAATGAGATGATGGCGATGAGCAGAAAAATTGCGAGAGGCGTCAGTCGGACAGACAGACGAACGGACGGACGGACAGACGGACAGCAGGACGAGAGACGAAACATGGTGACATTGTAATAATTATGCCAAAGATTATCCTTAGACCCGCACACGCAGAGCGAGCGAGAGCGAGAGCGAGAGCGAGTGTGAGTGTGAGAGCTGTGCCGCAGGATATGGCAACACGATGAGCGCAGGACAGAGGACAGAAGGACACAAGGACACGACGACGTCGCTGACGACGTTGCCAGCCGCGAGCGAGCCGCGTTAAGTAGATGAGCTTCAATTTGTGTGCGCCTCCTTCCTTTCGGCTGCGTTAGTCCTTCCGTCTGTCCTTCGTTTACCTTCGTCCTGCCGCTGTGTCCTGTGTGCTGTGCTGTGCTGTGCTGTGCTGTGTCGTCAACGCCTGTTGATGTTGATGGCCTCCCGTGCACGGCGGATATCCTGTAACCAGATTTGCTCTATGTGATTAAGTAAGTCATTGAGATGGTCTCGGTGCCGATAAGCCGACCAGCCTCAACTCAGACAGAGAGCCCCAACCTTAACCCCAACCCCAACCTCAATCCCGACCCAAGACTGACATCGCTCTTTGACCCAAAAATTCCACCCACTGCAAACTCCTGCTTGTTAATTGTTGTTGTTGTTGCTGTTGCTGTTGCTGTTGCCCTTCGGCTTTTATCGCCTTTGCATCTTAAAGTTAACAAACAAATGGCACAACAACAACAGAAAAAAAACACATTTAAGCGCACCAAAAAATACACACACAGCGGGTAAAAGAAAAGAAAAATAAAATTCCGAATAGATTTTGTGCCGCCGTTTTAAGCTAAGCTAATTAACAAGTCCCAAACCAAATGTCGCACAGTGTCTTAATTGCCACTCAGTCAGCTAAGCGACATTCATAATTGACACTTCTATCGAGTTGCCTTCGGAATATATTTTTAATTGAAATTTAAATATGAAATGATCACGAACCAACAGAGAACCGAGCTACAGCACTTATTTCAAAAGTCATCGCGAGATCTATAAATATTGAAATATTGATCAGGAATAAATATTTACGATAAATTCTATTTTAGATATGGTTTTTCAAATAGTGGAAATAAAATAATTCATATGAAATGAGCACTGAATAAAGTATTTAAACAATTATGTCAAGATCTATAAATTTTGGAGATTTAAACTCGATGAAACATAATGCTATGATTCATTTAATGATTAAGTCAAAAATGTTAGAAAAAATATAGTTCAAGTTCTAGGCTATAGCAGAAGGAATGTATATTAAATTATTATAAAGGAAAAGTAAATAATAAATATGAAATATGCATATAAAAATCGAATTTACGATTGAGGCACATAACTAATTGATAAAATATTATTCTATTCATGTTGTGTCTTTTCTAGGCTGACAATTCGATAAACGCAATTATATTTTAGATAAAACACTATTATATGTTCAGCAATGAACAGCATAAGCCGTTTAAATTAGTATAATGATTTCTGAAAATATTGAAGATTTGGTTGGATTTATTTCTCTGAAAACTTTTGCCGTATATTTGACAAACGCAATTATATTTTAGATAAAACAATAGTGAAAATTTTATATAAAAATAAATAGAATAAAAACAAATATAAAATAAAGGAAATCACATTTTTAATGTCGAAAACGATTTGTCATGGAATAAAAGGAAACTGTTGCTCATAAATAAATATTCAGTACTTGAAATAAAAATGCATCATACTATGATTAAATTTAAAATGGAACTGCGACGAAGTTTGATTGAGTTGGAAATAAGAAGTCTATCAATACCAAATATTAGAAATTAAAATTACTAAAGACTTTCTAACACATTGAGGATAGTTGAAATTTAAATAAAAATGCAGTGCAATAAAAGTTAAATTTAAATAATATTGATTACATTTAAAATGATTAGTACCAAATATATTGAGAGTAAATAAAGTCAACATGTCAATACAATTTGTTTAATTTGCAATCGTTGTTCTGTAAGATTTGCAATATTTCAAACTAAACCAAAAAAATAAAAGTGCATTATATTTAAAATAAAAATGTAGCATTAAATCGAATTGCTACAAAGTGATGCAAAGAATATATTTGTTATTTGTAGAATAAACTCAGATTTGCGAGGGTCAATAGGCTGGGAGACCACTGTGCAGCGATCTGTGGCCTGTGACAGCCAAACTAATTTCGCTTCATTGTGGGCGTGGCAGGCGGCACTCGTGACAAAAAGATGGACAGCCCCAGTAAACAAATGGCAGGCAGGCAGGCAGAGGCAGCCAGGCAGTCGACTGATAGACAGACAGCTAGTCAGATGGAGACGCAGATTGGGTAGCAGACCGATAGAAAGAGAGAGAGAGAGAGAGGGAGAGAGAGAGCGAGAGAGAGAGAGAGTGCCAGACAGAGAGATAATGGACGGAAGAGATGCGGGTGGAGAGAGGCGAGAGCTGGGACAGGCGACAGTTAGTTAGTTAGTTGGAGTGCCGACGGTTATGCCAAAGGGCAAACCAGAGCAGGGGGCGTCGAGGGGCGTGGCAGCTACCTGAGTGCATACTGTGTTGTTGTTGTTGTTGCTGTTGCTGTTGCTGTGTTGCTGCTGCTGTCGCGCCTGTTGGTTTTTCGATGGTAGCCCCAAAAACTGTTGGCGACTTGACTGACGCGGACACGAAACAAAACTGACACTTCAAGCGACAGCAACGATCCGGCAACTGACAACAGAACAACCCAAAATAGACAAAAAACAAAGCAAGAACTCAACCAAATATTTGTGTGCTTAATGAGCTCCGAAAATATTGTGAGAAAATTGAGTAATCAAGAAACGGAAAATGCCATCAGAAAAGTCCCTTCCCAACGTCACACGAATTGTCACCGCACAACAACGACAACAACGACAACAACAACAACAACAATTCTAAAACAGTTTCAAACTTAATTTCAATATTCTCGAGAATCGAAATTGAATTTTGTCTGTGCAGCCAATTAGCTGCAGGCAAAGCAAAGCAATTTGCGCCAAAGTGTGACAATTTCTGAATTTCTGACACCCAAAATGCTTGACAACTGCATTTCCTTTTTTATTTCCCGCAGTTGTGGTTTGACATCTTGGGCTCCATCGAGTTTGTTTCCCCTGCTCAACTGTGTAATTGGCTAGATATAGAAGTTTACAGTTGGCATTCATATGATTTAAATGCAGTTTATTATTTCTGCATTTCGTTTGAAATTCTTTGTTGTACTTTGCAACCCAGTTTTTTTTGCTTAGTAGCGTTGTCAATTGATTCTGTGCTGCTTTCGACTATTTACTGATCAGAGAAACAATTCCAATTCAAAAATATTCCTATATTTTCCTAAATTCTCCAACATACCTATTGTAAATATCTAAATAATATTTATTGTTTTTTTAACACAATTAATGTAAATAGATAAACTAGATATGTCAGATTTTTGCCTTGGTAAAATTTTGGAAGCGTTTACAAATGGTAGCAATAATTTAATGGGGTTTAATAAACCAATATTGATATGATTACTAACTATACTTTTATTTTTTCTGCCCTTGCTTTGTTATAATGTTTGTTTTGATTGATCAGCTCATTAAATGATGGTGTCCTTAAAATATTCTTTACACAACCGTGAATAAAAATCTGAATTGCAAAATAATTTGTCTTTTATTTTTATTATTATTATTTTTAGTTGTAACTTTGAATATCGAGTTAAGTTTTCAGTCTGATTATTTTACATTTTATACATACACAAATTATATTAATTTATATACAATTTTGAACAAGTATTGTTCTCAATTTTTATAAATTTAGAATTGCAAGAATTTCCCAATTTAAAAATTTACAAAAAAAAGTTGACCTTCTGGCTGAATGAAACATAAATATTTGTGGTTTGCGTTTTGCAATCGTATTTGAGTCGCCATGATATTAATAACAAAAGCGCATTTATCAATGAAAAAATCGGGTTTCCTTTTATTTTTTTGTTGATGCTTGATATTTTGGAAATTGTGAAAACCTCAATGATGCGTTTCCCTCTGTGTTCGATCTCGTTCTCGACGTAATTTGAGCCGCTTTCAGCTCGCTGTTTTGCCTTATTTCGCATTCGCAATTCGCATTGTTGAGCTCTGGCCATGTGACTTAATTACAGGGTGCCCAACAGAGGCAGCGACGACGGCGGCTGTGACTGAGGCGGTGAATGCGGCGGTGGCGGTGGCTGTGGCTGTGGCAATGGCCTTGCTGCTGTTGAAGTTATAGTTGTAGCTGAAGCTGGTGTTGACTGCACATGAGGGCAGCTGGACAGGCTGCGGTATCGTCATCGACATCGGTATCGGTTTTGGTATCGCAACAGGCACCAGAAGCCGTTGTGCTTGGCAGCTCCTCCTTCCCCCCTCCCCAGTTGCCCCTCTTCAGTGGCCATTTGTTGACGTCGTCGTCGTCGTCGTCGTCGTTCTGCGACTGCGATTAGATTGTGGTCGCAAGATAGGCGCACGTTTATTAGATTCCATTAACTGATTGTGCATGCAAACCGTATGTGTGTGTACGTGTGTGTGTGCGTGTGTGTGGCAGCCACGCCCCCTTTTGCAATGGGTGCATGAAAAGTCAAGGCACATAAAACCGGACTATCGAAATCTATTCAATTAAAATGCAAAGCTCATAAATCTCATAAAATATTGCATTTTAATTTCTTCACTGTTTTTTTGCCCGCCGCATTTTGCATTTTTGCGTTTCAATTTATTAAATTATTAATATCTATATTTGCGCTGTCGTTGTCAGTTGTCTAATTTGTCGCACTTAGCGCTGGATTGCAATCGAAATTGTCTATCGCTTACTGTCATCCAATTATCGGCTGTTCGAGATGCTTTTCTGAAGTCTGCGCATAATTTAAATATATGTTATGCTCCGCATTTAATAATTTATGCTTTGCCGTTAAATCCAAATGGGAATTAAAGCAAAAAACAAAGCAAAAAAAAACTCTTAATAACTTCAGCAGCATGAATGGTTTTGTTATTAAGTAATAAAGTAATTACAATTTAATCCCATGCAAGCCAACTCACACACACACACACACACACACACACATATAGATGGTATATAGATGACTTGCACATATGTATCGTGATGCATTATGTGCCACATAAAAGAATCTGTATCTGTGCGTAAACACAACTTGCCACATTTACATGCCATATGTAATGCGAGCACAATTCCGGCAAATAAAGTAGTGTGCTCGATACCCTGTAATTTCAGTTGCAACAGCAGCGAGCACGACTACGCTCAAAGAGTAATCAATTTGATGAGACATCGAATTTCTCGAATTTCGTTTCCTATTCAAATGCATTATAGTTTATTCAAAACATAAATAATCGTCAGTTCGGCTTTGAGTTTTATAGCAGATTTTAGAAGTTTGGTATCAACCTTTTTATTTATTTAAAACAATTAATCGGATTTATTCAATGCATAGATTATTGAAATAAATATATGTAGTGGTATTTTGATTCTTGGGAAAACACTCAAAATAGTTAGTTGGTTTTAAACATTATTTAAATTGCTTCATTTCTTACTTGTTTATTTTAATAAAACCTATGCCAAATTTTTATATTATATCCGAATGTTTTTGTTTTGCGACAATATAATCAAATAGTAATAAGTGCAAGGAACTTAGATTTTAATATACATATTAATTATTTTATTATTTGCTTATTTTAATAAAACTTATACCAAGTTAAGACGTTCTTTTTGACAAATGTTGAATACTACTTAAATAATAATAAGGAAAATTTGATGCATTATAAAAAAAAAACACAATGATCAAATAAATAAATATATACAAAAGTTTTAAAAGAATTAAAATATTCTATCAAAATTGGATATAATTTATTATTTGTTTATTTTATAAAATTATTTATTTAGCTGCATTCGTTGCATGAATTTCTTTAAAAATATATCTTGGAACAATTTAGAATTCTCTGTGATCTAAAATATTACATTATATTTTAACCCGTTGGGTATATAGTCCAGAGTGCAGAGAAAATTGAGAACTCTGCTTTTAAGCATGCCCCAGGTGATAAACGCAGCTGGCAAAAGTTAATAACAATATCAACAGGACAACAACATTTAAATAATAAAGGAAGACGGCAAACGCATCGATTGCTCTATGTGTGCATAAAACAAGCACGATGATGACGATGCTGGCGATGTTGATGACGATGACGATGACGATGATGTTGATGATGAAAAAGTAAGCAATTTAAAAATAAATAATATTGACTGACTGTTTACATTGAGTGCAGTACAATGGCAAAGCAAACAAATGCTCCCCGGCCCGGAATGCGGCAAAAACGCAAACGCGACTGCGAAACATGGAAATGGAAATGGGCGAAACAAAAAAATAAAATATATATATCGCGAAATGAAACCCAATGAAGTTGATGCGCATATGCTTAAAAATTCAAATATTTACCGAGCCAGCAGGGGCGTAAAATTATTATTATTATTATTGTAAAATGGACCAGCGACGGCAATAAAAAACAAAATTGCAGCAAGACAGCAAAAAAAGAGGAAACAAAAATAATTGCCACAACAAAAAAAGTGGGAGACAAAAACCATGCTGCATAAATATGTGTATAAATATCTGTGGTTGTGTGTGTGTGTTTGTGTGTGTGTGTTTTATGTATTGCATGTATTCCCATAGTTGTTGCCATTGTTATTATTAAATTTGTTGTTGTTGTTGTTGTTGTCATCAGCATCAACGAGTTGCCATTGTCGCCAGTTCTCGTTAATTCAAATATTTATTTATGGCAATAATGACAAAATACATTTTGCCATCAACACGCTGCAATAAAAAACAATTGAATTGTCTCTACATCGAACGTGATAAACCAATGAACACTCTGCATAACTTTCTAAATGCAATTGCCAATTGCTTAAATATTCTATGCATTTTCCAGATTTGCATTTTTAATTCAATCTGACCTTTAGCTTCTCTGCTTCGAAAAAAATATAAAATGCATAGTAGAAATCAGGATTGTGAATAATGTAGAATTTGAAAACAGGTATTATAAATAAACATAGCGATGAAGAAATTGTTGCTACTGCCGTCGCAACTGAAAATGGCTAAAATGCGACGGTTTTTAGAGTCCAAAAGAAATTAAAAAAAAACACCTGAATTTAAATTAAAATAAATCAAATAAATTTGCATTTATTATTCGATGTTGTTTGACGACTTTCAGTTCAATTGACAATAAAATTCTGCTTCACTATTAAATTATAAAATAAATAAATATTACAACAAGTAATTGTTGCTACTGCCCTTGCCATTGAAAATAACAATGCAACATTTTATTCAAAGTAGTTCAAGTTTCTTAACATAAAACGAAAAAGTAATGCATACATTTTTTAAAAACTAACGCTTTTTCTGAATGCATACAAAGTTTATAAAATGTAGCAGGAGTTGGTAATAAAAATGCGATCAGCAGTAAGAATAAATTAATTATTACTCGCATATTAAAAGAGCCAAGTTGTATATTGTCAAAATGAGCTAAAAACATAGTATACACAAAACTAATTACTTATATTTAAAAGTATAATTATAATTTTCAATACATAAGCAATCACACAGCATAAATAAAAGATAATTTCAAAGGGAAACTTAAGTATAAAATAAAGTATAAGTTGTTCAATATAATAATTATAGTTAGTGCGTTCTGCAGATGGCATAGATTATAATATATTAAAATATATTAAAGTAAATTACAAAATACTTGCCTGTACTATTTGATATATTTATATATTCAAAATTTGCGTAATCTGTTGACACAAAAACTACACATAAATTTCATATAGATTTTAATCTTCCTATTAAAAAAAAAAGTATTATTATAATTCTTGAGTATAGAGAGCTACACAGAATGAATACTAAATATTTAAATGTGGCTTTGCAACTAAAGTATAAATTGACGCCGAAGTTGATCCATATAATAATAATAGCTAGTGCGCTCTGCAGTTGGCATAGATATTGCAACGGAAATATAGTCTGACCTCAGCATTGTCTGCTCAGGTCTGTCGGGGTCTTTTGGGGTCTGTCGGGGTTCGCTTTGGGGTCTGCTTGGTCTGAAGACCAGTGGCCAAAATGTGCGACACGCTCGTCGCGCAGTTCAATGGACGAAAACGGCACGATACCGAAGCGAACTGAGACAAAAGCTGCGACTATTACGGGCAGTACGTGAGAGACAAGGAGAGGGAGAGAGGAAGAGAGAGAGCATAATGCATATTAGTGCGAGTTGTATGAATGAGTTGAGCTAAACGCTGAGATTGCCAGCTGAAGGAGTTGCAGCAATTGTTGTTGCCAGTGTTACCTGATTGCTGCTGCTGCTGCTGCTGCTGCTGCTGTTGTTGCAAGCAACATCAAAGAGGAGGCAACACACGACTGACATAATCGAGACAACAACATTGCTGGCTGCTGCTGTTGCAATTTCATTTTAAAAGAAAAATTAACGCGAATTATAAAAAATAACCAGAAAGTGCGCAGAGAGTGAAAGACAGCAGAAGACGAGCCGGAGGAAGGCAACAGGAGTGCGCATAGTGCAAGCAGCAAGCAGCAACAACAAATAATTGGTAATCTTGCAGATATAATGATAATCACAACAACAGCAACAGCAACAACTTCAGAAGCAACACAGAGCCAAAGTCAGAGCCACAGTCGGTTCGAAAAGTTAACGTGCGCTGAATGTCCTCATTGCAGTGAAGGTAAAAATGGCAACAGCAGCCGGCGACGTGCCTCCTCGGCTTCGACTTCGGCTTCGGCTGTGGATTGCGGATTGGGCATTCGACGATTGGACCATTTGCAGCTGGATTGCCGGCATCCCAGCCATGGCAGATGGTGAGGGGGCGGGGAGGTCGCTCGACCTGCTCTCGACCGCGTCGCTACGTGAGCAGCACACGCGGCGTGATTACGGGCGGTTGCGGTTTCAGCTCGAGTCCGAGCTGCAGTTGCAAGTTCGAGTCGCCACCAGCCACCACCAGCCACCAGACAGCAGACAGCAGACAACAGAGATGCAGCAACAACGCAGCCAGCAATTTTTAATGCACCAGCAACAACAACAACAACAACTGCGGCAGAAGGCGATGTTACTATTCGATACCCTCTGCGAATACAATACAATTCTATTCGATTGTATTCAAAATATTATAAAATATTATATTACAATGTTGAAATTCACTGTAACTAATTTTATAAAAGAATTATTATTCCAATATTTAAAAGTTACATTCCAGACAACGGAATTACACAAAATTAGTAAACAAATATACATATATTCTAATATAAAATATTATATTCTAATATTAAAAATAGCCTATTCGAATTAATATACAAAATTGTATTCCAAAATATATGCAAGTTATACTCACAGTGTGGCCATTCGAATAAGGATACTAATAAAATCAGAAGAGCTGTTAAACAATTATTAAATGTTTATAATTTGGCCGCAGTGCCAAGCAGTTAACTGTTTTTTTAACAAATGGCGTGAAACAAAAACAAGACTATCCTTTTAAAAAGCCTCCACTGCTTTTTTCTCCAAATATAAATGTTTCCTTTTACAGCATTAAAATCATTTTTTAGAATCCGTACATTTCCTTCATGATATAAAAAGTAAAAATAAATGTTTACCTTAATTATTTTATAATAATCTTTGCATTTCCTCATGGTATTATAATTGAAAATAAATATATACTTTAATTATTTATTATTGTATTTATTAATTTTTAAAATATTTATATTTATTATATTGGAATTTTTGTGGAATTTTCAATTTAATGCAAGAAAGTTTATTGAATTATTTCGAATATATATATTTTTCACAATATAATATATCATTGAATTATATTTATTTATAGTTTGCTAGAAGAAAAAAACAATGAAATATCTGAGTAATTATCTATATTTTTATTATTATTTATTTTATTTTATTTATTGTTCAGTTGAGACTGTGCATACCCCCGTTGATAAGTGTAGCTGGGTACAACAAACTGCAATGGCAACAGCAGGCAGTACTTGCAACTTGTGGATAGTAGCGAAGCGCAATTCAAATGGCAACTCAGCGATGAGGAGATGAAGCATGCAGCGTGCAGCGTGCAACGTGCACCGAGACTGACTTTGTGGACTTGAACTGCGTGGACTGTGGTTGCGGCTGCGGCAACGGCAACGGCAGCCATAAACATAATTTCATATCTGAAAACGCAGCAGAATATAAACTATACGAGTCTACACACATACACGGAAAGAGCAGGGGAGGCGGAGAGGGGCGGGTTGGGAGTTGGGGGGGGGGTTGGGCGCGAAATCAAAATAAAACGATGGGCGTTTATCGTTATGCGAACTGAATAACTTCTGGAAGTTTGTTTTCTCTGCTGCTGCTTCTGCTGTTGGCTGTTGGCTGTTGGCCGTTGGGACCTCAACCTAAACCTGAACCTGGTTGGCCCTTTTGCATTGAGGATAACCGATTCAGTAACTGTCACAAACTTCTGCCCCCCATCTGCTGCACCTCCGTCTTGCAGTTTGCAATTCAAACGTGCCACCGAAACGTAAAGTTTCTTCAATGTTTCTTTGGTTCGTTGTTCGCTCTTGGCTTTGGTTTAGTTTTTGGTTTTCAGTTTTCAGTTTTCAGTTCTCAGTTCTCGGTTTGGCTTCGTTTGTCTTCATCTTTTCCTGTGCCCTGCCCTGCCTTGCCTTTTCTTTGCATTTCTTTTGCTGGCTGCTTGGCTGGCTGCTCCTCAGAATTATTTCCTGTGTGCTCGTTCGCCTGCTTCTGCCTGACTGGCTTCTCCACCTCCCCCTCCCCCTCTCCCTGTCCCCATCCCCTCTTCGAGCATTTTTTCCTTTAGTTTTTCTTGGCAAAAGTTTTTATGTTGAATCTGCGCCATAATACGCTGTTCGATGCTTATCGATACATATCGCTTTGGTGCGAAGCTTTGTGTTCCGACGGTTTTTTGTCTTGCCGCCAGCCAGAGTTGCCACCACAAAGTATATTGTCAACTTTTTGTTTTTGTTGGGAAAGCTGATTGCCGAGATAGGATCCAGCTAGCCGATTTTGCATTCGCAGGTGAAACGGGCGAAAGCTGCACTCGGATTATGGCCAAAGCGTAAAATATTAACGGCTATTTGCAGAGTCATTAAAGGCCAAGTGCATAACGAGGTTCCGGGTTTTCAGCTCTTGTCGACTATTTTGTAGACTCGCGACTCGCGACTCGTGACTTGAGACCCGATAGGCGTGTTGCACAGTAGTTGTTAATAAACGCATAAACCAACTGTTCAGCCCCCGAAAAAAAAAAAAACAAATGGAGTGCGCTCGGCTAGCAGACACCCTGTATCATTGATTAAACAACCAAGTACAAAATAATTACAAATTAAAACAAATAAAAGAACTCCAAATTAAAACACAAATACAGAATTAAATAATAAAATTAGTTTTCCAACCTTAACAATAAATAAACAATTAAATAAACTAAAATACAAATAAATATACAATAAAGAATATAAACATAAATAAATAAACAAAAAAATAATAATAATTCACATAAATAAGATTACTCCAACGTTAGCCATTAATTAAAAATTCAAAAATACAATATTTATACCAACTTTAGCAATAAATAAAAGAAAATTATTTCGAATTTAACATTATAATAAATATATTTATATATACAATATATACTAGAAACACAATTGAACAAATAAAAAAGAATTTATCAACTAAGGCTATTAATAATGATTCAAATAAATGAAACTACTACAACTTGAACCACAATCAAAAAATGAAGTTAAAAAATTACAATACCAAACATAATAATAAAAAAATAAAAAGGTAATAATAGAAACAATTAATAAATAAATAAATATGACAACTTTTAAAATATATATATATATAATTATATAAAGAATGAATAAATAATTAAATACAAACATATTAATTCTAAATCTTGCCATAAGTAAATATTTTATACATAATATAAATTTAAAAATAAACACAACAAAATAATTCAAACTTTTTCAATAAACAAATATAAATATACATAAATAATAAATGAACAACTGAAGTTTGGTAAAAATAAGTCAAATGTGATCGCTTGTGAAATTTCTTGGTGCTTAGGATTTGATTGTTGAAAAAGAGAAGAAAAAACTCGCTGGGAGGTGCAACTGTGTCTACAATGTGTGTGTGCCGAGTTTGTTATTAAGTTTTTTGAGAGTCGAGAACCGGGAGGAGATTTTATGCAGCAGGTCATTAGCAGAACCTTTTCATAGCTCAAAGCCGTTAACGTTTTGGCTAATTAGCTTTTGGTCTTTTTGTGCGTGCACCGTTTCAGAGTCAGAGTCAGAGTCACAGTCAGAGTCGCCACTCGTTGCAAGCCAAGTATTTATTGTTTAGCTATTTTGCAGTAGCTGTTGTTGTTGCTCTTTTTATTGTTATTGTTGATTCCCGTTGCCAGTTGCCAGTTGGCAGTTGGCAGTTTTGCCATTTGTCGTCTCCGTCGTCGCCTCTAATGAATTTTCAATTGTTAGTGCCGTTTTATGAGGTGTCCCGCCGCGCACTTTGTTGCGCAACCAACGTCGTCGTCGTCGTCGTCGCCGTCGTCGCCGTCGAGCTTCTGTTTCCCACTTTGCCTGTTTATGTCGACTGCAAATCTAATTACAAATCACAAATGGCCAAAACGTCCAGAATGGCCCATAAAAACGGAGGCCAGTCGAGCGCATTACGCAAAACGCTGCTTCAAATGCGACATGCAATATCAAATGCCACACACACAACACTCATACACACACACACAACACTCACACACACACACGCGTAGTGCAATCGCTCAAGCTTGTTACAGTATGCGTTACATTAGCGGAAAATTGAAAACCCACGGGCGATCGACGGTCCCATAAACTTAATCCAAAAGAAAACTTTGCAATTCGCCGCAGCACCGAAGACGATTTTACACTCAAATCAAACATTACAGAAACATTGCTAAACCATACATATTATTTGTTTAGCATTTTGAGTTAATTGCAATTTTTAAAATAGACTTTAAAATATATGTGACTTTTTGAAGCTTATATAGTTAAGAAAAATTTAAAAAGTATTGCTAAATGTGTATGTCCATATAATGATGCAAGTAAAATATATATTTCTTGTGTAACATTTAAATTAAAAATACGGTTTCAAAAAATCGTTAGGAACTTTTTAAATAATTGTTTTTTTGCGAAATTGTTATAGAGTTATTAAAAAATTTACTTTACTTTAATTACACGCCTCTAATTACTGATAAATATTTAATTAACTTCAAAGAATATTAAACTATTTAATGTCGCTTATTTAAGTAATATAGAAATATAGTAGATGCTTCGTTGAAATTTAAATAAAATGTTATATAAATATTAAATATGATATTGTATAATGAAATAGTAAGGAATGCTTGCAATACTTTGTTTGCTATTTAAGCATTATGAAAAATAAGATTATATTCATTAAAAAATGCGAATGCATAATGTCAGCTTATAGTTGAAATTATAGATTTACAAAATGTAAATAAATAAATATTCATAAAATTCATAGTTTATTGAATTTATAATCATGACATTGATTTTCTGTGATGTTGCATTCTTCTGTAGTTAACCAAAGTAAACATTTTCTAAATTGTTTAATTAATAATATAACTTCAGCAAATAAGCTGCGATTTTCTTGCCAGCTGCCTCATGAAGTGAATATTCCCTTTGGATGCACAGTCGCGGCTGCTTGGTCGATTTATTACGCATACGCCGCGTTTTCCGCTCGATGCCAGCAAATCAGAAATGGCGCCAGCCTCAGCGTCAGCGTCAGCGGCGCACGTGACCGTCGCGACAGGTCGAGGGTGCAGCGCTGTGGTCAAGTTGCAGAATGCAAGTTGCAACATGCGTTAAATTGATGCAGCTGCTGGCAAGGTTGCAAGGCAACTGGAGCTGCAGCTGAAACTAGACGCTGCCTGCTGGCTGAATTCTCATGACGAGTAGCGGCTAATCAACAGATCTCTGCTCCCAATGCTGCAACGGATGTCGTTGCTGGTGTCGATGGCGATGTTGATGGCGATGTCGATGTCGACGTCTGTGCTGCATCTTCAACCTTTGGCATTTGTGGTTGCCAGTCAATCACACGTAGCAGACTTTGCAGCTTCCAGTTGCCAGTTGCAAGTTGCCAATTGCGAGCTGAAAGCTGCCAGCTGGCGGCTGATGAGTTATGAGCTCGTCTCTGTCTCTGTCTTCGACAAATGACCTGAAACTGAAACTGAAACCGAAACCGATGCCAACAAAAAAAATAACTGACGAGAGCAGGGAACTAAGGTTGAGGCCGAGGCCGAAGCTGAAGCTGAAGCTGAAGTCGACCAACTCCGTGTGATGCTTTTTGGGGTTTCCAAATTGATTTATGTGTCGGCATCGCTCGCTGAGATTTTTTCTTAATGGCACGTTACGCTTTTAATGCCTTTTAATGTTAGTTTTTGTTTCGCTTCTTTTTTGTTTATGTTTTTTTTTTTTGCTGTTGCTCTTTTTCTAAAGTTGAGCAACTTTTTGCATGCGCGCTTTTCACTTGATTTATGAAAAAAGTTGCAGCTAATAAATGTCACATAAATGCACATGTGTGTGTGTGTGTGTGTGTGTGTGTGTCTTATGCAACCAAAAACCAAAAGTGGCCACGCCCCCTTCACCGCGCCCAGCTTCCGCTCAGCTCCTTATCACATTCGCTAGCTGGTTAGAAAATTTTCTAATTACAAAACTAACATTTACAATGTAACTTAGAGACAAGCACAGTAACAACAACGACGACGACGACGACGACGACGGCGAGACAACTGACTGTGCATGTGTGTGTAAGTGTGTGCGAGTGTGTGTGTGTGTGTGTGTGTGTATGCAAACAAAGCAGTTGATAGCTGGGCTGGGAATGAAAATGGACTGCAGTCTGGGGCCGTGTGTGTGCGAGAGCGTCAAAAACAGAAGCAGCAGCAGCTCAACGATGCAACAAGTTGCATACACAATTAGCACACACACACACACACACTCACTCGCACACACACACACACACATTCCCATTCTCTGGCTCGTCCTTGCCGTCGTCCTTCGCTGCGGACGTGGCCGTTGCCACAGGAAGCGTCTGTTTAACTTTCAAGTGCTGCTCTACGATACTCATAAAATTTCCTCCAGGTAATTTAAGTGTGTACGCACACACACACACACGCACACATATATGTATATATATAGAAAGAAAGAGAGAGAGAGATACATATATGTATGTATGTATGTATATATTGTTATTGTGGCACTGGACCCCAAACTGAGCCTGGGCATGCATAACAGCATGAAGTTGTGTCCTCTCGGTGTCGTCCTGCTCGCCGCCCTTTCCTCCCGCCTCATGTTGCACTTTTGGCCACTTAAAAGCGTTGCACTAACCCTCATTTGGGGCATATACGAAATGCTTGGCCTAAACTCATTTAGCCACTTCAGGTTTTAAGCACCTCAAATTAAGTACTTCGCTTTGAACATAGTGCGTATTTAAATAAATACTTGCGACAACTGCAATTTTTTATTTTTTACCTAATTAATTTTGATGTAATTAACTGTTTAATCGGATTAATTTAAATAGTTGTTACAAAACAACAAAGAATTTTACTTTTGAATGTTACTTAATACAATTTATTAATGTTAAATCTTGGATAAAAATTATAAGAAATCAAAAAACTATCGCATAAACCAAACAAAATAAATCTGCTTCTGATATTAATGTATTTATTTAAGCTTTAAATTTACTTTTACACTTTTATTATTTAATATTACACTTTGAACTGATGTTAAAATAATGAACAAAATCAAAATGAATCATACAAGGTACAAAAAAAGCAAATTTGTTGAAATGGTGACTAAATGGAATTCAACAAATTTGCAAATAGAAGAATGTATTGAATTTAATTATTTACTTTAAAAAGAAGCCCTGTTAATAAATACAACTTAGATACTTTAAAGAAAAGTAGTTAATTGCTCGTTTGAATAATTTTATTGAATCAATGAAAATTAAAATTAAAATGTTAGTAAATTAAATTTGTAAGACAATTACCCGGGAAAGCAATTGAAACAAAAAGAAACAGTCCAATAAAATGAATAAGTGAAAGTTAAACAATAATACAACAAAATTATTTGATTTACTATAATTCTTGCTAAAAAAAAAACTTAATAAGATAAAAGCAATGCTAAAAGGTAGAAAATTTAATATAAAATAAGTGAGTTAGCAAATGACAATTAAATACCAAAGAAATCCAATAAAATAAAAAAGTATACGCATTTATTACGATATTAAATAGTCGAAGAAATACATAAGTATACGCAATTTGACTGAAACTAAAAAGTCGAAATATAAATAAGTATACGCACTTCCATTGATATTAAAAAGTCGATGAAATAATTAGGTATACGCATTTACTACGATATTAAAAAGTCGTAGTATACGCAATTTAAATAATACTAAAAAGTCAAAGAAATAAATAAGTATACGTAATTTTAAAAATACTAAATAGTCGAAGAAATAAATAGGTATACGTAATTTGAAAAATACTAAAAGTCGAAAACTAAAAAAGTATACGCAATTTGAATGTTACAAAAAAAAAAACTAAAAATAAGTATACGCACTTTCATTGCTATTAAAAAGTCGAATAAATAAATAAGTATACGTATTTATTACAATATTAATAACTGGAATAAATTACTAGAGAATCGAATAAATAAATGAGTATACGCAGTGTGAGCGCATTTGGTGTTCGGTGTGGGTTGGAAGGCTATTGTTTTTAGTGCTCCGACAGCCGTAGAGAACATTGTTGTCCAGCACATTGCTGTTGCTGTTGCTGATGTTGTGGCTGCTGTAGTCCTTGTTGTTGTTGTTGTTGTTGCTGTTGCTGTTGTTGTCGTTAACGTTGACGTTGCTTTGATTTGCTGCATTTAATGAGCGTTGCCGTTGCGCCTGCAAGTATGCAGCTAAATTTTGTCAAACGCATTAAAACGTTATTAAGCGCTGCCCCTGAGCTACACACATCTTTCTCTCTCTCTCTCTCTGTGTGTGTGTGTGTGTGTGTGTGCGTGTGTTTTAAATATTTAATTATATTTAGCTGCCTTAAGTACTTACAGTTTTGCGCTCTTAGTGACAGAGGCACAGACACCATCACTTCAGCAAATAGACGTGTGTCTAGCAGGACAACGTTGCGTATGATTAACATTTGCGCTTGGACAGTTCGAAACTGGCCGACGGCAGAAGCTTTTGCGAATTTCTCGGTAATGCAATTGTTGTTGCAATTGTTACGCAAGAATGCCTTTCACACAACGGCTGAGCATGCAAGGCAAGAGAGATGGCAAATCATAAATTATTTTCATAAAAACTTGTTAAAGCTCACGACAACCCAAAGTACGAGTAAATAAATAAATGCCAGCTATAACGAAAAGCAAAAGCCACCAACAAATAACGAAAGTGTGTGTGTTGCAACTTGCAACTGCTTGTGGCAAGGCGTCAGCAGGATGTGCGTCCATGGCCAGCCAAGCGACTTTTATGCCCTGCAGCACAATGTAAACACACAGTTTTTTCCACTCTCTCTCCCTTTTCTTTATTTGCATCTTCATCGCAAAGGTCGGCATATCGATAGGGCTGAAAAGCAATCCAGCCGAAGACATAAGAATATGGAAACGTCTGCAGCTTGAGTTGGTACAAAACTGTTTTTCAACGCAAAAGTCTGTCGCTGAAATACAAGCGGAAATCTGAAATTTATAATGAGTTGCCTTACGTAAGCTAGTGATGAATAAAATGAAGTTGCTTTTTCTGAACCTTAATGCACATACTATTTCAATATAATAACAGGAAATGAGAAACATGTTTGGGGAAGTACAAAATGTCAGCTTTTCAAATTCAAATATATTTAATCTGATTTATTAAATACCTGTGAGTTGTATTTTACTATTAATTTTGCAAAATTTAATAATGACCGCGCACGAAAACGAAGTTGCCAAACAAACTTGACTAAATACACAAAACACTATAATAAAAATTACATACATTAATTTGATTTCATTTAAAAACTATTTTATTAATATTTACATTAGTTTAGCAAATGATTTTCAAAAGAAAGATCCATATAACTAATTTAAAAATGCATGCATTATTAATTAAAAATTGCATAACCGAATAAAATTCGTTGACTTGACTAACTAATATATTGTTATAAATTAAAACGAAAATGCATAATAAAAATTGCACACTTTTATTTTATTAAATTTAGAATAACCTAATTTGAAAATTAAAATTAAAAAATGCATAAACATGAATATAATTGACAATCTTCAAACCATAATAATTCGAGTCATTGTTACTTTTGTTGGTCATAATAAAAATGTGCAGAATTCTTTGGAAAATTTTAAGAGCAGCAAAAGCAGCGATCTCAATAGAACAGTTGATGAGTTGCCCAACCGTTGTGGAGCTCTCCTGCTTGACCACGCCTACTTAGCCGATCCGCCCCCAGCTATTTCGATGACCATTCCTCCTAGACGCACACACACATGCACAGCGCACACATACAGACACATTTTTTTTCACGCATATATATACGGGTCGATTATCAGGCGATTACCATCAGTTTACTTTGCGCGTACTTGGCAGTTCTGCATTTCTGCATTGAAATCAGTTTAATTAAATTTTTGAATTTATTCAAGCCATGGAGAGATCACAATTTTGTTGTTAAATATTCCAACAAAAATCGAGTCAGCCTTAGAAAAAGTCCATTAGAAATACAGCGTGCGAAAGTTGAGGACCAAAGTTTCTAATATGAACTAATTAATTTAATTTACAATTATAGTTTAAAATGTTAATTAAAAAATATTAATAAATTAATTAATTTGACCATATTTGTTTATAATAAATATCTTTTTTTTATATTTACTTATGTTTTTTTTTTCTTGAGCGCATAAAACAAATCATTTAATAATCAGAAGTCTTGCTCATAAATAATCATTCAATTTCTTAAGGTATTACACATTGTTATTCCACATTAAAAATCCATACCTTCAAATTCCATTTTCTTTGTCGATAATTCATAAAAATATAAAATTTATTTATTTATATCTACAACAGATTCAGGTATTTAAGCATTGTCTAAAATATAATTGCTTCTGATATATATATATTTATTTCGTTTTCAAACTAAACAAATATCTTTGCTTGCAAATGAGTTGAAAATTTGTAAAATAGTTTTAGCTTTTCTAGCATATGTATAAACGGTGTTATGTCTGCCATATCATTGAGATGTGCATTTTTGCTTAAAGATATTTCATTTCAGCGACTTTGAAGGGTTTCTTCAGCATTTTATTGGAAGTGCAGCGCGTTTTCGCTTCGAGCTGTTTGCTTTGCTTCACTCTCTGCTCGACCTGCTCATTTCGAATTCGCTGCATCCAGTCTGAGTGCCCGTATTCACACTCGTCCACAGGCTGGAGTATTCACACTCACATTCACATTCGCATTCACATTCACATCCGCATTCACATTCAGAATCGCAGTCGCATTTCAACTTCCCTTCGCATTCCGTTTGGTTTGTTTGCAACGCTGCGCACATTTTTCTTCTGATTTCAGTATTTTTTCGTTGTTGTTGTTGCTGTTGTTGTTGTTGCTTGTGTCGTTTTGTTCGGCAACTTTTCGTGGCCATAAACACGTACGCGTTGCCATCGAGTACGGGCAGCTGCTTTTATCTCTTCGACTCCACCAACAACAAAAAACAGAGAAAACTTCTCCCCGCGCCGCCACCAACAAACACATGCTGCCATTTGAGATCGTTGTTGTTGGGAAAACTCAATTTAGCTTTTTGCAACCTTACCAAAAGAAAGAGCAGACCAAGAGAGAGAGAGAGAGAGAGAGAGAGAAGGAGGAAGAGAGAGAGAGAGGGGGCGGAAGGGCGACGATGGAGTGGCGAGCAAAAGAAGAAAAAATGAAGCGAAAAGCTGAATGTTTTTTTGCGACTTTTTGCTCGTGTCATTTTTCTGAGTTGCTCTGCGCAACGAAAAATCCACTTGCCGCACACACACACACACGCGTACACGTAGTGAGTGAAGAAGCAGCACAGTAACAACAGCTACAAAATGGCTGTCAACGTTGGCAACGAACGTAACCAAAAAAAAAATAAAGGAAAAAAAGTGCCGAGTAACCGAGCAATGCTGCTGCTCTGGCTGCTGGACGTGCCTCGCTTGCCGCTTATTAGAAATCAAATCCCATAAAAGCCACACTGAGCCCACGAGCCAAACCAACAGCACCGCAGCACCGCAGCACCACAGCACCACAGCAATGGCAACAGCAGCAGCCATGGAACATTTAATGGCACAGAAAAACTAACCCAACCAAAAACTGAGGCCCTGTCTCCAGCACAGTCAGTTTGTCAGTCTGTGCATCTGTCAGTTAGTCCGTTATCTGTGGGCCTTAACACACACTCGCACACACACACGCATACACACACACACTCACACACACAGCCACTCACACATACTCGAGCTCGCTTTCGCCGTCGCTTTCTCCTGTTGACTTTTTGACGCGCTGCAGGTGCAAAAAAAAGTGTAGCGCAAAAACTAATAAACTGCCACGCCCCCCATGCTCACCGCCTACTTTTGCCCCCCACATTTTGCTCAGCCATTAACAAGGCCAGCGAAATTTCGATTATTGTTTGCTGCGCGCCCCGAAGTAGGCAACGTTTTCGGTCGCTCTAATTGCTCGCGCTAAAATCAAAACTCATTCAGACAGCCCCATGTATGTGTGAGTGTGTCTGTGTGTGAGTGAGTGTGTGTGTGTGTGTGTGTGTGTGTGCGTACATAATCTGCGCTGCAATTTCAAGGACATGCCTGGCACCTCACGGCCAAAGCGCTTTTGTGTTATTGTCTCAAGTGTGAAAAGGATTTTGCCGTGGCATTTGGACGAAGGACGATTGTCTCGCATGCATAAACAGGCTGCATATAATATTATATATTCATGAGCCACGTCACGTAATAACAATGCAATGCAGCCGCTTCTCTTTGCCACTGTGTTGCCAAACGTATTAATGATCTTGAATAAACTTCTGTTACTTAAATTAATGGCCAGAATCAGAGAGCACTCCAAAAATTATTTATCTTCACTTAACGGCCAAATTCGTTTTCTAAGCATAACGGCTGCTTTTATAAGAATAGCACAACAAATTATAAAACATCTGAAAACAATTAAGTTATTTACCATTTACGTAAAAAAAACGACAAACCAATAAAAAGTATGTGTCTTAACGACCAAATTTTCCTCACTTGCATATGACAACAGGAAAAATACTCCTAAAAAATTCAGTTTCTTAATATTAAGTTAATAACTACATATATTTAATTAAGTAACAAGTAATTAATAAGTAATTAATCTGACTTAGCGGCCACCAGAAAAAAAAAAAAAAACAAATTATGTCCAAAAAGTGTTCTCTTAATTCATATGAAGGCCAAATTATATTTAGTAGCAAAATTTATTTAGCAGCATGCATTTTTTGCTTAACAAAAGGGATGGCATAAAAAACAAGGGTTTGTTATTTTTTTAATAATTTTTTTAATAATTATATTTTTTTACTCATTTTACAGCCACTTGAAGAAAGCAAATAAAATGTACTTTACTTAACGGCCACTGGAATTAGAAAGTCGTTAAATAGAATTTAGCGACTTTACTGAAGGTCCAAATTTAACTCACTTAACGGCAACTTGAAAAAAAAGAATGAGAAAAACACAAAAATAAAATACTCTTCACTTAATGGCCTTTTATTTGTGGCCTTTAAGCAAGGCTAGATGGCTGTTAACTTTGATGGTGCGACTGCAGCAGCATGTTGCAGTGGCAAGTGGCAAGTGCGATTATTTGCAAAGTTCTTAGTGTAATTTGTTGGGGTTTAGTTTTGCTTTGGGCGCATATTTAATATATAGGAATTGTGCTGCAAGTCGGACAATGGCGAAGTCGACGCCGATGCTTGTGAATCGGAAATATTGTCTTTGACAGCGTGCCACGAATCAGTGGCACAGCAAATGTGCTGGCTCGATGGATCTGCGGCATTGCAGATGCGGGGGGGGCAGAGAGCAAGCGAGAGCTTGAGTGGACACAATGAGCTGACACTGCACACACACACACACACAGAGTTGCCGTGTGGGTCGCAAATCTGCCCCTAGGACGTGCAGGACATGCAGGACGTGCAGGAGGCATTGCTGCCTGGCCTGATACTATTTTGTCATTTGTGTCACGTTCGCCATTCATGATGATTTCGTTCATCTCCCTCTCTCCCTCTCTGTCTTTTTGTCTCTTTCTCTGCCGCTTTCTGCATCCTCCTGGCTGCTGTCTGTCGCAGTTGAGCTCACGCTTCACAGCTCACGCCATCTCGCTCGGCCTTTGTAACTGTGTGTGGCATGTGGCATGTGGCATGTGGCATGTGGCATGTGGCATGTGGCATTTGTGCGCCATTTTGCCATTTTTATTTATGGAATGCAGCTACTCTACGCCTCTCTCTCCGTCCGTCCGTCCGTCCGTGTGTCGCTGGACAGCTTCGGTTACGTGTGTTATCCTTTGCCTTCTTCGCCTTCGCCTTAACATTCCTTTTGACCCATTCCGACTGCCACAATAATTCTCACGTAACTCCATCTTCATTTCAACTTCATCTCTCTCTGTCTCTCTCTCTCTTTCTCTCATTCTCTGTCTCTCTGTAAACTGTATCTACTTTCAGCATTTTTTTTGTGCAAGCATAAATTTCCAGCATTTTTCCTTGTTGCCGAAAGAGACAGAGACAGCAAAACAAGTAGAACAAAAAAATGCTGCACGAAATACAGAAAGAATAATAACAAAATCCATAGAACAAAACTTTCCTACATAGATGCGCTGCGATGCGACGAGGGGAGGGCGGCGAGGAAAGCGGAGGGGGGGATAAGCACAGATATAGCGTACAGCAATTTTCTATGGCACGAGGGTCAATCGAGCAATTCTATACTTCCCCAAGCTTCCAACAATATTTTAAATTACATTTGAAATTGCAGAAACCACTTCTTAGAATATGTTTCCAATTTGTTCAAAATCTCAGAGTATTTGTTATTACTTAAATAAACCAATGCATATATTATTTTCAATGTGAAATTCAAGTGTTTTCTACTTTAATAAAATAATAGATAAATTTTTTTTTTTTTTAATTAAAAAATGCATTTAATTTTTAGTTTAATAGCTATGTCAATTTAACATATTTTTATCTTTAATAATGACTATAACAAAATTTTAACAATTAATAATTAATTTTACCAATAGTTTTTACAACAACATATTAACTTAATTATTGTATACAAAATTTTGTTTTGTTGCTATGTAATATTTTGAAAAACTGATTGCATTGTATTTAAAGCAAAAGATTCGTATCAAAGGTATAATATTTTATTAATGATTATCTATATAAAATATATTTCGATACATTTAAAGACAAAATTTGTTCTTTTTGTTTATTTTAAGTACTATCGCAAATATGTATATACTTTATTTTATTTGTACTATTATAAGCAATAGTTAATATACATCAAGAAATAATAAAATTGATTAGAACTGGAATATAACATTATTCGCTTTTGATTGACATTTTTGAAAAGTGTCGCAGCGACCCTCGCAATTGGTTAGTTTTTGTGGTTTTCAGGCATCGTTTGATTGCGCCAGGATAGGTAAGCTCAGTTTTTAACTGGCAACGTTGTCAAGTCTGTGAGGGATTTCCATTTTATTTGCACACCAAAACTCATGAAACAAGCAAAGGACGACAGCAGCAACGGCAGCAACGGCAGTTCACAGTCACCGAGAGTACTATATATATTCCCCAACGATCTCCGCCGCCCCTTGTTGCTATAATCCTTCCGGTTGCAGTGCACGGGAAATGTATTTGACAAAATATTTCAGTTATTTACTTTTGTTGAACATAACGGGAGGCAACTTTTAGGCTAACAAGCAGACAGCCGGAAAACCAAACATAAATCTTGTCACATTTATGTGGCTGTAACACCTTTTTTGTCCCCCTCCTTCTCCTCCTCCATGCTCGCCATCGTTTTTTATATTTTAGTAATCGCTACTGTTCTAGTTGTTGTTGCTGTTGCTGTTGCTGTTGGCTTTGTTGGCTCAGAGTTTTCGACAAAAGTGAAAAACACGGCGGAGTCCAACTCCGACTCCGACTCCGACTCCGACTCGGAGTCCGACGGGGCTTGCGGCTCTGCCAAAAACCAAATGAAACTTTATGCATATTCAACTTTTTACATTATTCTTTGTGGCCAGTGAAAAGTTACAGCAATAACAACAACCACAACAACAGCAGCAGCAGCAGCAGCAGTAAAAACAACGTCAACAACAGAGTAACTGGCCACAAGAACAAAGCCCGTAAACGAGATACGCCACAGAAGGGATAAACTATACTTTACCGTACTATATCCGAGTATGTATAGTACGCATCGAATAAACAAAGATACCTTCAGTAGCTGCTTTAGTTTTCCATGCATTTTTAAATGAGCAGCATGGAAAGCCTGCCGTTGACAGTAATGAAAGCGATAATGACGTTGGCAGTTGAGCTGTTAATGATGTTGCTGCAGAATGTGTGAATGTCAATGTAAGTAAGTGTGAGTGCTCAGGCTAATGCTTAGAGTAATGCTCGCACTGATATTAATACTAATGCTAATGCTTATAGTAATAGTAATGAAAGCGATAATGACGTTGGCATTTGGACTGTTCATGATGATGCTGCAGAATGTGTGAATGTCAATGTAAGTATGTGTGAATGCTCAGGCTAATGCTTACAGTAATGCTCGCACTGATATTAATACTAATGCCAATGCTTCTAGTAATAGTAATGCTCAGGCTAATGTTAATACTAATGCTAATGCTAATGCCAATGCTTGTTCTAATTGTAGTCCTAACAAATAAAAACAAAATATAATATTAATATAATAGTTGATGTGCAATTATGAATACTGAATAATACAAAATAGACAAAAACAATTGAAAATTGATGCTGATATTAGCGTTGATAATTCTAACAATATTCATGAAAATAATTATATATATAATAATGCAATCAAAAATGTAATATACATATAGTAATCAAGTAATAGTTAGTGCAAAATATTACGAAAACTTAACAATAATAATAATGTGAAATTAAACAAACTAAAAATGCTTAAAATACTTGGAAAAATGCTGATGAAAACGACACTAATTAAAAAAAAATAGAAATAATAGTTAATGTGAAATTATGAATATGAATATTAATCATAATGACAATAATCAATAATTTAATAATTATTCTTGGTTTTATAGAAATAATCATATATCTAATGAGCATTCAAATTGAAGAAATAGAAATTGAAGAAATAAATACCAGTTAGTGTAAAATATTATGAATACTTAATAATTCGAATAATAATAATAATGAAAATAATCAACAATCTTTTAATAATTTTAATTTTTGTAGTACAAATAATAGTAATAATGAAAATATTCAGCAATCTAATAGATATTTTAATTTTTGTAGTACACAAAATATTATTGCTGAAATGTAATGCAATGAATATTTAATATTAATAAAAAGAAAACTAAATTCTGATGTTAAAGGCAATAATTCTAGTGCATTGTAGAAACAAATAAAATACTTGGTAATCATTCAAATTGAAGTAATGGAAACAGCAGTCAGTGTGAAATATTATGAACATTCAATAATAATAATGAAAATAATCGACCATTTAATAATCATTCTTAATGTTGTACTAGAAATAATATCATAGTTACAATTTAATGAACGGAAAATTTAATAATAATAAAAAGAAAACTAAATTCTGATGTTAAAGGCAATAATTCTAGTGCATTGTAGAAACAAATAAAATACTTGGTAATCATTCAAATTGAAGTAATAGAAACAGCAGTCAGTGTGAAATATTGTGAACATTTAATAATAATAATGAAAATAATCGACCATTTAATAATCATTCTTAATGTTGTACTAGAAATAATATCATAGTTTAAATGAAATGAACGGAATATTTAATAATAATAAAAAGGATATCAAAATCTTATGCTAGTGCATTGTAGAAACAAATAAAATACTTGGTAATCATTTAAATTGAAGTAATAGAAACAGCAGTGAGTGAGAAATATTATGAACATTAATAATAATAATAATGAAAATAATCCACCATTTAATAATCATTCTTAATGTTGTACTAGAAATAATATAATGAACGGAATATTTGATAATAATAAAAAGGAAACTAAATTCTGATGTTAAAGGCAATAATTCTAGTGCATTGTAGAAACAAATAAAATACTTGGTAATCATTCAAATTGAAGTAATAGAAACAGCAGTCAGTGTGAAATATTGTGAACATTTAATAATAATAAGCAGAGCTTGCGTCGCAAATCTCTCGAGTGCGAGTCTGTGGATGGAAATGCAATCAGGTGAGCAAGGACTTAGGCTTAAGCTGCACTTTGTGCAATTAGGCCGCACTGCCATGCAGAGAGAGATGCAAAAGTGTGTGTGTGTGTATCTGGGGGCAAGGACGAGGATCACAAGGAGCTGGCATAAAGCACAAAGCAAGTGACGAGCAACTAAAGTTGCAACACAAAGTTTGTGGCATGGACAATTGCGAACATGGCCGCAATTTATGCGCAAAGTGAAGCGAGGAAAGATGTGAAGTAGAAGTGTGCAAATGCAGTTAAGAGATGCAGATACAAAAGCTGCAGATACAGCTACAGATACAGATACAACGGCTGCATTATGGAGAAATTGCAAAATGCAGACGCGATGCGTTGCGATGCGATAAGAACTCAACTCAAAACACTCGAACACCAAAAACTGGACCATAAATAACGAGGCGACAGCAGGAGACAAGACTGCAAACTAGGAAATTTAAATTTGAATTGTTGACGCAACTAAATAAATGCGAGGCTGCCATGATGCACAAATGTCACACACACACACACACGCACACGCACACATAGGAGGAGCGGGGGAGGGGCGTCGGAGGGAATCAAAAATCTGAAGCTAAAAACTCGGAGAATCAAAATCAAAATCCAAATACGAAATCTAAACTGGGAATAAGCCTAGCTGGCATAGTAAGGATGACACAAGTGTAGAGCAGAGAGGGGCATGAGGAGGTGGGGCGGTTGTCCAGGACAGCAGGGAGGGAGGGCAGGGAGGGAGGGCTGGTGGGCCATGCATGTCAGAAAACTTGGAATGAATGACGTTACGTGAAGTTGACAACATGTCAAAATGGAGAAAAGATACCGTAAATGGACAGACAGGACGAGGCCAAGGGGTGGCGAAGAGGGGGGATGGGGGGCGTAGAAGGGGTGGGAAGGGAGGCCAAAAGTTAGCTTGCGTCGAGGAGGAGCAAGTTGCAAACAAGTGACATTTATGTTGCCAAAACAAATAACAAAGCGTTGCGAAAAGCAGCGACAGAGGCAACGAGCGAGTGGAAGAGGGGAAGTGTGTGTAAGTGTGTGTGTGTGTGCTCTCGCTCTCTCTGCATGCGAGTGGGTGTGGCAAGAGGGGGGAGTGGGGAGTGGGGAGGCAGAGTTCACTCTCTGCTGGCTAAATCACAAATCGCAAATATTAGAATAAAGACTGTGGCATGTGGAAGCGAGACGCAAACAGAGACAAGACACATGTGCAGCTGTTGCAGCCATAGCAATGCAACACACACACACACTCGCACACACACACACACTCGCACACACACACTAGCACACACACTCTGCTGTGAGCTGAGCTGAACTCGACTCAGGGAAAAAGTATTTTTCCGCAACAAACAAGCAAAAGTGACACACAACAGCAGCTTATGTTGTTGTTGCTGTTGCAGTCGCTTGCTTGCAACTCTGCAACTCGTGTGTGTGTGTGTGTGTGTGTGTGTGTGGCGCCAAGCATTCAACGCTCAACAAGGCGTGGCACTTGCGCACCGCCCACACACAACGACAACAACGACAACGACAATGCAACGCGCGCTCGCTCGCAAATTTTTGCTTGACTTTGATTTGGACTCAATACCCTCGAGGCAACTGCAGCAAATGGGGTATTTTTGTTTGATTTTCACATTTTTATTTCACCAACTCGGATACAATACGAAATCTGAAAGGAACAGCTAAGAATATGGCTTCAAATATTTTATTCGTAGAATTTTAGAATACGTTTAGGCTTAAAAACAAATCAATTAGATATAAAATAAAACATGCAAATACTTCATACCTGAAAAGCAGGAGTTAGTTTAGTTTATTGTTAATAGTAATTGGCATACATACATATGTATAAATTCATTCAAAATTCATTTGGTTTTCGTTGAAACTACTTTTTCCCCTCAGTATAATATTCCTTAAATTATTTCTTTAAATACAATAAATAAGCTAAGCTATCAACTGCACTACTTTTTTCATCGTTGTAAATTATTTTACTGATGTTATTAACAATCAAATCGTTGAATATATTTGCTTCGTTAAATTAAAACTGAAAAATTAAAAAAAAATGAATGAAATGAAAAATTGTTTAAATTCAATGCGAATTTTGGTGTACGTTATTTGGATAATATTTAATATATATTAATATGTCGAATATAAAATAAAGAATAGTTTACTTATAATGTATAATAAAATCATAAAATTGCTAAGTATTGAAATTAGTCAAATTTTTGAATCAATGTTTATGATTTTTTCGAAAATAAAATAAATAATAATTTACTTAGAGAGCATAATAAAATTATGAAATCGCAAAATATCTGCACTTTTTCAATTTTTGAATAATGTTATCAAATAAAACATAATTTATTTAAAAAATATGATCAAATTATAAAATCACTTGCTAATCTGCTTTTGGACAACTCTTGTTCATCAGAGTTAAGGGTGTCTGCCGGTCGTATATCCGTTTCAGTTGCTTCCTCGTTCTCACATTGTTGTTGCTCGTTTCGCGTCGCATCGTTCGCCGTTTGTCGTTTCCGCCTCAATGGAGAGTGGAGTCGGGAGTCGTAGGGGAAGCCGGCGAGGAGTGAGCTAGGGTCTGAGGAGCTGTTTGCATATCTGAGCACTGCGATCGCCAAGTGTCGTCGTCGTCGTCGTCGTCGTCCTGGCTGCCACTGGGGCTGACATGGCGCGTCCGTTGGCTGTTTGCTCGCTGCTCGTTGCTGGCTGCGCGTTGCGCATTGTTCGTGACTGGAGGGCGGCGCCAGGCACTTGACTCCTTGGTCGCCAGCCAGGACACGACTCTAAGGCGACGCGACGCGACGCGACGCGACGTGGCACATGCCACATGGCAACGCGGCAACGCGGCACACGGCACCCGGCCACATTCACATCCTTTGTGTGTTTGGCTCGTTGCGCTTCGTTTCGTTGGGTTTCGTTTCGTTTGCCAAAGCCAAAAGTTTATGTTGCCGTTGTTGCCCCATCGAATGTCAAGTCCACCTCCTCCGCCCTGCGCCCATCCTGCCCGCGCGGGGGTGGGCGTGGTGTGCTGCCCTTATCATGCATTCTGGCCAACATTTTCTTTGCTACTTGTTTGTTTGCCTCTGCGATTTTTGATAACTGACATTTGTTGGCGTTCGCCTCGGCTATAACAAATGGAGCCGAAACACTGAACACTGAACAGCGAACCCGGCAAAGTGAGCACCAAAGAGGGACTACTGGGGGTCAGATCGAGGGACAACTGTTTGGCAAGCAGCGCAGCTACAGGGGCCAAAGGTAATTTCCCTCTGGCCAAATGGTGCACACAGATTACCACTGTCGATATGAGCAATTGGAGCACAGCTCAAGCAACGAAAAAACGCTACTTTCCTCTGATTCCCGATTGCAGCTCGGGGCATTAACAATTTGGCCAAGACACCGACCGCTTACTTCACTTAAGACGTCCGATCCACGTTTAAATTTCATCATCCACTTGATACTTTAAAGTGCACTACAAAATTTTCCAAATCAATATTCAACCGGAAATATACGATTTTTTGTTTCAATATTCACATGGAAGAATAACATATGAAAATCTTGCGACGAATTGAACTTAGCAAAATGAATAATATTCATATAAAAATAGTTCAAATATAAAAAATTACCAAAAATTAAATTTGATATATAGAAAAACTTAAAGTTCAGTCGCAAGCTAATGAAAACTTTAAAAAGCGTTGTCCACTTTCATAAAGATAATATAAGGGGGAATAAATGTATGACATATATTTAAAATTACAAAATCATAAGATTTAATTAGAAAATGTGATACAGAAAAATACAATTAAATAGATTTAAATTAAAAAATATTATAATTATTATAACATTTGAATTTTCATTTAAGAGTTATATTTATATTTTAAAAATGCTGTTAATAAAAATAAAAAAAAATACACTTATTGCAATAAATATCAGGGAGTGAAAAGAATATTTAACGTTTTAATAACAAAATAATTTAGTTTTTATTTGTCATTTGTATGAAATAAAATTTTGAAATGTTATTTGTTAACTAATTTTATATAGTGTAAAAATCCATACAAAAAACTTGTCTAAAATAAATGATTTAACAAATGAAGAAAAATATTTAAGAAATTAAAATTTAGCTAAATTTGGTGATTGATTAAGTAGCTAAACGATCTTAGAGAAGATCCTGATTTGTGAAAGTCGTGACACGTGAGTTGTGAGTCGTGCCACGTGAGTTGACAATAGGCCAAAGACACCGACACAGTAGCCATAATATGGATCCAAAAAAAAAGACGAAACAACTGACAAGTGAAACATCAGAGACAAATGAGCGCGCACAGCCCAAAAGGCCACAGCACACACACACACACAAACACACAAACACACTCACACACCAACACACAGGCAGACAGACGTGCTCAATGTGGCGCAGGAGCAAAGCAGGCAGGACCAAAAGACAGGCAGGCGAAGGCAGTCAAGCACTTCACAGCTTAACACCCTAATGTGCAATATTTTTGACTCCCACACACACACACACACACACACACTCACACGCAAACGCACACAAACGAAATGTATAAAAATGAAATTCAGAAGGTTTCCCGCTTGCCGCTTCCTCTTCCTCTTGTGCCGCAGTCGCAGCCGCCAAGCGCCATTCACTCAGAAAGCATCGTCAGCCGGCCAACTCCCCTACTCACCATGCTCCTTACTCCCCCCACCACTCGTTACTCCCCACTCGATACTCCCCACTCACTCTCGCACTCACAGCAGCAGCGACAAACGACAATGGCGTTCACGCAACGCACACAAAGACAGCAACAACAGCAACAACAACAGCGGGAGAGCTGCGGGCGCCACCCACTGCAAACCCAGCAACAACAGCAACAAAAACTTACTCACACCCGCTCTCACGCTGTTGCGCTCTCGTTCTGGCTGGCGGTCGCACTGCGTTTACGCTGTAGCGCCTGCTCGCTCGCACACTCACTCTCGCTCTCAGAGTGTCAAAGCAGCTGCTGTTGCTGTTGCTGTTGCTGCTGCTGCTTCTTCTTCGCTATTTGAAGTTTGGCATTTTTTTGCAGCTTTTCGTGTTGTGTGTGTGTGTGTTTTTTTTTTGTGTTTTTTATTGCGCTTGATCTTTGGCTTATTACCATGTCACGTTGAATGCGAAATGCGAACGCTGCCGGAATACAAAATGCACACACACACACACACACACACACACACATACAGACACACACACACACGTGAGCCGACTGTAACAAGAAGAAGAAGAAGAAGAAGAAGCAGAGCAAAAGCGCCAAATGTCACTTTGAAAAATGCCATTGGTTCGACAAACTCGACTGCAACAACAACAACAGTGCGGCTGCTGCGCATCCTCTCAGCAGCAGCGACAACGACAGCGGCAGCGAAACCGAAACCAGTTGCTTAGCAACGCCCCCTTCTAACCGCAAACGACGTCGACGTCGACGCCAGCAGCAACAACTGTCGCCGCATGACTGCGATGACTGCGACAAATGTCAGCAACAGACTCCATTGCTATTTTCGCAGCACAACCACCGGTTGTCTCGCTCTGGCGCACGTGCATCCGCCGAAGGGGAAATGCTGTTGTGTGTGTGAGTGAGCGCGCATGCGATTCGTGCACAACCAATGCTAAGGGGTAGGCCAGCAGACGCCAGCAGCAGCAGCCGCGGCAGCAGGCAGCAGGCAGCAGCAGGCAGCAGCAGCAACGGCAGAACGGCCGACGAACATCATCAGGTAACGAACTCGTTTGTCTCCGCTCGCTCTTTGCATTGCCATTCGTTCGTGCTCGCTCTGCTCGTCGTCGTTGCAGTCGCCGTCGCTGTCGTCGTCGTCGTCGTTGTGAACGCGCAGCGTCGCTTCGTTCATATTTTGCTGCTGCCGTCGCCGTTTTCAGTTTTTGTTTGACGTTCGCGTGGTGCGCTCGCTTGTTGCGGCCCGTTATCGTTATCAACAGCACAGCACAATACAGACATCGACAACGAGACATCGCTGGCATCGTTTACCGTTACGCCAACGCCATCGCCAACAAATCGAAAATAAAACCAAACGTTTTTTTGCTAAACAAGAAACACGCAAGAACAGCTGATAAGCGAAACGCCCGCTAAACCGTTCATCCGTTTAACCGTTCATCCGTTTTACCGTTCATCCGTTTACCCGCTAACCCGCTAACCCGTTTAACCGATTCACAACCGATCGATCGATCGATCGCCGTTGCCGTCGCGAGAATTTTTGTTTTGTTGACGTCGCGCGTTGTGCGAATTTCGAATTTCGAATTTTTTTGGGCGCACACAACGAATACGAGAATTTGTTGCCCAAGTTTTTTTTTGAAGTGAGTTACAACAACAAGCAAAGCAAAGAATCAAAGAATAAAGCAAAGCAAAGCAAGAAGCAGAAGCAGAAGCAGAATCAGTACAAGTTAACAACAACAACAACAAATGCATAAAGTTCACACACAAATACAAATACAAATACCAATAGCAACAACAACAACAACAAAAACAACAAACGACAACGACAAAAACAAAACAAATCAGCAACAGCAGCAGCAGAAGAATAAGAAGAAGCAGCTGGCAGCTGTCGCGTGTTTTGCCGCCGGCAATCTCCACAACAACAACAACAACACACGTGCTCTCCACAACTCTTCAGCTGCAACTTAAACGCTGCCCTGCTTCTTCCTTCCACCCCCCCAAACAACAACAACAACAACTGTTTCACTCTCCTCTCTCGCTCTCTCTTTGTCGTCCTTTCTCGCTCTATCTGCCTGTCGCGTGTGTTTGTGTGTGTGTGAGCACGTGTGTGTGTGTGTGTGAAACATCATCATCATCATCGCCATCGTCATCATCATCGTTGCGACGATTCTCATCTCGCCCCCCAGCCTCGATATATTCGCCAACAAAATTCTCACCGAGGCATCCAAAGCGCCCCTCAGGGCTGTCGCGCTGGCGTCATTTCTGGGCGACGGTTTTGCCGCCCTCGGTAGCCGAGCTCCTCCCGTCAAGGATCTGATGGCCTTCGGCGCTGTCCTGCACACAAACCAGCACAATATAGGTGAGTCCCCCCTAGAATAATACCTTGATAATGATCCGATCTGATCACAGATCACACAACTACACTCAAAGATCTCTTGTACTTCAAACAGCTCTTTGAGCACTATTATATCCTAGACATATGGACAACTGAATGTAATGTACTTAAAACAGCTCTTTGAGAATTATATTATCCTAGATATACATATGTATAAAATAATTCTCGCAGAATAGTTCTAAGTTAAGATTAGGTTTTAGAATTTTGAATTGCAATAAGCTTTTCACATCTTCTGCCCAGCCTTTGTAGACTGCAGAAGAGCAGTGATTTTCAAGAAAGGGATTAACAAAATGTAGAGCATTATTTTAACTTTAATTGGATCATTTATGCTTAGCAAAAATGTTTCAGTTTGTTCGAGTTCTTCAAATGAAATGCGAATATTTTTTTTCAAGTCTTCTCAGCAGTGATTTTTAAGAAAATTATTAAAAAATATTGTAATGATCGTCACAAAGAACATTAATTCAATTGTATAAAATGTATTTAATATCTTGTTGGGAGCAAGATGAAGTTGGAATATGCTTTTTATTCTGCCCTCCATCGTTAACAGATTTTGATCAAAGACATGTCAAATATGATTTAAAATTAAGAAAATGACTGCAAATGGTATTTTTGTATGAAAGAATGACTTGAATAAAGAAATTTAACAATTATTATTGTATCTTTTGCCTGTCGTTAGGAGTTTCCCAAAAGCACACTTATCTTTCATAAAAGTAATAGCAGGGAAAAAATTTTAAAATATATGTAATTATTTTTGGAAATATCACTTTATGAAAAAAAAAAAAAATTATATAAACGAATCTCGCAGTGGAATTTTGCATTTTATATTTATTTGACTTATTTAGATTTGAAATAACAGTGCAAAATACTTAATGTTTTATCAAAGCATTCTCATAATACTTTCATGTTTATATTATATATTTGGTTTTTAAGTGAAAGACTATATAGAATGGCGAAATCTTGATCAGATTTGCTAAAAAAGAGGTTGTCAGTTGTGTTAAATTTTTTTAATGCAAGTACTTCCATCACCTTGCTATTAGGTCAGGATATAATTTTTATTTGTTTACATGTTTGGTTTATAGAATATATAGCAAGAAATCTGGTGAACCTTTCGGGAGTTCAGCAATATAGTCTATATAGAGTCAATACGCTATCATTCTCAGATCTTTCGTTAGTGCTCTTGAGAAAAATCAATATATTTCAAATACTTTTAGAAGTAGAGCCCGAAATTAAAGTTGACTTTGGGCCTCGTTTACTGCCTATGCATTAAACTGCATTTCTGCTAATGCTTGCAAATTGTTGCTTCAGTTTATGGGCACGACGAGAAGAAGAAGGAGGAGCACAAAGGGGAGGACAAGGAGGCGAAGAAGTGCGAGCAAGGGTTAAGTCCGAAGCGGACAAAATTTTGCGCAAAACTTTCTGTCTACTTTGGGTTAAAGCATGAAGTAAAGTTTTGCACTTTTGAACTTGCTGCAGGGGCGCCAAGCTCCCCTCGCCCTCGCCCCCGCCCTTTCCCCTCACTGCCAGATACCATCCCCCTCACAATGAGTTCACTCTACTCTCGCCCTCTCACTCTCTCTCTCTCTCTCGCTGTCGCCGTCTCTTTCGCTTTTGCGCCCATTTTGTGCGCTTTGCAAGTTTTTGTGTTCGCCTGGCAAAAAGTTTGCTTCGACTTGTCAAAACTTTTCTTGTTGTTTGCTGTTGTTGTTGCTGTTGTTGTTGCTGCAGTTTGTTTGACTGGTTTTTGCTTTTGTTTTATTTCATTTGCTCTCATGTCAAATTTTCACTTTTGCTGACTGTTTAATGTCAGCCGAAAAAACTAAAAAGAAACGAAAACTTTTCATTTTTCCCGCCCCCATCGATTGCTCCAATTTCGACAAGCCGTTTTTTGAGGCGTCTTTTGGGGCAAAAATGGCCAACAAATTGCGTCGACGAATTTGTTAAGCTGCTGATTTGTGCAGCAAATGGGACTCAAAGCGGCCCATAAAAACTGCCGAGTTGCACGTTGCACGTTGCAAGTTGCAAGTTGCAGCCACTGACGTCTCATAAATTTGGGGCTCAGCTCGGACAGGCGTTGCAGCAATGTGTAGGCTGATGAAGGGGGCGTGCCACGGGGTGCCAGAAGTCAAAAGTCAAAGCTGTCAACGGCATGTGGGCTTGCCCCAGAGTGTGGCAGACGGAGGGGCACATAGAACAATGCGCAGCCAAAAGTCATAAAACATTTGCAGCAGCAGCCTGTTTTGTATTTCTTTTTTTCTGCAGTTGTTGCATCTTGCGGTTGCATCTTTTCAATTTTGTTGTTGCCGTTGCCGTTGCTGTTGCCGTTGCACAGCAGCAACAAAAGCGCAGCAACGCCTTTAACAAAGTTCGCCTGCTGTTCATCAACATTTATGACTCGACGACGACGACGACGACGCCGATGATGATCATGTTCATGATCAGGATGATGATGATGATGATGATGCCTGGAAGCTTTCAAGCTGCCACAGGCACATGCAACAATATTTGCGGCCTCAACGTCAACATTTTTTATGCGCCATTTTCTTCATCATTTTTACGGTCAACAGTTGCTCAAGTCGCTTTACGAGCAACAGCAACAGCAGCAGCAGCAGCAGCAACATGCACAGCAGCAACTATCGCTCGTTGAATAGACAAAACACAAAAAAGAAGCTGAAAGTCAGTTCTATGGCTACTTTTTTTTTTTTTAACTTTGATTTATTGAGCAAAAAGCGTAGCCGGCAGCCGCTGCCGCGTTTAGCCAGAAGAATTGCTAAATACGCTCCGGAAAGCGGCGAGAAAAGTGGTGGGGTGGGGGACGGGGGGAGGCTGCTTGCAACGTTTGTTAGCTGGCGAAAGGGGCGTGGCTCCAACTATAAATTAGCCAGCATAATGAGCCGTTGAGATGCAAAACTGCAGCATTAAAAATGCACAGCAACAAAAACAAGCCAAACAAAATCTGCCACACACAAAAGATCTCATCTCATCCTTTCCCCATTCCGCCCCTTCGTCCCTCCCCGCCACAGACTAAATTGTATCCTGGGTGGTCGCATAAAAAAATCACAACTGCTCAAAAAACGAAAATTAAGAAAAAAAGGAGAAATAAATCTGTGTAGTAGAAAGTCTTTAATGAGGATCTTTCTTTGCTGGCTATTTGAGTTTAAGTTACAACGAAATACATTTTAAAATCTTGCTGCAGTTGATTTATTAACTGCTCAGTATATTTGTATTAACATTTGCATTAATTTATAATAGAAAATCAGAAAAAGAAAATAAGCTTTGATATTTATAGCAGATTAGCTAGAAATCTGGCTATCTATTCAAAAAATTTATTTATTTTGATTTAATAATATATGCTTATTATTTATTTATAGTAGCAAATCATAGGAAAATATATAAATAGAAACTTATTAAAGTGCTACGATATTTTGGGGATATCCAAAACATTTAATGAGACTTTTATTTATTATGAATTAAGTAGAAAATTTATAAATAATTATACATTTTTTACTTCACTTGCTATGCGATTTTGCGTGCTGTAAAACAATTTCTGAGAACTCAATATTCCATAAATAAAGTCAACTACAACAAACCACTTAATTATAAGCAATTTCAATTTGTTTAATAAGAAAGGTAAAATAAAAGTGAGAATTTGATATTTATAAAAATAAATTAAATAACAAAATTATTGTGCTTAAATTTTACAAACGAATTAAAAAACTTTTCGCAAAGCAAAAAAGTTAGTAAATGATTTTTGACCAACATAATTTGAATAATAAGTTTTTTATATTTTTCGTGTTACAATTTTTCATTCTAATTCTTTGGCGCTTTTTTGGGTTTAAATTTCTCAATATGATTTTTGATCAAAAGAATTGAAATAATATGTTTATTATTATTTTCAGTCTGCCGTAAAAAAAAAATGTATGTGTTACTATTTCGAAATCTTTTCCAAACAAATTACAAACTACAAGTTTTCGTAAATCATTTTCCCTACTTGCAACTTCGACTGCATTCCAAAATAACTGGACAAGCAAACAAATCAAAGAATCCAAAAAAATTGAAATCGATTTGTTTTGCAAATATTTTGTCACTAAACGAAATTTTTATGATGATTGATTCAGTTCAGTTGAGTTTGTTAAAGTCGCTGCAAATGTGGAGGAACTGGGAACTCGTTTGATGGATCAACGATGGGAGCGAGCGTAAATAAATCATTTGGCTCGCTATTATTGGGTAGCCAAAAAGCTACCGATCTCTTTCTATTGCGAAGCCAGAATGTTATTTGTGGCCCGTTTGTCAGGAATTGAATATATATCTTTTTGGAGCTGTCTCGCAGCACCGCGATATGCAAGTTATGGGGCCCCCAACTGTTGGGAACTTTTCCATTTTGTGCAGGCGGCAAGGTGGCCTACAGATAGAGAGAGGGGGGGGGGGGAATGAGAGGGGCCCTTTTAGTTGGCCTGGCCTATGCCACGACTTGGCCACATAGGACGACGCTTTGGGGCCGACGTCGTCGCCTGTCTTTTTTTGTTTTTTTTTAACCCGTTCGGTTGTTGTTTTTTTTTTGTAGCTTTGCTGAGTTTGGCTTGAAGCTGAAATAGTAATTCACATTGAATGGTGTTGTTGTTGCTGCTGGTGGATTGTGTTCTGGTTTCAGTTGGCTCTTTTATGATTTCTTTGCCGTTTTACGATTATTTTAAAGCTGTCAATAGTCAACGTGTGAGATAATTTATACGCCATAAATTTTAGTGCAAGCAACTCGAGCTCTCGACGCGACTTCAACTCGACTTTGACTTCGACTTCGACTCGAACTGAAACTGAAACAGAAACAGAAATGAAATAAAAGCGCAGACAGTTTTCAGCGGAAAGTCGTCGAATGGATTCACTAGGCAAAAAAAAAAAAAAAAACAAAAGCAAAAAAAAAATTCTCACTTGCTCCGCGGGGTTTTTAAGATCATCAACAGGTTCGGTTCTATTGCGCTTTTTATTTTTATTTTTCGTACTTTATTTTGTTGTTGTCTGTGACCATTTCGGTTGGCCCACAATTCATTTGTGTAGCTTATCGCCTTTTTGGCTTGATTTACGGCCCAGTCGAAGTTGCAGGCAACAGGTTGTCGGACGCACTTGACGCAAAACCTCAAATGAAATCAAATTTGCTCGAGAGCGCGCTCGGAAATAAAAATAATTGTTTAATTAGAATTTACTATGAGCTGCTCTTTTTTTATTATTATTATTTATTTACAATTGGGGCTTTGCCTGGGAAACGGTAGCCGAAGCCTCGGGGATTGATTTATAACCAAGGGAAAAGAGCAGAAGAGATTCGCGAAGGCAGCGAAGAAGAAACGGGTCGTAAAAACTAAAAACAACCAATAAAAATGGGCAACAATTTGTAGCGAGTTTCCAATTGAGCCACTTGACGCGCTCTCACGCAGCCAGCCAGGGGTTAAGGGGCCGGCCGAGGGGGCTGTGGTAATGACCTTTAACCCAATGTCCAAGCCAGCCGAGTCAGGACTGGACCGCAGTCTCTCCACTTCGATGTCTTCTGCTCGTTCGGCTGGAACCAACGCGCCCAAGAAAAACGATCGCGCCGCAGATGACCGCAGCTAAATGCGATTAGTTCCGAGTGCTCCGACTGCTCTGACAGCAGCCACAAACACACACACACACACACACACACACACAGCCAGAGACACAGACGCAGATACACAGCTACACAGCTACAGATACAGATACAAAAACAGAGCTACAGTCAACTTGGAGGGCGAACAACAGCAGCCAGGCAGCCACCTCACAAATTTGTCGATTTATCATTTGACAGAGATAATTACAGTTGTTTCTTCTTTTTTAATTCCATCAACGATAAATTCTTAAGGAGTTATATCAAACTATTTTGGAGTTTTTCACAACCAAGTGACATCAAATTTACATTTCCTAAATTTAACAAAAATGATTATACAAAATTTAAAGTCAATTGATAAGAAAGAGCATTAAAACTACTACGAATTAGTTGTAATTTTAGATAAATTTAAATTACGATCATTGCAAAGCAAAGCGTTAACAACAAATACATTGAAATTGCAGCTTTAAGATAATTTACAAATTTGAGAAGAAGACTTAATTTTTCGGAAAATTGTATTTGTAAAATTGAAAACCAGAAAGCTGATGGCGATGATTTATTTTATTTAAATTTCAAATTGGTTATTGATAGTCATGTCATAGGCAGGAAGTTGTAAATACCATAAATTGATTTTACTTAAATTTGTTTAAATACACAAATATAATTTTATGCGATCTTACTTGTGTGTTTGTTCTTGGCTACATTTTAAAATAGAATCAACAGAATTGAAATTGACAATAAGCATGCATAAAATATATGAACATCAAATGGAAATCATTCACTAATGATAATCGCAGTTAATTTATTCCGAATACCATTCCCGATAAATTCAAAGCTCAAGTAATTATTTTAGTTCAACATTTATCTACAATAACCAAAAGTAACATTTCAAATATTAATATATAAAATTTAAAAAATCAAAAGGAAATGATTGCTCGCAACTTTTGTCGCCTGCACCGAGCTCAATACGAATCTATTTCTTTCTCCTTCGCTCCCACACGCTGTGTGAGTGTGTGTGTGTGTGTGTGTGTGTGTGTGAGCTGTGGAAAGTGAAGCGTTGCAGACAACGCGGTGCGGGCGTCTGTCTCTGTGAACCGCGGGCTCATATCATCAATAACCGAAAAACGCTCAACATAATGATGCGTGTAATGTTGCTGCTGTCGCTGCGCGATCGCAACGGGCAACGTGCAACGTGCAACGTGCGGCAGCAACACCTTTTCCCTGCTCTGTGTGTCTCCATCTCTCTCTTTCTGTTTCTGTTTCGTTTTTTTTTTTTTTTTTTGTCTGCCGCTTCGATCTCAATGAGCGGCAATTTGTTATGCGTTTTTATTGTGCGTTTATTAATTTGATTATGGCTGCATTATAAACTCGGCGACAAATGGTATTTATAGCTGCTCCACAACGACAACGACAACGACAACATGTTGCCGGCGTGTCAGCGGCAACATGTTGCCGTTGCCGTTGCCGGCGCCTTCACATCATCAGGAACAACTTAAGGCACGTTTTTACTTTTTAATGCTCATATGCAAATTAATTAATCAAAATCGCGCGCATACACGTGTCTTGTTGTTGCTGTTGTGTTGCTGTTGCTGTTGTTGGCAAACCATTTGCGGCAAAACATCAAAACGCAGCGCGAACAACACACAAAATACATGTGTATATGGGGAAATAAAGAAGAAGCAGCGGGCGGCAATCGCCGCCGTCGTCCATCGTCCGTCCGCCGTCAGTTTAAGAGCAGCGAGAATATGTGAAATTTGTTTGGCAACGAACCGAATCGAATTGCAGCGCAGCGAATGTTTCTCTCCCATCTCAACTCAACTTAACTCAACTCAACTGAACCGAACGGAACCGATCCAATCCGATGCGATCCGAACCGCAGTCAAGGTAGCCAAAGCTTTGCCGCAGCCGAACCGAACCGCAACTGAACCGAACCGCAACCGAACCGAACGACAGTGAAAGCTTTGAGTGAACCAAAAACCATTCAAAACTGTTCCGAATTGGAATTAAATTAGAATAATTCGAATATTCGTATCATTTTCTAATACCAAAATATAACAGCAGCTTTAAAATGTTTATGTTCCTTTAAGTCTTGCATATTTGAAGCGAACTAAAAGAAAGAATAATGTTTTCAGCTTGGATTATACAACAACGTAACATATAATAATATTTTAGCAATTTTATAATAATTATGTTCCGTTCATGAGCGAACTATATTCTTAGTGAAATTTTTTAATTTTTTAAATGTGTTAATTTTGTATTAATTTAAATATTTAAAATGAGCAAAATGTAGAACATTTTAGAAGCAAAAAGCGTCGAACTAATTGGTTACAATATGTATTTATTTATTATGGCATTTTATTTAAATAAATAAACGGCTATTCAGAAAAGTTATTTGGCAAGATTTGCATTTAACTTAAATTGAATTATCGAAATATTGTTTTATATCTGCTGAATAACTATAAATTTTAGAGGAAAAACTGAAAACAATAATTTGTTGCTTACACATTTGTAGTAAACAAAATGTAGCCATTAAATACAAATAGTTTTCAATCAGTCAAATGGAAAATTTAAAAAATTAATATTACTTGCAATTTCCCTAAGCAATTTAAAATAATTTTTAATTTCAAATAACCGGTTAGAGTTGTATAACAAATTTCTGCTGAATATACTTAATAATTTTGAAGATTACAATTTTTGCATTTGCTACGAACAATAATTCTTAATGAACGATTTTGTAACGAATCGAAAATGAATTTGCTTATTGTTAGTATGAATACAGTTTTATAAATAAATGATAAATAAACAAAGGAAATAAAGACTGCTCAACACGTGAATTGGACAAAACTGCTTGCACTAGATTTTAGCTACAACAAAGGCAAATTCAGAAGCTCGCTGTCCGAATTTAAGCAGTGAGACTCAAACAATGAACCTGCAGAGTTTGTGGCATAATGAAGAGTGCTTTCGAGAATACCAAAAATATGAAATGGGGGGATGGGGAGTGGATGTTTCGAATAGATTGGCTAATCGCAGATCTGCAAATCGGTAAATCGGTAAATCTGAAATGTGAAATGCGAAACCTCTCGCCAGGGACCAGTTAACGGATGCACGACATTTGTGGGCTTTATCGCAGCCAGGGGAAGATTTACAGGCTGCTGTTGTTGCTGCTGTTGTTGTTGTTCAGCTGCCTGATGCTGTTGTCGCGATAAGCGCCTCAGTTGACTTTGCCACCCCGAAAAATGTTTTTGGGCTACGTGCAGTCGCATTCAAGGTTAATGCTTTGTCACAAAATCGCTCGACTGAAGCCCAGGCGATGGATAAGCGCGATAAGCGCGATTTCTGCTGCTGCTCTTTTCCACCAACATTTCCCCAAAAAAATTTCCCAATTTTTTGCTGCTGTTTGACTTTGGGTTGAAAGTCGCAATCGGAGCAGCGCATAAATTGCGCTTATCGCCGACAATGCGGCAGCTTATGAAGCTAATGGCTGCTGCTGCTGCTGCTGCTTCTTCTTCTGCAACAGGGGATAAAACATGGCCAAAGTTTTGCGGTCGAAACGGGGGGGAGAGGGAAATGTTTGTGGAGCATTTTCATTTCAAATATCATTTGCTGTCAAAATCACATAACGAATTTCCACATGTTGTTTATTATTAATTGCATTGCAAAATGGGCAGCAGAACTGAGAGATGGATGGATAGACGGTGGCAGGTTAAAGCAATAAATTTGCAAAATTAATGTGAAAACCAATTAAAAGACATTGATAGTCAAAGACAAAGTAAGTGCAGCAGACAACGGCAGAGAGGCGAAGAGCACTTTGCATAATAATTAGAATATATGCATAATATTATGCTGCCGAGAAAATCGACTGCAAACAGTTAACAAATCAAAGCAAATTACAGCCGCATGTGGCAAGTGGCAAGTGGCAAGTGGCATGTGGCAAGTGGCATGTGGCAAGTGCAGCGGCCCCCAAAAATAACTGCTCTCGAGCATACGCTTTATTTGGCACACACAACTTTAAACCTTTAATCGCATTAAACGCTGCCAAAGTCACTGCGCAAAGCAGCGATGCGGGGGCAGCAACGAGAGGGGCCGCAAAAAGAGGGGCACGGGGCAGGGGGGGGGCAACGGGGGCAAGTTGTGTGCAGTGTCTGCCACATTAAATATTGAAAAATGCAAATTTACAAATACATAAATTTTAAATGAAGCGCCAACACCAAAAGCATTTAAAATCAATCAATGCGGCTGCAAGCGGCCACAGCAACAACAACAACCACAATGCAAACCCCTAGCCATATACATATATATATATATATATACAATATATAGCATGATGCATATCTGTGCAGCAATATCTGTATATATATGTTATGTGTATATATAAATCTATATGCATTGAGCCGTTAGGCAATGTCAAAGCAACCACATCAAATGTTGGCCTCTGTTACAGCCTCTGCCTCTATGTGTGTGTGTGTGTGTGCGTGCGTGTGTGTGTGTGTGTGTGTGCGTGTGTGTTGCCTACAAAAGGGTTTCGGCTGCTCTCCATTGATATTAACAAAATAAACAAGCAACGTCAGCGAGCGTCAGCCGCACCACAAAATACCCTGCAACAGGCAGCTGTGGCGTGTTGTGGCAATCAGGCAAGTAAGGGGGGCGGGGCAGGCGGAGGCTGCGTGTGTGTGGTGGGAGGGGAGGCGGGAGGGCATGGTCATATTGTGCGCGTTTCACATGTTTCACTTGTTTCACACGTCAGCCGTTGGTTGGCGTCTGCGGCTGCGGCTTTTCTGCCCTGTTTTATTCGATTCTCTTCTTTTTTTTGGCACAGACTTTGCACAAATAATGCGAATTGTTTCAACTGGATTCGCAGCTGACAAATCACGAAAAACGCGACAAGCAATTGTTTATAAATAACACAAAATATGCGTACTATAAATATACACAATTACAAATAATCCATTGAAACATAATAATACCGACAGAAGAGAAACTAATAAATTAATAATTGTAACAATAATATGAATATATAAATAATACAAATAATAATATTTAATTATTGGCAGGCGTTTTTTAATTGGTTGGCAGTATTTAAATAGCTCAGTTTTAACTTGTTTATGACATTTTAAGATTTTGAAATTATTCATATCATGCTTACTTTATTATAAGTTGCAGCAGATAAAAGAAATGGAAAAAAGAAATGAAACTGCAAACAAAATATAATATATAAAATGTTTGAATGAATGCAATAGCATTTAATTACATTCAAGGAAAGTTGTGCGTATATTAATTTTTGTGTAATTTATATCTGTATAATATGGAATATTTAATATTACATTTTTTTTTTGTATATTTGGTATTGAATCAGCCAAAAGTCAAAACGAACTTTGAAGTGTTTACTATTTCGATTATTAGAAATGTTAACATGATTTTCTGTAGTTGAAATTCATTCAAATTCGTGCACAAAATATTTGTGAATATTTAAATTATATATTTTAGTTTTTTTAATAGTTCATATTTAATCAGTCATTTTAGGAATACAACAACAATTTTAGTGGTTAAAAGACTTAAAATATTCACGTAAATTTCTGTATTAAATTTGCAGGCCATTATATAAAATAAATCCTTAATTTTAGTGATGAGAATATTAGATATAAAAATATAGTTGCCAAGTTCGGTAGGAAATATTGTAAATATTTTCGAAATATTATTTATTAAATTCGAAGTATTTAAGTGTGTTCTGCCGACCTTTTGCCATCTATATTATAAAATAAATCTGCGCGTAGACTGAAGCTCGAAGCGAGCATCATTTGGTCGTAAAAAGTCGCTGCGAATAAACTGTGGCATATGGAAGGGCCTTTGGCCTTAGATGCGGCCATAAAAAGAAATACGGAATATATAAATCAAACTTTCGTTGAACTGAGCACGAAACAATGACTGCTGAGGGGGCGAGGGCTTTATGCTGCCTTTTTGGGGGATGGCATGAAACGAGGGTGGTTGCAGGATGGATGTTTGTTGGCGTTCAGTTCAGGATAGGACAGGAGCACATCACTCATACGCTAAGGCTTATCATTGGCTATCTGTCTGCTGACAGCTGGAGGTGGGGCACGAGGAGGAGGTGGAGGTGGAGGTGGAGGCATGTGACACGAACTACAAAACACGAAACACGAGACACGAGAGCATTGTGCCGAAGTGACGGAGACGGAGATGGGGACGGAAAAAAAGCAAAACAAAAATGGCTGGCGCCGAGTGCGAACGAGAGCAGGCGAAAAACTCTCGAGCCTACTGAAGGAAAGTCCAAATAAAAAGCAGGCGGAAAAAAAATGAAAATACAAATAAAAATAAAAATCTCTGCGTCCTGACGACAATGTTGATGACGATGGCTGCCAGACTGATGATGACTATGAAGATGAGAATGAGACTGAGAATGCGAATGCGAATGCGAAGCGACTTTGGCAATGAGATTGTGTGTTTGCATGGAAATGGAAATGGGAAATGGGAAATGAAAATGGAGATGGAAATGGAAATGTTAATGACCATGTTGACTGGCTGATCAGGCAGCAGGAACAACGCACAAGCCATAAGCAGCTTTCGGCTTGGCCAGGAAACTTTTTTGCAACCTGCTGAGCCGTTGCCAGAGAAAATGATATCCAGCAGGGGGCAACAAAAAAAAAAAAAACAAGAAAAAGAAAAAGAAAAGCGAAAGAAAAACGACAGCAAAAAAACGAAAAAAAAAACACGACAGCAAAACAAAAGCGTCTTCAATGCCAAATGAAGAATTTGCAACTGCTTCGCTCTCCCACTCTCTCTCTCTCTCTATCACTCTCTCTCTATCTCTGTCCATCGTGCTATCTCTGTCTCTTTCTCTGTCGCTTTGTTTGCCGGCCTTTCCCTTGCGCTCTGCTGTCTCCCATTCGCATTTTGCAACGCAACATGAATTTTAATACAAAGCCAACAGCAGCAGCAGCAGCAGCAACGACGACGAAGAAAACAAACTTGTTCGTGCATTGGGCTGTGGCAAGTGGCAAGTGGCAAGTGGCAGTGGCAAGACGGTCGCTTGGATGGGCATGGCCAGATATAAGGCAACTGATAGGCAAACAGCGATAGCTGCAGATACTTTTATTTTATTTTATTTCATTTTACTTTACTTTACTTTACTTTGCTCTGCTTTTTTCTCGCTCGTTTCTTTTGGCTGTGCTTGCCACAGGACTCAATGTGGCAGAAGCGGTTGGGCGGGAGGGGGCTGAGGGGGCGGGGCAGCTGACTGGCAGCCGCCTCTGGTTTTGGTTTTGGAAATATAATGGCAAAGTAAACAGTTTCGCGATGGGGACGACGTCGACGATGGCGATGGCGATGGCGATGGCTTCTGTGTATCCAGCCAGGCACACACACACACACACACACATACAGCTGCTTTGCTGCAGTCCACCTAACCCTGCTGCCCCTCCCCTTTCCCGCCCCTCACCGGTCGCCTTCACACATCAACAAAGCAGAGCCACTTTCATGTCGTTCTGTGCGCTTGTGTATCTAGCAGATACTTTATATGCATGAGTTACAGAAAAAGAGGCGTATTTTGTATCTTGTGTGCGCATAAAATAAAAGCACCAACAACAACAACGGCAAAATATATAAATATCAAATTTACATGGCCAAAATGGCTGAAGCGCATTTAAAGTTGCCAAAGAGACAAAGCGGCCAAAAGACGACCAACGATTGCAGTGCATGGAAATCTCTCAAGGAAATTCATTAAATGGGGCGAAATATTGACGAACGATTAGCCAACGAAATTCTTCTGAAGCTTTATCGATTTTATTTCTCGGTAATCTTTAAAGTATTGGAGTAAAATAAAATAGACAAAACATTTCGAATATGGAATAATGTAAATACAAACGATAAATATTAAACGAAAGTAATTATTTCAAATAAATACGAATGGAGAAATTAATAAAATGAGAGTTATAAAAATATACAAAGTCATAATGATATAAATACAAAAATAAATTAAAAAATTAATAATTTAAAAATTTTACAATTTATCATACTTTAAAGACACAAATATATACTGCAAAGTGAAGCCCATTTGGAGTGATATAAATAAATAAATAAATATTATGAACAAGATCATGAGAATGGAAATATTGGAATCTATCATAATTGAACATCAGCATATTTGAATTTGGAACAATAAATACAAATATAAATGTTTATAAAATATTGGAATTTGAAATAATCGAAATAAAACAATAAATAACGCAACTTCAAGAAACTTCATTTATTGGCTGCAAGAAACAATTGTCTTTGGGAAACATTTAACTAAAGAAGCATTTCTATTGCATTAATAAATTAATTATTTAACAAGAAATATTAATAGTAATCATATAAATATAAATGGTAAAATGTATTTAAAGGCGCCCCTCAATTTGTATCTTTGCTTGGGAAATCGAAAGTAATTTGAAGTGCAGCGCTTGAAGCCAAATTGTGGTTGTCGTTGCTGTTGGCGTTGCTGTGGTTGGCTGTGCAGCGTTGACAGTTCATTAATATTCAATGCTCTGCGCTAATATCGCGAATAATTATGTAATTAAAATGTTAACAAGTTCGAACGCCCGAACGACCAAAACCGACGAAGAAAAAGCGCAGAGAAATAGGTGTTGAGTTCATAATAATATTTCAAGCGTATTAACAACAACAAAAAAAGCGAGCAGCAACAAACTTGTCGACAATGACGAACTTTGGCCTCCGCACGCAGCCGTAACGCAACATTTAATATGCTTAATGGATTTTGTTAACATTTCTATATATTTTCCGATTTACATATCAGCCAGGCCTCTTGCCTGCTGAACGTAATCAAAATGTCAAATCAGGCGCAGCGAATCGCATTAAAAATAGCTGCAAGACTCAGGGCGATTCCTACCTACACACATACACATATATACATATAGTGTACATATAGAAAGTAGCGACAGAGACTGTAAAATCAAGAACTGCGCCCAGACGCCTTCGACGAGCTGTCAACAGCTCGAAAGACTCGTAAAACACAACAAACAAAGCGATTTCTTAGTGGGAGAAAGGTATTTGGGCTTTCTTTTAAATGCTGCTCGGCAATCCTTTCTCCTCAGTGTGGCAAAAAGCTCGTTGGTGAAAGCTTTAAACGGCTCTTCTCTGCGCTTCTCATGCATTAACTCTTGGCCTCATTTTCAAAAAATTTTCTTTACTCATTTAAAAATTTCAAATAACTCAAGTGGAAATATAATAATTATTAAAAAATATATTATTGGAATATGAGACTTTGCAATAAAGCAACAATAATAAAATATAAATATTTGTATTTACAACGATGGAATAGCAAAACAAATATAATACAATAACCGAATATAGGGAAATGTCATTACAAAAATTACAAATATTTAAGTATAGAATAATCTTAATAATAAAATAAATATACAATACTAAAAACATGGAATAATGCAAATGCAAAACTAAATAACTTAAAAATATTGAAATATTGGAATAATGTGAATACATAAATAAATATTATAGAACTATTGGAATGTGGCATTAAATAAATAAAATAACAAAATTTTTTTAAGTAATTTTTGCAACTCCAATGTGAGTTTTTAAAAGCATTAAGCTGCTCTTCTTTGCGCTTCTCATGGTCTGATCTCTTGGCCCCATTTCATACGCCAGCTAATCCTTTATTCGATGAGGAAAAAAAATGCGAATGCTCTGAAAATATGTGTGTGGCTAGTAAAACGGCATTACGCATACGCCACATCTAACCGAATGCTGCTCTGGTCTCGTCTCTTGTGTGTGTTTTGCTTTCATTTCGATGTCTTTTCTTTTTGCATTTCCATTTTTGCATAAGATTTTCTTAAGAGGCCAAATGCGAAGCGGAGAGAGAGAAAAACGATTTCGATTGCAGCTTTGGATTTTCTTGCTCTTGCTCTTGCTCTTGCTGTGGCTTTAACATTTTAGTCACGTTTCATAGACGAAAGCGGGAGGGGAATTTCTATATGTATTATAGGCGTAACCAACATGGCGCAGAGAGGCGTGCAGGCAGAGAGGTGGGGGGGGGCAGGAGGAGGGGGGCAGCTGAGGCAGCTGGCAGCTGGCAGCACAAGTGCTTTTTGGCCAAGTTGAAGCTGATTTTTTTGCGATGATGTCGAATGAATTTTTCACAGTCCGCAGCGAGGCAACTGCACAAAAACGTTGTTGCCGTTGCCGTTGCCGTTGTTGTTGTTGTTGTTGTTGTTATTTTTGTTGTATATTTATATTGTTTTGGCCAGGCAGCTGCTGCTGCTGCTGTTGCTGTGGCTGTGGCTGCTATCGTCCATCCATGCTTGCCCCTTGCTCGTTTTTTTCTCTGCTTCCTCCTCTTTTTTTTTCTGTATTTCGTATTGTTTTGGGCTGGCCTTTTGGGTGTTGCCCAGCCCAGCCCAGCGAGCCATGAAGAAGCTGCTGTTGCCGTTGCTGTTGCTGTTGCATTATAAATTCAGTTAGGTCTGGGAGTCAGAGCCAGAGTCAGAGCCCAGAGTCCAGAGCTGGCTGCTGTTGTTATTGGCCTTTGTTGAGCGCGGAAAATGTTGTGCGAAATGCTTCGTTCGCTCCTTGCCAGCGGTCAATGGCTGCGCACAGTGGCCAAAAACAGATCCATGAACCTGCGATTGCGATTGCGATTGCAGCCACAGACAGCAAAGAGGCAACTGGGAGAGAGAGAGAGAGAGAGAGAGAGAGGGAGGGAAGTGGAGACTGTGCTCATTTTTGTTGACAGTAAAGTTGCCTAGAGCTGTTGCCCTGCAACAGTTCCTTCATCTGTCTCAGTTTCGCAGTAGCGGCAATTTTTCCACATCGTTACATAAATTTCAGCGCAAAATAAATGGGCAACGGTAGCCAAAAGTGCACTCAACAATATTTAAATTGCGACACTTAAGCGGCAACAACAGCAACTGGCAACTTGCAACGACGGCGGCGGCGTCTGCAAACAACAATTTGTCGCGTTTTAAAAACGCGCCAGAAGCAACGAAGGCAGCGACAAAGGCGACAACCGACAACAGCAACAACAACAACAACAACAACAACAACTGGCGATGCAAATAGAAGAAGCGCAACGAATGATAAATGCTCTAACAGCAAGAGCGAGAGATAATGAATGAGAAAGAGAGAGAGCAATAACTGGAGACTTAGCTATCTTAAATCTGCAGGCAACTTAAATTATTTCAAATCATCTAAAAAAATACAACAGATAAATATTCACAGTACTTTGTGGCAACTGAAAACTTGAAAAAAAGATGATAAAAAGTCGAGTAACAAATAACAATTCAAATATTCAAATTCAATTGCAAATAAACAAACTTTATGTTAAATACTTTGCTGCGACGCAAAGTCTAAATAAAAGTCAAATTTTAAAAAATCAAATACTTAAATTCAAATGAAAATAAATTAAAAATACTTTGCTGCAACTGGTCTAACAATTTCGAATAATGCAAGTATTTAAATTAACTCAAGTCTACTAAACCAATTTTGAAGAAATATTTAAATATTCGCATTAAAGTACTTTACGGCAACTTGATGCTACTTAAAGTAAAAGTTTCTTAAAATTCAACTGCTAAAATTAGAAACACAAATAAATAAACTTTTAATATTCTGCTACTTAAAGTTCGAAATGAAAATTGCTGAAATTGCAATCATTGAAATACTTGAATTCTAGGTAAATAAATAAACCGAAAACAATTTATCCCAATAATTTAAAGGAGTTTTACATGTGTCGATGGGATTGCAAAATTGTTAAATAATACAAGCTATATAAAAATACTTAAACTATTTAAAATATTTAAAATATTCGATTCAATACTTTACTGCAGCAAAAAGCTTAAATAAAATTAGCTGAACACAATTTAGATTAATCCGAGAGAATAAATTTGGATGACACACATGAAGTTGAAAGCTGCCTGCCACATAATCGAAAAAGCTGTTTAAAGCTAGTCAAGCTGCTAAAAGCTTAAGCAATTTAGTTGCTATTGTTGTTGTTGCTTCCTGGGACAGCAGCTGCCGTTTAGCGCAGCTTTGGCGAGCCAGCGAAGAGGCCCCGAAAACAGCAAGAACAACAACAAGAGCAGCAACAATATGTTGCAGGAAGAGAGCGAATAAGAGGAAGACAGCAGCCGTTTAACCTGAGCTCCGTTCGAGCTTGGGTTCGGCTCGTCCGGCTTGTCCGGCCGTCTATAAACGTCTATAACCTTCATTAAAAATTGTCTGCGGCGGCAGCGGCACAAAATGATTGATAACATCCGTCAATTTTGACATATGCGAGCGAAGCGAAGCGAACTCGCAACTTGGCAACTTGGCAGCTTGGCATCTCTTCCTCCTGCTCCTCAGCGTCGTCTGGTTGAGTCAATTCGTCAATCAATCCGTGTGTCAGTCGCTCATTAATAATTGAGAGAGCGAACTGAAGAGCGCTGTGGACTGTCGGTTTGTCAGCTTGTTCAAGCCATCATTTGTCCATTCATTCATTTAGCGAACAGTTTGCATTTTTTTTCTCAGTGTTTCTCCTGGCTACTGTCACTCGGGGCGTATGCGCAACGCGAAACTTGTCTTTAATAGCATTATTAATGCGAGCTGGCTAAAGCTCATCCCCCTCCCCCCTCCCCACCCACTTTGGCTACCCCTTGACTCGACTCATTCCGACTGCTTGAGCAGCATATAAAGTGCAAAACTTTTTGAATGAAAATAAATTTCACACAGAGACGGGTTTTTTACCTGCAGCTGAAGCTGAAGCTGAAGCTGGAGCTCGACCACGCCCCCGCCTTTACATACAATATATTGGCCTTAAATACACGCCGTGGGCGCAGCAGCAACTTCTCTGCTTCATTTCGCATTTTTTCCCATCTTGTATTTTGGCCAAAGCAGCGTTGCTTTAAGCCCATTGACTGATTGACCAAAGGAATGCGAAGCCAAGCAAGAGAGATAGAGAGAGAGAGGGAAGAGAGCGGAGCTGACTGTGAACTATGGTCGGACGAGTGGTAGCAGCCCTCGGGCCCTGCTTGGCGTCTATCATTATACGGTTGCAGTTATCAGGGTGTGTGCCACGCCCCCAACACACACACACACACACAGCCCCAACTAGCCGCAGGGTGGATTGAAGCAACAGCAGCAGCTAAACAGCTTCAGCTTCAACTTCGAAACTTGATTCATTCACAATTCAAAGTTATTCACTTGTGCGCAAATATGCCACTCAGTCGGACACTCAATTTGAAAAAGGTGCAAATGAATTAGCCCTCCTCCCCCTCCTTGCCCCTTGGCCCCTGTTTGTGTTGGCCAAATTTATTCTGTAAATTCCCAGCTCGACGCTTTGTGCATTTCAGTGCATTTTGTGCATTTCTAAATCGCACAGTGCCCGTCAAATGTTTGCGCCCAGCCAAGAATTGCTCATTTGCTCTGTGCGTGTGTGTGTGTGTGTGTGTGTGTGTGTGCAAGCTTAATGAGCGCCAAAATTATCCCCTCGGCTCCCCCTCGACTGCCACAACAGCACCTTGAGGGCCACGGCAAGGTGCTAATTTGCGCCTCAAAGGATTTTGGCGCTACACAACCACAGAGCGAAAGAGAGAGAGAGAGGGACAGAGAGGGAGAGAGAGGGAGAGTGCAATAACAAAGGTCAACAACAACTGCGAGTGCTTGCGAGTTTTTGCACTTCAAGCGAGTCGAGTCGAGTGGAGTTGATGGCCAGATTTAAAGTGACTGAATTTGATTTAATGTTCGCAGTTCACGAAAACGATTCCAAAACTAGCCAAAGCATTTTTAAAAACTCTTTCTCTAGGTTGTTTAAAAAAAATATATTATATATGGGTTGAGCACATCAAACCCCGATCGCAAAAGCAATTTACATTATAAACATTAGGTTTTAAAAACTTGTTAAATAATTAGAAATCACTTTTAATTTAATGAAAATCAAAAAGTATGTTTGCCAAAACATTTATTTTGGTTTGAAGCATATTATTTTGAATAGTTTAATTTAATTCAACTAATGATTTAAATAAAATAAAATTATTAAAAATAATATTCGTATTTTATTTAATTTATGTAATTAAATGAAAGTAAATTATTCAAAATAATATTCTTATTTTTTTTAATTCATGTTGTATTTTAAATGAAATGAAATTATTAAAAATAATATGCTTATTTTATTTCGATAAAGTAACAATTTAAATAAAATTTAATGATTAAAAATAACATTCATAAAAAAACTGTTTTGGCAAAATCACAAATTAGAAGGAATTTAACTTAATATATATTTACATATTTTTAACTGAAGCAGCAGCATTACAAAATTTATGCGCTCGAGATAAAGCAATGAAGAAACATTCTCAAGTGTCACACTATTATTTATTTTATTTATTTATTATAAACTATTTAATCCTGGCAATAAGAGCAGGCTGAAGCTTTCATTATATATTTATTTATCAAGTAATGGGAAGTTTATTAATAATACAAGCAACCAAACAAATTTGCGATAGGGTCATTTATAATATTCTAATATTTGATAAGTTTAACAAACAGTTAAGTAATTGCCACAATTTACTGAGCTGTTTAAAGTGCCGCCATTGAGTTTAAAGCGACGCAGATTCACAAAGTGTGTCTCGACTAAATATTTAATGTGTGTTCTCCTTGTTCTCTTCCCGTTTGCTTGCAGGTCGCAGCGAGCCGCCGGTCGGCGTCGGCGATCCTTGTGCTGGCTGCAACAAGCCCATACTGGACAAATTTCTGCTGAATGTCCTGGAGCGAGCCTGGCACGCGTCCTGCGTGAGATGCTGCGAATGCCTGCAGCCCCTGACAGACAAATGCTTCAGCCGCGAATCGAAACTTTATTGCCGCAACGATTTCTTCAGGTGAGCACAATTTAAAAAAACAAAAGCGTTAGGAAAAAAAGTGAAAAAAAATCAAAGCTTGAACAAATCAATCAGCAAAGGCAGCAGAGCAATTAAGCCAAGAATAAAAGTGCCAAGGCCCTTTGTCCTGGCTGTCATAGAAAATCTTCTAATTGAAAAAGATATATATATATATATATGTATATATGTGTGTGTGTATATGTGTAGTAAAACACTAAACAATAGGAAATGGAAAAAAGGCGATATGAAGAGAAGTGCAAAGGCAGCAAAGCAGCGAAATCAATTAACATGCAAAACACCTGCACGAATCAAATGAATTCAAATGCAGCTGCTGCAAACTGCTAAACTGGTCAACTACATCCTGACAATGGCCAAATGGATCTCTGCTGCCAATCAACAACAACAATAGCCCCAAGTTGGGTTCAGTTCAGCTTCCGATTTGCCAGCCTGCCCTTGAGTATTCAATACAATCGTATTCGAGTACTCGCATGCAGATGCCTCGGCAAAGGCTTCACTTCATCGTTCATTCATTCATTCATTGCTGGTGCTTTTGTTCCAGCAATGTGCATAGAAAAATAAATATAATATATATTGATCTTACTCCAAGTTAAGAGTTTTGAGTTTGCACTCAATAGATTCCTTCTTCAAACCGAAAGTTTAGCGATGGCATTTTTACAAATATTTTAAACACCAAAATTTCATGGTTTATGATTTGATACAGTTTTCTTAGAACTTGAGTCCAGAATCCAGTAAAAAAAGTGTAAAGATTATTTCTGATTATTAATTATTTTCGTTGAATTTTATTTGAGTTGTAAATAAACCACAAAATAAATACATATAAAATGGATATGATGAAATAATATATATTTAATAATTCGTTTTAGTGTAATTCACAATTTGTGTTTATAAAATGAGAGGAATTAATTTCGTGCATTCCTTTTTAGGAATGTGTTATTTTATTTAAATTTTTAACTATCATTATTATTCGTAGATACAATTTCTACGATACAAATTTTAGCCATAGCAGAAAGCCTTAGCAGCCAGTGCTGTAGAAATAAATTAGTTGTAATTTTAATTATAACTGTTACAAAGAAATCAATATTTGATTCATTTTATGTATTTTAGTTATTTTATATATTTTATTAAGTCTCAAAAATGTATTTATTATATTTATTTAAATTTAATTTATGACAATTATTTTATATCATTTCTTTAAATTATTTTCATCATTTTATATTTCAGTTTTATTTATTGCATTTAGTTTTTTATTTACTTGTATGTATATTCTTAATGTTATTCCTTAACACCTCTTCTAATAATTGGATTCAATGAATTTTCAATTTTTTCGGTTGTAATTTCAGTATTTTATTTTATTAGTATATTTAATTTTAATTCATTCATTTTATATACAACTTTATATTTGTATTTTCTATCAAATTCAATATATATCACATACATATTTTTTACATTTTATTATTATTGCTCTGCCATAACATGTCCATTATTTATTTTATTGTGTGTAGATGTTGTTATTTATATTAATAGTATAATTAATTTAATTAATTCATTTCATATTGTATATGTGTATTATTTATTGCACATATGTCTTTTAGATTTGTTTTATTTGCACACATATAGATTAATTTTTATACCATACCATTGATCCGCACTTTGACCATTTAAATTAATCATAATTTTTGGCCTGCTCTTCCTCTTCTCTCCCCCACCCCCCGGCGCCGCTTCGCATCGCAGACGTTACGGCACCAAGTGCAGCGGCTGCGGACAGGGCATCGCGCCCTCGGACCTGGTGCGGAAGCCGCGGGACAAGGTGTTCCACCTGAACTGCTTCACATGCTGCATCTGCCGCAAGCAGCTGAGCACCGGGGAGCAGCTGTACGTGCTGGACGACAATAAGTTTATCTGCAAGGACGACTATCTGCTGGGCAAGGCGCCGTCCTGCGGCCACAACTCGCTGAGCGGTAAGTGAATGCCCATAAATCTATCTCTGGTTGTCCCCCTCTCTCTTTCCCATCTCTCGGCTAATTGGGAAGCGGAGGTGAGGGAGAGAGAGCGGGACGGCAGCTTTGTCTATTGTTCGCTCTAATGCTATCAGCAATAAATACAAAATTGCGTATACGACGCGTTGCACGTGGACAACAAAACACAAATTGGGTAGGGACGAGGGACGAGGGGGGGAGGGGAAAATTTGACTGCTGTCGACGCTTTGGGTATTTTTAGGCGCAATTTGGCAGCGCATTTTGTTGCTGTTGTTGTTGTTGCTTTGTTGGGCAAATATTTTAATTTTTGCTGCGCGGCGTTCGCAGTGTATTTGTTTGCACTAATTGTTTATAGTTTAATATAGAAATATTTGGCATTCAAATTATCGTGGGAATCACTTTTTGGCCACGATTCGTATACTTGATATTAGCGTGGCAGTTTTTGTTATTCGCATTGTTGATTTTGTTGTATGTCGTTGAGGTTTTGCTTCTTTTCTGTTGTTGTTGTTGTTGTTGTTAATGTTGTTAATGTTGTTGTTGTCGGTGGGTAATGTGCGTAATCTGGCAACGCTGGCAAACATTTGAGCGCCTCGCAAATCGCCAAAGCTAAATGCTTGGCAAATATTTACATAAAACGCAAAGCGGCGCATAAATAAAGCAAAGTCATGCATAAGATAACAACCAACAACACTCGCACACACACACACACACACTTAAGAATCAAAGTACAGCCAGCGGCTAAGCGCATAAATTTGCTTTAATGCATTGCAAGTATTTATGATTAATGCGCAGCGATAAGAAAACGGACATTTTACAACATTGCCAGCTTATCAAAGCAGCGCTCGAACTTTAAACACATCCAACCTAAAGTTGGCATTAATATTTAACTATCAAAACAGAGTTTCGGCAAACAAAATAAAATTTACGCTCAGTTCTACAACAATCCTTTCTGAAGAATTCTTTAGTGTTTGTTATGTTTAAAGAAATGCAAAAAGAAATATTTGACTAAGAGTTTATTTATTTACATTGAGATGAATATACATTTATAGGTTTTTCTGCATTCTTGCCAGAAACACATGCAACATTTTATTTTTAATAGACAGTTTTATGTTGAGCAAAAGACAATTAACTGCTCTCAAATAATCAAGATTTTCTATTTGTATTTTAAGAATTATAGAATTGTTGAAATATATTTTTTAAGCATCTTAATCTGTTTTATAACTGCTGATTTTTGATTTCCTTTTCGAAAGTTGAGCAACAGAGTTAAATGCATGTGTTGGCACATTTTACAACACTGTGAAAAGCGCATTAGGTTGATTTACAACACTGACAGCTTATATATGTAGTTGGCATTAAGACTGCAAATCGGCTGCTGCAGCGCTCGATAAGCTGCTGCTTCAGTCTTAATGAGCGCATTAAAAGCAGCTGCTAACTGCACTTAAAGCCGTAACCGAGAAACAAGTTGGCAGCGCCAACAACAACAGCGGCAGCCCCGAACTGTGCGTGCTTAAAGACTCTGGCTTTAAAGTTTGCTGTCGACTGCAGAGCCACATAATTATGGGGGCCAATTAAAGCTTTAAGTGCGCCACAAGCAGAGAGACAGCGTCTCTCCGTGTGTGTGTGTGTGCGTGTGTGTGTGTGTGTGAGGAGTGAAAGAGACGGGGAGAGGGGGAGGGAAGAGAGGGGCAGCCAGTGCTGTCACACGCAGCAACGCCTCGAATTCAGTTCGTGCTGCCAGCGCAAATAATATTTTCATTTTCATCAACTTTGTTTTTGCGTTTGCAATAATTTTAAATTTTACACCAACTGATGTTGTTCTCATTGTTGTTGTTGTCCGTGCTGGAAATATATTTTCGTAGCATACTTAGCGGCGTTAAATATTTCAACGCTGCCATTTTTGCTGCCGTGAGGGGAAAGCAGCGCTGCTGAGAGCGAAGCCGAAGGAGCTGCTGGAGAGCGGCTGCGCATTCGGTCTCCCATTGGCAGAGCGCTGGCGTCTGCGCAGCCAACGCCAACGCCAACGTCGACGTCGACGCTAGCGACATACCACACAAAAAAAAAAAAAAAAACGAAAAAAAAACACATATAAATAAAAGACAACAAAATATTTGCTCCCTTCACGGCTACAACAAAATGGCTGCGTTTCGAATTTGTCTTTTTTGGTGCGCAATTAAACAACATTAAGCAGCTGTGACTTGATTTCGTTTTTGCGCAAATTTCAGCGACGTCGCTGCCGCTGCCGCTGCTGCTGCGCTGCCCCTTGCAACGTCCGCTGCGCAGCTGGTAGCAACGTCGACGGCGACGGCGACGACGACGCTGGCGTCGCGGAGCCGAGCGCAGGTCATTAATGTTTTGATTTTAATTGCGTTAATTACGTGCAACGGATTTTTCACTTAGCGCCGCCAAAAATGCAACGTGCTGCGTGCGTGAAAAGCCGTCGGGAAAACGAAACTAAACACAAATATTGCGTATACGCCGCCGGCAAGCGACGCGGAAATCAAGTGTGCAAAATTATATGAATCATCGAGCATATGATGAAAAGAAAAACAGACGACGGCGTTAATTTATTGCTTGTCAAATAAATTAAATTGTTTACAGCAACAATGAAGAATGACAATAAATATGGCAACAATTTAGTTGTTGCTGCCATCCAAATAAATGAACGCGACGCAAAAGAGACAGCGACACAAATGGAGCGTAAGTCCAACACAGCGAGAGCGAGAGAGTGAGGGAGAGCGAACGCTAGAGAGAGAGAGCAGAAGATAAATTGAGAAACATAATAAATCATGCAACGCGATAAAGACAATAAACCAAAAGTAAAACTTGAGAAATACAATCAATAAATCAGTCCAAATGCGCCAGTTATACACAACAGCAAGTGGGAGCGAGATAGCAACACACAGAGAGAGAGAAAGCACGAGAGCGAGTGAGAGAGAGAGGGAAAATAAGCGAGCGAATGAGTGAAAAGACTGATGAATAGTTCACAAAGTTTGCAGTCTGCAATATTTATGACAATCGATGTGCGAAAAGCTGCCAAAAGCGCATTAAAGCTCGCTGGAAGACAGAGACAGACAAAGACAGAGATGGAAGCAGAGAGAGAGAGGGAAGAATGAGTAAATGAGTGAGATAGAAAGAGTGAGAAATAGTTGTAGAAATTTTAGAAGTAACTCATTCAAAATAAAGCAGCTTTATAATCATAACTACTAATAATAATAACAATCAGGTGAAATGAATTATTTAATAAATAGAAAATAATATTTTAAATAAAATAATAAATATAAATAATGACAAATGTAGAAAGTGAATATTGAGAAGTATTAATTTCGTTTTTGAAATCTTTATTGTGTTGCTATATTTATCATTATATAATAAATAAAATAAATAGTAATAGAATAAAAATAATAATTAATAATAATGAAAATTGAATATTTTTTTTAATTAATACAAAAATTAATAGTAAAAAAAAAAATAATATTTACGAAATATAATTATTTTGAATATATTTTGCATTTGGCAAATTTAATATAAAGTGCAGCTCGTCTCTTCTATATTATTAGATAGCTTTAATCGCTTAAGCATAATGTCAACAGCGCAGTCTTAAAGCAGTTTGCAGCCACTTAATTGCCACACACACACACATACACACACACACACAACACACACACACACACACGCAACACACACACACACCAAATATTTTCGACAGCCGCAATTTGAAGTGTTGCTAATATTTGTTGTCTAGTTGTTTGTTTCTGTTGATGATGCTGTTGCTGTTGTTGCTGTTGTTCGACTGGCTGCCACATTAAAATGCCTGACGACGCACACACACACACACACACACACACACACATACGCACACACACACACAGACAAAGTTATAGCAAATTGTAATGACCCTTAAATGAACTCGACTCCAAAGGCAGTTTTAGGCGCAACAAATAAATATAAAACTGAAATAAAGCGAGAGAGAAAAATAAAGAAAACAAAATCAGAAAATGTTGTTCACATGTTTTGGTCCCTTTTATTAGTTGCTGTTGTTGTTGCTGTTGTTGTTGTGGTTGTTTTTACGCCTACTTGGGCAAAGGGTCAACAACGCATGTGAGCGAGTTGCAAGAGCCCCAAAAAGACAAAAACTCTGGCCGAGAATTGCTGAGAAGAGTCAAAGCATCTTCTGCTGTCTGCGCAAGAATTGTTGTTGTTGCTGTTGTTGTTGTTGTTGTTGTAGTTGTTGCTGTTGTTGTTGTTGCTGGCTGCTTAAAGCCATGTCCTGCCCACATTAAAGCCAAAGTTCAGGCTGCCCTTTCCTGCCTGCCCAGCTTACAGTTTACAGCTTTCAGCTTCCAGCTTACCAACCTTCACGTTGTTGTTGTCCATTGTTGTTGTTGTTGTTGCAGTTGTTTGTTGTTTTAGTTGTTGTTGTTGCTGCTGCTGCTGGTTGCCTGCCTCATGGCCACATGAAAAATACCGCAGATTTACGGTTGTCGTTTGGCGGTGCACATAATATATAGTATGTGGCTTATGTGTGCTGCCCTCTCCCTCTCTCCCTCTCTCACAGTCTCGCCCTCTCTGTCGCACTCTTGGGCGCTGACTATTTTTATTTGCAGTTTCAGTTCAGTTCAGTTGAGTTTTTGCAACTGTTTTTGTTGTTGCTGCGCGTCTCGGTCAGTTTGTTGTATTTTATGTGGCGGTTTTTTTGGTTGTCGCTTCACACACAGCAAAAAAAAAAAAAAAAAAAACGTTTATGGCCACCTTGCGTGGCTGCCCCTCCCCCTTCGCCCCGTTCGCCCCAGCGGCCAGAAAAATAAGAAAAACCGTTAAAGTTTATTTGACATTTACTTGGGCTATTTTTTATTTTTATGGCTCTTTGGGTTACTTTATATATGCGATGCGATGCGATGCGATGCGATCCCAAAAGCAAAGCCGAACTCGAAACCCAACTCAGCAGCTGGACAGCTGTAACCTCTTATTTTGTTGTTGTTGTACTCTTATTTTTATTATGATTTCTGCTTTGCATTTTCCAAATTTCGGTTTTTTTTTCGCCTTTTTTTCTGACCATAAATTTGCGGCTATTTTGCGCCACAAACACCAAAAAATATTTTGATGCTGTGACGGCGATAAGCCACCCTATGCAGCACATGAGTGCCCCTACTTCTCCCTCCCTCTCTCTCTCTCTCTCGCAGTCTCTAATGCCGAGAGAGACGCATTCGTAAATCATTTGGTTAACTGCGTTGCCAACTATTTTACATGAAACGGCGCTTTGATTTGTGTGCAGCGGCGACAACCGGAAGTGGCGTCGTTGTCGTCTTCTTCTTCTTCTGCCCCTTTTTGGGGCATCATAAATCTGGCGAGTACTCGTCGCCGGGCAGTGCGAATAAATGAATGAGTTACGAGTCCGAAAAGCAGCCAGCAATGAATGTGTGCGACAAACTCAATCAGCGACAAACTGAAAGCGCAGATTTATTTGTGATAACAATATTTACAAATAATACTATTTTTTAAGTATTTATTATTATTTGCTTAACTGTAACAATATAAGGGAAAACAAATATTAATACCATTTCTAAAATGTCTACTAAAACGAATACATTTATTAGTGTTTTCTGAATGCGCGAATTTATTTGTAATATCAATATTTATGAACATAAAAATAAGATAATCAAAAATAATACTATTTTTTTAATAAATAATATTTATGAAAATAATAAACAATTATCTTAGTATTTAAATATTTACTATTCATTATTTTATTATTTGTGAAATATTTACTATTATTTCTGTTTCATTTTAGTCTTCTAAATTTGAGTCTTCTAAATGTACTAATGTATTTTCAATATTAATTTGTATGAAAATAATATATAATAATATTATTTCTAAAATATTTACTATTATTAATATTTATCCCTTGTATTTTAACATTTAAATAAATACATTTAAATTCGATACATTCTTATTATATCTGCGCTTTTGTTTCCCTCATTTAAAGCTTTTAATATATTTATTATCATTTATATGAGGCTTTCTTTTCCAAAGTTAATACTCAATTAAATGAGATATATTATCAAATGATATAAATTAAATCTCCCTAAATGTGCTCTAGATAAATTATAATTCTTTAAAACTGAAACAAATACTTGTACTCAAAATTCTACAGGTCATAAAAACACATTAATTTGTAAAGAGTTGTCTAAAGAGTTTTGTATTTCAAACTCAAGGTATTAAATATTTATTTGTGATTTATTTTTCACAATTTGTAACATATTCAAACTGAAATTTCTTCATGTATTTTATTTATTTCCTCGAAATTATTCACGACACTTCACCTTTGACAGCCGTCTGTTTGGTTTTCTAATTTCTGTTGTGACTTGCTTGCAACATGTTGCGTGGCTCAAATTGACTTAATTATTCAGTGATGTTTGGGCTGCATTCACGATCCTGTTGGCATCGAAGTCACAAAGTCTTGAGTTACAGCACTTTGGCACTTTGAATATTCATTGTTCTCGGCCCCGCCATTAAAGTGCATTCAATGCCCAATTTGACACCTGTCCCCATGTTACGGGTACTCACAGTTTAAACGACCTGCCCGGGGTTGGGGTTCAATGAATGCGAGTTGTGAATCTTTGTTTTGTATTCGGTTTGGGCTTTGGCTTAATGCTTTGTTGTTATTGTTTATGGGAGTTTGGCAACGACTTGCGCGCTGCGCTTTAATGACAACTCGTAAGCACTCAAAGGGTCGCCACACATCGACATCGACATCGACATCGACATCGACAACCGAGAGGAGAAGAGTCTGTAACAATAACAGTAACAAGTTTTAGTGCCTAGCATCAAAAGTGTTTGTTGATGTTGATGATGTGCCACAGGGCGAATTACGAGGCCGCCGTTGAGGCGTTAAAACTAGAGCGACTTCTCGACCCACTAAACGACAGACGCGACTTTCAAATGCGAATGGAGATGGAAATGGAAATCGAGCTGAAGATGGAGATGGAGATGGGTGAACTTTAGTGCTTGGGTTCTACGATGTCATCAACAGCATCTTAAGATCTCATCAATGCTGTTGTGCTCTTGTCTCGCATAAATCTTCAATCAAAAATTGAGTGGCTCTTAAGCAGCTGCATGGGGCAAGGGGCAACACAGGAATTTGTTGCATTCCTTAAACAGCATTTTTTCGACTCACTTTAAGAGAGCTTCAAAATATTTGCTGTGATTGTCGTTGTCGTTGTTGCCGCTGCTTGTGGCAACGTGTAATCGTGTCATATTTCAAGCATGGGCGACCATTTTGAAAACGAAATGGCAGAAAAAAAAATGTGGCACGGGACGCCAGAGGGCGCCACTGGACTGTCGCTGAAAACATGGCGCTTCAACCCCACTGACAACTTCCGCTCGCCCCTCGCATTCGTGCCGCGGGCAGCCACAGAAACAACAATGGGGCACAACCCTGAGGCTCTAGAGCAGCGCAGATAAACTGGAGCTGGAGCTGAAGCTGACTGAGACAGCGACTGCGACAACAACAACAACAACAAGGAGGGGGGGGAGGCAAGTTGAAGAGGCAGCAGCAGACAAAAAGGCGGGCCGGCGGCTAAAACGCAGAGCGAGACGGCGTCAACAACAAGCGCGAGAAATCCACACGGCAAAAAAAGAGTGCGAGAGAGCGAGAGAGCTAGCAAGTGTTGGGGTTGCAAGTGTGAGTGAGTGTGTGGCATGTGGCATGTGGCATGTGGCAAGTGGCAGCGACAACGACAACGACTACGAGCGCTGAGAGCGAGGTGTGCGAACTAAAGCCCCACAGGGTGGTTTGGCGGATTTGGCGTTGGCGGCTGACTAAGAAAACAACGCAACAACAACAACAGCAACAACAGCAACAACAATAAAGAGAACAACAACAACAACGAGAGCTGCAAAAGCGACAGCAACAAAAAATAGGAATTCAAGCAAACGAAACAAAAGAATCTGCGGCTGCGGCTGCTGCTGCGGTTGTGGGGGCAGGCAGGCAGCCAGAAGGGGAGTGGCAGTATGTGTGTGTGTGTGTGTGTGTGTGTGTGGATTGGGGGTTGCTCTGAGGTCGCAGCACAAATCCAACTGTCGAAACCAAAAGCACGCAAAGCGCCCAAGCTGCAGGTGGCGTTTGTAAGGCAACTAGATGAGCTGAGGGGCGGAGAAGTTGAAGGTGGGGCTGCGGGGGTGGCTGAAGACGTGCTGATGCTGCGCTACGCTGTGCCAAAATGCTGCTGAATTGAGGTTATGTATACAAAACGGAAACGGAAATGTGCAGAGAGCTTTGTGCACAAAATGTCTGCGCTGCGATGCGATGCGATGCGACGTGGACAGCAGCAGGATGGGGGGCAGGTTGGTTGGGGGCATGGGGCAGGTTGGTTGCTTGGTTGACTGGCTGGCTGCCACAGAGCTGGATTGTAGCATGAAGCTGGCTTAAGGCCAGGCACAGCACAAAGCTGGCTAAAAGCTTCGAATTGCACAAAAAAATACGAAATCGATTTGCAAAATTCTTCTCGTTTCTTTTGCCCTGCTCTGTAGTTGCTCTCGTTGCCATAAATAAAATACAACAATGGACATTTTCAGCAGTGTGCAGAAATGGGCGGGGCGGGGGCAATGGGCGGTGGGCGGTGGGCGTGCAAAATTCTCGTGCTTAAGCCTTAAAGCTTTAAGCAGCGCTGAGTGGCAAAATGCAACGAGCTGCCGCAAAACAAAGTCGAAACGAAATGTCTCTAAAATACCTAGCAAAAATATTTTACATTTTCAACAAGCCAACACAAACGGAATATATGAAATAATAAAAAAATACTTCAAAAATCCATTTATATATTCTTTCTGCAATAAATATTTGACGTATAAAGGAATATATTTCTTAAGGACTGTATATTTTTTGGTCAATTTAAAATACGCGTTGAAGTTATTTTAAAATGCAACTTAGGTCCTAAAATAAAAATATTCATATAACAAATATATATGCCAATAATATAGAAATACATTTTTTAATGATATAAAATATAAATTTAAATTTTTAAACTTTTAATAGTGCAGCAAAACATTTCTGATATTCTCCGACTGATTTGTTTCTCTTTATGAATAAATTTGTTGCTCTCAAGTTTACTAACAATTTAAATTTTGTATTTATTTGTGTGCGTCTGCTGCTGCTTTTTGTGGCTGTCTTTTGTTGTTTCTATCACACAACAGACAATACACAACAATTCAATTTTCGCATTCACTGTTTGTTCCTAATGTTTTCTTCCAACATCGTTTTTTTATGCAGTTTGCTTGTTGGCCAAGCTTTGTTGTCTCTGTTCGATTTTACATTTTTCGCGCAGCGAGATTTTGATGGCCTGAATGAAAATTATGTGGAAAAACAGTTGCGAATGCTACAAAAATAAATGCTTGCTTCTCCTAACAATTGTTATCTGTCGAGCGTTTAGGCCACGTTCGGTCTAGATGTAATTGCCTCTCATTCGAAGCGTTCACCTGTCCTGGGTTCACAGTTTGAGTTTTTCGGTTCGTTGTGGCTCGGTTTCGGTTTTTGTTTCGGTTTGAAGCCCGCACTTGGTGCGCATTTTATGTTTATTTTATTTGTAGTTGTGCCTTTATTTTTACAGCCACTTTAAAGCTATTTTTAATGGGCTTTTACCACAGGGCCGCGCACAAAGAGCGAGGAGGAGACGGGGGCAATCTTTATTTTCGTTTTTGTTGCTGAACTTTTTAGACTTGACTTCGACTTTGAGGCACTCGTAATGCGCGTGAAAATAAAGTTTTTCGCTCGAAAAAACGTTAAATAGCGGCTATAAATGAAACACAGCAATAACAACTACTACTTACGATTACCGTGCAACAACAACAGCAGTTAGTTGGGTCGATGGGGGAGGGGATAACTCCTCCTAACTCATTCTAACATATTCTAAGGCATGCATGAGTCAGAGTTGCCTAACTGAAAATCTTGCAGCCGTTCCCCAATGTTCAGTGACTCAGTTTTGTGGGTGACTCTCTCATCGATCACTGAGTCAACAAAAAGCGTTATCAGCAACAACCACAACAACCACAACAACAACAACAACAACTGTCAACAGGCTTGGGGAGTCAGTCAGCCATTTGAGTGGGTCGCAAAGTGGGTCAAATGAAATGCATTTTCATGGCTCTTTGCAGTCGGCGCCCGAGCCTGAAAACATTCGACTGCAACTCGAAACTCGCAGCCAGAAACTCGAAACTGGAGATCTTAACGTAAATAATTATGATTATGCCCCAATGCCTCGCAGTTGGCTTAACTGGGGCAAAGCCAAGCTGCAGCTCAAATATCGCATTTGAAATCGAAACTTTAACTAACAACACAAAATGTAAAAACAATTTCATTAATATTTGCATTAGTTTCAAAAAATCATTTTCAAGGGAAACACATTTTTGTCAATTATTAAAATTGCATAAATTAATTTTATTTAATTTAAATGCAGTTTTATTAGTTTGAAAAGTGATTATTAAGAGAAACTATAAACATTTCATAATTTAAAAGATTCAACAATGATTTTCAAAAGAAAACACTTTTTTCGTATCTTAAATACACACATCAATTTTCATGGATGAGTAATAATTAACATATGTTAGTTTTATAAACATTTTCATTAGCTTCAATATTAATTTTTTTTATTTTTAAAATTGAATTAATTATTATATTATTTTAACGCAAAAATCAAAATTTCAAAAATTTAAATCCAAATTTGTATAAAATATAAAATATAAATTGCATACATTTATATAAACTCACTTGGAAATATCAAATATTAATATATATAGCATCTATACAATTTACAAACTCCGTATCATGATAAATTTGTTCATAGTTAATTTAATTCGACATAATCAAAATGTGCAAAATGCGTTGGAAAATTTTAAGAGCAGCAAAAGCAGCGATCTCAATAGAACAGTTGATGAGTTGCCCAACCGTTGTGGAGCTCTCCTGCTTGACCACGCCCACTTAGCCGATCCGCCCCCAGCTATTTCGATGACCATTCCTCCAAGACGCACACACACATGCACAGCGCACACATACAGACACATTTTTTTTAACGCATATATATACGGGTCGATTACCAGGCGATTACCGGTCAGTGCTGAGCTCATAAGGTGCTTTTCAAAATTATAGGACACTTTGAATATACAATTTGTACGGCACAGTGTAACGTGACAAAAATATTACAAATTATTTTCCCAATATTTTAAAAGTGAGACAGAATTCTTCTTATACTGTAATATATGCTATAATTTATAGTGCATAGCCAGAAGATTTTTATTTAAGTAAATTAATGTACAAAAATGCAGCTTGACTAATATTATATTTTTGCTTTGTTTATTTGGCATTGTCTTTAACGATCGCTTTGCAGTCGAGTTTGCCTAATAAAGCAGACGCTTTGTATTATTTAGTCAGAGTAGAGATGTTAGTGTTCTGCTTGAATTTTCCACCTTTTCACCTGCCCATCGCACTTAATGGCAACTGTCTGGCTTCCAGTTGGAGACAGTTACCAAGTGGGCTTTTCTCCCCCTCGTCCCCTTCTGCCCGCTGCTGTTTTACGTTCACTGGCAGCAGAAGCAGAAGCAGCAACAGCAGCAGCAGCTTTGAATCAGCAGCTGCCATCAAATGCACAATTCATTTGCGCATAAATTTGCCCAGATTTTTACAGTCACATAAAGCTCGAGACGCTGCAGTTCTTAAACTGGCAACTGGCAACTGCCAACTGCCAACTGGGGAGCTCTCTCAGCTGTTTGTGCGCAGACTGAGGAGGGGGCAGGAGCAGGGGCAGGAAGGCAATAAAAATCAGCAAGCTGTGACAATTTCACGGGCGTTTCTCTGGCGTTCCGGGAGCGGCCCACGCGTCGCCGGCGCTATGCAAATGTCACAAATGATAAACGCAATGAGCATAAATAAGTAAACAGCCAAACAGCAACAAAAGTAAACGAATACACGCATTCAATACAACAGCAACAACAGCAACAACAACAACAAAATAAATACTTCAACTCGAGCTCGAGAGCAACTGAAGAATTATGGACCGCGAATCGGGCGACTTATTTATTAGTGTCACAAATCGTTTAAAATTATATTCGAAAAATCTTCATTTCTTGCAAATATTCCATGCGATGCAGGGTATGCTAAAGTACAACAAAAATTGGGCCACAACATATTAATTAAAATTGCAATAAATACGACAATTGTTGGCAAAAGAACATTAATGAAAATTGCAATAAATACCACAATGCTTGGCTATACTGAAGAGTAATAATTTAGCCGCATATTAGCAAAGCAATATTTATATTTTTTAATTAGCCATTTCTGCTGTATAAAAATTGTGATTTTTAGCTACAAAATATAACAAAAAAATTGCAATAAATACGACAATTGCTGGCAAAAAAATATCAATAAAACTTGAAATAAATACTACACTGTTTCGCTATATTGAAGGGTAATTAATTAGCTGCATATTAGCAAAGCAATATTTATATGTTTTAAATGGCAATTTATGCTGCTTTTCTGCTGTATAAAAATATAACAAAAAATTCCAATAAATACGGAAATTTTTGGCTATAGTAAAATGTAATTAATAATGAGCTGTAACTTCTGATTAATTCCTGAAAGTCGCTGAAGAAATGTAAATCTGAAAGCATTTTTTCTTTACATCAATTATCAATTTCTTTTGCTTTTCAACGCTGTTAAATTTCTTAATGCTGCAACTTCGCAATAATTCATAAACATAACTCGCCTTAGAAATGTTGTGTAAATAATAATTTGTACATTATTTAAATTATCATCGTTAGCAATTTCTTAAGCATTCTATTTTCTAGGGTATCTGCCAGTCAGAGCAATGCAATTGATTTGCCTTCATTTCTCGCGCTTATGTGTTAATCGATTTAAGATTGTTGTTGCTGCCTTGCTTATAGCACACATAAATTTGCGAAACAAAACGAGCAGCCGCCTGTCCAACAAATTTGACTGTGATTTATATTTTAAAGCTTCGTTTTTTGTTCATATTTTCGCTCATTTTTTGTTTTTTTTTTTTGATTTGTGTATTTAGTTGGGGCAGCTGAAGGGAGGAAAGGGGCGGGGCGAGCGAGTGTTGCAATCCATCACAGAAATATGTCAAAAATCTATGTAGGCAAAAACGCTGACAGACAATTTATGTATAAACAACAGCAACAACAAAAGAAAAAAAATAGGGAAAGCAAATGCGAAACGCAAAAACAAAAGGAGAAAAATGAAAAAACGAGAACGAATATCAGTGAACGAGTACTCATGAGTGCGTGTGAGTGTGCGCAAACAAAATTATTTATTTTCTTCGCTTTTTTTTACTTTGAAATTGATACGTTTGACAGGCATCACAATAGAAAAAAAAAAACAGAAACAAAAACAGCAACAAGCAAAAATGGGAAAAATAAGAAACGGAAAACGCTGTGGGAATGCATTGACTGAAGGCCGTTGGGAAAATTGGAAAATATATAAATATGGTGTACATATTAAATAAAAATTAGGTATATATGTATATGTGCGATAGCGAAACGATTTCAATTTTTGGCATAAACTAATTATGGCGTGAATAAATGAAATATCAATTCAAATTGCAATAAATTCTTCAATATTTGTTGAGAATAATGTGTGATTAATAAGCTGCAAATTAATAACATTTTATTTGAATATAGATTTGAATACATAAATATGATATTGAAAAATATTTAATAAAAATCTGTAATATAGATTTGGCTGTCAAAAAATTGAGTTTGTTGAATTTCTGATAAATGAAATATCAATTAAAAATGCAATCAATTTGAAAATACTTAATGGGAATTAAGTGTATAAAATATGCTACAAATTTCTAGAATTTCATATATTTAATATATAAGTAAAATATAGTTTATATAAATTTCTGATAGTTGACATGAATGCGAAAATACTTGGCAATATTTTATGGAACATAAAGAAATCGTTCAGAGTGTCACGTAGTTGCATAAATAATTAATGTAATTTATGAAACATTGTAGCAGCTGCCACGCCCCCAAATAATGGGCGAAACTTGATTGAGCTTCGGCAAAGTTGCAGCACGGTGCATGCCGCATGTTGCATGCTGCATGTTGCATGTTGGGCACGCCCAGCTCAATAGCAATATGTGGCCCACATGACAAATTGTTGACAACGCGAGCAGCAGGACCACACACACACACTCTCAAACACACACACACACACACGGCTGACAGGAAACAAGGCCAACAACAACAACGACAACAATGAGAAGAACAACAACAGCAACATATCCGTCTCCATCTGCATGAATTGCAAATGAATTGATGCGCTTTGTTGACTTTTATCAATTGGGATTATGGCCATGCCCATAAACCGCCGTCGATGTTGCTGCCGCCTTGCCCCTTGGCCCCTGCCCCTCGTTGCTGCCGTGCAACCAGATTAACAATTGGCTTAAACCGTGCCAAACAAAGTGTCGAAAAGCGAGCCTAAGCCACAAACGGATCGCTATCGCTATCGGAATTGGGAACGAGAACAAGAAACACAGCAATTGTTGTTCTTACGCTTGTCGTTGTTGTTGCTGTCGTTGTTGTTGTTGTTGTTGCTGGTCTACCTGCCCACGCGATCGCATAGATCAGAGATCAGCGCGCCTAGATTATGAGAGACGGCTCCGCTCCGCTCAGAGCAGAGCAGAGCAGAGCAGAGCAGCGCTCGCCGAGGGATTTGTAAAAACAGATCTTTTTACGGATTAAAATAAACGAAGCCAAACGAAACTCGAACTCTGCTCCATTCTCTCTGGCAGACAGACAGACTGCCAGACAGGCAGACAGACAGACAGACTGACTGACAGATCAACTGAACAACGCGTCGTCTGGCATTCATCTCGCTGGTCTCAGCTCCGAGCTCGGCTGTTGTTCGTTCTTAAGCCGCATGACAACAAATTTCCAACACACACACACGCCACACAAACCCGCTAAATCTCTGGCCTAGAATAACAAATTTTGCGCACAAAGCCGGCGAGTTGACTAGCGAAATATATATAGTGAATTGTATCTGATGAATTTGTGAATAAACATTTGTGAAAATACATTTTTGCATACAGAAAAATAAATATGTGAAGAGATTTTTGAAACACAAATATAGAAACATGTTGGTAGTATAATACTTTCATTATTATGTTGCAAAGTTGCAAATAAATTAATTTGTTTAGTTACATTTTATTAGCATTTAAAGTGAGGAATGGAAGATATAGCGATTTTTAAATTCAAATCAATTTGTGGAGTAGTAATTTATTGAATTAATGTGAAGGAAATATCTGTGTCAAGAAGAATGAAGAAATATAAACAGCAAAATCGCATATTCGATACAATTTTTCATTTTTTTTTTTTGGCAATGTTGCCTAAGAATATTTTATTAATTTAAATATAATTATTTATAATGGATTTACCGAGATGTTTTAGTCATACATTAATTAATTTTTTTTAATTGCTTGGTATTCGCCTTAAAAGTGACTTCAGATAGGATCAAGAAAACTAATGGAAGTTTTGGTTTTTAATCAATATGCGGCATAGAAAAATTTTTAATAAATAAAATAGGAAATATTTCAAAGCTTTTTAGTGTATAAAAATAAGTAGAATAATACAATAATCGATTATTCGCACTAATAGGGACTAATCGAAATATTGACTTGAAATCCAATAGAAAATATAACTTTCGTGCATTTTAATTATATTTGTTGTATTTCGATCTGCATCATTGTTATTATATCATGAAATTAAGTTCACTTTAATAAATATGGCTCAATTGTACTTATTAAATTAAATGTATTTACGAAACTCTACACTTTCTTTTAAAATCAATTTTCGATGATCTTCCATTTCCACCAAATCCAATTCCATGGGTTATAATTATATTTGCTGCAAATTTCACTAAATTTGATTTATTAAATATATTTAAGTTGCAACACTTATTCTCCAAAGTGGTTTACCGATGTTCCATTTCCGCTCGCTCCAATTCCATGCGTTTCCGTTTCCCGTTACAGCAATGGCGGTCAGGGCTAAAGATCAGCCTGCAAAACAGTTGAACCGCAAATGCTGCTTCTTCTTGTCGGTAAACAAAAGACGCCATTTTAAAAATGTTTCGTTGTTTTGTTGCTGTTGTTGTTTTTATTATATATGTATGTATGTACACACATATATGCATAGGTATATATATTTTTTGCATGTCTTTGAGACACCTTTAGGGACCCTTTTGCGGGCGCGTTGAAATGAAAGAATAACAGAAGAGACGCAGCAACAATAAAAACAAAACAACAAGCGGCGAGTGGGGCAGGAAACACAGCAGAGCAGAGCAGAGCAGAGAAGGGGAATTTGGGAAGCGTCGCAACTTGGTATCAATTTCAGCAGCAACAGCAACAACAACAAGAACAATAACAACAACGACAGCAATGATAATAAAAACAGAAATGAGAGCAGAGCGCATTTCAAATATTTTACAGACACAGTCGCTATGTAAATCCTTTTTGGCACAGCTCAACGCGTTTGCCTTAAAATCCTGTTGCTTTAGGCGACGTGGACAGCAACAACAGCAACATAAGAGAAAAAGGTTGTGCCCTTAAAAGCAACACGGCAAAGGCAAAGGCAAAGGCAAAAAGGATCACTTTACAAATGCCCACAAATGCGGCCGGTTTTGATGCGACTTGCGAGCTCAATTGTTGTGCTGTGTTGTTGTTATTGTTGCTGCTTTGCCAAGCGGCATTTGCCACAAGCGACAAGCAGCAGCAGCAACAACAACAAAAAAGGTAAACGCTGAACGCGTTGAGGCCGACAAAACAAAGCAAAGCCGAAGCAGAAACAGTCGCTTTTGCCATTTGCCACCCCAAAACTGAAAACTGAAAACTGAAAACCGAAAACCGAAACTCAAACAGAATTCAAAGCCCGAACTCTTTTCGCTCCCCCCCCCGACGCGTCGGACTGTTTTACCTTTGTCATATTTGAGGCGCCTTTGTTGCCAATCAAAACATTGTCTTCGTCTCCGTCTGCGTCTTCGACTGCTGCGACCTTTGGTGGGTTGCACTCTTCCAGACGGACAGACGGACAGACGGACGGACGGACGGACGGGCGGACGGACGAGGGGTGTGGCAAGCGAGTTGCCGCAACTTGAGCCCGATTCTAATTGGTCATAAATACGAAACGAGCTGTTCGCTTTACATGTTGGACTCTTTGACCCGATAAAGGCCGATCGAAGCTAATGCCACGATTGCCAGCAAACTAATTGGAATCCAAATCCAAATCCAAAATATCAGCAAAAGTCATTCAACTTCAAGTTCATTTTCTTGATTTTTCCTCGACGTTTTCTGCTTATTAATAAACAGTCAATTAATAATAAAGTATAAATAAATTATTGTCAAAAATGAATTGGTTTATTTAAAAAATATATCAATCAATTAGTTCATTTGTTTAGTGTACTAATAATTTCATTAAATTAAACAATTGATTGTGCACATATTTGACATATATTTGCAACTTTCTTAATAGTTTTATAATTTCATTTTAATATGAAACGAAATTGTCTTAAGATCGAATTTGAATATATCTGGCGATTATTTCCTTATGATTTTTTGGTAAATAAAATAATGTGAAATTAAACGATTTCTACACACCTTTTGAGTCTCTGCCAATTATTTTTAGCTGCTTAAAGTTTCTTGAGCGACTATTTAAAGAAATACACTTTATTTGATTACCATTTTATTTTTGAATAAAATAATAATTTTATAATTTTATTTCAAAATAAAATGTTGTCTGCTATCATTATATGATTGCCCTTTTTTAATTAAATTTAATCAGTTCCACAAGTCAGTATAATGCAAAAGAAAGCAGAAATCATTTTGTTACGGCAGATTAATTTCATACTTATATCAAGGATCTAATTTTTAATTTCATAAATAAACTAATTATTTATTTTCATTCGTAACATGGCATGCCTAATATGAATATATGGCCGTGAATATTGCTGATCTGAATATCTAAGAAAATGATTATAAGGAATTAAAGATTGCACAACTAAATATCTAAATGAAACTTTAACTTAATTTTGTTAATAGAAATCAATTGAAATGGCAATAGAGTATGCTTCTTAAAAAACTATTATTCTTATTGTCGACTTCTCGAGAAATCCATTGCCAAATAATTGATGAAGCTGCCCAATTTTTAAGCGCCTTGCAACATTTGATTTTTTTGGACAACTAGCCCAGTTATTCTGAAAGTTTCAACGGAGTTCAATTAAAGTTTCGCAGTTAATTCCTGGTAAGCAGTCTGGCGATGCCCGAAATGTCAGCAGCAGGCGGGTGGCATGCGGTGGTGGCGTCTCAGGCGCCGTGTGGCACGATGTCTGGTGGCATTTAGTGCCAGTTGAGCGACAATTGGCGCGGCGAGGCGAGCGTCACGTCAAGGTCAGGCGTCGTCAGGCCTGGGGTCAGTTCGTAATCAGCGAGTGTCCAGCCAAGGGAGGCGGGAAAGAAGAGGGGGAGGGGCGGGGGAGACGCCTCCAATGAGTGACAGTTTTGTGCTCGCAAGTCTTTTGTGCAAGTTTTGCACTTAATTTCGATTCGTGTTGCGTGCAACATTTAAAATTTATAGACAAATACTCAACTGGCCTTTATCCTGTACCTGCCACGACGATGTGTTTGCCCCCCTGCCCCCCCCTTGAGGCAGCAGCCACTTGGCATGCTCAACGGAGTGTAAAGTGTAGCATGCCACGAGGGGTTGCTTGCTCAGCCAAATGAAGTTGCCACTCACACTTGCCACTTGCCACACCGCCCCCCCCCACACACCAAATTCGTTTGGCTTTTTCGTGTTGTTGCTTCCCTTCCGAGCTGCTTTTTGCTGGTCGCCTTTTGCCCCGTGCGCGTTTTTCATGCTTTGATGCGGCGTCACAAATTGTTGTGGTATTTGTTGTCGTTTCGTTGTTGCACCCTCGCAAATAATTGTACAACAGCAACAGCAAACGGCAACAACAATTCGTTTGTTTAATTCATTTGCCGTTCGTTTGGCGTTGCCTTGGCTTTAACTTTGGCCGCGCAGTATCTGTTGGCGGCATTTCCTTGGCCGTCAAACAAAGTCCGTGGCAAAGTGTCAGAAGCAGAGTCTTGGGGTAGCCCGAAACAATTGCAGAACTTGACGCTGCACTTTGCACACAATTTGCAATGTGCAACAACAACAATGTGTGGCAGGCGTTGAAGCATAAATTGCATGACAAATAAAGCTGCCAGCTCCTCCTTGACGCAGCACAATGACGAGCACTCTGACAATGCCACCGAAGCGGGCATCCACATCAAAGGGCCAAGACCCCCGAAATTGTTGCCCACAATGCGTGGCTGTTGCACCAGATTTGTTTGTCTGCCACTTGGGGCAGCCATTAAGTGGATACACAGAGCGAAAGCAGGCAGCAGCGAAAAACGAAGATGCAACTCGTTGAGAGGGCGAGAAAGTTGCAACTAATTTCAGAAACGCTCTCATCATTTCTTGTGCAACAAACTTGGGTCTGTAAAATATAACATAAAAACTTTAATCTAACTAATTATAAGCATGAATACAAAATATTAATTCCCATGTTGGCAGACAAAATAGAATTCGTCTAGTTTATGTTGCATAAAATATTTGTTGTTGCTCTTACGTGTGATTATGCAAATAGAAATCAACTTCTTGTCTGAATTTTGATTTTTACAAAAATTTCAATTATTATTATAATGCAAAGTCGCATAAAAATATTAAAAAAAAAAAAAAAAGACTATGCAAAAATTATTATACTATTTAATATATGCATATTCTTAATAATCATGCAATTCGTAAAATAAGTTTTATTGATATCACATTTTAAAACAGAATGAAAAGAAAAATGCGTGTCAAAGAAATTTGTATACAAAATAAATGAACTTTCATTTATTATTTTGCCAAAATAATAAATATTTGTAAATTTCCACATTTCGTAAATGTTTTTTGTAAGAAAGAAGCGTGAGAAAGTAAAATAAACAATATTTCTTCCATCTTGTGCCTAATTTGTTCTGCAATTATTTTGCAAAAATCTTGCTGTTTTGCTGTTTTGTTCAACAATTGTTTTGCAGAACATTAAATAAAGTAAATTGTTTGTAGAAATTAAATTAGCCAAAAGTGTTGTAAAGAATTGCTATGAATCGAATATAAATATTTGGCTAACAACGCTATAAGCCAAGTTAGTCAAACAAGTACATTTTTTGGCTATTTTTAGCTGGTTTGAAGCGCAGTTTGTATGGCATTAAGCGATTGCATAACATGGCCAAAGCTTGCGTAACTTTCGCATGCTGTGAAGCAGGAGGAGACGATGGAGAGGGGAGAAGAAAGGGGAACAAGCGACATGCAAAGCACACATATCACATCTCAGTTGGGGGATTAGAGTCGCCACGCTAAGCTGCCACAAAGAGCGGGGCTCAAGGCACTGAGAACAGGAGACTGGAGAAGAGTGTGGAGTGTAGAGAAGAGAGTGGAGAGTGGAGAGTGGAGAGTCGAGACGCGACTTGAAAGTCTGGCAGCGGCGCAATGTCAATGTGAAGCTGGCAAAAAGTAAATCCCATGCTCAAGATGTGCCAACTTCTCCAGCTTCAAGTATATGCATGTGTGTGCGTGTGTGTGTGCGTGTGCGTGTGTGTGCGTGTGTGTGACAATTCAAATCAGCAACGCACTGACAGGAATTAACCTAATTTTACAGCCAACAAACTTGAGCCAGCTCTCTCGATGACGATGACGACTCTCGGATACTTTCAGTATGCGCTCATGTAGAAAATCCAGCGATCTGTTCCACGTCCATGCCGCATTTTTCATGCCACAAGCCTTGTTTGTGTGTGTGTGTGTGCGTGTGTGTGTGTGCGTGCACTTAATAGTTGCCCATAAACACACGGGTCCAACGCGAAGTCGCTGTCGCTGTCGCAGTCACAGTTTCATTCTTCCCCTTTGCAGCAATTCATTGCCTCCTGGTGTGGAGCATCGTCTTGCCACACTTGCCTCAATCGGTGTGGAGGGTTGCCACACAGCCCATGCCACATTTGATTCCGGCAGCAGAGTCGATTTTTATGCATCGTGAACCACATGATGCAAAACTAATTCGAAATTAATGTGTGTGCGCTTTGTCTATGCCCTTTTTCCCCTGTCTTCTATTTTCGGCCAGGGGTTGGCGGGGCTCTAAGGGCTGCAGGGTCTGCAGGGGCTGCAGGGGCAGCTGGGCGCTTAAGCCCGAGCTCAGCTGCCACCCACAACCCACAAACGACAACAACAACAACAACCAACCAACTAACCAACCAAACAAAAAAAAAACGTTGCGCACTTGTCACAAAAAAATAGGTAAAGAACTGAGGGAACGATTGAAGAGTCTGTTAAAGTCTTACGCTGGCCCCTGTCACAATATTGTGCGATGTGCTGGCAACCCTGGCGAGCCCTGGGGACTCTTCTTATTCGATTAGGATATATACCGAGACGTTGCGACCAGCAAACAATAAATTGCAATTGTTTCATTTAGTTAAACATTTATTGACATTCTACGCTATTCACAACCCCGAGGAATTGTTTTTGAATTTAGTCAATCATTTATTCACAAAGAAAGTTGCTTTTTAAATTACTTACATGTTAATATTGTTATTTCAACATTTATTGCCATTTTGCGAAACAACAAATTATTATTCGAAAATAACGCTGTCATCAAAATTGATTTCAAATTTAGTTGAATATTGATATACTTTCGAAAAACAATGAAGTAAATATGTAATAAACTTTACCATAAATAATATTTATATGTTTAACGAAGTTTTTATATAGATTTTGTATACTTGAAAAATATAAAATCATTGCATAAAATAGCAACTTTAGCAGATATTATAAATATATATTCTTTTGGGCTATTACAAGTTGTGGGACCAGTTTTTAATGAAGTTATTCAAATATTTGTATTTTAATATTGCTTTAAAATAATATTTAATAATAATAATAATAGTATATAATATCTTTTGATATATTTGTTGTGCTTAGAATTGTTGAATTTAAGTGCTGCTGGTTTTTTAAGTAGTTTATTTTTCTAGACTATTATCTTCAAATAGTGGCAATAAAGAGAGAAGTGGAAAAGGGGAAGAAGGAAGTTGGCTGTAGTTAATGGCATTAATCCGCTGATCGGATGCAAATATATGCGTTCAAATGAAAGCACAACACAAGCAGCATGCAGTGTGCAACGCTTGCAACGTGCCACGCAGAAGCTTTTTGTCTGCCAGGTGCAAGGACTCGAAAGGAGGCATGCGACAGCGACTGTGGCAAGATGCGCGTTGCCAAACATCGCACTTGACTATGCAAACAAGCGAGTGGGCGGTTGGGCGGTGGGCGGTGGTGGGGCGTGGCAGGGGCTTTGTTTATTTATTTGCCTGCTGCCTGGCCCCCGCCTTATCTGTTTGTCTGTTTGCTCGGCTGTCAGTCAAAACGATTGAGCTCAAGGCTCAAGGATGCTGTCGCAGCCGCCGTTGCACTTGTGCGTCTTCCTGCTGCTGTTTGTGCTGCACAAACAGAGGCGTCAACATCACCAGTGTGGAGGGGGCAGGCGGGCGGGTCGCAAACCAGCCACAAAAAATAAAAACAGCTAGAAAGAAGAAAAATAAGAAAAGGAATTTATTTTTGCTAAGCGAGAAATGAGTGTTTGAACTTTTATGGCTGCCAGGGGGCAGAGGCAGAGGGTGGCAAGCTTCGCAGAGGGTTGCTGCTCAATGGCATAATTGCTATTGCTACAACAACAATTACAAACAACAGCAGCAGCCGGGGAAGAGGAAGAGCGACTGCGGCTCTATAGGTTTTTGTGGCAATCAAATGAAGTGTTCCTGAATGGTTTTCAAAGTTAATTTGAGTGATGCTTGAAGCGAGTTGTTGCTGCTGTTGTTGCTGCTGTTGCTGTTGCTGGTACTGACAACCCTCCGGCCGAGAGTCGTGTTCAGCGCCCTTCTGCCTTGAATCGCCCATCGGTCGCGTGTTTATTAACATGTGTTAACAACAAAACTTAAAGCCGCCATATGGAGCGGAGGGCAGCAATAGATTCTCGATTCTCTCCACTCTTTTGATGCCATTCGAGTTTCCTTTTGTCAGTGGCAATGGCAACTCTGGGCGACATGTAAGCGATGCTGGTAAACACTTCAAGTTTCCGTTTCGTTTCATTCTTGGCTGGTTTCGTTTGGTGGTTCACTTTTGGGTGGCAATGTTGCTGCTGCTGCTGCTGCTGCTGCGGGTCAATTGAGTGTTGCTTAAGCGGCTGCGGCAGCAATTTGAAGCACCTGACGCAATTTGAAGCAGACCTTTGAGACGCGCTGCGCCACTAGAAGAAATCGATCATGCAAACACTTCAAAGTTAAGCCTCCAGGGGACGAACTAAAAAAACACTTTTCGAGTGCCCAAGAAATCGGGCAATCTGATCTAAGGGTTGAGATAACTTGCTCAAGATCTTTCATAGAAAATTCTCTCTCAGCAATATAACCTTCGTACCTCTGTGAGAACTAAAGGCCTCAGAAACATACGAATAAAATGCATTTATTTCGGTGTGTGCAATTTTCGACATTATATTATAATAGTATATAAAAGAAAAAATTAATATATAAAAAATATATCAAGAGTATATTTAATTTTCTGTATAAATACAGTATTTATTAAAAAAATATACTCGTATGTATGTATAATTATATATTTTATTTTATTTTATATCAATTCGAACAATAAAATGCTTTTATTTTCGGTGTGTGAAATTGTCAAAAAAAAGTAAATTTACATACAACATATGTTTAGTGTTGATATAGAATATATTAAAATACATATGTATATAGAGTATTAACTAAAAAAATATCAGTGCTAACAATATATAAATATAGTTAAACAGAAGATTTTAAAGGCAGCCAAACTAGAGATGCTTTTGAATAAGTTTTTTTCGCTGCCTTATTTTGCATTTGATTCATTTTCATTCAACTTCCAGCAGAGTTGTGAATTCCCTCTCTCTCTCTCTCCCTCTCTCTCTCTTGTTCTCTCTTAAGCCCCGTCTAACAAGACTTGAGCGATTTGAGCCGCGTCTGCGGACAACTTTGGCATTTCCGACTTGGGCAGTTGCAACAATTATTTCCGCTGTCTTCAGCGCTCAGCAGTTGTGCACTCGGCACTCGCAGCTAAATACTTGACTCCAGATTCGCATACGAGTATTCGCAGATGCTTGCAGCTGCAGCATCGTCTCGTCATCATGTGGCACTGTGGCACACTGGGATTTGCAGGAGGCAGCGACTCGTAATGCGTTAAGCTCAGCCGCGTCGCCTCCTCTCGCTCTCTCAGCCTGTCTGACAGGTGAACAACTCGACAGCGACTCGAGCCAACTTGCAATCCGACTGAGGCTAATGACTCCGGTCCAGGCGCCAAATTCAAGGCATATTGTGGCTGTGGCAGAGGCAAAATCACAGCCCGCTTTCGAGGGGTGGCTGGTGGCTGGTGGCTGGTGGCACACGCATCTGGTGCGGATTAGATTATGCATAATAAAGTGTAATTTATTTTCGGCAAGTTGCCACAATTCCTCATCAGGTGGATGTGTCCCCAGAGTGCGCACAGATTTCCACAGCCCACAAGGGGTTGTCTCTGTCTCTGTCTCTGTCTCTGGGAACAATCGAATCGAGAGGCATTTTTGGCGAGTGACACGTTTCAACGACTCGTTGCTGCCTCGTGTGGCGCGCTTATCTGCAACGTCGCAGGATGACGACGCGTGTCAGCATTTTACATGGCAGCCACAACTGGGCGATAGCAAAGAGCTTCAGTTCAGTTCAGTTAAGGTATTGCACTGTCAGCCCCTTAATCAACTTATTCGGGCATCACAGCGAACTGCATTTGACACGTGACCCAACTGACGGGGGAAGAGCTACTTAGACCATGAAATGGCGACACGTGACCCAAAACGAAGAGAGAGAGAGAGGCAGGGGGGGCAGGGGGAGGCGGGGCAGAGAGCGTCGCTCGAGCCGCACTTTTTGGCTTAGCCCAGCACAAATATTATTTATTGCAATTGTATTTTAAGTGGCTAAAGCAGGCATATTTCCCTTCCTTCCCCGCCCCTCTAGTTGTTCAGCAATTTGTTCAGCGAGTTTCACACAATTTGCACTGCAGCAGCCCCAAAACACATGTATTCGAATGAAATACAAATATCTTCTTCTATTTGCTTCAGACATGTTTCTAAAATAAATGGAAATATGTCTTGTGTTTGTGTTGTACATGTGTTTGAATATATTATAAATATTTCATACTTTTTTTATACATATTATAAATATATTTCCAATAACTACAAATTATATTTGTTTTAGACATGTTTCTAAAATAAATGAAAATATCTCGTATTTGTTTTGTACATGTATTTGAATATATTATAAATATTTTGTACTTGTTTTATACGAGGAATTCAACATTTTATAAATATATTACATGTATTTAATTTAAATACAAATCTCTTATATTTGTTATGGACAAATAAATTCAATTAAATAAAAATATCACTCTATTTGTTTTCTGCATGTATTTGACTATATTACAAATACATTTTATTCATATAATGAATATTTATTGTACATGTAGTTCAACTAAATTAAACTATCTTTTGATTTTTGACATGTTATTAAAATAAATATAAATATATTTTATATGATTTATACATGTTTATATACAAATAAAAATATTCTTATTTTTGTTATACATATATTTATTTTAAAATATAAATGTATTTTAGTTTCTTATACATTTGTTTGTTATAATATAGATGGGCATTTTAGGCTGAAAAAGTGGCATTAATATGCTAAAAAAAAATATATCAAACATTTTAATTTTGTGAATAATAATTACAAGTGCTTAAAGAATTTAGCCAGCAATAAATTACAGCGATAGACAAGATTTGATGATTTTTAATTGTCGAATAATTTTACGAAACTTGAAAATCAAAGGAAAACGTCGTTGGCTTCATATTGAAAATTCCAATAACTATATTTTTTAACTTACATTTATATGTAAATCAAAAAAGACTTTATTGCTTTCGTCGTGGTGGGCATCAATATATGTTTGGTGTCTTAAACATGTATTCGAAATAAATATAATATCGTATAACAATAATATCATATATTAATAAGTATGTTTTATTTTTGTGCACATGTATTAATAACTTGTGTTTGGTTTGCTTCTCCTCCCTGACACAGATTCATTAATGGGCTCGGCGAGCGAAGACGAAGACGACGATGATCCGCCACATTTGCGTGGACCGGCGCTGGGATTGGGCGTGCTCGGGCCGAATGGTCCAGACTCAGCGGGTGGACCGCTGGGCACATCGGATATATCAGTACAAAGCATGAGCACCGATAGTAAAAATACGCATGACGATTCCGATCAGGTAAGACTCTCTCTCCCTCTCTCTCGCTCTCGCGTTGTTGCATCATTAACAGGTTTCCACTTCAAGTAATGAATGGAGAATTGAATGAACAGAAAAGTGAAGTGAAGTAAAGACTTTGTAGATCCGACGTCAGCTCCGTCTTTTGATTAATGATTGCCAAATGATTACGAACTCTCTTCGTTCTCTCTCTCTCTCTCTATCTCTCTGCCTCTCTCTCTCTGAATTTTAAATATATTTATATTTTGGTTCAGGGCTCCTTGGACGGCGATCCCGATGGCCGCGGCGATTCACAGGCGGAGAACAAAAGTCCCGACGACGCCAACGGCTCGAAGCGACGCGGACCCCGAACCACCATCAAGGCCAAACAGCTGGAGGTACTGAAAACGGCATTCAATCAGACACCGAAACCGACACGCCACATTAGGGAGCAACTGGCCAAGGAAACGGGGTTGCCCATGCGCGTGATACAGGTGAGTTTCCATCCATCCATCCATCCAGTCGCTATTCTCCATCTCCAACTCCAACTCCAACTCCATCTATCTATCTGTATCTGTGAGATTTGAGCACCGACAACAAATCCAACTGTCAGCTGCGCTCCGTAAACAATTTGTTCTAGCTGAACAAAAGAGCGCAAAAATTCAAATTATCATTCGAATACCATTCTTAAGAGCTCCTCACATCCTGAGAGCAACATCATATTGTATTTAGAGTGATGAAGCTATCAACAAGGGAACAACTACTCGAAAATTCAAGGCAATTAAAAAAAGTATTTTTTTGCTACAAAATTTAGTTGTTATACTAATGAATATATTCAGCGCGACAAATAGGAATTCTTTTAATTTTGTGAATAAATAAATTATATACATATATTGATGACAGTCAAAGAGTTGTCAATACCTTCAAGCATTTAACATAAAATGATTTATTTATCATAATGGAAAAATGATATTTTCATTTTCTAATAATAGTTTTAACTGGAAAAACAAAAAAAAAAAATGCAGTGCGATTTATTGATTGATAAATAGTATATTTTAAAATAGAAAAAGTACTATTTACTTATCTCTCGGTTATATATAAAAAATTAAAGAAATTGTTTTTTATATTTTTATCTATAGATAATATTCTCAAAAAGAGAAAAATATAATTGTATTTGTTTTTATGAGCAGAATTTGGTTTCAATAATTTAGTTTGCAACAAATGAATATTTTCAAAACGAAAAACTGCAGAACAAAAGTCTTTTGTCTTTACTTTCGATAAGAATTTATTTCCTAAGTAAAATGCGTTTTGTTCATAGTTTCGATAAATGCTGCAGAAAAGCTGGTTTCTGTAAAGAAACATGTTTCAACAAACTCTAAAAAATATACAGTAAACTTTAGTATCAAAGTGATTAACTTAAAATATTGTTGAGAATATCTGGCAGAAGTCTATTGGATATAGCATTCAACTTGTTGGTATTTCCTGTAGAGACAAGGCTGCATTGTCTACACAGGTCTTTTTACGGCCCACTTGGCTGCAGTTCTCTTCCATTATTGCCTTGCAAGTGGGTCGAAATTGTAGCGCTTTAACGATCCGATTTTTGCGGCTGGTTCGTTGCTGTTTCAGTTTTTGGACCGACTTCAGTCGACTCGGGGTCGAATTTTACAGCGTCTCTGGATGCGAGTTGGCCCCCAAAATGACCAAGTGATTGTTATTATTGCGTTGGGTTTGGCCGCAGCCAGACCCTCTTCTGCTAACTTGAGTCTCTCTCTCGCTCTCTGTCTGGCTTTCGCTTTGTCTCTGTCACTGTCTTGGGCTGTCTGCGTTTCATCAGCATAAAAAACGCATAAATTAAGCGCGCTTCGAGTGGCAAATGTTTAAACTAAAGCAAAGCAAAGCAAAGCAAAGCAAAGCAAAGCAAAGCAGAGTCAAAGTCTCGGGCATTTCGAGGGCCAGTTAATGTTATTGTTGCTGTTGCTGTTGCTGTTGTTTTTAAACCAAATCATAAAAATAGTCGGACGCGATATTTCAACGTCGTTGTGGCCGCCTTGCAACGCTTCATTGCATCTGGGGCGCTGGGCGAGGAGCGCACAAAAATGTGACTGTAAAAAACAACAAACCACATACAATAAAAACACAAGTAAACCAAAGTAAAAATACAAATAAAAATAAAAATAAATGTAATGCCGAACCGCAAAATGCGTCTAAGGCGGGGGCGAGCATAAAAAACGGAAGTTCATTGCGACTCTCAAAAAAAAAAAAATATACACATATATTTTGCCTACCTGCCAAAGACAAGAAAAATAAATTATAAATTATATTTTTGGGCACGCCTCTTTTTCGAGTAAAACGATAAAGCATTTTTTTTTTGTTTTTTTGTTTTTACTGTCAAAAGTGAGAATCACTGCGAAGGGCGGCGCTGTTAAATGCAAATGTTAGCTAACATGCAATCCGCCTAATTAAGCTGAAAATCCATGTGAAAATTACTTGGAATCTCAAAGGCAAAAACATTTAATCATTGCTAACGAAAAATTAAAAATTGCAAGTATTTAAAAACAAAAAAGAGTTGCAGTTTTTGTAACCACTGAATTACTAAAGTGGCAGAACTGATTACAAGCTTAACGTGTTGCAAAATTACACGAAGACTTAAGCTTAATCCCTTGATACCAATTTAAAAAGCCATTTGCCGCTTAATGGGCCATATTTTTACAGTAAATTGTCTGCGCTTATTAAAGGCAGTTATTAGCTATATTATTAATAATTATGTTATTAAGCCTGCCTATCCTTTCAATGCACGTCTTTTTCAACACTACAAAATTGGATGCGAATTTCTAGAAATTTTGTAATAACATAAATTATTATAAATTATTCTTGTGAATTTCAGGAATTTCGCGAACCTTGTTCATCAAAATATTAAACATAAAAAACAATGTTTTCTTTCATTCATGTACTTTTAAATATTATATTCATTAATGGATTTGAATTTGCTTCAATTTACTGTTTCGCCACGTTCCAGTAAACTCTTATTTGTTTAAGATAATTTTGGTTTAATTTCGTCTATCAAACTCGAAAAAAAATAATGCTGTGAATATTTAAAGTATTTAGCAAGTCGAAATGAATCGAATGTGAATGAATTTGTTGGTGCTTCGAGTAGTTGTCTGTGAACAATACTGCTGACATCTGCATCTGCTGTCTGCGGCTGTCAGGGAAACGCGCAGCATCTGTTTGCGACTCAATTAGTGGCATGCAACTGTCTGCATGATTTTCAACAGGTTTGACTTACAAATTTGACATGCCGCGCCCCCGCACTTCACTTCACTTCACTCCACTTCCACAGCGAGGCACAAACAGCTGTTTAACGAGCCCAATTCTCAGCTCTCAGTTCTCAGTTCTCGACTCTCGATTGTGAAGAACCCAAAAAAGGCATTTTTCCCACAACAGCGAAAAAAAAAAGAGAACGAGGGAAGGGAAAATGGAAAACGCTGAAAAACGAAACATTTAACGGGGATTACGCAGGCGCAGCCAAAGCGGAGGCGACTCCCAGAGTATGTGTGTATTAATGTGTGTGTGTGTGTGTGTTTGCCGCCTTTGATGTGTCATTGGTTACAGTCAAAGGATATTTTTGGGCGGCAAGTCGCGACGTTTTTCGGCTGCGTCTTTAAACGCGACAAGTGTGACACAATCAACACCTCTCTGCGGCCCCGCTTGCCCCTCCTCGCTGCCCCTCCTCGCGCTGCCCCTCCCCCAACTGTTGTTGCCCTCTTCAAATCTAAACGAAAGTGACAAATGCCAACGAGCTGAAGAGGCGGCGAGCGACGAGGAAGACGCTGACGCTGACGTTGACTTAATCGCCTCGCTGGAGCAGCTTACACACACACACACACACACACACACACACACACACCTATACACACACCTATACACACACACACAGCTGCTTGCTGTCAACTTTTGCATCTTCATTAATGTTGCATTTTTCGATATTTTCGTGCGTCGCCTTTTTTCACTTTTTCGCGCAGCTTTAAAACTTTTGCGGCTGACAAGCGACTGACAGTTGCAAGCACTTGTTGTTGCTGTTGTTGTTGCTGCTGTTGTTGCTGCTGTCGTTGTCATTGTGGCAATCAACAATATCCAATAACAAGTTGTCTGTCAGCAGCGCTGCATCTACCGGGAAGGGAAAATGCAACAGTTGCCCCCAAAAGCGAACAAAGGCGCATCCAGATTACAGCAGCGATAGAAGCTGCCCTTTGTGTAACTCGATCCGCGAGCGTGGCATCAAAGAGTTTGCCACACGTTGCTGCCGCTCGTCACAACTTCTAACAAAAATGTCAACGGCAACCGATGCACAACTTGCGATCCAAAAAGGCAACAGCAGTTTCATAATAAATTGTACAACAACAGCGGGGCAGCAACAACAACAGCAACAACAGCAACAGACAGAAGCAGCGTGACACAAAAACTTCTTAAGAACTTTGCCGACAGCTCACAGCGGGGCAAGTCTCCAGCCCAGTTTCGCTTGCCACAAAAGGAGGCATATTTAACAACAAATTGCTGGCAAAGTTGCGAGGCGGGGCAAAACAGAAACTTGTTGTTGCGAGTAGCAGGGCAATTTGCATAGCCCGTGGCGCTGTTGTTGCTGTTGTTGCTGTTGTTGCTGTTGTTGCTGTTGCTGGCAGCCTGACCTCTGACCTCGCAGCCAAAGCAGCCTCTAATGGTCAGCGCCAAGCCACAAACAAATAAATCATCGCGATGTTTTAAGCATTTTCAACAGGGCAATAACAATCTAAGCATAACAACGTCAATAACAATAACAATTCCCATCTCCATCTCCATCTCAATCTCAATCACCACAACAATCACAACAGAGGCGCTTTTATAGGCCCACAATTTGTGAGGCAACTAAAAACTATTTAAGCCGCGACTCAAAACTCAAACTCAAACTCAAAGCGAACTCATACGCTGGATAATGGGTGTTTCGAGCTATTCAAACTATTCGAAGTGGTTGCCAAACTTACTGTGGGAATGCCCATTATTCTGTACGCCATTAACAGATCTATTAACGATGAGTTTATGGACAGAGCTTCATCGATAAAGCAGAGCACTATCCATTTAATAGACTTCAGACAAAAATAATGCGCAACGCGAGGCTGAACAAAAATTGCATAAAATATTGACATGAAATATCAAGTAAATAAAATAAAATATTATTGTTGGTCAAATAGGCAATGCACGGTTAAGAAAAGAAAATAATATTCTTGAGAATTCGAATTATAAATATAAAAGTGATCTACTCGAATTTTTTAACATTTTAAATTTATATTAATATTAAAGTTCTTTATACATTTCAATTCTATTACCACAAATAAATACAAAAAATAATATTTGATTTCCTAAAACCAAACAATCAATATTTCATGCCGATCAAACATTTTTACAATTTATATAGTTCAAACATTTCTATTGACATGCAAAAATTAAAATTAAATGATTTAGAAAAAAGAAAATAATATTAATTTAATTGATGCAGTCCATATAGAAACTTGCTCGATTGTGAATTGTTTTTAGACTAGAAAATCACATTAAATGTTTTCAAAATAATTTTAATTTAATTTATTTCATTCTATTATTCTAAACACAAACAAATCATAATACTAATAATTGATAGGTTTTGAGAGCATAAAGATTCAACAATTGACAACAATAACTTATATGAATCAATAATTAAAAATACAAATTTTAAAAATAATTTTTATTGAACAAGCCAATAAAAATAAATAAATCATTTTCATGACTCGATGGATTGTGAATTGAAGTTTTGAATGAATTGTTTTAGAAGTTGAAATTCAAATGTGGAGAATGCTCAACTTTGTTGGTGAAAGTAAAACCGATTGCAGAGCGATAAATTAACTTGATGCCTGTGCAATAAAACAATAAATAATATTGATGGCCAATTGACGATATTGTAGTGAATAACTATCGATAACAGCCCGAGAAATCGGTCGAGGGAGCGACAACCTGTCGCTTATCAACCTGTCGCAAGGCTGATCGCTCATCTGTGACGCTTCCCCGACTCGCCTCGACTGGATCACCCATTAGGCATTATAGCTGCCCCAACACACACACACACACACACACACATAGACAGAGACGCCTTTATGGGCGATGCTCGTGTGACTTTCAGAGATTTTTTGTTGAATTCGAATTTCGTTGGGCTTTTTTTGTTGGGTTTTTTAATGCGTGCGCTCCATTTACGCCAACGTTTAAAGCGGCGGCGAACAAACTAAGCTTTGAAAAATTATAAACAAATAAAGCGGACAGCTTGAGGGGGCAACAAGGGGGGGGCGGGGAGGGGCACAAATCACACGGACGGTCGCCGTTTCGGTCGAGCTGGAGCCCGAGTTTAATGTGGCGTGCGTTCGGCTGGCGCCACTTGGCGACTCGGCGACTCGGCGATCGCCAGATACAGATGCGGATGTGGGACAGACGGAGTCGAGACATTTGTCAAGTGTCTACCTCCCGCTAGAAAGCCGCTAAAACCCGCTATCCCGCTATCCCGCGGCTCATCTCCGAACGCGCATTTGCAGAGGCGTTTATTTGTCAACATACAAATTTCGAGAGCATTTCGAGTTGATTTACATTTTGTTTTATCTGAGCGACGATTTATAATAATTTTACGTTGTTGTTGTTGCTGTTGGGGCGGCACAATTTGCATTTTGGGCCACGGAAGTTGACAAATTTTTCAATCTTAAATCAGAGTCGTCGTCGTTGTCGTTGTTGTAGAACGTGTGTGTTTTTTTTTTGTGATTTACATTTCTTGTGAAGCTGAAAAGTGGCGTTAAAATCGCTGCACTAATTAGTCAACGATTTTGAGCGGAAATTGTTTGATTGCATTCGACGTTTATGGCCAAAAAAAATAAAAACATATATCAAAGAGGCTGAAGCTGCGGCCAACTGGCGATCGAGGCTAATTATGTTATCCGAAACCGCAAATTGTAGCGCATTCTCTATTTTGAAAGCAAACAATTACAATCGGGCCCAGGCCCAAGCTGAACTGAACCATTGAGAAACCGGCCACAAAAGCGGCTAATTTAACGCATTTACTCAGCGTGCGAGATGAGAAGAGTTCGCCGAACATGTTCGATTGTTTTCCCTCTTTTTGGAGGCTGCCCAGTCGCCTACAAGGGCGGCGCCTGCGCAAACATGACAAGGCAATTTGGCAGGGGGCAACGTGGTAAAGAGGGGGTCAAGTGTATTATAATTTCAACAACTCATCAGTTTGCTATTAATTCTGGGCAGGCAGGCAGGCGGGCAGGCAGGGAGATGGTGGCGAGGCGCCACGGCTGAAATTACAACTGAAATCGAAACCAGCAACAACAAAAACTAAAGTTGCCGCGTCATGCGGCTCAAGGAGCCGTCTTCAAGTCGCTTCTTTTGGGGCAGCAACACCTACTAAACTATGGGAAAAACAGCAACAGAAGTCCGTTCAGTCGGCAGTCGAAGTTAATTATCTGTTAACTCTCTTTGCCCGAGCCCAATTCACGCCTTGCCACAACATGTATCTGTATCTTCGCTACCCGCTACTCGCTACTCGGTTTGTAGTTGATAGTTGTAGTTCGCTTGGCAGCCGAGTCATCTGTGCTCAATATATATAGTGTGTAGATATAGCCACGATAGGGGCGTGACCGGCAATTCGACAAAGTCGCCAAGTCACGGCCCCTCAACTACTGCTGCTGGCCGGGCAAACAAAACACAAAATACGAGCAAGAAATTAGAAATAAGATCCCAGCTAATGAAACTCACAAGTGCCACGGATCTCAGTGCCACACCGCAGCATGATTAGCTGCTGCAGCTGACCCTCAACATCAACAACATCGAGTTGAAGTCAATAATAATACTATTATTGTTTTAAATAAATGCCAAACAAGCCCGACATCTTTAGGGAACTGTTGAAGCATCCCAGATACATCCATCATTTCGAAATAAATACAGTTGCAAATAAGTGGCATAAACAAATCAATTGACGAAATACACTTCCAATTAAATTAATAAGAAATGTACATATTTAAAAAATAATTAAATAATTGCAGATCCAATTAAATAACATACAGAAATCACTCAGTTTAGCCACTTCTCTGATAAAAACATTATTATGTTTATGAACATCAAGCATGTATAAGAACAATATATTTCTCAATATATTATTCGATTGGAGAAATATGTGTATTTCAATTTTAATACATTTTTGTTTATCTAGAATGTCTAATATTCTAAATATCCAATTAAATTAAATAAATATACGAATTAGAGAAAAGCGCTGTTAATCTTGTAGAAATATAAATAATTCCAATTAAATGGAAAATATCAATTAAATTGTTAATATCTCTATTATTTTGACGCATATCTAAAATCTCTAAATGTCTGAAAAAAATCAATTAGAAAGAAGAGCTGCTATTTTTATGAAGATATTTTATAAATTATATTAATTAATATATCAAATAAATTAAAAATGTGCTGATAAAAATATCTTTCAATTCTTATGGTTGAACTTCATATTTTATAAAAACATTTAAAAAAAAATAAAAAAAAAAACTCTATTTAAATGTATCAAATAAATTAAACAGCTTCGCCAAAGAGATCAGCAATTGATTAAATTAATATATATAATTTTGTAAATTTAAGAATCCCAATTTAAATGTATCAAATAAATTAAACAGCTTTGCCAAGCAGATCAGCTACTGACTGGGAGAAAGTAAAAGAAAACATTTCTATAAGCGGCAATTACACTTATTATAATGACTGAACCCTCGAGTTTCTGAACTCCCAATTGTTCCCAACTTGTCTCTGCACAAAAGTGCACAATTAGTTGGCCCAAGACAAGCCGCATAATGAAAGGATCAAGCAGCTGAGTGCAGGAAAATATTGCTGCATCATAGGAAACCAATTTCGGGGCAAGCTGCAGAGCAATGACGATGATGATGAGGCAACAAGGGGTTAATGCTGATGGCCAGCTTAAGCCAAATGTTGAATGCCGATTGTTGAATGCCGATTGTTGAATGCTGAATGCTGAATGCGAGCCACATCAAATCATGTCAATCAGGACGCGAGTACGTGACACACATTTGCGGCATGCCCCCAACTCAAAACACAAATGTGATGATAGAAATTCCAAATGCCGAAATCCGAAATCCGAAATCAAATCGGGTCGGAACGGGGCAACTTTGACTTTTGACTGGCGGTTCCACAAATTATATGTTAACCTCTTTAATGGGGCCACAACAAAAAAAAAAGGCAGCCAGGGGGGCGTGGCGGGAGGGGGCGGCGGCAGCGGTAAACGTTCGCTGTGCGTTGCGAGGGGCGCAACCAGAGTCCCCACCCCCGCCCAAGCTCAAGCGCTGCCGTTTAACATAATTTGGTATAATTTTCAACACAACGCCGCAACAAACATCGAGGAGCTGCCAAGTGGCCAAGTTTGCCAAGTGGCCAAGTGGCCAAGTGGCAACATCCCTCGCCCCTCGTAACTCGTCTGTCGCCCGCTCGGAGGCGAGTCAAAAGCGCAATAATCATTTTGTTATGTTTCGCTAGTCGAGTGTGGCAGGCATCGAGGGATGGAGCGGGAGAATCGGGCCTGATTGCTACCACGGCCATTATGTTACGTTGTTTGCCCTTTTATGTCAGGGCCTAACCTATAATTTAACTAAATGTTCAAATGTTTTGCGAGCAACGCCGCCTGCCGCCTGCGCCACAGCAACAAATTTGTTGAAAGCCACACGAAATTGGAAACAAATTTCTCATTCTTGTTGCAACCTTAAACCTTCTGCCGCTGCTGCTGCTTCAAGTGCGGAAATAAAATATTATACGCTGCCCCAAATTACACCATCAGCAACAATTTTGGGGCCGGCAGCGGACAGCAGAACAACATAATATATCATGTCATATTATATCGTATTATCTTTCATCACACGGCGCAAACTTGCAACTTGTGCAACACGCATTCAAAATAAACACACACACACACACACAACAGCTCAAAATTAAAACACACACAAATAACAGCGCAATTTCAAATTGTTTTCCTAAATAAGGAAGAAAAAATGAAACGCGATGGTAGCGCAACAAAACAACCAAAAAAAAAAAAGGTCTCGTATTTTATTTGGCCTCAGGCGATTGCGAAACAATTGCGAAACTCACACATCAAATTGGAATGGAATTCTACGCACAACATATTCCAAAAGGTGTGGGTGCAACGTGGGTGTTCCTGAGGGTCTTTCAAGTGGAGCAATTCTGACGAAATGCAACTCAAAATTAAATATATATTTAAAATACGGAAGTTGAAGAAGTTAAAAACTCAATTAAAAAAACATTTATATAATTAATGTATATATCAACATAAATACATATGGTATTTATTCTTCAACATTTTATTGCAATTAAATATATTGTATTTGGAAAATACATTAAAATTAAATATATTTCTTAATCACCCCAGCAGTTAAATTCGAAAAGTAATATGAGTGAAATTATATTTATAAATATCAATACAAAACCAATTTATGATGTTTGCTGAAATAAAAAATATCTGAAATGTTAAAAATATTTTTGAAATACTTCAGCATTTAAAGACAAATTTAAATGGTGTTAAAATATATATATCAATTCAAAAGATTAGGATATTTCTTTTTTATGATGATGGCAAGTTAAGTATTTGCAAAATAACATGATTAAAAACTTAATTATTTATTCTTTTTATACACTTGCTGCCATTAAATATTTTTTGTATTTAGTAAAAATATTGCTTTAATGTATCTTTATATTTTTTACCTTAACAATGAAGTGCATTCCATAGAAATACATTTATGTTATTATTTAAACCGAAAATGTGTCTTTTTTTTGTGAAATTATTACAAAAAAATTTGTTGCCTTTAAATAACAGAAGATCTTTTAGCGAACTATTTTATAAATAATTTTAAATATATATTTATGGCATTTCTTTGTGCTGTTCATAATCATAAATAAAGTGATGAGTTGAAGTTGGCATAGCCATAAATAAATGGAACAGTTGCCTTTAAACTTTAAGCAGAAGATCTTTCATCGGGCCCAGTTCTGCAGCGTGTGCGTGTGGCATAATGGATTTGGGGGCACAGCCCGTTACAAAGACTTGCCGCACACACACACACACACACACACACACACACACTCTCCATCCTTGCCACACCTGCGCCCTTGTCTCAACAGCCACGCCCCCTCGGCCGCCCCCGCTTCCTTAGTCATCACTTTTGCAGTTGCCATTTTGTACATTTTTTGTTCCCTTTTATTTTTCTCAACATGTTTTTTTGTTGTTGTGCTTTTCATTTTCTTTTCAATCGCCATTTGTTGCTGTTTTTCTTTGTGGAGGCAAAACAATGCCACAAAGAGCAAAAAAGGCGACGAGATGAAATGAAAAATACTGAAACTTGAAACTGAATTGCAAAAAATGTGAATGTGAGAGTGGCAAGAACAAGAAAAACAACAATTGAACTAACCGCACACAGGCAACAACAAACAACACAACAACAAACAGAGAAAATAAATGCAGCAAACTGCAAAACTATTGTGAATTCGTATTTCGTATTTTTTATTTACTTTCTGTCGTTGCTGCGCATATGAAAATGAAAAATTGTGTAACCGCAGGGCCAGCAGAGCAAATAACGGAAAACACACACACACACACGCACACAAAGTTGCGTATGTATTTGCATGCAATGCTATTGGCAATTGATTGCACTTGTTGGGCAGGGGAGGAGGGGGGGGAAAGAACTGCGGCTTTGTTTATTACGTTGCGGCGTTACGTATAATTAAATGCGGCGACGACAGCGAAATGCATTTTGATCTTCTCTCTTTGCCGCCTCTTCGCCGCTACGTCAGCGCAGACGTAAGCACAAGCATTACTGCTAAACATTACGTTAATCAATTTTTTCTTCGTTGTTGCAACTTTCCTTTGTGCAATAATTGGCATTGCAAAGACAGCTTACGCTATTTACGTACTGTCTCGAATACAGACAGTTGACATTCGGGAAACATAAATCAAGTACACAAGCTATTCCCTTGCGTTACGTTAGCTGCTTACGTGACGTAATGCGCTCACATTTCAGCGGATTACAAAATTCGTACTCTCATAGAACGATATTAAATGTCTCGATTGCCAATTACAATTGACAATAAATTGCTGCAATGACGTCTTACGGGTTTGCACAAATGCGAAACATTTGCATAAATTGCATTTGCATAAATATTATAAAAAATTTATAATACACATAAATGTTTTCTATCTTTTGCGTCTCTTCAAATGCCTATTAGTAGCGATATTTAATTGGTATCACATAAAATTCCTACTTCAGAAATATTTATAAATCACATGAAACAACATCAAATATGAGGAGTGCTTTTTTTTTAAATTCTACGTCATATATGTACATACATATTTTTAATATTTAAAACAATAATAACTATTAGGAGTGCTATTTAATTGGTGTCACATAAAATGCTTAGAAAAATATTTATAAATTACATGAAAAAATTTCAATTATTAGTTCAAATATATATATAATTCAGATCAAAACAACATCAAATATGAGGAGTAACATTTATTTTGTTTCATATGAAATTCTACGTCTTATATTATTTATAAGCAAGTCACATAAAACATTATCAATTATAAGGATTTAATGATATTTTGCTGGCGGTCGGTTTTTTTTTTTTGAGTGGTCAGATAAAATTCTTACAAAAATATATATACATATAAATTACATGAAACAATATCAATTATTAGGAGTGCCATTTAATTTGTGTCCCTTAAAATTCCTACTTGAAAAATATTTATAAACCACATAAAACAATGGCAATTATTACGACTTGTATTTAATTTGATAATGGCTGCATTCAATGCGATTTACGAAGCTCACGAATTATCGCTGCTTACGGGATGCCGAGCAGCATTGGGATAACATTGAAAGTCAAATTCAAATTCAAGTCAACGTCGAAGTTGGAGTTGAAGTCGAATTCAAATTCGCTGTCAAAAGTCGCCTGCTTGACTAACGTTTCACGCAAACTGCTCGCCACGGCCGTTGACTTAACGTCAAAACTTTGGCGTTTTGGCCAAAGTTGGGTGTTGGCAGCAGCACAGCACAGCACACAGAACAGAACGGAGCACAGCGTGTTACCTTCTCTGCTTTTTTATTTTGGCTCTTTTGTGCATCCTGTCCGGACGATCTAAGTTCTCACAGCCTGGCGATTTTCTAGCGAAATTCGCTGTGCCAGCAATATGTCAGTTTATAAGAGTGAACTCATATGCATATATATACAATACATATGTACATACATACATATATGTCTAGGCCGATCGCCAAGCTGTTGAGTTGAGTTCATAAAAATGATCACAAATTCAAATGAACTGCAGACGACGACGACGACGGCGGCGGCGACGGCGACGATGAGCGGCGCTCATCATTAAAATTCACGCTTAAATTGGCTCTAAGAACGGGAACGGGATTCGCATTGGGCATTCAGGGGCAACAGCTGCTGATGGCCGGGCCAGCACAATATCTAAGCCAAATTCATTGGAAACTATTTGCCATGCAAAAAGACGTAAAGGACACACACCAGCAAAACAAAAATAAGCTAAATAAAACGACCCCAAAAAAGACATAAATCAACAAAATTTCATTGAGAAAAATGTTGGCAAGGAACTGCACACAAAAATCAGTTCAACTCGAAGTCGACGTCGAAGTCGAAGTTGAGAAAACAGTTTCGTTGACCGACCGCCAGCAAAAGATCATTAAAAAACGCGTCCAAGATATGAATATTAAAATGCCAAAAAAAACAGAAAAAAACGATGAACCAAAAAACGAAGAGGGGCGAAAAGCGAAAAGGTGCCACTAAAAATTTTGAAATATGTTTTTATTTTATTACTTTGCATGCTGTGCACGGTGCTTCTGGAGCACCCGAAACGATGCAGAACATCGTAAAAATCCGCATACGCGGCATCCCGATCGGGACTGCGACTGCGACTGAGACTGAGACTGAGACTAGGGCTAATTTTGCAACGCGGCCGCCCGGTGCGGCGGCGGTAGCATCAATGCAACAGCAACAACAATTAGGCATGCGAGTTGGAGAAGTTGAAGAAGTTGGAGTTGAAGTTCGATTCGGCATACTAACTAACCGTTCACTCTTCCTTTTTGGCATTCGTGTCTTGTGGTTGCAGGTCTGGTTCCAGAACAAGCGATCCAAGGAGCGTCGCATGAAGCAAATCACCAGCATGGGACGTCCGCCGTTCTTTGGCGGCGCGCGCAAGATGCGCGGCTTTCCCATGAATCTCTCGCCGGGCGGCCTAGACGACGGCCCCGGCTTCCCCTACTTTGCTGCAGACGCTAAATTCGAGTTCGGCTACGGCGGACCCTTCCATCCGCACGACGGCCCCTTCTTCCCCGGCCACCCCGGCGGCCCGATGCCCTTCAATGCACCAGGTAAATCGAATACCCTTAGCAACAACCATCTAACTCTACAAATTTGCAAGTAATTTATTGATGCAAAAATCACATTTTATTCGGTAGTAATTTCTAAAGTATTGTCTATTAAAAATCTTGCACCACAAAATATTTAATATGCTTGGAAAAATCAATTAATACTTGCATATAATTTAAATAATCGAAAAATCTTGCATAACAATTATAGCCCTAAAAAGGCATATTTTATTTGCAAGTGCTTTCTAAAGATAAAATTTAATAGAATCTTGCATAATTAGAAATAATAAAAAAATACTTTCTTAAATTTATTATTTTCTGGGCCAAATGAACTTTACAAAATGTGTCTGATAATCAAAGCAATAATTGTTATATAATGTTTTCAAGCAAATTCTAAAGAATTTCCCTTAAATATAATCAAATCTTGCAAAACGAAAAAATGTAGTTACTTAAACAAACATTTTTGCAAACTACAATTTATGCCACCATAAATTATCTACACAAAACAATTCTGCAAAATACTTCATTTCACTTTAGTTTATGAAGTTTATAAAGACTACGATTTATCTCTCTTAAGAAAATATTCCACTTAGAAAATTATGTTTAAAAATATTAAAACGAAACAAGAAACTTAGCTTCATCAACCATTTCCCTTAAAAAATATTGTTAAAAAAATCTGAAAACAATTTAGGTTACAAAATGTTATTCAGAAATATTTTTTACAAATCTTGAATTATTTCTAGAGGCATATCACTTACAAAATGTTGTTAATGGAAAAACTTGAAACATGTTACTCCAAAATATGTATGCAGAAATATTTTTTAAAACTCAAGAAGTATATCACATAAAAATAGATAATGTTCACTAATTATTTTTTGTATCTTCAAGCATTTCATGTGTCAACATATTGTGCAGAAATTTGAAAAAATTAATTTATTTGGAAATGTAGTTTAGAAATTTTCTCAATTCAAAAATATTTTTTTTAAATCTGGTAGCATTCCTTGAAGCATCTAAAAAATTGTGAAAAACATTTGAAAATCAGAAACATAAAAAATAATTGAAACGTTAAGTTATTTAAGATAAATGTTGTTACTTTGACACGTGTGTAAAAAATTATGCAAGCCATATATTAAATTTAAAATATTGAGTGGCCTTCAAAATAAACATTTAAAAGAGACTGATAAGGCAAAGAATCTGAAGTGAAATTTCGAATACTTTAAACTGTAAAACTAATTCGCTCTCTCTCTCTCTCTCGCTTTCGCTCTCGCTCGCTGTGTTGCGCAACAGGTGGACCAATGGATCACAGCGGTCCCATACCGATGGTGAACGAATTCGGCCTGACGCCCGAGTCGACATTTCTGAGTCAGGCGGGCGCACCGCCGATGCAGCTGCAGACGGCCGTGGGGCCGCCGCCGCCGCCGCCGCCAAATGCCGCCGAGCACTTGCTGCAACAGGCGGCCGCGCAGCAGCAGGCGCAGCAGCAGGCGGCGCAGAATGCGCAACAAGCAAGCCAAACACAACAACAGCAACAGCAACAGCAACAACAGCAGCAGCAGCAGCAGCAACAGCAACAAAATGGCCCGCGCACCGCATCGCCCGAGTTCATGAGCTCGGCGAACTTCAGCGAACCGCAGAATATGCAAAATGAAGGGCTTGTTTGGTAATATACAAAACAGTTGGCAACGCGACTGCTTTTCCTCAAAACCTACACGCAGCGGCAGCAGCAGCAGCAGCAGCAGCGCGAGGACGAGTAGCAGCAGCAGTCGCAGCAGCAGCCAAAACATCAGTAACAACAACAACAACAGCAACCACAACAGCAACAACTAAAACAGCAGCAGCAGCAGCAGCAATAAAAGCAGTGACAAAGCTTCGTCGCCGCCGCCCACTGCGCGCACACAGCTGCCGTCTCGCTCTAACCAACAGCGAGCGAGGTATGGTATGACTTGTGCGTCGATTGAGAGCCGAGAGCGAATGCCAGTGTGAGAGCGAGTGCGAGTGAAGCAGCCGAATCGATTTGTGCGCTCGCTTGCTCGCAATTCAAATGAGGGGAAATTCGTGTTGGTTGCCTTGCCGAACATCGCTCACACCTCACCCCCGCTGACCAACACACACACACCAACTCACACACTCTCTCGCTCGCGCTCGGTCTCCCTCTCACACACACGCGCACATAACCAAAAGCGCTGCCTTTGGCCAAAACAAAAACAAAAACAAACAGAAAAATAAAAAAACAGCTGCTCGGCTTGGTTTTGTTGTTTTTATTATTATTGTGTTTATTGTTTTAGTACTTTTTTTATGACTGCGCCAAAATATTTGTAAATTATTTTTAACAAAAACAAAACGAAAAGAGAAGAAAAACACAAATCATAGAAAAACAAAATAAAAGAAAAACAAAACAAAAATATCTAAATGTACATTGAAATGGGCGCTGCACATAAAAAACTATATAATATATATATAAATAAATATATGCATATATTTCTTTTTTTTTTCTAATTTAAAACTAACTAAAGCAAATGAAGTGGGAGGAGTGAATATAAAAAGGCGAAGAAGAAGAATGCTAAACATAAAGAAAATCAAATATATTAACTAAACGTCTTGTCTGTAATAAACTATTTATGTGTATGTGTGTAAAAACAAAAGCAAAACATCAACAACAACAACCACAACAAAACACAAATACGTAGCCTAAAAATCGTGTTAGCAAACAAATGAAAAAAATCAAGCAAAACTAAAAAAAAAAAAATAATATTATTTTTTTGTAAATTAGCACATTTTTATAATTCAAACAAAAAAAGTAAAACAATTTGTTTGCCTCATTTTTTTTTTCCATTGAATTTTTTTTATGAAAAATTAAACATAAACAAGTAAACATATTTTATAATCGTTGTCTAACAACATAAACGTAACTAGGCATTGTACTTGTGTAGTTTTCTAGTAACTAAGTTTATATAAATAATAATATAAATATAATTAAAAACAAAAGCAAGGCGTATGCATATATAAACAATATATATGTGTATATAAATATATATATATATATATATAAAGCTATATCTAACAGCACACATAGCTAACTATTTTTTTTTTTTTGTGGTCCTAGCTAGTAAGCAACATAATTTATTATAAACGAATCTATGAAAAAATAAAAAACAAACACACACACAAAATACAAAAGCAAAAAAAAACAAAACAAAATATTTACAAATGCTAATTAAATGTAATATCAAAAATGTAAAACTAGCAAAGAACATAATAATTAAATAAAAAGAAATGAAAATGAAAACGAAAACAAAAAGCGAGAATGAAGAAAATAAATGAAAGGAAGCGGATAGGAAAGGAAAGGAGAGGAAAACAAACAGCTATAAAACAAATATAAATTTCTATATATAACTAAAAGATATAACTAAAAGCTAACAATTTGAGTTCTCAATTGATATTATTGCGATTGGCCCCTGGATTTGCGGCCGCATCACCCTATTACACCTATTATTATTATTATTACAATTATTATTATTATTGTAAAAAGTATTTAGTGTTAGCTTAATGCGTAAGTTTATTAACAACAACAAACAACAACAGCAATAACACCATCAACAACAACATCTACAACAGCAACAGCAACAACAACAACTACAAATTCGAATATTTATCATGCGATTTCTTATAGGCTGATAAATGCGAGAGCATATAGCAAATCTATAATAAACAACAACAAACTCTAAAAACAAGGATAACAACAAAAACAAACAAAACAAAACAAAACAAAAAACACAAATTGTTAACAAACAGATGAAGGCAAAAACAAAATTGCGACAAACGATAAAAAGGACAAAAACTTTGATGAGAAAAAAATATAAAAAATATAAAAATAAAAAAATATATCAAAATGTGTTCATTCTTTTCTCTTTACCACGCATGGGAAATGCAGTTTTCTTTACTCTTTTCAGTCATTTGCAGGGGAGAAAAACGCTTTTCCAAATATTGTTCGAGTTTTTTATGATGATATGTGTATTTACTCAACATGGTGAACTCTTTATTTGTTTTATTTTTCTGCCTCACAGACTTCTTTATAAACTCTTCAACTATTCAACTATTTTCTATCTGAATTTATTAAAACAAAATTTTAATTTTAGAAATATTTCTTATCTAGTTACAAATGTGTCTCAAATGAATTTATATCTGCACTTTTTCTAAACTAATTTTGTAATTCAAGAAATACTTTTATTATAGTTACAAATTTGCAGAAAATACTTAACCTAAACTGAAACTGAATTAATAATTATTAATATAACATAAATTCGCTTATAATACTTTTTTATGTCAATTTTTTCAAGACGAATTTGAAGTGTAGAAATACATTTAATTTAGTTGAGTTTTAAATACATTTCTATTTGAATTGGAATTTATATACATTTATTATAGTTACAAATGAGTCTTCAAGCTGAATTCGAAAATTTTTCTGCAGTTTTCAAGCTGAATTTGAGACTAAGAAATATGTTTATTATCTACTAAATACATTTTTAACTCAATTTTAACTTAAGCCATAACTTTATTTTATTTATAAAATATTTTCCTTTCTATCGATTTCTGCAAACATGTATTCTAAACATTTACGCTTAGCACTTTTAATTTAAAGTGCATCTAATGGATGAGAATTTCAGCTACTCGTAATGCATGTGCAACTAATAGATACTTTTGTATCTTTAGTCAGCTGCAATCTGCAGCCTATTGTGCACACACACATGCACCTTAAGTCCATAGAGATAGAGGAAGAGAGAGAGAGGGAGACAGGAATGGAGATAGAGAGCAAGAGGGCGATGTGGCAGAGCCGCATGCGAAAGTTAATATGCGTGGCTAATATCGGGGCAAGTAATGTTGTAACATTAATGTTGTGGACATGCACATGCGTGTCTGTTATGTTATTATTGTGATGGGCCTGAACTCGTCGTCGTCGTCGTCGTATCTTAAGCGTTTACACACTTGGAATGCTTGATTGTGATGGCGTGTCCATGTTGCAAGTGGGTGGAGTGAAGAGTCAAGAGTGTGAGCACAGTGAGGAGTGAGGAGTGAGGAGCTGTGTGCTGTGCCTTTTGTTCGACACATGTGCGCGCATTCACACCTACGAGTGGCCGTCAAGAAACGAGCAGCGTGCAACAATACGGGGCATGTGTGGCGAGCACTGGATGTGGCCTAGACACGGCAGCAGCATGATAGCATTTAATACAGAACAATGCGAGTTGTTGTTGTTGCTGTTGCTGTTGACCAACATCTCTCTGGCCATGACGAATTCGGTGCCCAAACACATTTGCAGGCGTTGCAAAACTAGCGTTGCACACACAGCCATATCCTTGTCTAAAACGCATATTAAACGTCCATCAGCGCGGGGCCAGAGGGGGAGGCAACGTGCAACGTGCAGCGTTCAATCTGTCCAGCCATCAATCCACAATCCACAAAGGCAAAAAGGACTCGTAGTCGGATAACTGTGAGCTGAGAGCTGAGAGCTGAGAGCTGACGTGTGACGTGCGTTTATCAGTGTGGCAGGGCAGACAGGACAACAGTGTGCCGTGTGAGGGGGCAGCAGAGTGCCACAGGACAGGCCTACGTTTGACTGATGGACACACACACACACTCACACACACTCACATGCCACATGCCACAAAGTGGAATGGGAATTGGCGAGTGGCGGGTGGCGGGTGGAGTGACGGGGCTTTAACTACAGCTGCAACACGCTGCAAGTTATGTCTCCGTCTCCGTTTCCGTTTCCGTTTGTCGCCCAAAAATGAATTTGTTAACATTAAATGGCATTCAGAGCAACAAACTCAACCTGCATCGCCGTCTCAGTCTCTGATTCAGTTGCCGTTGCAGTTGCAGACACAAAGCTGCTGTCCTCATCATCACTCACGCCAGCTGCAGAGAGTGTGGCAACGAGGCAAGAACTCAATGCGGACCTGTGATAAATGGCTACGAACTTGCAGCTTAGTTAGTCACGCGTGCTTCTCGGTTGATCATCTCGTGATCATCTCTGATCCTACGTACCGTACAGTGCAACCCCTTTAAAGAGCACTGACAACACAATAAAATTAATTCAACGTTTAGCATTTTTTATTACTTTTCAAATTGTGCGTTTTCCTACCAAAGCAAATTGTTATTTTATTTCTTGTTAATGCAAATTGTAAATTGGGTTCAGAATAAAAGAAGTTAAATGTTCATATTTTTCAATTTTCATAAAATTGATTAACTTCGAACCAATTATTATTTGTGACGAGCAGAATGAAAATTATATTTAAAATTGATTTATAAATTCAAAATGAATCACCAATTTATATAGTTCATCAAATATATATTTTTTGCTTTTTAAATTTAAATTGAAATTATATTCATAATATCATTTGTTTATTTAAACGTATAATTATTGTATGCCTTTTAGATTTAATTTGTATTTCAATTCATAATTTAATTGAAATAGTATTCGAATATAATAATCAAATTCATTATTTACAGCTTATTTATATACACAAAAACATCAATATTTTATGCTTTATCGAATAATCTTGAATAAGTTTATTGATTACTAAATACAACAAAAATGTATAAATACAATTACTATTAAAAATAAATCAATTTCGAAATGAACATTGCCAATTCTTAATTTTAATACACATTAACTGAATAAAAGTGGTATATTAAAAAAAGTTATAGAAGCGTATGATAATGTTTGGTTGGCCTAGCTCTACTGTATCGGAGTGATGGCGTTATGCAGTGGTATTTACTGTAACCACAAAATTGGCCTATAGCTTTTGGCTCTTAAAGATGCTTTGATCGCTTAATGGGGACTCTGTTAATGTTTGTTTGTTCGACTGTTTGTTGTTGTTGTTGGTTCGCTTTGGTTGTTTGGTTGTTTGCTTGATTGCTGATTGCCTCCCTGACCGCTACGCCTAATGACTCAATTTTTTCAAGTCGAGTCAATTATACGGCAGCAACAACAACAACAATCCATTCACAATTATGAACATGTGACTCACTGAAAACAAACGGCACGAGGAACTCACAACTCTCAACTGGCAACTGGCAACTGGCAACTGAGCAATGGGGCAGCATTCGCGTTGCAGTTGAGTTTGTGGCGTGCGTGGCACGCAACAACAACAACAACAGGTAACCATCTTTGATTTGAAGGCAACAGTCATAATAAATACAAGCACAGATAGCTGACTATATAATAAATATTAAAATAGAAAGGCAACTTTATATAATAAATACAACAACGGATTGCAAACAGAACACGTAATAAATTTATATAAAATATTACACAACATAATCGAAAATTAGACATTTATTTATATGCAAAGCAGTGTCAATAAATAGTTTCAAATAAAATTCACTGAATTACTGAAAATAACATAATTGTAGTCATATGTTTATAGTTCAAAAATTGTACATGCAAAAATTCTTTTATTTACATTGCTTCTAAATTCATAAATTAATTATAATATATTTCATTTTTGTATTCTTTTTCCAAAGGGTTTTAATTTATTTTATGGCAAACTATAGCAGAACCTAAAAGTATTTAGATTTAGTATGCATTAACCTTTTAGAATTACTTTAAAATGAAATTGAATAAAAATGCAATATTTACAATTAAATTTTATATATTTAGCTTTATAAATTTAATTTCATAAATTAATAATATTAGAAATAAATTTCCATTTCATTTTTATATATTCATGATTTATGGCGTATCTAAAGTTTTGAAATTTTAATTAATTTGTATATTCGCTTTTGAATACAGAGATCGAATAGTTATCTATTATATCGATGTTTTAGTAGCAAACTATTGAAAATTGTGCATTACTCGAATAGACAGACGGACGGACGGACGGACAGTGGCAAATCAAAGGGAACTAGTTGGGAAACCGAATCAAAAGAACTGAGCCAAGAACATGACAGCTCTGCTGCTGCTGTTGCTGTTGCTGCCCCCATTGTTGCTGCTGTTGCTGTTGTTGCTGACACGCAAACCTACTCCAGTTTCCATTCCAGGGCGTAGTCCCGTGTCTACCAAGTGTCAGGCGAGGCAAAAAGATTTCACATCGTCCAGGCGCTGACACTTTGCCGGCACCGACAGACGGACGGACGGACGAGTGTTTGGGGCCCAGAACTGCAGTGCACTCCATAGACAACAGCCACACACAACTCACAACACACAACACACAGCATAAAGAGTGCAGAGTGGGGCACACGTTGCACGATTGAGCTTAGCTTGCCGCCTCGTGTTTTGTCATTAAAACGATACAACTCTGCAAATGCCAAACAAAAGCAGCAACAGCAACAACAACGCCAATTGTTATGGGGCTTATTAGTTCGGTTATGTGGTCGATTGTTCAAGTGGTTCGCCACAAGAGTTTCCGCTCACACACACACGCACACTCACACACACACACACACACACACACTGAAGATACTTTTATCACTAAAAAGATGCTTCACTACTGCAAAACATCAATTGCTAACTTTTTAAATTACTGAGTTATACGTATTTTTCACATTTGAGTTATAAGCGATAACTAGTTGAAGGTCTTTTAATTTTTCACGTGATACATTTTTTTTGTGTTTTATTTTTGAATTTTAATTATTGATTTGCTAAATGAACATATTGTATTTTAAAATGTGGCTTTCAATTAAAAAAAATAACCAATCATTTCGGAATAATAAATGAGATATCGGTCTAACCAATTGCTATACATCTACATAACATACACTATAAAAAAATACGTCTCCTATAAAATGAGCTTTTTGGGGCTTACGCTATTGCCGAAAAACGAGTTAAAAATAAATTCAACTTAGTTGAAAATATATAATTGCAAAGTGGAATCAACCACATACATCATTTTAATAAATTTAATTACATTAATTTATTTCTCCAATGACAATAGTAAACTGCATTTTAAATATTGGGAATTTGTATTGCTCCATTGAAAAAGTTTTCTTTATTTTAAAATATAACTTTTTTTAATATATACTTTATCTTTTCATCAAAATACTAAATAATATTCATTAAATTGTGAACATATAATATTTTATATATATTTTCTGTTTATCCAATACATAATATTTATACATTTAAATATATTATAAATTTTTTTATTTTTCTAATAAATCATAAATATATCATATACAATTTTGAATATGTATATATTTTGTTGTATATCAATAATATTCATAAAATTGTTAATTTAACAAAAGTTTACTATTAGCGATAAATAATATTCATAACGTAGAGAATTTGTAAAGTCTCTTTGCTCAATATGTGTAGATTTGTTCTTGTTTGTAGATCTAACAAGAACATATCTAGAACTATATTGCTGGAGTATTTAGAGAAACGTTATCTGGCTACATCAATATCCCACCTCGTTGTCTAGCCCTAGGAGCTCTTTTTACGGGTCAGGCCCTCGCGATGATATATGAGGCAATGCGAGGCGAGGCGTTCCCTCATTCCCCTCTCGGTTTCAGCTATCCCCTCTCCTTCTCCCTCTGAGCCACACATGCAAGCGCCTGGCTACTGTTTTGCTTTAGTATTCGGGTTTTGGCCGCGTTTGCATTGTGAGCACGCAATGTCATTTCACGCTAAGCTCACGACATGGACATGGACATGATGTCGGAGTCGGAGTTGGAGTCGGACATGTCCGAGCGACTGAGTCGGGGAACTGCGACAGGGTTATGAACTGAGAGGGCAGCTTATTGTGGCACGTAACGTAACAACGGAAGCCGCCGCACGGCGGTGGCAAGCGGCGCATGCGTAGCTGGGAGATGGGGCACGGGGCACGAGGGATGAGGGATGAGGGTGACGGAGCGATGGGATCCGCATTTGTCAGCGCTCGAAAATGTGTTAATATTTGATAAGCTCAATATGTGGTCGAGTTGTGCCCACCTGGGGACGAGCTTGCCACAGACAACAACAACGAGAACGGGACTTGCGTGTCGCATGCCACATCGCTCCACAACTCCAGCTTGGAGGAGCTGCAACAGCAGCTCCTGTTGGCGGCCAGCGAACCCGAAATGACACCAACAAAAACAAAACCCGAGTTGCTGGAAAATTGTTACGAAAAAGTATTAAGGCCTGTCACTTTGACACCTTGCAACGCTTTCGCCCGCACTTCCTCAGCGAGCTTAGCAATTGGACATGCGACGATTCAGCACCAGCTCCAGCTGGCCCAAATAACGTGCCACAACCAGACTGCAGCGAGGGTTGCTTCATGTGGCACGAAGCAGCCGCAGAACGCAACGCAGGCGACTTCAACTACCTGAGGCAGCACACACTCGAAGGCTGCCACTTTAATGTATCTTCAAGATACAGCAGCGATTTGCCACGTATCCATAACAATTATATTCTACAAACAGTGGCAATAAACTTAAATCTATTTGAAAACATATAACAACTCTTAAGTGAGCATTTGGTTTGTACACTTTTTTATTAAACGCTATTTATAAAAAATAAATTACAATGCATTTAAATAACTTGACAGAAATAAAAGCTAAAAATAAATATCAATCAATAAGTGAAAACACTAAATAATTAAGTAGCTTAAGCAAAATTGGAATCACGCTCAATAAATCAAATTGATAATTTATAATATTTTTGAAATAAAGGAAAATAAATGTAATAAAATAAAAGTAGTTTTAATCAATGAAATTTAAAATGAAAGTTACTTATCAATTTTTATGAAAACAATTATCTATCAATATGAAATGTATATATGTATCAAAATCAGTCGTAAGTAGGTTAGGACTCTAAAAATTATATTATATTATTATTCTTCAATAATCTGTTGCAGTGCTTTTAATAATATTTATTGGCAAACAAAATGCCAACAAATCATAAAAATAATTATTGAAATATATTTTTTGCTTTCGTAAGAATAATTCCGAGGCACATTTTCTTCACTTAGACTTGAGTCGAAAGTAACATAAAATGAAGAATAATCTTGAAGCTAACAAAATAAATGAAAATTTGCAAATATCTTCATATAATATAAATTGTTTGACTCTCTCTCAATAATAAAGTTAAGCAGCGGATATACATATTGTTATTTATTATGTGTATTCAATAGATCTCCAGAAACTATAACGAATTGGTTAGTTATAATAATATTTATTTTCGTTTTTCAAGACGCTATTTTTGATGGAGTTGCAAAATCAAAATTAGCAGACAGAAACGTTTGACCTTTGGGATCGTTTTGGATTCGTATTTATTTTTGCGTGGCGCCAAGAGGGACAACATCAATTTACACTAATCTTTCGACTCGCCGCACTTGAGAGAGAAACGAAACGAGAAACCCAAATCGCAAATGGCAAATGGGAAATTGGAAGCGTTCCAATCTCGTTCCGGCTTTCAGCTCTCCAGAGTTTCGCAGGAAGATTGAGCATCGAGCGCTTAGCTGCATGGTTAATTAAACGATAATTTCGCATGATTTTAGTGAGGCTGTTGCTGGGAGTACGGGAGTTGTTTCCCTGGAACTACAACGAATGCGAATCAACGTCGTCGACGTCGTCTGACCGCAGAGCATAAAGCGTTTAAATGGAGCGTGCCGCTGCTGAATTTCAGCTTATTTAATGCAAATGAAGCGGCCATCGCTCCAAACGCAACCGAAACCAGTTCTCCTGCCATCCTCGACAGTCATTTCACAGCCAAGCCGAACATGTGCACGCAGTCCGCATACTATTGACAGCCACTGTCGTCCTCTCTCTCTGTCTCTCTGTCTTTGTCTTTTGTGCTCTGCCTCTGCCTTTGGCTTTGGCTTTGCCTTTGTGCCGTGGCAATCTAGTGCAATCTATCTGGAGAGACATCTACACACATAGGTGGGGCCCGTACTTGATTTTTACGTGGGCACTCGATGCTCCTCATCTCCATCTGCATCCAGATACATCTTTCCCCTTCCCTTTCCCTTCCCCTTTGCCAACTCTATCAGCATCATCATCCACAGGCTCTGTTGTGTCGATATGTGTCGCTGACACGTGTTCGTTTCGGGCGACAACAGACAGCTTTATTACACGAGTTATGAACACAGATACAAGCACACACACAGATACACACGCACACACAGATACACACTTACACACTCTCAAATTAACATGCAGCCAACAGTGGCAGTTGCAGTTGTTGTTCGTGCACATCAATATTGAAATTAATGCAAATTACAAATATCTAATTGATGAGCAACTTGCCGTGTCAAGATACAAAGCAAGTCCAGGATGCAAGCGGAGAGGGCGATTCGAGGGCCAACTCGATGCAATTCCATTTGCTTATTGACAGTGTCCATTGGCCCTTCACTTGCGACTGAAACAATATCAATATCGAGATCTCCCATTTAGTTTAATTTACTTTAATCCCTTTGCAAATTCACAGTGCTGCAAATTTCGATGTGTTACCATCAAATCTGCCGATCAATTTCGGAATGTTTTTTGATGCATATTTTTTTTCCCTCTTTCTATGCAAAACTTGTGAGCTTCAGATTGTAATGAAAGGTTCCCTCCAAAAAGTCTGAGTAGCACAATATTTTGCAACATTTACGTTATTCCAAATGGCATTGTAATATTACTAGATAGCTGAATGTATTATATTTTTATTTTAACCTCTCTCTTTAACGCTTTTTTGGCTTTGTTTTTGAAAACATAAGGAACTGAGTATCTGCAACAACGTGGAATTATTGATTTACTTAAATTCTACTGCATAAACTCAAAAATAATACAAATGAGTAATACTTTTATCGGTTAAGGAATGAAAATTGTTTAGACTATACATTTTATTTTTTTATTTTTAATTTTTTTAACAAAAAACTGTGCGCCTAATTGAAAAAACTTTGATGTATGCAACAAAAAGTATTTATAATCCAAATGTCTAGTGCAAATCAACAATCCTCGTTTAATGGAACATATTTAATGTGTTAGTAATTTTTTAAATACATTCTAAAAATATGCAAAATTCTCTATTAAATTTTAAAAGCAGCAGTAGCAACAGCAATAAAACAGCAACTCCAAATTTAAAATCCACATTTCTATAAAAAGCTTTGCCCCGCCTCACTGAAATATTGCAATAAAAAACAATAAATTAAATGAGATACTTTGATTTAAATTAATTTATGTTAAATTTATTTTGAAATGTAAAAAATTAAAATACAAAGCATGTATACAATTTACAAACTCCGTATTATGACAAATCTGTTCATAGTTAATTTTATTCGACATAATCAAAATGTGCATAATTCTTTGGAAAATTTTAAGAGCAGCAAAAGCAGCGATCTCAATAGAACAGTTGATGAGTTGCCCAACCGTTGTGGAGCTCTCCTGCTTGACCACGCCCACTTAGCCGATCCGCCCCCAGCTATTTCGATGACCATTCCTCCTAGACGCACACACACATGCACAGCGCACACATACACACACATTTTTTTTTCACGCATATATATACGGGTCGATTACCAGGCGATTACCAGTCAGTGCTGAGCTCATAAGGTGCTTTTCAAAATTATAGGACACTTTGAATTTGCAATTTTTACGGCATAGTATATATGAGTCGATTATCAGGCGATTAACAGTCGGTTACTTTGTCTGATTGCATTAATTAATTAATTAAATTATTTGTCTCGACTGTCGCAATGTCTTGAATCTAAAGCAGTGGACAAAGCTGCGGATCGAAATTGCAGATGGAATCAAAACGCGTTTGTTAAATTTGTTAATGGTATTTTGCATATTGCTAATAATACGCGAAAACGTAAAAAATGCTCAGTTTAAAAGCTGTTACTAAACTTTGTATTATATGACAAAAAAAAAAATGTTTAAAATAATTAAATAAAAGTTTCTCATAAAAATAAGTTTAGTCAACTCATTGAAAGTGTTTATATCGCCTAACTTTACGAAAGCGCTGCCGAAGCTATATTTTAATTGATTTATAGCAAATTTACTTATTTTTTTACAAAAGTTTGTGTTTTATGAAATTTGTTAACACAATACACAACAAATAGATTTTTTTTTTTTAATCTGATTCAAACTTCGCTATTGGCCATAATTCAAGGTAATATTTGGAAAGTGTTCCACTTGCACTTTCGATTCGATTGTGTTGCGGCAAGAGCAATCGAATGGGAATTATTTTGACTGCTTAAGTTTGCTTAAGTTGCAGGCAACTGGCAACTGGCAGCGACATTAAAACTAATTTGCGAGTTGTTGGACACCAATAAAAACTCTTTTTTATGATCTTTCGCAAAAGAAATAAGTATCAAAATGCGAGTGTATTATGAATTTTTATTGCTTCTCGTTGAGGCGGCGGATTGTTGTTGTTGTTATTGTTGTTGTTGCTGGTTTTTGGCTGTGTTTTTGGCTAAAAGAGGCGGAGTTGTTACTTGAATTTAATGCCTCTTGTGTCTGCGCGAGTATCTTTGGGCTGTTTGGTCTTATATTTCTGTTGATCTAAGCGCATTTTGTGCGGTTTTGTGATTTCTGCTGAATTTGTGCAAAACGAATGTATAACAACGATAACAACAATAACAACAACAGCAGCAACAACAGCAGCAACAACAACATTGTATTCACATTGAATTGCAATAAAAGCAAAATCAACACAAAAATCGTAATAAAATCAAAGCAAACAATGCGAAAAAACGACAGACACAAAAACCAAAAGCAAACACTGACGAATACCAAAACCAATGGGCGGGGGCAAAATGGGGGGGGGGGGGCGGAAGAGGGGGCCAAGGGGCTTGTGTGTGTGTGTGTGTGTGGAGTATTTGTGGCCATATCTTTCTCTCTATATCTCCATATACTATATGCACAAATTTATGAACATTTCGCTCTCCATCAATGCGAATATGTATTTGTGTGTGTGTGTGTGTGTGTTTGCACAACCGACGCCATATTTAATAACATATCAATGACTATTTTATTTCGTTGTGTGTATTTGGGCGGGCAATTTAGATGACAGAGCCCAAAAACTATGTTGCTGACTCCCTTTTCCTTTCCCCCCTTTTCTACCCCCTCCCCCCTCACTCCCTCACTCAGCTTATGGCATTTACCACAAATAGAAAAATAGTGCGAGAACAATTTTCATTTGTCATTTTAGTCGCTGCACTTCTGCCCACCTCTTCGCTGCTTCGGTGATTTCAACTTTTGCGATTTCATGAATTGTCAATTTTTAATTATTCATATTCGTATTCATATTCATATTCATTTGCCATAAACAATATGGCAACACTGGCAGCGACAAATTATTTTCCACAGATAATTCCGGCACTAACACAATTTATTAAAACTACTGCAATATTATCGGAAATTACAAATACCGCAATTAACTATAATGACGATCAATAAGTGCAATAATTTCAAATTGATTCTACTGAACATAAACATTTAGATAAATATTTTTTTACGAAACAAATAAATAAATACAATAAATGAATTAAGAAGTGGTTTCCAGTAATAATTGGTGGTAAATCAAATTTTTTTGGTTTGGAAACATTGCGAAAAAATATTAAGTTTACATTTCACACGTTTATAATTAAAAGAAAATAAGGAGATGGCAAGCATTTAAAAATATAATGAAGATACAAATAAATGAATTTAGAGATTTTTATCATTTTTTCATCAGAAAAAAATAAATTATTACAAAAATTACAATTAACTATAATGACGAGCAATAAGTACAATAATTTTAAATGGAATAAACTGAACATTTGTAGAGACATAAAACGTATTATTTTTGTTGCAAATGAAACAAATAAATAAATTAGGAAGTGGTTTGAAGCTTGCCAATTGAAGCAAATAAAAATGTTTAATTGTCGCATATAAATAAATTATCTTAATACATGACTCAACAATAATTTAAAGAAAAAAATAGCAATATTATATAATTTTGATTTGTAAAAATTGTAATTATCTTAAATGGAAATAGAAAAAAATGTATTAGGTTGAAGATTTTGAGGTAAATATATTTTAAATAATTGCAATGAAATAAATATATTAAAACGTGGTTCGAAGCTTGTCAATTTTAGTAAATTAAAATGTTAATGGTCGCAACTAATCTTTAAATTTGACTGTAAAATTATTTAAAGAAGATACCTATATAAATTTAATGTGAAATGGATTTTCATAAAATGCAAGCCGAAGATTCGAGCTTGTGAAATTGTGCGAATTTAATAAATATGAAGAGAAAATAAAGTTATTTATGAAATTGCGCATGAGATGCTCGCTATATTGACAGACAAAACATCAGGCGAAACTTCAGGCAATGCGACTTCCATTTCCTCTCCCCTCCCCCGTCATCACTCCCCTCTCGATTCCCCCTGGTTCCCCTTTGGGGTCTTGTAGCGCGGCTTTGGCTCGGTTCGAGATTTGTTGGCGCTTTGTGTTTGTTTTGTGTTTAGCAGACAAACAGCAAAAATGAAAATCAACAACAGATTTGCAAAAGCGCTGAAGCCTCGTTTAACCATCACAGGCAGCCCCTCGCTCCCCCCTCAACCCCCTATCCTACCCACTCAACATCAAGAGAGAAGGGGAAGGCGGACAGGCATTTTTGCCGTCATTTTTTTGTCTCTAAAAATATCATAAATTCTTATTACAATTTTTCATTTATTTATTTTCGCAGTGCTTTATTATTTGTTTTACCATTTGCCCCACACACACACACACACACACACACACACAGACAAATACACTTGCAGAGCATTTCAACTGTGGCAAAATGCAAAAAGGAAACGGAAAGCAAAAATTTATGTGTGTGAAGCATTTAAAAGCTTTACAAACATTAAAATGTCTGTCTAACTGCGGCTGTGTGTGTGCGTGTGTGTGTGTGCGAGTGTGCGAGTGTGTGTGTGTTCTTATCGGCATCAAAAATTGTGCATATGTGTGTGTGTCTCATGTTTGCGCAAATCGTTAGAGCGAAGAGTTGTGTAAATATTTGTGTGAAAAATTTTTCCGAACGTGGATTAAAAACTTTTGCCATGTTGCTTGGTTACAGTTTTCTGTGACAGACAGAGAGAGAGTGAGAGAGACAGTAAGATAGTAAGAGAGAGAGAGAGAGAGAGAGATGGAAAGCGAACTGCATTTAGTTGACGCTGGTTATTTTGTAGCTCTATCTGTTCTATCTATTACAGATTTATTTTGAAAAATTTATTAGCATATTTATTTACTTTTTGCAGTGCTCTGCTGTGTGTGTGTGTGTGTGTGTGTGTGTGTGCGAGAGTTTTTGAGGTTTTGTGTCGCTCTGTTTGCGTTTTGTGTGTTTTGCTTATTTTTGGCATTACGCATACGCCGTGTGTTGTCTGAAACGATTTTGCGGCTGGCTGCAGCGCGTTGCTGTTGCTGTTGTTGTTGTTGTTGTGGTTGGACAGGTGCAGAGAGTGAAATTTGCATTAGATTTACTGCAAATATTGCTTCGTTTGCTCGCAATATTAATTTCTGTGCAGTCGTCGTCGTATTTGGGTATTTTTACACGTCCCATTTGCAGCATCGAATAACTTATAATTTGAGCATCATCTAGCCGGCAAAGTTTCGCCAGTCAATTGCCAGCTTGCCAGATTGCCAGCTTGCCTGCTTGCCGGCTCCCTCAGCAGCCCAATCAAAGTTAGCCTATTTCATGGCCCAACTTTAAATTGCGGCGCAGCAACTTTTTCACTTTAAACAACGACAACGACGACCAGGCAGAGAGAGAAAAAAGTGTGAAATTATAAGTACTTGAAAGTGCCGCAGGCGCCGCAGAGTGTGGCATGCAGCCACCTGACTGTATGTAGTACACAGTTGTGTGTGCGTGTGTGTGTGTATAAACAAGCAATACGTATTCATAACGCGTATACGCCATGTTTGCTGTTGACAGCCATTTTGTAGATGTGCGCGCCGTCGCCCCACTTAACAACCACTCGAGCTTACCCCCGAAAAATGCTGTGGAGCATTTCTAGAGCTGCACAGCGCCTTGCCTTGTGTCTCTACAACAAGCTCAACGAGGCGTTTTTCGTTTATTTGAGCAACGGCACCTTTGCGTGGCAAAAGCTCATTTGAGCGCAGCCCCGCCCACTCTCTCGCTGTGTGTGTGTGTGTGGAGACTGGCACGTAAATAAACACAGCTCAAGCGAAATATATTGACGATGTTGAAGCGGAAGAGCATCATCATAGCGGTAATCATGTTACCTCAATTCGAAATGAATTCATAACTGAATTTTCGCATTTTCCACCCCAGATGCCCCAGCGCAAGGACGAGCACGATGATGGGCACGAGGACCAGCTCTATCTATCCAACAGTCAGTCAGCCAGGCAACCATGCAGCCATCAAGCCTGGCAGGACCCTTGAGCGTTGGCAACGTCAACGGCTAACCCTGTGTCGCCATTACCTCCGCCTCCGCCTCCGCTTTCGTCGCTGCCCCCATCCCGAAAAAAAAGCAAACGCCAGTTTTGACTGTGCGAAAGGTGGAAGAGCAACGGGCAACGGGCAACGGCAACTGGCAGACAGACAGCAGGATGTATGTAGGACGTGATGCTGATGGGTTCTCGTTGTGCCCGTCCTGGCTGGCGTTTATCAAACCAAACGAAATGCTGTTTTAAAGTGTGTTTCTCGCGCAGTTGCAACAGCAACAACAACAACAGCAACAACAACAACAGCAACAAACACAAACAACAAAGCAAAGTTATCTGCTCAATGAAGCTCACATACTCTCGCCACGCAGCTGCTTCGGCCTCCTCCATGGCCAGTGGCCACATTAATTCGTCAATCACTTTAACATTTTGTTGGATTTCATATATATATATATATATATATATTCGTCAATCACTTTTTACTGTACAAATGTACAAATATTTGTAAAACATGCAAATATATATAGTTTGCAAATATTTCCATTTCAATCGCCATCGTTATGATATCATAAATCAATCAAGAAATATATTAGAAATATATTGAAAATAAAGTTGGATTTATAATAAATATAAAAATATTAAAACATATAATAATTAAAATTAATTTAGATATTTCAGGTATATGCTATACCGTTTTTCCGTGTTACATTATTAAAATTTGCTGTATTTCGAAATCTATGAAAATATATTTGTATTTAAAACTGAAATATCTTCATATAAATTGTAATAGTCTAGTGAAAAAAACTATTATAGTTTTATAGCAGCAATCACCTAATGATATATTGTCATTGTCATATAATTTATTTATTTCGTAATTGAAACTATTTCATTTGGCTTCTATTTTTAATTTCAATTTACTTACGTTGCCTTCAGAGTTTCAATTGCAGTGCTTTAATGAATCGCTAATATTAAATATATTAATTTTCGAATTTTGAAATAATTCAACAATTTAGTTAATTATAATAATAATAAATAAATAAAATACAAAATGAAAATTAAGTATATGCGTCAACTAAATTATAAAATTTAATTTGATGTAATTTAAAACTTAAATTATATATTTAGGAGCTGCAAAAAGGAATGAATACGATGTTTTGAAAAATAAATAAATAATTTTGGTAAATCAAGATACATACTAAAATAATAATTAATACAAGAAATTGCTTACCCAAATGAAGTCAAATGCATAATAAAATGATTTAAATTGCATCAAGAAAATGCTTTCCATTTGCAATGGAATGGAATGTTATAAGTGGAATTCAATGTAAAGCAAGCGCGCTGACAAAGTTTGTGTAGCCAGCGTGAGGGTATTAAAAAATGGCAAAACTCGTTAACTGGGATTCCATTGCGCTGGATTGGCAGCCTGGCAGCCTGGCAGCGAAACCATGGCCAGGTCCTGGCCTCTCCAACAACATCACGCCGTCACACCATCGTCATCGTCATCGTCCTCATCGTCCTCATAGTCATCGTCAGCGTCAGAGGCGGCAGCATTTGGATTTGCAGCTGGATGCATGTGTTGAGAGCGGAGAGTGGAGGACGGAGTGTGGGCTTGAAGTGGTGTTCTGCTGTCTACTATTTGCTACCGTTTCCAGCCTCTGCTGTCCGTCCGACCGTCCAGCGTGTCCTTGTCGCCAGCGCCAGCGACAACGACGACGATGACGACGACGTATAATGTATTTTGTCGTCGTGGAACCAGTTCTAGGCATGCATTTTATCTTGTTGTCGTCATCCTTGTTGCCCCATGCACAGGATGTTGCTCGTTAAATTTTCTTTATGAAGTTAACTGTAAATGCTGCGACGTCGCCTCCTGCTTGCCCCTGCCCCTGCCCCAGATGAGCCACGCAACAGCCACTTCAATTTCATTGCGAAAGCGAGCGCAAAATAAAATGTAAGAAGGCAAGGCGAAGCAAAAAGAATTACCATGTAATGTAATTTCGCAGCTGGCCAGAGAGCGAGCGAGAAGCGTTTAAAGCTTTAAGGCGACGCCTTCACATGATGCAACGGCGAGCGAGGCACGCGTTACACGTACCATGAATTTCCATTCTCAAAACAAATGCAAATATTTAAATTGCATTCGCGACAGTCACCGCCATTCGCGGAAATCTCAACCAACGATTTCCATCTGAACTCTGACTCCAACTTCGACTCCGTCTCCGTCTCCGTCTCCGACTATGAATCGACCCTGCTCTGCCGCTGCTTCTTTAACCTCTCCGTTGTGTGTGTGTGTTTTTCCCTTGCCACGTTCCGCACTTTGCTTAGCATGCACCTTAAATCATTCGTTCTACAAACAGATAAATTATGTTCTACAAGAAAATTCACAAAATACAACAAAAAACGAAAAGTAGCAGCTACAAAAAACACGAAGAAAAATAATAATAGCAGCGACGTCGTGGCAAAAGAAATAATAGAAAGGAAGGGAAAGCTGCACAAAGAAAGTCAAAGACACGACATCGTCGGCCACAACGATAGCAGCAAAGCTCTGCAACTCAATAAATACTACAATTTATTAAATTTAAATACTTAGATTGGAATTAACCATCTTCAAAGATCTTAAGTAAAATTTCTTATTTCTTTTTATTTTATTTTAATGTTGAGTCAACTCTGAGCAGTTAAAAACATTACTATTACTAACTTGAGACATTAACATTAAAGATATAAATTGCACATTAAATTAAATTTTATTATTTATTTATAATATGTATTTTTTTAATATCAGTGAAATGTGGCCAAAGTGGAGAAGCTCAAAGACGGCAACAACTATTTATTTTTAGTCAGCCAGTCAATATTTAAAAATTAAAACTCTTATATTATCTTGTGAATTCATCATTGGAATTATCTTGGATAGAAAACACACTGATCATTAGATATAGAACGTAAATAGATTCAAAAATCATATAAGGTATATTTTTTCTTCCATAAAAATTGTTTTTTTTTTTTAATACATTAAAATTGAAACTTTTTATTTATGGATATAGAACACATAACTCAAATTCGAAAATAACGCTCAATAATGAATAATGATACCAAAACGAAAATTTTGTAAATAATCGAATCAATATTATTTACAAAAGACCACACAATATTTTAAAATTTCAAATGTATTCATTAGAACTAAAGCAAAATAAAAAGAATTTTATAAAACACAATTGCAGCCTATGCAATGCATATAGACGATGCTAATCAACCAGATATTTGCAACACAACCTTTAAAAGGAAATAGATTCAAACAAATATTAATAGATATTTTTTCAATTATTCGATTTTTAATTTTATCGAAATAATGCGGGTTTTCCAAGGAACTTTCTCTCCCCCGCACTTTCTCTACTTTCTCTACTTTTGCCACTCGTTACTCGTCGCAAGTCAAAGCTGTTCACTCGCTATTTTTGGGCACTCGTTACTCGACTCGACTGTAAGCTGCAGTTTTGCCTCTTTTTGATCACTTTGTAAGCGCCTCGGCTTATGCTGCATGCGAGCACAGCCTGTAACATCTATGCGAAATCCCTTTCCCGCATTCAATATATGCGCAAGTATTATGAATTCCTATCAATTCCCATATAGGGGCTTTGACTTTTTCGTAAACCAATAAGCTCTATCGAAGCGTATTTAAGCTCCCAACGAAAGTAGCCAAATAAAACGCAGACAAGAATTTGCTTGTATACACACAAGTATAAATATACTACACGACTTTCCACGTGTACGTGTGTGTGTGTGTGTGTGTGAGTGTGTGTGTAAAGAAAAATCATGAAAAATTTCCCAAGTAGTCGAAGAACAGCAACAACAACATCAACAGAAGCAGCAACAACAACTGCGAGCACAGTGGCACAAGAATAATGTGCACAAAGGCGTATTGCCAACAGAGGGGCGAACGGAAAGTGGAGAGAGGGAGAGGAAAGAGGCAGAGAGGGAGAGAGAGAGGGCAACTTGGGGGCCAGTAAGCAAACAGAGTTAAGAGTGAAAGAGGCAGCCAGGCAAAGCGAGAGATGTTAAGTGGCAAGACGAGGCAGACGGAGACAAAGGACGAAGACGAATACGAATACGAATACAGTAAGCACAAGGATCTTGGATATATGTAGCTCACATTGGTTCAGAGTGACCATGAAGCTTATCTTTGTAAATGCATATTTTTTAAATTATTTTTGAATTGGAATCAGGTTTCATTATTCTAAGCTATAACTAAAAGCCAGTAAAAAATATATAAATTCAATATAATACAAAAATTAATAAATAAGAATACCACGAAAAATAATCCCAATTCATAATAATAAATCTGAATTTGAATTCATTTAATTTTACTTTTGCAATAATGCTGACAATTATTTTTGAAATTCATTTCAAAGTATTTTCATAATTTTAAATGAAAACTAAAGGAATGACAAAAATGAAATAAATTACGTATACGTCTTAGTATAACGAAAAGCATTTTGGTGGTATATTTTGTGGTATATTTGGCATGTGCATAATTTATTACGTATACGTAAATATGCAAGTATACTATATTCGGTATATTTAATATGAGAACAATTAATTATAAAATCAATTAAAGCAAAATTTCAATATTTTACAAGAATGTTGAGGATTGATGCAATCGTAGGCGAAAACATACATTCTTTAAGGTAAACTTTTGATTACGGACTTAAACGTTTATGCGCCACTGTGCGGCGAAGCATTCTCAATGCAGACGCCAAAAGAGGCGAAAAGAAAAAACGAAACGAAACGAAACGAAAATGGCAAAGGAAATGAACCAAGAAAAATTACAATTCTCGACTTTTTCTCGTGCTCCTTTTTGTTGTTGGGTCGACGTCGACAGCGACGGCGACGGCGACGGCAACGTCGACTGAGGCAGCGACTGGGGTTGGAATTGAGTTTTGGTACGCGACGACGACGACGGCGACGACGCCATTTTGTATGCAGGTGATTTGGCAAGCAGCGCAGCTGTGTGCGTGCGTGAATACGACTGTGTGTGTGTGTGCGTGTGTGTGTGTAATTTTTATCTGCCAACTTTTATCATTTTTTATTTTTATACGCATTTCGTTTGCCTTTGCGCCAGCAGCGGCAATCTCATAAAGCTCGTCAAGGTAAACTGCAGAGTGAAGTACAAACACACACACACATTCACACACACACGCACACGCACACACACGCACACTCACACGCATCTGCAAGAAAAATTGCGTTCAAGTTTGAATGAGTTTTCACACAGCAGCCAAAGACGCGGGGCATATAACAAAACGAGTCTCCCAAGGCTGCCCCCGCCCCGCCCCCTTCTCCGTGCCCCTTCGCCCTCCCTCTGGTGGCAACCACAAGCGGCAACTCTACCCCGCCAACAACAACAACACCAACAACAAAACAAACAGCAACAAAAACTGCCATTGTCATCGTTGTAGCAAACGCTTCAAGGTGATATATAATTTCGAGTATTCCCGAGAATATGTATCGCAATCAGAATGTGTGCGTGTGTGTGTGCGTGTGTGTGTGTGCTAATTTATAACAGTTCTTAGAGCTTATTGCTGTAATTACCAGATATGTGTGCTCAAGATATAGATCGTAAATCTCGCTTACCTCCAAATCCACCTCCCGCGCACAATCCAAACGTATCAAAATATCTACCATTATATCGACGCTAATCTCAACAACAAGAAAATTATATTTCAGCAGTGAAACAACAACATTTAAATGCTGTGATAAATGTTAATAATAATAAATCTTGATTAGCTATTTGATGTCACAGAAATTGAATCAAATCAACTTATAATAATAAAATAATAATGCTAAATAAATAATTTCATTACTTATATTGACTTTTCTGATAATCTAAGTAAGCAATATTGTACCATTATTATGTTTTCCATAAATAATATGTTAAATCTGAATAAAAGAATATATCAATATATTTAATGCAATTTCTGATGGAATTAAAAAAATTGAATTTCAATAAAGCGACAAATTACCGAAAACAAAATGTGAGAAAAATAATCTTGCAGTGACATTTATTAACAATAACAATAAATATTGGAGAACTATTTTTATGTCTTTTAATTAAATATTATTAAAATCGAAACACTTTAGAATTTAATTGAAATAAAATAATGAATAATTATTATTAATTATTTATGTGTTTAGCAATATAGGGTGTTAATTATTATGTTTTCTATAATACCAGATATTAAATGCAATCTTCTTGGCAATGCAAAATCTTGACTCTGACTCTATTTGACATTATTAACTCCTTTTCCAGGAGATTATTTTAACGTTATAATAATTTAATTTTGTCAATAAATCGTAGATGATTTCTGAGTATTATAACATTTCAATATATAAATTAAATAAATACTACATCTATTTAACATTTATTGACATATTAAATTGTCTACAACAAAAAAGCACACTACTTTTGACACTAATTTAAGGTGCTTTTATTGCACATAAGACTTATAAATATTATATAATTTATAATAAAAATTAGTTTGTTGTATCTTTATTATTATTACATGAGTTTAGTATTTAAAATATATAAATGCGAAAACGAAATCAAAGCAGAGTTGGACATTATTATTAAGTCATTTGCTGCACATTATGCGTAGCCCAAATATTTTTGCAGATTCTGTGACGTTGTCACAATATTTTTAGTGACTCGCAGCGATTGCCTTGTTGGGCTTTAAGCTTCAATGAATTGGTTCGTCGTTCGTTGGCTTTAATGCCCCAAAGACAATACATCCCGGGGAAGCCAAAAAGAACCTTTGACATATCGCTACCCTCTCGACCTTTGAAAGCAATGGGAACCCGAAACCCCGGGTTTATTCTTAGCTTTCTGTCGCAGCTCCTTCGGCCCAAGGCAGTGGAAGGTGTGCTCGAAACAGAGACAGAGAGAGTGGAAGAGGGAGAGGCTGGGGCAGGAGAGTGTACTATCGAGTGGCAGGACATGCTGAAAGCAGTCGAAGAACAGTTTGGCTTGGACTTGCACCGATCCGACCCGCACAAGCCCCTATTCCGCAGTCGTCAAGGAGTCGACTCCTTCCATCGCTGGTCGCAACGTGGCTAGAAATTGTCATTGAGCTTTGGATCAGGTAGCTGCCATGGCAACGACGCCAACAACTATGCTCCCCATCAAACATCTTCAAAGACTTTTACTTCATTGGGGCGCAAGTAGTACAACAACAACAACAGCTTAGCCTGGCAGCCATTTTGACTGACTGTCGTGACTCGTCTCCTGCCGCTGTCCGTCCGTCCGTCTGTCTGTCTGTCTGTCTGTCTGTTTATGCCTGAATCACTTTTGTAACTTTCGCAGAGGAAAAACTCATTCCGAAATCATTTTTGGAAAATCGCCTGCGGCTGTGTTTTGTTAAAAACTGAAAAACGGAAATACAACAAAAATGTTGCCCAAACTGCGCGTTGTTACAGCCTGACAGCAGGGCTAAAGAGGGGGCCTTGGGAGGGATGTGGGCGGAGCTGGAGACATCAGCGTGGCTGGCAGCAGCTTCCCTTTTCGACTTGTTTAACTTTTACTCAAGTGGATTTTTGGCTGTGCCACAAGAAACCCAAGAACTCAAGTACAAAAACACGCCCACGACAGTTGTCGCACTCGCAATGCTCTTTCAACCAGTTGGCAGCGCCAAGAGACACACAAGTTGGCAGCGCCAGATAACAGGCGAACAGAGTGAGTTTATTTTTATCAATTAAGTCTTATAAATGTAGTAATTTAATTTGTTTTGTTATTCAAATTTATTTTGGTAAATTTGTTTTTTTTTTCTCAATATAATTGGCAGCGGCAACTATTTTTAAAGCAGATTTTTAGCATTTTCAGAGTTTATTTAATTTTTATATATTAGAAGAAATTCACTCAAAACAGATTACTTTCATTTCATTTGTATTAAATTTTCATAAATTTGATATTCTAGTTAATGTCGTAATTTAATTTTTTTCTTAATACACATTTATTTAAAAGAGGTACCTGCTTTTTCTGAGTGTTAAATTTAAATAAATAATCAAATTAATTATAATAAATTAAATCAGTTTTGCTTAAAAATATATGAAAAATACTGACAGTATCAACTTTCAAATAAATTTTCATCTCTTTCTGAGTGTGATTTAAAACATTTGCACTGCTAAGAGTAGATTGGCAGCCCAGCGACCACAGATTGGCAGCCCCTTTAGCGTCGTTGAACTGCGATAATATCAGTCAAATATAAATATAGAAATAAAATAGAAAAACTAAGTGTAGGTAAAAAATATAACGTGCTATCTTTTGAGCAGATTGACGGCTGCCAACTGCAGTGCCAACAAGTTGGCAGCGCTCTTCAGTATTTGCCAAATAGCATATTTGAGTGTAGAGTAGCAGTAAGAAAAACATGAAAAAAACATTGAAACATTTGGAACATTTTGCCACGGTCTCTTGTGCGAAAGTTTCGACTGCCGATTCAGTTTATACTTTTCTTTTTTTGTGCAAAACCTTCCTTCACTTCTTTCTCGTGCTTCAGACTGCCACGACGAAACTGAGTTGTTTTTGGGCTTTGATGCTGGCAACATTTGCATATGGATATGGAATGATGAGACCGATGATGTTCATGAAGTTGCAAAGTCAGTGGGTGAGAAAAGGGGGCGAGGGAGGGAAGCGAAAGCTAATCGAAAACGATACAGATGCATTTCGAGGCCACATATGGCCACAATCCATGGGGCAGGGCGGGAAAGCAATTGGGAATGAAATCAAAGTAATGTGATATATGGGCGATTGTCTCTGTAATTAGATGATCCCCAAATCAGCCGCTAATTTTTCCGCAATTTGCTTAGTAATGCAATCTAAATACAAACAAAATAGTGGACGAGGGTTGTAAAAATGCACGAAAGTGGAAAGCGGGATCGACGGGCCGTGAAATACACACTCGAAGCACACAGAATGGCATATGTACGCACACACACATACGTGCCACATGTATGCGTGTATGTGTGTGTGTGTATATGCCCCGGAGTGTTGCACATGTCCCTGTGCGGCAAAACAAACACGAGGCCATGTCAAAGGCAACCAACCAAGCGATGTCAGCGGCGCATCTCTCAGATCCCAGCGGGAATTCCAGCCCGAAAATCACAGCATGCACCCCACAAGAGGGTGAGAGAGGGTGACACCAGCAGCGGGAGAGGGGTGCAGAGGGGGAGGGGGAAGGGGAGGGGGAGGGGGATGCACTATTGTCGTTGTCGTGTTTTTGGCTGCGGCTTTAGCTTTGGCTTTGCTCTCGGCATTTTCTATTGGGGTTGAGCCTTGAACCTCGTCCTCGTCCCGTCTGTTGGCAGACCCTTCTGCCTGATTCCACCTCCCCTCCCCCTCTTGCCCGCTCACTTCTAGTGGGCCACATGCCGCGCCGAGTCGCGTCGAGTTCTTGTCTTTAATTTCAGCGCATTTGGCTTTTGTAACATGATTATCAGACGATTTGATTTGGCGCTAAATGCAATTGCCAAAACGCCAAAGTCAAGCAGGGCCGCAGCCTGGACATGAAAGACGCACAGGGCCAAAGGGCAAGACAAGCACAGGCCAGGGACAGGGACAGGGGCAAGGGGAAAGTAAGGGGAACTTAAGGAACACCAAGCACCAAAGGGGTCTGGTTGAAACATGCCCAAGGTGATGCTTCAGTCAATATTTTGACGTGTTTTGATGCGCCCTCAGACGCAAAGGGAACGCGACGGACGCTCTTTGAAATATCGGGGGAAATTACACAACATAACTATTATTATAATATGTAGCAACAAAGAATGGCAAATACTTGATAGGCATTTTTGAGAATATAATTGTGTTGGTGCAGATATCAAACGAATACTTCTAACAAGCATTAACATTAATACCTTAAAAACATAGCTAACAAAATTACAGAGAATAACTATTATTATAATATTATATGTAGCAACAAAGGTTAGAAGCATATTGTTTGCTAGATATTTTTGGAAATTTATTTTATTATTTTTTATATTTTTGTGTTGGTGCAGATATCAAACGAATACTTCTAGCAAGCATTGAAATGAATACCTTAAAAACATAGCTAACAAAATTACAGAGAATAACTATTATTATAATATGTAGGAATAAATGATGGAAGTATATTGTTTGCCAGATATTTTTGGGAAGTTATTTTATTATTTTTTATATTTTTGTGTTGGTGCAGATATCAAACGAATACTTCTAACAAGCATTCAAATTAATATCTTAAAAACATAGCTAACAAAATTGCAGAGAATAACCATTATTATAATATTATATGTAGCAACAAAGGATAGAAGTATATTGTTTGCTAGATATTTTTGGGAATTTATTAATATTGTGTTGGTGCAGATATTCAACGTAAACTTTTATCAAACATTGCAATTATTATAATATGTTGCATTAAAAATAAATAAAATGTTTGCTAAATAATTTTTCAGCTACTAATAATTGCGTCTAACTGCAGATATTGATCACATGTGATTTCAATACAAATATTGATTACTTAAGAGGGAATCCATTTAAAACAAATAAACTATGTGTTAAAAACAAAATACGTAAAGAGTTTGCTAGATGTTTTGCTTTGTAAATTTATTATTTATTTTCCCAGCTGGACTGAACAATTCAAAAAATATATTACCAAGAAATGAATACAATAAAAATGTAATAAAAATAGAAAAATGTTTGCTACATGTTTTAGATATTTAATAAATTTTAAAAATAGTTCTAATTAATAATTCATTATTTTTCCAGATATAATAAAATTTCTGCTTACAAATTAGTACATTAAAAATGTAACTGGCAGAAATAAGAAATTATTATTATTATTGAGAATTAGCAATATGTTTGCTAGAAAATTAAAAAATTTATTATTATTATAAAATCGGTTATAGCTAAAAATAAATCATTTTTCCAGATAAGTAAAGAATATGTGTCTAATATTTTGGAAAACTTTTGTTTTTATTAACTGTAATATTGCTTAGATATAAAAACATAAAAAATGTAGTTATAATTCTTGAATTGTGCCTTAGAAGTGAATGTGATTTTTCGTGTAAAATCAGTATTTGAATTAAGTGGCAGAAAATGTGTTAAACTTCTTTAATAATTGAAATGTTGTTTAATAAAGAATCTAGCAATGAACTACTTTCTTTTTAACTGAATTTGAATATTCATATTATTACTATGCTATTTATTTGATGTTTTATTCAAAGCAAATTGCTTTGTTACACATATTTACTGTAGTTGCAACTTGAAGTAGTTGAAAATCGAATACGTTGCACAATTGTTAAGAGTGCTCGCAGCTTCGTTGGCACTGCAAATTTGAATAGGTTTTTTCAGCGCATTGCAAAAAAAAACAAATGTCGATGGAGCGATTTGTGAGGCGGGTTGCAGCCACTAGGCAACAACGAACAACCAACAGCCTGTTGCCAATAGGAGGCAAGTTCCCCTGCCACTCTGCCACTTGGAGATGCCCCCTTCGGCGACACCATTAACACAGCTGCTGAGCCAACATGCGACAAGCACTTGAGAAGCGTCCAGGCTCAGGGTCCTTGTGCCATCCTCTGGCGGGCGAATCGGCAAATAAACGCACACAGACTGCCGCAGAGGAAGGTGGCAAAAAGGGGGAAGTTTGCGAATGCGATTGCGAATGCGAATGCGAATGCGTCGAGACCTTCGGGTCACTTGTTTAGTGGCTGCTGTTGCAACGGAAAACAAGTGGGCTCGACGGGGTTTTGTGTGCGGAGCGACAGAGACGGCCAAAGCAGGGTGTGTGACAGAGAGAGAGGAGAGAGAGAGAGAGAGAGAGAGAGCGAGTGAGTGAGTCTGTGAAAGGCGGACACATGTTGCAATCTGTTTGGTAGCAATTGTGGCGAGTGGATCGGGCTAGACACGGTCAAATAACAGACATCGAGATGTTGTGTGTGCTGTGTGTTTGTGGCGCGGCTCAATCAAAAACTCATCATTGCCATTGTTGGCGCTGAAAGGCAATTTGATTGATCTTTTCAGCACAAGACAAGGCAAGGCCCCGAAAAGAGACCCCGACACACAAGACCCCGTGTCGCGCCATTGATCGAGAGCGCCGCATGGGGCAAGCAACAGCAACAGCAACAACTCATCGTCATCATCATCATCATCATCTTTCGCTTACGCTTTGCGTAACGATTTTCATAACAGATGCTAACTGGACTCAGTTTCGGTCTCGGTCTCAGTCATCGTCTCGGGCTCCCTTGGGAGTTGTAACAACAGTTGCAGTAGCCACAACAGCGTACACCTTAATGCCACACAGGTCATCTATATGTATCTATGTATCCGTGTATCTATGTGTCTGTATCTGTATCTGTATCTGCAGCTCTCAATCTTGAGCGCCAGCGAAGCGCACATAAATATGTAAAGAAGACAGCGGCAACAAATGCAAATCACTGAAGCTCAAAAGCCCAACGAGACACCAACAAACCAACGAAAAAAAATAGTCGAGAAAACAGCAGTTGGGCGAGGGAGGATGGAGAGAAGAACTCGATTGGGATTGGGATTGGGATTGGGCGTCGCTTTGCCGGGTAGTTGGCAGCAAAGTCAAGCCAGGCAAAAGTATTACAATAATTATGATAATCTATGCCATAAAAAAGGCAAAGCCCTCTCTTCACTCCCGCCCTCGCCGCTCTCTGTCAGCTCGAACTGAAACTCAAACTCAAATCGACACCAACAGAAAGCCAAAAGCCCATTTTGTGGCAGGACTTTGGCACAAGTCAGGAGAGTGGGTGGAAGGGCGAAGGGCGAGGGGCGGGGGGATGGGAATTACCATACTTTAAGCTACCGCAAGGCAAACAGAAACGTGCCACAACCACAAAACCATAGCCAGAGTTGCCAACTTCGGATACATATTTCGATTTTATGCTAAATACTTACACCAGAAACACAGCACACAAAGCAAAACAAAACAAAACTGAATCGAGACGAGACGGGATAAAACAAACAAGCAAGGAGCCTGAAGAGCCATCGACTCTCTGTATTCCAACTAAACGTTTTACAGGGTATATTTCAGACAAACACAACGCGGGGAATGGAACGATACTTAAGCGATAAATTATATGCATATTTAATTTTGATTTACTTGCTGAAAATCGTTGACAAACCAATAGGCAGGAAAACTATGTGCAAAATCTACAAAGTATTTGTTTGGAAAAATGCTCTACTTCAGATGGTTCTTACTTAACTTGCAGAAAATAAGAAGAAAAAATTAAATATACAAACTGGAAAAAAGTTTTATTTTTGCAATGATCAATGATATATTTTTTATTTGCTTAAAAACTATGAACTAAATCTGTGAAATGTTTGTTGTTAAAAGCATAAGAAAAAAGCTCTATTATTGATTATTTTGACTTAATTTTCAAGCTATTTAAAAAGTTAAATTGAAACATTTAAACGTAACTTTTTTTTTATGTATTATATTTAGTTAATCGAAAAGTTGAAATTCGTGGGCAAAAGATTTAAAAAAGAGTTACACGTTTTGAGCAATGATAGACATTTAATAATTATTTAGTCCTTTTAAGTTTTTCAATTTAAAAAAATGCAAGTTTCATGTAATTTAAAACAAAAATATTTTGGGGTTCAGTTTGAATTCAATTATTTTATAATTTAATTACCTTAAAATACTAAATAGCATTCGCATTTAAAAAAAAAAACACAATTGCCCTAACAACCATTAACTTAATAATAATTAAATAATTATTAATGTAATAACAAATAATTTATTTGCCACAAAAGCAGTGCTTGAACAAAGTTTCCTTAAAAAAAATAAGTTTTGTTTTATTATGACAAACAAAAACTTAAACTAAAAATAAAATCAGGATTCAAGTGCAACTCTCGCTATCAGAAATAAATTCAGCTATATGTATGTGTGCTTAAAGCTTTTGCAAATGTGCTTTCAAAGCGCTACACTGCACAATCGTATTTAAGTTTATTAAAGCTCAAGATACTGCAGGCAAATAAATACATGACAACGAAGGCTTAAGCTTGGTTATAATGCAGCAGCTTAAAACTTGGACGACGGAGTCGAAACTCGTTCAGAAAGCACTCGGAAAGGAGAAGGAGACTGGCATCCTTGTCGTCCTTGTCGCCGTTGTTGTTATTGTGTGTTGTTTGTGCTGATGTTGTTGTTGCTGTTGCTGTTGTTGCTGTTGCTGTTACTTTTACTGCCGCTGACTGACGACTATTGACTGCACGTTGACCGTGGAACATGGCACCTCTCCCCCTCTCCCTCGCTCGTTATCTGCCTCTCACTTTCCATCTCAGTGCAGGCGTCTCTCTCGCTCTCTGTAGCTTCAGCTGCAGTTTTTGGACATTGTGTGCTTGATTTTTATCTGTGTACGTGGCGTGGCATGGCATCGCATGGCGTGGCCATTCCGTAACGTAACGTCGACCAGTTAGTCCCTCCCTCGTTGCCTCCACATCCCCTATTTCCAATGTGTGTGTGCGTGTGTGTGTGTGTGTGTGTGGAGGGGACCACGACCCTGGGCTGATGGCTACGCTCCACTGATCCAACTGGCCACATCGACATATCGACAACAACATTGTCCCCAGAGTGCGAATCCGAATGTGAATGCCACAGTGAGTGCCAGCCAGTTTTCAGTCCGATGACGCCTACATATCCTTGTGGCCTGCCAATGTTGTTGTCAATGTTGCTGCCGTTGCCGTTGCAGTTGCTGTTGCTGCTGTTGTTGTCGGCAGCCCATCAAAATCAGGCAACGGCGCTGCCAATGTCGGCGATGAGACTGCCGCTCCCTCAACGCTCGTATTTCGTTTACAATTTGACCCTTGAAAGGCACACACAGACAACAACAACAGCAGCAACAACAATAATAACAACCTGCTCACCGACATAAACACACACAGTGTGCGAGGGCTGCCCAAGCAGTTGAAGCTACAAAGTCCATCCCAAGTTCATCATCTCACATTTTACGATTCGATTCAAGTATCAGCTCTATTTAATGGAGTATATACAAAATGTAAATTATAAATTGTTCGAGAATTTATTTACAATCATCAAAAGAAAATAATTGTCAGACTATTCACATTTACATTAACGTTTAATACATTAAATATGCACAACTACTTAAAATGAAGATTGCTCAACAACAGAGCTAAAACTCTGCTGACAAATTAGACATATTCTTCAAAAGACAAAAAAACGTTACATATTTTTAACAGGGAACATTTGGACAATGGATAATGTCTATGACTTCCTATGCATATTTGAAAGACATTATTATAGTTTGCCTTCCAAATTTATAGTTATATAAAATCTAAAATAATAATTGATACCCACATATTTTTTAAAAATGTTTTGATATTGATATTTTAATAAATTCAGTCGGTAGCCAGCGACTATGCTATTCAATAATTAATATATAGCCAGCGATAGCAGTAGCTAAAGATTTGAAGGGAAGGATAATAAATACAGTAAATAAATAATTTGTTAAATATTTTTTGAAGAGAATCTAAATTTAAATTGAAATGTAAATGTATATGTACTTCAAATGCTGCACAATAATTAATGTGGTAAATAAATAAATCAATTACGCAATGTATTTTTATGTGCAATATGTATTTATATTTCATTTGTGTACTTTAATAATATATATAAAATAAGTTAGTAAACATGTTTTTCTTATAAATAGCCAATGCTTATGACAAAGCGCAGTTGCGACCCTCGCACACAGCGCCTGGCACTTGGCAATCGTGAGAGCGTGGGCGTGTGCTGTGCAGGCGAGTGGAAAAATGAAAGGGGGCGGGTGGGCTGAAGGATGAAGGATGAAGGAGCGATGAGGGGTGAGGGGTGAATGCCAAGTGTGAGTCGGACGACAGGTTGTTTCTGTATGTGTTTGGCAGCAAAGCCATTGCTATCCAATGGCTCCAGCGCCAGCTCCAGCGCCAGCTCCAGCTACGGCTTCAGCTTCGACTCTAGCCATATAGCTATATAGCTATATAGCTATAGCCATAGCTATAGCCATGCGATGCCGTGTTGTGCTGTGCTGTGCCGTGCGGTGCCGTGGGTAGTTTTGATAAAACGTTTCAATGGCTGAGCACATAACAGTTGACTGGCTGCCATGGCCGTGTCTCTCACTCATTGTGTGTGTGTGTTTGTAGCTGTGTATGTGTGTGTGTGTGTGTGTGTGTGTGTGACAAAGACCATAAACTCCAAAAAAGCTCGACATACAAGCAGGACAAACGTTGGCTGCTGCTGCTGCTGCTGTTGACGATGCGACGCTGACTGGCATTTTGAGGGTGGCAGCGGTGATAAAAAGTTGTGCTTGTTGTAATAACAACAGCTCTCGATGCTCTGGCAACGCCAACAGCAGCAATGGCAACTCCCAGCTCAAGTTGTTTGTGTGTGTGTCTGTGTGTGTGGTGGGGGGGCGAAAGGCAAAAAGGGAATTCTGGGGAGCCGAGAAGCAAGAGAAGCCGGCTCAATGAGGCTATTTGGAACACAACGATTTCGCGTCGTTGTCGTTGTCGTTGTCGTTGTTGCTGATGTTGATGACGATGACGATGATGATTACACGTTGACGATGAGCAGAGCAAGAAGTGTGCGTGTGTGTGTGTGTGTGTGTGTCGGCTGTAGTTGTAGTTGTTCGGCAGATATTCATCGAAAGCAAAATGACAGCCTAGAGACACATTCAAACAGCAACAGCAGCAACAGCTACAGAGCGCCAAAGATAAGAAATGAATGACAGGCAAAGCAGAAGAAGCAGCAGCTCAATGGGGAGGGAGAGCGGAAGTGCACTGAGAGAAAAGAATCGCGATCTACAGCAATAATAAAATTCTTCGATTTGAAAATGTTTTTATTCGTGAAACAAGAATTCATTCTGAACTTTCTTGTAAGACAATTTCTCATGTTGAACAAATTTTAAAATAAATGCATTTTTATCTTAATTCTCTTCTTAAAGTCAGGCTGAGCTAATGTTGACCTTCATTACTTATATTAGGTGTTCTAAAGTCTGGTGTTGTCGCTGTTGGTTCAGTAGGTAGAGCAGTCGTGAATTCATTTTTATTCGATCCTTGCTTCAAACTCGACTTGATTCGGAAGTAAAACATGACGTAACAAAAAAATATATGCATATATAAATATAAATAATAATTAATTAATAGAAATATAAAGTGGAAATTAACAAATAATTTATTTATAATTTATATAATTTACTTTCCGGTTGCAATTTTGTCATTTCGTTGCTCTTGAATTGAGAAAGCTGAAAACAATTTTATTTTAAGATATTCGTTTTGATTTAAGAATTTACTTTCTGGGTGCAATTTTGATATGAGCATGAATCAAGAATTATTTCTTGATTTTGGCATGTTTTTTTGCTCTGTGTAGTTGGGGAACAGGAGGCTGAGGAAAGTAGTTGGGGAGCCGGCAAAGGCGAGGAAGAAAAGTCGCCTGCCCGCAGCAGCAGAAAACCAGGAGCCACAAATGCGAGATGGAGATGGAAATGCGAAATGGAAACGGAGATGGAGATGAAAACAGAAACAGAGACAGAGATGAAGACGAAGATGGAGGCGGCAAAACGTTGCTGTGGCAAGCACTTCGTTGCACGTGGAGGTGGCATATCAGTCAGTGTCAGTGTGAATGCGAAATTGCTTTGCTTTTACGATGGCTCCTCGACTGTTCCTCTCTCCACTCTCCCCTCAGCACTCTCCACTCTTTCGCTGCTGCTGCTGTTGTTGTCATCTCGCCAGAGCTACATAAAAATAATGGCTAATGGATATTATGTACCCGGGAACATAACGTTCTCTAAGGTAACCAAAATTCAAAAAGTCGTATAACTAAATCACACACACACACACACACACACACACACACGCACGCAGTCGTATAATTCAAGCGCCCATTGGGAGCGTGCGATGATAAAAATCTCGCCGAAAAACTCATAGTATATTTCCCTATATATATATTATATTTCGCTTGCTAAATAGTTACAACAACAGGGCATAAAGCAAGACAATCGCCTCGAGCTCCATTTTTGAATTTTGTTGTGAGCCACATTGCAAAATGCCTTCGAGCCTTTATGAATAATAATCAACTTCAGTAGTTTCGTGTGTTTTTTTTTATGAGGGTTTTGTTGAAACAGTTCTGAGCACTCGACATGTATTTTTAGGATACAAAATGTTGACGTATTGTTTTTTAGTTAAATCATTTCATTTTGCTGCCTCTTTTCTTGACAATTGTTTGACCATAATAATAATAGTTTAACTTGCTGAATAAATAAGTCAAATAAGTGTCAAGTTGTGGCCCATCAAAATAAATTTAAATTTATTTTCAGCTTTTATTAATTACGGAGTATTTAAAATTTAACAAATAAGTCAAATGTATGTCAAGCTGTTGCAAATCTAATTTTGTATGTTGTATCAAATAAGTGCGGAACAGCGTAATTTCAAAACGTAATATTTATAAAATGCTGCAGCTATTATTATTAAATTAATTCATTAAGAAAGACTTGTATTTCAAGTGCAAAATTAGAAAATAAATAAATAATAGTTTGTGTCAATGAATAAGTCAAACACGAGTACGTGTCAAAGTGTTGCCACCAAAAAAAAACACATTTAATTTGAATTAATTAATTGAAAACATATCAATAAATTCCATAATTAATATTGGTTTTAATAAATAGTTCAAATATGTAAATAACAAAAAACAGACATTTATTTTAAATTTAATAATTGTAAAATATTTTAAAACAATTCAATAATTATTTGCATTTTATTCGATGTGGGGAAATAGGTAAATAGTAATAATGTTTATTTATAAAACATAATTTTGCAAATGAATAAATTTGTATTTAAAAAATATGTGAAATATGTGTGAAGTAGCAACAAAAAAAGAACGCATAAATAACCACCAATTAATCAATTAATTTATTTTGAATATTATTAAAAATATGAAAACACTTTTTCCAAATCGATCTAATCCAATTTTACTATAGTTTCAAATGAGTTGAAAGTTAAAGCCAATTTCACCCAAATCAAACAATTCAATATTAAGGATGAGATTCGAAAAGGACAAAAATGCAAGAAATCATGCTTATGTAAGAATCGTGCAGATAAATCGAATTCCATGTGTGTGTGTGTGTCTGAGTGTGTGTGTGTGTGTGTGTGTGTGTGTTTGAGAAGAGGACGGGGCAGCGGGAGGGGGCAGGGGAGGAGCTATGGATTGTGTGTGCAGCTTAAAAGCCAACATCAACTACAATGCCTGCACAACAAATACTCGCAATGTCCTTTGAGTCACGTACCAGAAAAAGAATTCAAATAACGATAAGGCAACCAAAGCAGCAGCAGCAGCAACAACAACAGCAACAACAACAGCAACAACAACAGCAACAACAACAGCAACAACAACAGCAACAACAACAGCAATTTCTTACTGTTTTACCAGTTACGGGAAAAATGTCGGCCGGATATAAACAAAATATAGTTGGCTCTACGACCTCCACAATCCCCAGTTGTTTGTATCTGTGTGTGTGTGTGCGTGTGTGTGTCTGTGTGTGTGTGTGTGTGTGTGCTGGGGCGTTGCATGTCAAGAGTGTGTGGCACCCAGAGAGAATTGGCCGTATTGGTGGTTGCCACGCTTTGCCGACCATAACTCCAGTCCCAGCCCCAAATCCCTCTCCTCCTCCCTGCTCCTTCCCTCTCTCCCACCTTCGCAATCCCACTGTGAGGCAATGAGCCTATCTGTCTATCTTTATATCTGCCATACACACGCACACACACACACACACGCACACACACAGACCCGACTGAGTCTATATATCAACGCTCCATCTATGGCTCACAGCTTGAGTCGTTGGCACAATGGGCCGAAACCGCTAGTGAACTAATCAAACGTCGACGTCACACGAATAAAAGCCAAAAGCGAGTAACGAGTAGCGAGTAACGAACAATGAGTAACTAGTAACGAGTAATAAATCAATTTAAAACATAATAATATTTATATTAATTTTCACTTTCCCAGAAAAATAAAAATATACAAAGTATTCATTAAAGTTAAATAAATTCAATTTGAAAGTAGTTATTAGAAAAGTGAATATTTGGGAAATCATAAAAAACGATTAAACTAACAAAATAAAATGTTTAGTGATTATGTAAAAAAATAATAATTTAAATTTTGGTAAATTAGTAAGTGTAAACCTTAAAATATTTATTTGAAAAATACATATTAAATTCTGATGAACTAAAATACAAAAAAAAAAAACAAATAAATAATACAATTTTAATATATTAAGTTTCATGCAAACAAATTTATTATATTTGCATTAACTGTGATAAAAAAAACAATTAGAATTTTTGTTAAAATTTGACTAATTTATAAGTATGAATATTTTTAGACATTATTTCGAATATGCATGCTTTCAGTGGAGTAGCGTCAAAGGTTTATTGGTTAGTTATAAAAGTAGGTTAAGTTCTTATTCACTTTATGCAATTTTGTTATATGAAGATAGAAACAATATTGATGTACATTAAATATTTGAGTAGCGACAGTTTGAAAGGTTAATTAATAATCTGTCAACAAATTTGAATTGCATCCTTTTACAATGAAATGTGAATGTATTTCAAATGAAATACTGCAATAATAATGATTTAATAAAGTAAAGTGCCATTGCTCAATTTGTTATATATATATTATTTATTTGAAATAAAATAATTCTCAATTTATTATATATATTATACATTTAAAATAAATAATGCAATCATAGTGACTTGATAAAGAGTAAATAGTCGTTGGCTGAGTATTTGTATTTGTATTTTATTTTGCATTTGGCGAATGACAGCAGCATTAACATATGTTTGGTAAGAATAATATGTGTGGATGCTGTTGTTTGTTTGTGACTGTGGCTGAGTGACCACTGTGGCAGGCATTCGTGCCCCCGTGGCAGCGGCGGGGCAAGCTCGATAAGGCGCCCATCGACAGAGGCGACACCCAAACTCGTTTGTTACGCTCCTCGGCGAGTTGGGAGCCAAGTGCTCTGGGCTCTGTGGCTCTCTGTGTTGGGATTGTGTTGGGCATGGGACGCCTTACGCCTTACACAGCAGCAACAGCAGCAACAGCAGCAGAAGCAAAAATATTTATGCTGCTATTTGTAATCCTAAGATCTACTGAGGCCGAGAGACGGCGACGGAGGGCAGAATATTGTTACCTTTGGCCGGCGCAGTTGGAGTAATAACTTTATGCTAAAGTCGGCAACTGAAATCAGGCTCAAACAAGCATAAAACTTTGCCAAACGCCAATGATGATGTTGCACAAGTGTGCTGTGTGTGTGTGTGTGTGTGTGTAAGTGTGTGTGTGGCAACCCTCGAAACGGAGGCCGAGCGAAGGCAACGACGTTTCATGTCTGGCTCTGTCTGTAGTTATATCAGCGCCGTCATCATCGATATAAACGCTCGACTGACAGACAGACAGACCGAATAGCTGACTGACTGACTGACTGACTGACTGACTGACTGAGTGACTGACGGAGTGACTGACAGTCGGAGCAGAGTAGATGGCTGGTTAGATAGTCGCTTGCCATTCCCAGGCTGGACTCATTTATCCATTCATTCATGCCACTCAGTCAGTCAGTCAGTCAGCTCGATACACCGCAGCCATCGAGGGGCGGAGGGGGAAGCTGCTGTGTGAGTGTGTGTGTGTGTGCGAGTGTGTGTGTGTGTGTGTGTGTGTGTGTGACCAACTCGCAACGACGAAGCGCTGCTCGAGCGAAGGAGCACGTTGGGTTGGGCAGACCGAAGCTCACCATGCGTATACGTAATCTGGTATTAGATTACTGATCCATGTCAAATCTCTGGCTTAGGTCCTCAGTCCGCAGTCCGTAGTCCGCAGTCCAAACTGCGCTCCATTCGCGTTGTTTTGATTGATACGAGCGACGGACGCAATTCAAACTCGCTGCCAGTTGCCAGTTGCCAGTTGGCAGTTGGCAGTCGACGGTTTTGTGGCAAACTTGGTGTGGACAGCTTGCCCCCGCTCTGTGCCTCGCTGCCTCGCTGCCTCGCTGCCTCGCTGCCTTGATGCCTCGCTGCTATCAGCTGCTGCAGAGTTCCATCCTGTTCCTTACGCACCGCTGATTTTATGCGCATCGCTTCCACATCACAAGACAAACTTTACGCCCCGCTTCAAGTGGAAAAAGTGGAAAAAGTGAAAAAGGCTGAAGTTGAATGCATTACTTGTAGAATTAAGCAGTGGCAAACGTAGCCCGAAATCAAACTGTGGACTGTCCGAACGGGAGAGTGCGGGGAAAACAGGTGAATTATTGGCAAGTTGAATGAACTTTTTGTGGAGCGAGGGAGAGACTAGGATTATTTGGTGTGGTGGCAAGAACAAAAAGCAATCTCTCACTTAAATGCACCTAAATGTCATGCAAATTGTGCTCGCCGATTGTTCACCTCAAATGTCCTGGAAGCACTTGCGAATGCCTCGACTTAAGCCGATTGCGAACTATCGATAACACATTTGGGTCATGTCTCAAATCCCTTTTATAATCTCATTATCGTGTTTACAAAGTTAAACAAGTGGAACGCACCCTGAAACATCTGCGAGCACATTTCCACAGCAAACAAATAATATTGCCTAGCTTCTCTTGCAGACCAATCGCCACAACCATCATTCAATATAAATATTATTATATTCATTTTCTAATTTATCATCAATTTTGAGTTCGTTTGGGTTTGATTTAATAATTTTATTGTACGCCTAATTTTTCGATCATTATCATTAAACATAAATAAATTTATAAACATTTTTCAATTTATCATCAATTTGGACTTGATTTGGATTTGATTTTGGAATTTTATTTTACCACTTATTTTCTGAGTGTGAAATATATTCATGTCAAGTCTGTTTGTTTAACTCTCTACTCAATATATAAATAAACAAATATATGATTAATTTTAGTTTATTAATCTATTAATTATTTATCAGTTCAATAATACAAACCGCACGGATCGGATTTTTCACATAATAAATTAATTAATATGGATTATTAAATTGAAGGCTTCGATTATAGTGCCTTACAGCACATTTAGTTGGTGTAAATTTATTAATCACATAATAATAAAATAATATAGTAGCTGCCTGTGAAATCTATTTGCTTTCTAATACACTTATTATTGTTTTTCATTCAATGAAACTAAATAAATATAAATAATTACTAATTATCAAAACAATGATTTCCTAGTCCGATTTATTATGTATGAATTAGCAGCCAAGCTACCCGCTTTCACTATTAGGTCAGGGTATGCCTGCCTACAAATAGCAGGCTCAATAATTGCTATGCAAGGATATTTCCACATGGTTGAAATAACCAATAGATACCTGGGGAATTGAGTCTCAACTGCTGCTGCTGCTGCTCCTTCGGCTTCAGGATGTTGCTGCTGTTGTTGCTCCACTTGAAGGGGCAGCAGCATCATTAATAATGCACAGTTTACCTTAAGAGGATTTTCAACGCCTCCCCAAGATAATAAGTAAGGACACAAAAGCGCACCACGCCCCCTCCCCTGCGCCCCCGCCCCCCCTCGCACAGGAAGGAGGGGGAGGAGGGGCTGCAATCCCCCCACGCAAAAGGGAAGCAAATATGAGAAAATATATGTGGGAATATGATGTGTTGTTGGCGTTCCCAATGATGTTGTTGCTGTAGTAGTTGCTGTTGTTGTCGTTGCTGTTGTTGTAGTTACTGTTCGTGTTGTTGTTGTTGTTGTTGTTACTGTTCTTGTTGTATCGGTGAGTCCGCAGCACGCCCTAATTTTTGGGCTTATTATTAACCAGCTCGCTTGGTCGCCGGGTCTTTGGGTTCCTTCAGCTTTGTTCTGTCGTCGTCTCCCCTCCGGTTGGCTAGGCGAGCGCAGGGGGGCGGTGCGATGGTGGGCGTGGCGCCAGTTAACGGCAACAACATCTGTGAAGATGCTGCCGCTGCCGCTGCTGCTGAACGCCAGCATAATTATAATAATCATTTCATAATCATATTTTATTTTAGTTGTATGGCCCGCCCGCTGCTTTGCTGCATCCCCTGCCCTGCCATGCCCACCGCCCTCTTCCCCCTCTCTCTCACTCTCGCAGCCGCTTCGACACCCGCCCCTGGCTTGTCCCAGCAGGTTTCCTCGCCTGCTCGCTGCTCGCTGTTTGCTTTCGCCTCGTTTTTTTCGAAACAGTTGCCAAAAACATACAGCAAACAAAACAACCAAAAAAAGGAGTTGGAGTTGTGAAGTTGAAGTTGAAGTCGAAGGAGGAGAATTTGTTGTCCTCGCCGTCGGGGTGGCAGAGAACGAGGACGAGGATGAGGACGCGCAGAGAGCGACAGATGTGTTTCTCATTCGATTTTTAATATGCGGCCAATCTAACTGTAATTGGTTTGTTATTGTCTGCCGGCGTTGCAAGCTCTGAAGCGATGCCTGCGCGCCGCCAGGCAGCAAACCTCAGGAGACTTTTTGCTGCTGCTGCTGCTGCTGCTGCTGCCACAACAACAAAAGGGGGCAGCTCCGAGTCTGTGCACCCGCTGTGGTAAATATCTATCGTTTATTGTTATTGCTCTTGTTCGCTCTATTGTTTTCATTGTTCGTCCTGCGTCCTGCGTCCTTCTGACGACCTGTCGCCTTCCCCTCGCTGCCTCTGCCGCTTGTTGCCGGTTAAATTTATGAAAAATGTTGTTCACACTTTCCTCTCGCTTGCAGGGGTTCCCGGGGCATGCCCCTTGCTGTTGCCGTTGCTGCTGTTGCAAGTTGGTGTACCAAATGGGTTACATGCTTGCACATGTTGTACTTCACCTGCTGCTCCACCTCCTGTGTTGTGTTGTGTTGTGTTGTGTCGAGCACGCCAAAAACTAACACAAACTGCAACAACTTTTCTTAACAGCAGCCGGGAAGAGGGGCAGGGAGGAGGCGAGTGAGAGGAGACTCGTCCTTTTAATAGGATCAAAGCTGCTGCTCGACTCTCTCTCTCCCTCAGCTGAATGCAGATGCTTTGATTTGGAGCTCTCGAGTGTCCAGACAAGTTAAAGGCTGAATTTAATTGCATATTGCGAGTGTCGAATTATGAAATCAACTTCGTTTGAACGACACTCATTACAAAGATTATTTTTAAGAAATCAACTAGAAGATCTGATAAACGCAATTAATTGGAAACTACAATAATTATTATCGCAATTCTGGAGCACTTAAGGTAAAATATTAAAATGAAAACAAAGTAAACTTCAAGTTGTGATATTTTGTAAAGTAGAGAAGTCAAATGAAAATATTTAAAAAAATAACAAACCCAAACTTAACACAATTATGTTAATTTAAACTTAACTAAAATATTAAAATATAATCAAAGTACAAATAAAATGTGATAAATAAAGGCAAAATTAAGACAAGTGCTATCATATTAAAATAGTAGTGTTGATAAAAAACTAAAACTGCAACGTCAATAACAAAACTATTAGATACGAAACGAATTATAAATAAAATGCTGACGTCCAATTGAAATTAAATGAATATAATAATTACAAAATATAGTAATAATTAAAATATTGACATCAAGAAATATTAAAATTACAAACAAAGTAAATGTCAAAAATAGTATTTAAGTATTATGTTTTATATGGACAAAATAATATATTCACAAATTAAAAAATTAGAAACGCAGTGAAAATAAAATGTAGACATTTTATATTTAAATTTTAAATAGTATTAAAATAGAAGCGAAGTATAAATTAAATGTAGGTATTACAAATTAAAAAGTTGTGTTTTCTTGGTTTGTAATAAAAGTTAGAAAATAATAATAATAAAAAAAAAATAAAAAGTATTGTGCTAATTTGTATTAAAAAACGAAATGTAAGTAAATTTGAATTATTTATAATATGTAACTGACTATATATGCATGTCAAATTCATTGATAAACTCAGTAGTTATTTTTATTGCAAAATTTTGTGATAAATTACTTCTACTGCAATGAAATTGCATTCGATTATATTTAAATTGATGTTTTTTCCAATATTTTGTGGCCAGTGTCGTCAGCACTTTGACTTGTGATACACATAATTGCCCCAAAGCATGGCAAGGTTGCAAAGCGTGAAAATAATTACAAATTAAGTTGATGAAATTCTCAGCTTAAATTGTGATCTAATCAAACAGGGAATTGGAGATGGAGAAACATCTCAGTCACATTTTGTGGCAAGGAGCAAACTTATAAAGCGAAACGAATGAATGTGGCATGCCCCAACGCATGCAACGACAGAAAGGGTCAAAAGCGGCTCAGAGGGGTGAGCAGTCAGAGTTCTAGCGGTTTTTGTGGGTGTGCGCTTTACACTCATCACCATCCATCCGTCTGTCCGTCCGTCCGTCTGTCCGACTGTCTGTCTGTCCGTCCGCTTGCTCGTCTGCTCTTAAGCCTCGTCTCGGGACGCATCTGATATCAGATTTGTTGCCGCTGCCGCTGCTCGTTACTATCGCTATCGTTATCGTCGCCATCCGTCCGTCCGTCCGTCCGTCGGTCTGTGCCCAGGGTCTCTTCAATCTAAACGATTGATGGCAGCAGCCTGTCAGAATCGCCACACACGCACATCCCTCCATCGCTCCTCGTCGTGCATCTCCTGCTCGATGGTTTTTGGTGAGGAAATGATAAATTGCGCATTTGGGAGTTTTAAAGGTCAATTTAGGGGTTACTCTGTGCGCCCGTCGTGGTTACAAACTCACTGACAGCCCGACTCGCTAAACTCGACTCGACTGCTCTACGACGGGGTCTGAGACGGCAGACAGCAGACGGTAGGTGAAATGGGCACAGGCGGCCACTTGCACAGCCCATAAACAGCGACACTTCAAAGTTAACTCGCACAATAAAAAAAAAAAAATACGAAATACTTGTACGATTTCTCTCACACTCACACTCACACTCATTCCCATTCACATTCACATTCACATTGACATTCACATTTATTTCGGTGCGTCATAAAAGGGGTTGCACTCGAAAAGGACGAGCACGAGGACGAATGCAGCCCGGAAGAGGCATTTGCTTATAGGATTTCCCTGCGCCTGTTGACTTCTAGTTGCCGTTTATATTAATGGGCCAGGCGACTGGTTCTTCCTCGGCTTCGGCATCAGCTTCTGCTTCTGCTTCTGTTTCCATTTCCTGCCCACCCCATTTCCCTGTGATCCCTTTTCTATGTGTTTTTGTAACATCATTTTTTTGGGCTCGTCGCGTGCTCTACCTGCAACTTGAAGCCCGATTCGAACAGATTTCAGGTGGATGAAATACGAGTTTATAATTCTATAATTTAAGCGTCAGCGCACTCATCATAATAATTTCAAAATGTATTTAGTTCACATAGTTTACAAGTCTTAAAAAAAAGACAGACAATGAAGATACAGCATACGAATTATAGTTTTTGATCACATTTCACACATAACTAAAACATAACAACACACACATAACAAAATTGAATTATATAATAACCAACGTGCTTTGATATGCAATAATTTTTATAATTTTACTAGTTCTCACTATAGTCACAACATTTTAAAGAAGAAATTATAAAAATCGCAACAGAATATTATAAAATTTCGAGCGCAAAATAATCACAATTAATTTAATGCAGATTATTTCACAAATCTTAAACTTGCTAAAAATGTCAGCAAATAGCTTCACTTAACAATTGCCAATTTAAATTGAAACAAATTGCAAACAAAACATAGTTTACATTTTGCTACTGAAATTAAATGAATATAATATTATTTTGAATTATTGAATGAATTAAAATTCATCTTCAAGAAGTTATTATTATTAAACACAGTTATTTAAATATTAAAATGTAGTTTATATTAATGTTAAGATGTTAAAAAACAAAATAATATTGTTTGACCAAATCATGAAAAAATTATATTAAATTACACAAAATATGCTTCTATGTTATGTTTATTGATGTCATGTCAAATTTCTTGATATGCATGCTTAAATATGAGACAGTGCTTTGACATAAAAACAAATAGATTAATATAAAATGTGAAAAAAAAATGAAATTCATATTGAGAAACTGAGCAGAATTCATATTCTTCAATTTCAATTACAATTTAATAAAAAAAAATTATAAATCAAAAATATTTGTATATATACATATATTTCTTTTGATTTGAAATGTTTAAAATATAAGTTTAGTTTTTCAATAGCCAATGAAAGTTTTCAAATAAATATATTTTTTGAAGCTGTCAAATACAAATTGTGATTTAATTGCCAAAAACTTGGCTAAGCTTCTCACACTCAATTTCTAGTTTCGATTTGAAGTACTCAAAAGTGGAATTTTCGAAGAGATTTACAAGTAAATCAAGTCCTCTGCTGTGCGTGGCGGGGTGTGGCAAGTGAGCGGTGATGGAGGGGGGGGGGGTGGGGGCATGAGGTGATGTTCTATGGACTGTGTGAGAACATTTTTGTGTTGTTCCTGTCGCATTTCATTGAAAAATGCTCATGTCAAAAGCACACGATTAACGCGTGTCGGGGGCGGTGAAGCGGCGAATTAAGATATTTACGTTAACAAAACCATCGGTCGGGGGACGAGGGAGACGAGGGGGCTGCAGAGACGCAGCGTCCCTTTTGAGGCAAGCAGCGAAATCAAGATAAAGGCGAGCGACGTCAGGGCGACGCTTTGGAAACCCAATTCCCGATGCGATGCGATGCGATGCTGTGACGGTAACCTGGTCTTTGACATCTCTCAGCGGCATGCGATTGTCAGAGAGTTGCGCTTATCACAGCAGTCAGACATACAGGCAGACAGACAGACAGACAGACCGACAGGCAGACAGGCAGTGTGTGGCATGCAACGTTTGGTGGCACGTGCGGTCACGTGACCGACGTTTTTACGCGTGCAACGCGGCTGCCGTCGCCTGATACGCTGTGTCACGGACGTGGACGCGGACCCGGATGCGGATGCGGATGCGGATACGGATGTGGGCGTGTCAGCCGCCCACACTCGCGCACACCTTCCAGCCATCAGGGGAGACAAGGTGGCAACGCTGGCATCGCTGGCGACGCGCGTCAGGCTGCAAATCTCATTTGCAAGCTAATTGCAGACCGACTAACAAATGGCATCAAAATTTGCAATTTCTGCGAATGCAGCGAGTAAATCAAACGCGGCGACGGCTCCATAAAAACATATGACACCATTTTGATGGGACGCCGACCGAAATTATGCATAAAATAGATTGCGCTCTTGACACTTGTCAGAGCGGGTGCGAGAGCGAGAGCGAGAGCGAGAGCGAGACGGCGAACGTGCGCTGCTAATCGGACTTGTCATGTGCCCTTCACAACAACGAGGGTGGGAACGAGAGAGACAGTGAAGCTCGCTCCGCGCCTCAAACAAAAGCCAATTGTCAAAATCAGCATCAACAACAACAACATCGCATTCTTTTTTTATTCTTCGGGTTGTTCCAATTTTTGTTGTTGTATTTTTAAATAGCTTCAATTGGGTTTGTAATTCGAGACTTGCGGCGCAACGCTGGGAGGGAGGTTCTGGCTTCAAATGGGATTGTGGCGGTGATCGGGCGTTGGTTTCGTCCTGTTATATGATTAGCAGACGGACAGGCGAGGGGAGGCAGGGAAACGGAAGGGGAGGCAGACGTCTGCCCGTCAGCCGGTCTGCCTGCGAGTGACAGGCTGAGAACGCCTAGGTCAGGCATGGCCAATAACACAGTTAACATTTAACATAAGTAGCTGGCAATCAACGACGACGAAAGCAATAAAATAGTATTCAAGCAAATTCAATCAAATATATATATATATCTTCTTAAATATCTTTATACAAACTATATTCTTAATATATGTACTTATATGTACTTATGGTACTAAATTGATGCAATCATTTACTTCTTTCGTTAAAAATAATTATTAATAACATTTAAACACATCTGAATAAAATTTAATAAATGCGAGAATCTAAGTGCTTCTTAAATACCAAATATATTCTTAAATATTTATATTCAAACAATATATTATCATATTTAAGCAATCATTTCTTTCGTTGAAAAACAAATGTACAGTAAATATAATAAAATAATATAATAAACCCGCGAAACTTCTTAAATACTTCTAAATAACATGTATATTATATGTGCTTATGTGTTAAGAAAATATATATTATTAAGTTATAACAATCATTTATTTCGTTTATACAATTTAGACACGGCATAACAATTTAACAATATCAACAGGAATTAAGGAAAGTCCAAATACAAACCTATTATGATTAGTTATTATTATATGAAATGTTAGTTTAGTTAGTTAGTTTCTTTAGTTATTATTGGCTAAGTTTCATAAAACAGAATTTTTAAAAACACAACATCTATTGTAATCAGCACAACATCTATTGTTCAGTATAGATTGTCTTCAGAGGTTGGGGGATAAAGGGATAAAGAAAAGTTAATAGGTGTAACTAGGAATGAAGAATTAATAACGCACTTTAGTAATACAACTATAAATATAACATATGAACTTTATGTAAGAAAAGTGTAATATAATATTATAGAAAGGTAATTTAATACTTTGAAACCAGTTAAGACGAATACCAGAACATTGTCGGGCACAGAATTGATTGAACTTTATGATTCGTGTATTGTGGTGACCAAATATAAGATCCATACTCCAGAATCGGAGGAACTTGCGTAACAAAAAGAATATTCTCTTTATAAGGATGAACCCAAGAATTTGACCGTAATTGAAAAACTACAATTTTCTATGTCTTGCAGAAGTTGAAGTTTAGATCTCCCGGCTGACGATTCAACAGTCTATCCTTACGGCTTTGCCAACTGGTTAGATAGATATATGAATTATTTATATGCATTGAAACAGCTGGAAGTGTGACTAAACTTTTTGTAAACTTTTTTTTTTTTTAATAAAAAATCACTGTTTTACAAATAATCCCTGTTGAACCCCGTCTAGATTTAAAAAATGTTAATTTTTTTTTGCATTTTCTTCAAACAATGATTGAAGTAATTTCTAATTCTTATTTTTCTTATTTAACCTAAAAATAAATAAATTGATGATTTTTTACTTTGTTTAAAAGAAAACCCACATCCCAATCATGCCAAATATATTCAACTTAAAAATACCTGCGAAATACGAAGAATTTATTTGATGCTGAGAATATTCTATTTAAACTAATTTTAGAAGATAATAAATATAATAGTGATATATACGAAGTAATATTAATGCAATTTCATTTTTAAAGGTATCCTATTAAAACTGTAATTATCTTCCAATATTTTTTTTATTTGAAATTATGTATTTTAAAATTGCAGCGCACTTGTTAAATTCGCTTTTCAAAAATGCACATCAGCGCCATCTGGTGGCATGGAATGCCAACAAGCGAATATCGTAAATTTGTCAAGACATTACTTCGCTAAGGTTCAAAACTCGGCTAATGTTAACGGCGACCCAGATAACATGAAATGTTAATGCTGATTAAATGTTTGATGAAATCTAATGTTAATTGCGACCCAGATAACATGAAATGTTAATGCTGATTGAATGTTTGATATCTTTCGTTTGTTGAATTTTAATTAATAACGCTAAAAAAAATCGACTCGTACAGTGTTTGAATCGCCTAACTTTAATTATTTTATGTAGAAAAAAAAGTACTTAGATTTAAGAATTGATCTGAATTAATGAATAATGTAATATGGTGATTGATTGGTTATTTCTTGCGCTCGTATGGGAATCTGTAGACGGCGGCGCCGTCTTTGGTGGCGTTCTGCAGTTTCTTGGGCTTGAGTAGGCGTGGCTGCTTGAGGGCGTTCTTCATCTCGAGCTTCTGCTTGACAATGTTCAGCTCGCGTTCGCGCTGCTCGCGCTTCTTCAGCTCCGCGAGACGCTGCTGCCTGAGGACGTCAGCTGGCTTGGGCTGTAAAATTGAGAATGTGTTAGCTATAATGCCTGTCAATCAATGGGGAATCCTTAAAACCCACCTCGGCGTTGGCGTCGGCGGCTGCGACGCGATCTCCCAAGGCGACACGTCGTTGGACGCCGCTCTCGTCGAAGGTGTAGCGTTTGTTCAGTCCAGCGGTGGCATCCATGTCCACAATCGAGGCACGCAGGCGTTCCAGCTTGCGACGCTCCACCGTCAGCTTCATGATCACATACTTGAGATCCTGGGTCTCCATCAGCGCCAACTGATCCGGCGTGTGCTCGTCCTTGGCCTCCTTTTCGCGATGCACATCGTCGTTGAGCTTCGAGTTGACCATGTGGTGGTAGAACTCATCGGGATTCTTGTTAAGCGCCCGCTTGTAGAGCACCTTCAGCGTCTGCTCCTTGCGATGCGCATCCAGCGAACGCTTCTTGTAATCCTTCTTCTTCTCCAGCAGCCCCAGGTGCTGGCGAGCCTCAGGCTGGTGGCGTTCGCGATGCACCTTCTGATTGCTCTTCGACGCCTTCTTCCACGACGACATCTTGGCTGTAGTTTTGTACTACTCAATTGTTTATTTCAAATCGAAATAAAACGTGTTGCAGGCACGCAGCTGACTGCTGTCTATGACTGCACAGGGTGACCACAAAATGTAGTCAAAATATCAAAAATACCACCCGTTTTCAGAGTTGGTCACCCTTGAAGTGTTAGAGGCAACTTTTGAAATTGCCTTAAAATTCACACTTTGCAAATAAATAATTGCAACTTAGTGCATTATAATTTATAGATGGATTTTATTTGAAGTTGGACAACTTGAACAGTTTCATGTTGTAAGCTAAAATAGATTTCTAACCGACTGTCTGGCTGCGCTGTTATCGATAACTCGCTTCGCCTACCTCTGTTAAAGTCGATTGTTCGCTGTTGTGTTCACAGCTGACAGCTGATTTATTCAGTACTTGCTCAACACTTCGAGCACATGTGCGTTTTGAAATAGCAGCCGGGCAGCATTAAAACAATTTTCCAGCCAGTTTGAGTTTATTAAATTTTATCAAATAGAAAAACAGTGAATTCAAGATGGTGAAAAAGAAAATCGACAACCGTATACGCGTGATGATCGAGAACGGCGTCAAGCTGGGCCACCGCACCATGTTCATCGTGATCGGCGACAAGGCACGCGATCAAGTTCCGATTCTCTACGACATCTTGACCAAGTCGACGGTCAAGGCGCGTCCCACGGTGCTGTGGTGCTACAAGAACAAGGACGAAGCCATCTCCAAGTGAGTAGAACAACTGTTCTTCGATTTGCCACTAACGTGCCTCTTATTTTGTTATCAGCCATGGCAAGAAGCGTGCCAAGAAAATCGCAGCCGGCAAAATGGACGTGAATGAGGCGGATTTGTTCGATGCCTTCCGTGTGGCGACCACAATCCATGGTCGCTACTACTCCGACACTCACACCATTCTGGGCCGCACCTACGGCGTCTGTGTGCTGCAGGACTTCGAGGCGTTGACGCCCAATCTTTTGGCGCGCACAGTGGAGACCGTCGAGGGAGGCGGATTGATTATCCTGCTGCTGAAGTCGTTGCAGTCGCTGAAGCAGCTCTACACCATGAGCATGGATGTGCACAAGCGCTTCCGCACCGAGGCTCACCAGACGGTCACCTGCCGCTTCAACGAGCGCCTCATCCTCTCGCTGGCTGACTGCAAGCGCTGTCTGGTGGTCAACGACGACCTCACCGTCCTCCCCCTCAGCTCCAAGACCATCAACGTGGAGCCAGTGAACGTGAGTAGAACGTTAGCACATAACTATAGTGTTTAAAACACTTGTACTTGTTTTGCAGCCCGGTAAAATTGGCAATTCGGAAAACGAGAGCGGCTTGAAGGATCTGAAGGAGAGTCTGCTGAATGTGCAGCCAGCTGGCGCACTGGTGAATCTCTGCAAGACATACGACCAGGGCAATGCCGTGGCCCAGTTCATCGAGGCCCTGGTGGACAAACAGCTGAAGCCGCCGATGTCATTGACGGCGGCACGCGGTCGCGGCAAATCCGCCGCCTTGGGACTCTCGATGGCCGCAGCTGTGGCCTTTGGCTATGTGAACGTGTATGTGACATCGCCGCATCCCGAGAACTTGATCACGCTCTTCGAGTTTGTGCTGAAGGGCTTCGATGCGCTGGAGTACCAGGAGCACGCCGACTACACGATCATACGCAGCACCAACGAGGACTATAAGAAGGCCATCATCCGCATCAATGTCACACGCAACAGTCGCCAGACGATCCAGTATATTGCGCCCAACGACACACATCTGTTGAGCGCCGCCGATCTTCTGTTGATCGACGAGGCAGCCGCGATTCCGCTGCCGCTGGTCAAGAAGATGATGGGGCCGTATCTGATCTTCATGGCGAGCACAATCAATGGCTACGAGGGCACGGGTCGTTCGCTCAGCCTGAAGCTCATATCGCAGCTGCAGAAGGAGAACAATGCGCGGCCGCCGCTCAAGCTGGATGAATCGATACGTTATCAGTCCAACGACGACATCGAGCGTTGGCTCATCAATCTGCTGTGTCTCGATGCCAGCAGCGTGCCAGCGATTAGCTCGGGCTGTCCCACTCCCGATGCCTGCGAGCTGTACTACATTGATCGCGACGCTCTCTTCTCGTACCACAAGGCGGCGGAATCGTTTCTGCACCGCCTCGTCTCCATCTATGTGTCATCGCACTACAAGAACACGCCCAACGATCTGCAGATGATGAGCGATGCGCCCGCCCATCACTTGTTCTGCCTGCTGGGGCCAGTGCAGCGCATGGATCTGCTGCCCGAGATTCTGGTGGTTGTCCAGGTGGCACTCGAGGGCCAAATCTCCAAGCAGAGCATCAGCGAGTCGATGGGACGCGGCAAGAAGGCGGCCGGCGATCTGATACCCTGGAATGTGGCCGAACAGTACGGCGATCGGCACTTCCCCAAGCTGTCCGGGGTGCGCATCGTGCGCGTCGCCACCCATCCCAACTACCAGCGCATGGGCTACGGCAAGCGGGCCATCCAGCTGCTCAAGGACTACTATGCGCGTCGTCACGTCAACCTGTCGACCGACAGCGATAAGCGCAACAAAGGTGAGTCTGCCATTGTAATTTTTGGATATTGTCTTCGAAAATGATTGCTTGAATAGAATTTGAATAGGAATTTAACATTTGATACTATGCAATATATTCAATATCAAAAGTCAATCCAAGATATTTATTTATTTATTTAGTAATCAGGGAAAAAGAAAAGCTTAGGCATTTGACTAGCTTTTGTTGTATGACTTTTGTACGTTTCTGGAAAATCTTGTATATATATTAGCTAACCTGATTGTAGTATGTATTAATGCACACCCCAAACGGTAACTGCTACGAGGCAGCAACTTCTTATCGTGCATTAACAAGCCTCTTCCCAAACTACCTTTAATCATAGAGTTGTTTAGCATCCTGGTATTTGGCCAGTGTCGCAAACTCTTTGTCGGAAGACCCCGTTTCAAATCCTGCTGAGAGCGTGGGTTCGATTCCTGCCCGTAAATGCAAATGAAAGAAGTTTCGTGTAAGCTTATCAAAGTCAAGTTTGATAATTTCGTTTTTATTTTAAAAAAATATATCATTATTTATAATTTATAATGAAATATATAATTTGCATTATGTATTTTTATTAATTGATTTATTGCTATTCGTAATTAATTTAATTGGCGAACTAAAACAATGCAAAATAATTATTTGAAATATATAATCAACAACTAAACTGTTCTTTCCTCCCTTCTGCTTTAGCTGGCATTGTGGAGGTGGAGGAGGAGGAGCTGAGTCTGCTGGAGGAACAGATCCGGCCGCGCACACACATTCCCACACTGCTGCAGCGTCTGCACGAGCGATCGCCGGAGCCCGTCGACTACATCGGCACCTCCTACGGCCTGACCGAGGAGCTGCTCAAGTTCTGGAAGACCAGCGGCTTCGTGCCCGTCTATCTCAGCCAGAAGGCCAACGAGCTGACCGCCGAGCACAGCTGCATCATGCTGCACACGCTGGAGACGAGCACATCGCCAGCCACCTGGTTGCCGCTCTACTATCGCGACTTTCGGCGTCGCGTCCTCAAGCTGATGGGCAAGACGTTCAGGGAGTTTGGGACCAAGCTGTGTCTGTCGCTGCTGAAGAACTCGTCGGTGGAGGACGCGGTGTGCGCTCAGCTGGACAAGAGAATGCTCGATGTGTACTTCTTGCCGCACGATCTGCAGCGCCTCGAGAGCTATGCTCGCCAGCAGTCCGAGTTCCGGCTGATCATCGATCTGCTGTCCGACATTGCCCAGCTGTACTTCCAGGGCTCGATGCACTCGCTGAAGCTGGACTCTGTGCAGCGGGCGATTCTGTTGGGCCTGGGCATTCAGGGCAAGTCGGTAGATGCGCTGGGCGTGGAGATGAATATGCCGGGCAAACAGCTGCTCGCCAAGTTCTTCGACGGCATGAAGAAGTGCAACGATTACTTCCGCAACGTCATCGAGGAGCACATCGAGGGCGGCATGCTGCAGGAGTCACAGCTGCCGCGTGGCGAGCAACTGCAGCCGATGGCGCTGTCCATTGACCAGGAGCTCGAGAGCTCGGCCCAAAAGCTGACCAAGAAGCAGAAGAAGGAGCTGAAACGTCTGCTGGAAGAGGAGCATGACAACGAGCCTGAGGAGGAGTTGAAGGTTAGCAAACAGGACAAATTATCGAAAAAGGCGCGCAAGGAGCAAAAGGAGGACTCCAATAAAAAGGTTCGCGAGTTTAATCAGCAGGTTGCAATTAAGCGATTGGGCAAGAGGAAGCGCAAGGGATCGCCAGAAGAATCGAAGGGGAAGAGGGCGAAGACAGCATGTGAGCAGAAAGATCTGAAAGAGGAGCAGAGATTGCAAAAGTTTCAATGGAAGCTAAGACAAGCGTCAATCATAATGAGGGTTATGCTATATCAGAAGAAACTGGATGATAACCCAGAGTTGAAGCAGAAAGCTAAGATTAAGATATAGTCGGAGGAATAAAATAGGTTGAAAAATAACGAGGCGAAAAAAAGAGCGTGATGAACAATAGGAATCAGATGATAATAATAAAAAATAAAAAATATAGATCGAAAATAATGAAGAAATTGCAGAAGTGAAGAAAAATGAAAGAAACAAAAAGAATGTATGAACAAATTTTAGCATACAGAAGAGGAAAATACTCATTTTTAGGAAGATCGAAGACAACAAGAAGAATTTAGGAATAATTATTATAAGGATGAGGACCGGATTAATAAAAATTGATTACAGAAGAGGATAAATAATCAAAGGAATAGCAAACAAGAAAAATTACAGGAAAAAAAATCGAAGACTTTAGATAAAATTTGGGATAGGGATGAGGACAGGATTAAAATGAAGGCATTACACACGGATGGAAATTACAAAAAAAAAACAAGCTTTATTTAAAGAATTTATAAATGATGAAACAATAAAAATGTTGAAGATCGAAGTTAACATGCATTTAAAGGAAAATGCAAATTATGAAGACAGAACCAAAAGGAGGTGTGAAGTATTCCTCTAGTATTTACACCCGCTACCCATAGGGTAGAAGGGTATTATGACTTAGTGCCAACAGAAAATGTATGTAACAGGCAGAAGGAGGCATCTCCGACCCCATAAAGTATATATATTCTTGATCAGCGTCAACAGCCGAGACGATATAGCCATGTCCGTCTGTCCGTCTGTCTGTCCGTATGAACACCTGGATCTCAGAGACTATAAGACATACAGACACCAAATTTTGGCAAAAAGGTTCCTTCATACCCTACGCAGATCAAGTTTATTTCAAAAGTTGGATGCCACGCCCCCTTCGCCCACAATAAGCATTAATCTAGAAAAAAGTGAAGTTTTTTTATGTAAATCGCGTATAACGTGTATGTAAAAGTTCTATGTGTAATGATGTGTAATTTGGTAGCCCATCTGCGCTTGACACTCTTAATATACCCTGTAATTTTGGAACAAATCGGATAAGTAGAACAAAAGTTATTCGTTAAATTATTTATCAAAATTTTTGTGGCCAGTGCATATGGACGTATTAAGTGTGTGAATGACCTAGAGATATCAAATTTGGTGACAGTATTCGTGTAGGTCTTACGCAGATCAAGTTTGTTTTAGATTTTTGCCACGCCCCTTTCCGCCCCCAAAAACAGTAAAAGCCGTAATAATAGACCTAGAGCATTGAATATGCATAATAATAATTATATTCTCAATGACTCCTGTGAATTTGGTTGAGATCGAATGAAAAACATGGAAGTTATTAAAGAATCAATTTTATATGCAAAATTCAGTTGCAGCTGCTCGCGCTTTGTTTGTTTAGTTGACAGAGTGACCATGTCGGTATTTAATGGATTTAAAAAAAAAATATATATAGAAAAAAAAAACAAATTTTAGTATATTCGGTGGTATATTTTTTGTTAAAATATCATTCAAGCTTTTTGTTTTCTCTCGAAATGGGTTGCGGGTATCATACGGTCGAGAACTCTCGACTGTAGCTTTCTTGTTTTTATTCCGTCTCAAGGGTGGGCAATTGAGAAAGAGAGACAGACTGATAGCATGTCTCTCTTGTTATGTATTTTGTGTATATTTCTCGCTCCCTCTCTGTCTAAATTGTGTAAAATGGAAACTATCTTCATTATTTTTATTTCTTCAAACAGAACGGAACGTCTGAGCTGAGGAAGGACCCACGAAGAAGTCTTAAGGCCAGCAGCTAATCAAGGAGTTGTTCTTGTAATGTAGTTCTTCTATTTTATTATATAAGTTTGTTTTTCTTCCTTTTTATATAAGTTGCTTAAATATAAAGCAAAAAAAATACAGAAAACAAAAGAAAAGAGAATTAAGCGTAAGACTAAATCTTAATCGTGTCCTTGTTGGCCTTGGCCGCCGCAGCGGCTGCTCGCTTCTGATCGCGCAGATCCTGAAAACTGACGCCTGGCTCCTTGTGAGAGTTGCGTGGGAAACGCTTCACCTTCGACCTCTTGCGTGTGACGGCCACCGTTGTAGGCAATATGTTTCGCTTCTGCAGCAACTTGAAGCGGTCGGTAAGCAGATTGCTCTCGGGCTTCACGTTGCGCAGATTGCCGGCCAAATCCTCGGGCATATTGACATCCACATCGGGCTCCTCGAACTTGTGGCGACCCAAGCGCTTTGGCTCGAACTTTTTGCGTTCGGCCGTCAACTTGCGGCGTTTCTTCAGGTCATTCAGTTCCTCTTCTTCCTCCTTGATTTCGGCGCGTATGGATTTGATTCTGGAAGAGGGAAGAAATGACGTTAGCATTGGCATAAACTGAACTATCAACGCCCAGTCCGCAAGGTAAGAGTTAGAAGACTGCAATTCATAAGCTTTAACATTTGATTATCCAATAAGAAGGAATTTCTCAAAATTTCCATTCTAACTATTGAACACTTTAAATTAACATTAGGCAATTTCTTCCTCATAAAACTCCCAGTTTACTGGTATAAAGTGCTTACCTGTTCAGATCGGCGGTCTGTTTCTTGAGAGCCTTCTTCGCCTCGTGCAGACGCTGCAGCTCCTTCTGCTTGAGCTCCTTGTTGCGTGCCACTTTGCTCTTCTTCTTGTTCTCGACGGGCGCATTGACGGCCTCATAAGCATTGGACTGTTTCTTCTCATCATCTTCATCACCGTCATCGTCTTCCTGCTCCTCAGCCTCTGGCATGCCTTGGCTCATTTCGATGATGCGACGCTTGTCACGCTCCTCGGGCGTCACCTTGCTGAACATGCTGGTGGTGACGCGCTTCAGATGCTGCTCCTTCTTGATGACGCCCTCCTCGCGCTCCACCACCAGCTGCAGCAGCTCCTGATGCGCGTTCAGCGACGGATTGTAGCTCATGCCCGGATGCGGTGCCTCGAATTTTCTATCCAACAAAGGAGAACACAATAACTATGGGCTCGCAATGAACTGTGCCCACTTGTAACTCACTTGGCCTTGGTGGTGTTGTGATGCAGGCTGGAGTGCACCTTGACCACCTTGCGTCCAATGTTGCCCGCCACATGCACAGCGAGATCGCGGCTAACCCAACCCTTCTCGTCCTTGAGGTGGGGTATCTTGTCGCGGAAGTCCTCGTCGACCCACAGATCCTTGGCCGTCTTGTTAACCAGCTTGCGACCCTCCTTCTCGGCCAGACGCTCTTCCAGCTGCTCGTAGTAGCGACCGCGATCGCTGTTCGCCTGCCGATGGCGTCCCTTGGTCGGATTGCGTATCTCCTGCTCGATGTTGCGGCCGTTCTTCTTCTGCTTGACGGTGTTGCTGGCGGGAGGAGATTGAAGATTAGATGATTCACCTGTTTATTTAGTTGTTATTTCGCTTACCGCTTTACAATCGGATCCTGCACCTTGGATGTGTTCTGCAGTGCCTGGTGGCTGCGCATGGGCTTCAGGGCGTTCAGCTTGCGCTTCTGTTTGATGGAGAGCAGCGCGGGCTTCACGGGCGAGCCCTCCACCACGAACAGCTCCTCATCCGCCTTGTCTTTGAATGTGCTGCACAAATATTCAACGTAATCCCAGTGCTCTGCAATTTGTTTACACCTTTTGGACGCTTACCCGACGCGCTCCTCGAGACGCTGATCCTCCAGAAACTGTTCGACATCTTGTATGTCTGTCTTGCGCCATGCCGATTTGTTCTTTTTTGAGATGCGCTTCTTTTTCAACCCCGAATCTAGCAGCGCAGTCATTGCGCCGTCTTTTTGTGCGTTCAAAATCGAAAACAAAATAAAATCGAGGCAGCCGAATTCAACACGTGCAAACTGCGTTCGTTACACAGCACTGCTAAAACGCGTTAACAGCAGGGCCGGCTGTTAACCACGCGCAGCGGCTGTAAAGCAGCTGTTACTACTGTTATCGATATATCGATAAGTAGTGCCAGTTTGTATTCAGTACAGTTTTCTTATCTGTTTTGCGTGGGTGTGTTTATGTTTTCGTTGGCTCTGCGTAAGGCGGCAAATTTAAAGCGCATCAATTGAGAGCGACAGAGACAGAGAGGCGACAACATTTTGCTTGTTAATTGAGTTACGCTCCCGAAAAACCGACGCGTCGCATAGGTTTGTTTGGACCACGTAGCCGGTAAACTGATCTTATCGCAGATACGAATACGACAAATACAAAATAGTTTAGGTAAGTGTTTGTGCGCGTGTGTCTGTGTGTCTGTCTGTGTGTGTTTCTGTGTGACGTGTACCAAACAAAACGCTGCTCATTGTAATGAATGAGTGGAAAAACATATCTTGTTATTTTGTTTTTTGTTTTTTATTGGCGTCAACAACAACTTATCATAGTATATTGTAGCAATATAAATATCGTTCGACGGCAGCCGCAGCAGCACAGTAGAAAACCAGTAGCCAAGATGAGCACACCACCAACCCTCGCCGACATCTCCGCCAAGTTCACGGAGGCAACCCTCGATGCGATTATTCACAGCATCGGCGGCACCAGGCACACCTCCTACGAGTTTGGGGCGGGCGGCAAGAAGGGCGACTCGTATCTGAGCCGTGTGTTCCGGCTGTGCGTGTACGGCGTCAAGGAGCCGGAGGGCAAGCAGCTGAAGGTCAATGTGATCGTCAAGGGCATGCCGGCGAACTTGCACCGACGCCGTCTCTTCCGCTCCATTGACTTCTTCCGCAACGAGATCGCCTTCTACACCACTGTGATTCCCGCCATCGAAGCCTTCCAGCAGTCGCGTCAGACGGCGCCCATGAATCCCTTCGTGGAGTACCCCAAGTGCTTGGCCTCCCATTGCGATGGCGAGAACGATTTCGTTGCTCTCGAGGATGTGGGATTCCGTGGCTACCGTGCGCCCAATCGGTGAGTAAATTAACACTACTATATTATTTTGCAATTTCACTTGGCCACTTTTCACTTTTTCAATCCAATCACATTGATATTACAATATTTATTGATTTATTTTGCATTTTCACTTGGTCACTTTATGATTGATTAAATAAATTCAAATTTAAATTAAAACATTTATTAATTTATTTTGCGATTTCACTTGGTCACTTTTTGTTTTATTTAATAAATTCATCTTTGTTTTGCATTTTTACTTGGTCATTTTTTTGTGTATTTATTTAATGCATTTAAATTTATATTAAAATATTTGATTTATCAATCTCTTGGAATATGTCTCGGTCACACCATTTTTTTATACTTAACAAATTCAAATGGATATTCAAATTTGTATATATTTGTGTTGCAATATCACTTGCTCTGTCTTTTTTATTGATTTAACGAATTATATTTGATATTAAAATGTATTTATTTATTTGAATGAAATGACTTTATCAATCTTTTGCAATATCTCTTGGCAATTATTTTATTTACTTAACAAAGTCAAACGTATTTGAAAACCTCAATTAAATGATAAATACCAGTTTTATGCCTTATCTTATAAGTTGTTATGCATTTTCAAATATGAACAAAAAATCAACAATTGCAATTTAATTATTTATTTATTGTGCTTCCACACAACAATACTAACACTAAAGCTAAAGATACAATTTCAATATCGAATGCGAAAATCGTACGCATTGAAAGTTCTTTTGGATAGATCATATTTATTTAGGGTATTCATACATTCCAATGACTAAATTAAAGGAAAGTAGCACTTGATTAGCCCATAGTTGGTGCTAAGGTGAATCATAGGCATTTGTTCGATTTCAAGATAATTACAAACAAATAAAGCAATCGGTGCCAAGTGTCCAGACACCGATTTCAGCGACACTCATAAGATTATATTAATCCAGAAAATTTTAAAATATCATGCATTGACGTATCGATACATTTCAAAACTCTTAAATAGTTTATTTATTATTCGAGATATTTATCACAATTATCGAAAAAAATACAAATTTACCAAAAAGAACATAATTTATTTTGTTTTTAATATTTAGATGCGTATTATACAATAAATTGATATCTGTAAATACTACATTCAAGATAAAATGTATGTCAGATTTTGCAGTTTTTCTGGATTGCTTTATAAAATGATTTTTGTATACAATAAAAAAATTGTATAATTAGAACGGAGACACTAACATTTAATTTATTGATTTATACCGCGTTTGGCAATTCGTTTTTGTACAAATATATGTTTGTATTATTTAATAATTAGAATAGACACACAAACATAATTAAATATGTTTACTAAGTGCACATTATTTACACTGACAGCATGAGCTACATTGCGCTGGAGGATGCCCTGCTGACCATGCGCACCCTGGGCCGCTATCATGGCGTCGCCTTGGCCTTCAACGCCCTGGACGCGAAGAACTTTGAGAAGGCCGCCGGTGCGCTGCAGGAGACCTACTATGGGGAGCACACTCGCGAGTGGTACAAGGGATTCCTGCAGCTGGCGCTGAATATCTCCAGAGACGCTGTGGCAAAGACTCTGCCCAACACCAAGTACGAGACGCTGTCCAACAACTTTCTGCAGACGGAGCTGTTCGATGACATGATCAATCTGGTGAGCACTCGCTCCAAGCTGAGTGTATTCGGGCACGGCGACTGCTGGACGCCCAATTTCCTGACGAAGTACAACGAAGCGGGCAAGCCGGAGAAGATCATCATCATTGACTATCAGTTGGCGCGCTGCTCGTCGGTGGCCCTGGACATCACCTTCTTCATATATTCGTGCACCAGCCAGGAGCTGCGCGAGAAGCACTACGAGGAGCTGTTGCGTGCCTATCTGGAGAGCGCTCAGACGCTGATCAAGGATCTGGGCGGCGATGCCGAGGCAGTCATCTCATGGGAGTCGCTGCAGGAGGAGCTGAAGCTGTTTGGTCGCTTTGGCTGCGGCATGGCCATCGAATCGCTGCCCATGTCCCTGATCGAGGACGATGAGGTGGCCGATCTGGATGCCATTGGCGAGAATGCTGTGCTCACCGATGTCTGGGACATCAAACCCTTCGAGCAGCCCGACAAGCAGCAGCGCATTGCTGAGATCTTTAAGCATAGCATCGACCAGGGCTATATAAAGTAACTTGTCACCTGATTATCTGATTACCGCAGTGCTGTGCCAAGACAAAAGCCTCTAACGTACACAAGTGCAATTGACATTATCATTAGAGCACTATCGGTAATGCACGCCGATAACTTCAAACTGAACAAAATCACCACAAACTAAAGTACTCACGGTATTAATATTAAGATGTAAACTTGCGTAATAGAATAAAACATATCAACAACTATTTAAGCTTGTAAAGCTTCGTCTATTTACTGCCACATGTTATCGATAAGCGCGCTATCGATAATACAGCATCGAGCGGGCAATTCAAACAGTTCGTCAGTCTGAGATCAATTTCTGTAGAGCACTTTCGCTCATTCCATAGCTCGTGTTTGTTTTTCGCTCATTTTTAATTTATTAGGAAATATAGTAAGTTTCTATATTTTCCTTTAGCTTTCTGTTGCTGTGATTAATACTTTCAACTATTGAGATTCATTTCTGTAGAGCATAATAACTCGATTTTGTTTTCCTTTTATGTTTAATTTATTAGGAAATACTCGTATAGTAAGTTTCTATATTTTCCTATAGCTTTCTGTTGCTTTCATTAATACTTTCAACTATTGGGATGATAAAGACTTGCAACATTTATTATTCTTTTATATTTAAATCGATTTTTTGTACTTCGCCTATAAGTATGCAAGAAATTTCAAGCTGCTTAATTTCGAAAATGGTTCGCGTCTCGAATGAATTTCAACATTGATCGATTATTGATTATTCGAATAACTTTCTTCAAAATTAAGTTTAAAAAAATTACATTTTCTGTTCAAATACTATTGTTGCAATTTCTTTGGGTATTTGATAAAATACCTCCAAAATACCTTTGAAAAAGTCGAAGGTAGCGCGAAGCCAGAAAGACTGCGATCGCAGTGAAATTTTGAGAGTAATCCACCCCCTATAATTTTCGACTCTCTCTCTCGTTTTGTCTCTCTTACAATTTTCATCAGTGCTGCCGCAGTTCAAAAAACTGCTAATTCGGAAGACTATAATAATAACTAAAAAAATACATATATAAAATATTTTTTATGAAATATATTGGTTTCCGTTCTAATTTCTATGTTAATTATCATTTAGCATACCAGTTAAATTTGAGTGCTATTCTAAAATAATTAATATAAAAAAAATAACTACAGAAATATGTCAAGTCATTTACGCTCAATTGCAAGTTAAGTAAATTTACTGAGAATTTAATTTATTTCAATTAAGTAGTTTTCCTAAGACAAAATTTCCCTGAAATATCGGCTTATTTCAAGTTAAATAAATTTAATAAATATTTTCTTGTGTTTTTTTTATTAAAATATATTTTACACCATTTTGAATATTTTAATATAGTATATTCATTGCTTAAATATTTTCTTTTTTTTAATGTATTTTGTTGTGTGAAAGTACAATATTTTACACCATTTCGAATATATGAATTAATTAAATAGTTGATTAATTTAAAATAATGTTTTCGAAACTGTATAATCTTTTTCGAATTTATACAAATATATGTAGAAATTTTCGAAGGACCATAAATGTTGTAATCATATTCGAATGTACATATGTATATTTTTTATTTCATTATTATTTTATTAAGTGAAGAATATGCGGATATATAAAAATACATGTTCAATATGTTTGACTCTGTTTTTAGATAAAACATACAGTAGATAATTCTCCTTTATCACCTCTTAGTATATATATGAAATTATTATTCGAAACGAACCATCGTAAACAATATTGGTCTAAAGCGATAAACGCATTGTTCAAAAACGGCTGTTGCTGCGAAAAAAGGCTAGTTCTAACGGAAAAATTGTGAAGTGGGCAACACTGGCGTGCGGTGAACGGCGTCGCTTAAACACGAGCATCGCTGGCGTTGCATGCCTCAGTCTCTCCACGCACGCGACGAGCTGCGGATCATCGCTGCGATCGTCGTTCGTCTCAAAGTGGTTCTCAAATACAATATACTACTTACAACTACTACTAAAGATTAGCGTAAAAGAAGCGTATTTCATATTCTGTATTATTGCAACTCCGAAAGTTCTACAAAACTTAATTCTTTTTTTTTTTTATTTGTTTTTATCATTTTGTTGTGTTTGTACAAACAGTAAAATCATAACAAAACACGCATGTGGAAAACGCGACGGCACTTGAAACGATGCCATTGCCATATATACAAATACAGATATATATATACGATTATATACACACCGCCGATATATGTACATATCTACGAGTAGTTCTACACCGAATGTGAATGCGTTAGATTAGTGTGAGTCGCGAGTGCTAAAAGTTCTATATTTTTTTTTATTGTTGTTGTGGATGCACTACATAAAATATCACATAAAAAGTATACGTAAAAATAAAAGTGTCGAAACGAAATGCAAAAGAAAAGCTAAAGCTAAAGCTAAAGCTACAGAAATTGTGAGTGCAGATCGAAGGCGAATAATTACTGATCGATCGATTCAATGATTGATCGATGACGCAAAAAACCAACAACATCGTCAACAACTTAAGATAAACGAGCGACAAATCAAGGGAAACACGACAAACAAAAAACAAAAAGTGAGTGATGTACATACATACCTATATAGAATATATCATATTGTATATAGTATCACTGCTATATGGGCATGCATAACATACGGCAGACAGACCGGACCGCACCGGACAGACGACAGACGACAGACGACAGTCGACAGTCGACAGAACGAACGTACTCATCAGCCTGCTACGGTTATGGTTATAGTTATGGTTATGCCCGGTTTCGGAAGCAGCCTTTCACGATGATCATCACGACGATGCTGCAGATGATAATGACGATGCTGCTGATCTCTCTTTCGCTCTCTCTCTCTCGCTCTCTCTCTCTCTCTTCGCTGTCTCGTTGCCGGTCTCGCTTTAGTCTGTATGTTTTTTCGTTGATCACAGGCTGAAGCTCAAACTCAAGCTGTGGCTGAGGCTGTGGCTGAGGCTGGGGCTGTGGCTGTGGCTGGGTCTGCAGCCGAAATGGAATGGAATTAAATTAAATCAAATGATAAAAAATATAAATCGAGTGTAGAAACAGTGGCAGCCCTCTGTGCCAGCACAGCACACAGCAGTTAAAGCTCAGCGCGAAACACACACACACAGCACACACAGCACACACAAAAACAAAACAAAATGCACAAAACCGAAATGAGAATTGAAATCGGCAGAATCAGAATCAGAATCAGAATCACAAACTGAAACCGAATAAGAAGCCCCTCGACAAACAACACACAACACACAACAAACACAACACAACACAACACACACACGGCTAAACACAACTCGCAGCAAACTGACAAACTGACAAGCTGATGCCCTGATGGACTGACATTAGGGGGCACAAACACTCACACACATGCAACTAATGGATACGTTCTCCCATTCTGATTCCCATTCCGCATATTAACCGTGCACACATGCCACAAAAGAACGCTGCAAGAACGGAAGGAAAAAGGGCCAAAGGGTAAACACTGCAACAGCAGCAGCCGCGAGACACAAGCGGCAGAGTTGGCGGCACTTGTTACTTGCAACAGCTCCTGCTGCCGCTGCCGCTGCCGCTGCCGCCGCTGCTGCCGCTGCTGCTGCTGCAACCGGTTGCCATCCATAAATAAATAGAGAAATACATTGAACTCGCGCCGTTTGCCATTACATTTGCTTACATAATGCGATTCCCCCTTCATTTCCAAATGTCAAAAATCTGTCTGTCTATCCCAGTGTAAAAATAAGTTGCTTGCCCTCGAATCTCTATCCGTTAGCTGTTAACTGTGGCTGCCTCTCTAGAAGTAGCTGCAGCTAAATCTACAAATATCTGTAGCTGCCTTCATAGAAGTATCTGTAGCTGTAACTATAAAAGTATCTGTTGCAATTAGAGCCAATAGTTAAATTATTATTGTTTTGTTATAGAAAAAATAGATAAATCTTTAAATATCTCTAGTTAAATCTACAAATATCTATAGAAGTATCTGTAGCTAAATCTACATAGTTATAGTTAAATTTACAAATATCCCTTGCTGTAGCTGTATCTATAAAAGTATCCGTAGCAAAATCTCCACAATTATTAGAGTCGATTATTTAAACATTATTACATTCGTTTATTTTGTATTGAACAAAAATGTATAAAAAAAAGAAATCTACAAATATATGTAGCTGTCTTGATAAAAGTATCTTTAGTTAAATATACTAATGTCGGTTTCCGCATCTGGATATCCATATGCATATGTATCTTCATCTGTCTTTGCTGCTGCATTTGTATCTGTTAGATAGACATTGACTCTACACGTGCCAATCGATCGACAGCCATTTGGCATTTGTCGAAAATGTGCCAAAACACACACACGCACACACACACACACACACTCACACCTCGCCATATATGCGCTGAGGTGATTTTTCTCATTTAACATATTTTATACCCCTTACTTCTTGCCAATTGTTCGCTGTTTTCGTATCGTTCCCAATCTTCTGCCTGACAACTTAAAGCTTCAAAATTTTCATGTGGCAAACTTTTAAAAAAATCATAAAAAATTAATTATTAATTTAACATATTTATTTTTATTGAAAATAACTAAAAATTTCTAGGGCAAAATCTTTTGGCTGCTGCCTTTGCAGGGCATCTGTCAGTCGTGCATTCGCCGAAAGACACACTTTGTCTTGTTTATCTTTATTGATTCGAAATTTTTGATAAATGATTTGCAATTTCTGTGGGGGATTTCTTTTTTTTTATATACAAACAAAAGGTATTCAAACAGTTGTTATCGATTTATAGAATTTGCATTTGCGGTATTCCATTGAAAACAAATCAAAACATCTGCAGAAATAAACTAGTAATATTGTGCGACTTCAAACTGTGCAAATAGTTGCACGGAATTGAAAATTCCACATGTAAATACAAAAAACTTTTTGCCATTTCCTAAATTCCAGTCTATGTCACTCTATACTCAATAATTGTAGATCCAGTTTAGCTTCCAAATAATGTTAGTAATAGTTAATGAACATAAGTATGTATACATTTGTACTATAATTTTGTTGTTTGCTTTTGTTATTTATTTATTACGTATCAGTTTTGTTATATTAAAATAGCAATATTGTTTAATAAGCATTTTTAACAAAACAGAATAAATTGCGCAATTCGGATTATCAATGTTTTGGTTTGGTTTTCCAATTTATTTTTTCCGATTCACTTTTGCAATATAACAAAATCAAGAATAGTTGATCGATCATATAAATTTGTATTAAAAACTATATATTTTTTGATCAACTTTGCATTATTATCAATCTGAATGCTCTTTATTAGTATTGCTCCATCTGATTTAAACGTAGATATTTTACAATATTTGTATATTTCGTTATTGATGGAATTTTTAACGCAATAATTAAAACTATAAAAGTGGCATATGGCGACACTTAAAAGACAACTCATCAGTCTATTGGCGCGATTATTGTATTATTGGTTTTACACTCGGATTTCGCAAGCACACTTCAAGATGCACACATCAACACACATCAACACACACTCCACACACGCACATGCAGTGGGACAGAGACAGGGACACAGATATTTAGACAAATGCGAGACAGCTAACTGAAAAGCTTCTACTAAATTGTTGTTGAAATGCCGCTGATCAGTCAGCGTTGTTCTTGTTGTTGCTGTTGCTGTTGCTGTTGCTCATGGCGCGTTTCATTAAATCGTTGCTGTTTGCTCATGGAAACGTTTTAATGGTTTGTCGCGCTTGGAATTTACACAACAATGACAAGAAAAACAACAACAACAACAGCAAGAGCGAAAAACAAAAAAAAAAAAAAAAAAAACGACGAGTAATACTAATAAACAACAAAAACAATCATATACAAAAATGCTGTGAGCATTCAGTTGACATTTTAATAAATGCCACTGACGAGCGCGGTTTGTTGCTCTTTTTTTTACTCGTTTTTGTTTCTGTTTTTGTTGTGTGTGTTTTTTGCTGTCGCTGGCACAAGGAGAAATTCTGCCGCCGTTCTTCAAAATTGTTGTCCAAATTTAAATCGGCCAGCAAAGATTTCGAATATGAATTCTCGGCTGGTATTTTTGCATTAAGCTTTGCGCAATTCTTTTTAAAAATACATTTCTCACAACGGCTTCGTGGCATCGTCGAGTCGAACAGATGCCCTGACAGCCCCCAAAAGCTGCATGGAAATGCTCTGAGGAATGTGATGAATGGACGGACGGACAGATGTACGGATGGACGGATGGTGTACTTGACCATTTGTTTCAAGGCTGCCAGTTGGAACTCTATATTATCGATTTGAGTTCATCAGTTCAATAGCAGAGCGCAGCCTCTGTAAATTTGTATAAAAAAAAAAAAACAAAACTATCAAAGCAAAACTTTTCAATGAAAAAAAAAGTTTCCTTTGGTTTTGTTTTTAAATAAGTTTGATCGATATTCATTTCATCATCTAAATGATTCAGAACTTAGCTACTGTAAATTACAATTTTAGTGGAGAAAAATTAAATAATTTCGGTATTTGATTATTTAGATTTGATAATTTATTTCCAAGAAAAATAAATATTTATGATCATAGTATTCAATGAAAAATAATCGATTTAATGCGTTTTAAATTTGTATTCAAATAATTTCGATATTCGACTATTGAAATTGCTATTTAAATAAATTTATATATATCCATTTATGGTCGTAAAATTCAACGAAAATAATTTATTGTATGAAAAGAAACTATAAAGCAACAAATATTTATAATTCCATCATTCAATGAAAAATTATTATTATATAATATATTATTGATTTTGTATTTAAATGATTTTGCTCGATATTCGATCGTGCAATGATGCAGCAAAATATTGCGCAAATAAATTGGCACGTCGAGCATTGCGCCATATTCGCCAGATGTCGGTGTATATAGTATGCATGCGATATATGCACAATTCATATGGAATAGATAATGCAATTTCATTTGTCGGATTGTAATGCATTTGCATCTGAGGCCCAGTTAAGAGGCAAAGGCAGGCCGCCACTTCGTCTGTCCGTCAGTCTGTCCGTCCGTCTGTCCATCCGTCCGTCCGTCCGTCTGTCTGTCTGTCTGTCTGTCCGGTGGGCAGGCTCAGGCTGAGTGACCCATTTTGAGGACTGGTTCGCTGTTTCAGTTTCAATTAGCAGCGAGCTGAAAATGCAACATGATTTAAATTGCTGTCGCTGTCAGTTGTCAGACAAGAGCGATAACAACAACGACAGCGGCAACAACAACGACAACAGCAACAACAACGATAACAATAACAAAGACAAAGACAACGACAACGACAAGGCGCAGCACGCCTCAGACGCACCAAAATGTATCTTATAGATACATGTCTCTGACATAATAATCTCGTCGCACGTTGCTGTTGCTGTTGGTGTTGCAGTTGCTGCTGCCTCAATGTCTCTGCAGTTGCCGGCAGCCTTTGGCTATACCATGCCACAAATATATGTATATGCAGATATATACACTCTTATTTTTATTTATACTTATTTAGTTGGGAGTCTTGGCAGATCAGTCAGTGCGCTAAAAATATGCTACACTTGATTTTATACTTATTCCTGTCCTGTTGTCGCCATCGCCGTCGTTCGTTGCTGCTGCTGCTGCCGATTGCAATTCTCCCAACGAGTTGTTGCCCCTGCTCGAGCTGCTGGCTGGCCAAGATCAGGAGCAAGCAGCAGCAACAACAGCAACAACAGCAGCCAGGTCAGGGACATGGCTAAGTAGTTAGGCGACTTGCCAGCCAACCACAACACCGCACAGACTGGAATTGCGAACTCACAAAATAAGAGTGCGCTAAATTTGGTTGATCCAATGAAATTGGCATGAAAATAAAAAAGAAAGCATAGTGAAAGAAATATTATATTATAGTAAACATATGTATTTTAGTATTGATCAAATAAATCATAATTTCTGTAGAGATTGGGAAATTAAAATTATTGAAAACTCAATTAGTAATGCGGTTGAATTAGTTTTGAAGAAAAAAATATATATATTATCAAACTATTCAAGTACAAAATTGGTAAAACCTGTCCAAAGCCAATTTTTCTATTGAAAATTTTGAATTATTGGAGCTTATTTTCTTTTCTTATTTTTTATATTTTAAAAAAATATGTGAAAATAAAATAAAAATCAATGTAGTATTAATATCTTAGTATTAACAGTTCTATTGAATTTTATGTAATCATTTTATTGAATATAAAATAATGTGATAGTATAGCATCGTTGATATAAGATAACAATATTAATGTTGTAATGAGCAAGTTATCATGAGAAGTACTTGAAATGCAAGATTTTGGATTTTATGTATCCGTTTTTCAGTGGAAGATTGTTTGCTGAGATTTATAGGAACCGGAGATAAAGCCAAGTCAAGTGGGATGCCGACAGATGTGATTTATGTGTGCCACGTTTTGATATTTCTTCTGTTAATTGTTGCGACATGGCGGCTGATTGATCAACTGACAGAACAGAGAGACAGATAGAGAGAAGGAGAGAGAGAGAGAGAGAGAGGACAGAAGAGAAAGAGAGAAGATGGGGAAGAGTGAGCGGCATGGCGCGGGGCCAATAAATAATGAAGACGACGCAAATTGGCGCATTTGTTAAGTTGGCCAAACATCAAAGCGACTCGAATAGATACGACTTGTATCTAATAGATACTTTCGAAGCGATGGACTGAGAGGCGGACGGACGGACGGACGGACGGACGGACGGACGTCGACCGGAACCACTTGACGTTATAACTTAATCATCATTCAATTAACGTCCAAATGCGTTTTTAATAGTCGCTGGCCACGTGCACTCAATGGGCGTGGCCGCTGCGGATTAGGGCCAACAACAAATGCAATAAAATCGATTGGAATCGAATCGAAGTGAAGTGAAGTGAAGTGAATAGGAAACGCCAATGCCTTTTACAGGTCAATTTCCGATATGAAATTCATTAGAAATTTAGTTTGTTGGTGCTTTCGATCTCTCCCCCGTTTCCCTGCCTCTCACTGCTGACAGAACTTTAACTCACTTTGATCAGTTGCTGCCTTCAATTGATTGATTTGTTTCTGCTGCACTTTATTGATCACATCTCCTTCTCTCTCTCTCTCTCTCTCGCGATCAACTCGTTGGCCTCAGCGTAACACACAATTATCTGCATACTCATGACCCTTTGGAAGTCAGCCCGCTTCCCGGTTCTCGGTTCCCTCTTCCCTCTTCCACCTTCCCGCTTCCCGCTTCCCCTCGCTGACCATTGAGCTGCCGTCCACAACTTGTCGGTTCACGGTGCCGGTGGCCAAGCGAGTAATGGTTGATTTTAATTAAATATATCTTCTTCCTGTTGCTGTTTCCATTATATTCGTGTCGTGTCGTTTCGTTTCGTTTCGTTTCGTTTTGTGTCGCTTGCTTTCGTCTTGTTGTTAGTGCTGTCGTTGCTCTGCCATATGCTAAACCCAATTCCAAACCCCAATCGCCAAACCCAGGCCCGCTTAACCACCGCCCATCAAATTCGCTCTTCTTCCCTTTTCCAATTTTGTTCACTTTTCGCTGCGGGTTTCGTGCAGTCACTTTTCATTAGTTTCTCCTGTGCCAAAACGATAATAGAAATGTTTAAAAAACTATAATCCACTTCAATGTGAACAGCTCTAGCGTTGGTATAACAATTAAATTAATCTAGATTTTGGTCGCAGAAATAACAAAGAAAGCAGAAGTCGTACAATTAAAACGATCTCTTATTGCCATATTCTATAAATCATTTTTTTATAAATAGTCATTAAATGAGATTACTTGAATTGAAATTAGAAAATAAACACATTTTAATTAATAACCTGCATATTCTAATAAATTATGAATTATTAATTTACAATTTTTTTGAATTAGCAATATTGTATTTAAGTATATAATTATAAAGTTGCAGCCTAACTTGCTGAAACGAATTTATTGATGCAAATTTAAATTTCTAAAAATATTCTTATATATATTTATTTAAATCAAAATGAACTTCAATTGGCAGTGTTGTATTTAAGTGTTTACTTTTCTCTTAATATTTTCTTGTATATTTAGTTTTCGTTAAACGTTTTGCAGTATTCGAATTGGAAGAAGAAGTGCCTGAATTTATATTTATATATGTTTTTATGGCCACTTTTCGATAAGAAGTATTTAGAGATTCGATTTCCATTAATTTCCATTCGATTGCCAATTGCCAAAAGTCAGACTTCTCCAAACTGCGGTGGTTGACGAGGTGTCCTCCGGCTTTGATTAGCTTCCCTTGGCCTTACCCGCTGCCAACGACGGAAGTGAAGCTTCTGTCTCGCCATGGATGTGGAACCATCATCTGCTCCTCCCTCTCCCTCTGCTGCTGCTCCTCCTCCTCCGCCCCGCTCATTGAATGACAGCCGCTGCATAAATAATAATTGTATGCCATTTATAATGCTAGTTTCGTTGTAGTTGCGAGGGAATCGAGCTGCAGTCGATGCATTGAACCGAGCAATGCCAAGAGAGCGGGACAGACAGTGAGACAGAGAGTGAGGGAGAGGGAGTGAAAAGGGAGCAAGGGGGTTGGGGAGTGTGCGAATTGTCTAAGCACCCCGTTGACATTAAAGTTGATTGCAAACTGTACGCATTTATGATCATGCTGCTGTTAGTTAATGTTAATGACGATGACGATGACGATGATGATGATGATGATGGCGTCGCATTATCATCATTATGAACATCATTGGCTGCCTCTCGCTTTATTAGTTTGCCTCTGCGCGCGTTTTTATGGGCGATAATGGCCTCCCCTCCCTCTCTCCCTCACAACCTTTACTCTCACTCTCCCTCTCTCTCCCACTCTGTGGACGCTTGTTGGGATTCTCGCTGCCCGCTGCGCTGCCATTTTCCATTAGTTTGCAACTCTATTTCAATAAAAACGGGAAAAGCAAGCGCCGAGATTCCCTGCGGATTTTCCTGATGACTGTGTGAAAAGCTTGTCTGGGAAAAATGACAAATGAAAAGCGCAAAATTCCCTCAAGAAAATTGCATCAACAATAAAGTTTAAAAGTTTTTATCAAATTAAAAATATCTATTTACCAACAACAATAAGTTTACATTTAGTGTAATTATTTATTTACTTAATTCAATTAATTTGTAAATTATAATCATTATTTATTTATTTAATGCATGCACTTTTAAAGTTTATCTTCTTTTATTTATTTTATTATTGTGTTGCTTCGATTACAAACTTTAACTAATTACTCGATGTTTTCGTGTCTCCTTGTAGCAGAGATGCAGCCAGGCGCAGCAGCAACAACAACGAATAAAACAACAACGAGTAGAAGTAGCAACAGCAACATTAACAACAACTGCAACAGCAACAACTTAACTTTAGACATAATGAATAGAACAACAAAATTTCACAAACGCCGTCGAAGGCGGCAGCGCTGTTGGCAGAGCAGCAGCAGCAGCACAACAGCAACAACAATGCGAACTAGAACAAGAAGAACAGCAACAGCAGCAGCAACATCAAGAACAGCAACATCGTCTAGCAGATATAGTTTCCCAAATCTGAGCAGAACTGGCGCCTATCTGACGCTGCTGCTCCTAACCACAACATGTTCCTTGTGCGCTTCCGCATCAGAGGCGGGCGCCATCGCCACCAGCAACAACACCAGCAGCAGCAGCAGCGGCTCTGTTGCTGCCTCTGCCAGTGGAGGCGTGTTCATGCTGACGGGCTCGCCGTGTGCGGCACAGCATTGGTGGGATCAGCAGCACGACAAGTGCACGCCATGCACCAGCTGCCAGGGCGAGATGATCCCGCTGCGTCCCTGCCAGCTGCACATCGACACCGTCTGCGGCTCCATCTACGATCTGAAGATCGATTGGGTTGTGCTCGCCAAGACGGAGCGCAACTGGAAGGAGGTAAGCGGCCCAAAAGTGCCACACTCACACACTCGCACTCACTAATCCATCCTCCTCACCCATCCTCCATTTCGTGCAGCGCCGAAAGTCCTCGGAGTATGAGCACTTCGATCAGGCATCGCCGCTGCAGCACATGTCGCACGAACAGCTGCAGCAGCTGCACGAGGAGGCGGCCGCCGCTCTGCCCCTCGACTGGCAGACCGCCGCCCTCTTCATCGCGGTGCTCGCCTGCCTCCTCTTCTTCTCGGTCGCCGCCTGCATCCTCATCCACCACATGCGCCAGTGGCGTCGCATGGAGCGTCGACTGGATCAAGGTGAGTCGCCCTCCATTCGTAGCAACAAATGAATGAAAACCAGTAAAGTATAAACAAAACAAAGACAAATAAATAATAAGTTACATCTTTGAATTTCATGCATTGTAAACGATTACCAGTTCAAATTATACAAATTTATAACTCTGCCATGTTGACAAATTCTATTCCTCTAATTCTTTTCATATTACTGCCATGGTATTGATTTTTAAATAAATAAAAAATCAAAATATATGATGATCAAATATCATACATCATTTCAAAAATTTACAATGATGATATATTGCTAATGAAATCAAAATAAAATAAATAATAACGGAATGAATAAGTTTGCTTTTCTACAAATATGACATTATAAATTGTCATAATACATTTGATAGTGTTACTCTCAAACATTTTCTTTTCCATGTACATGATTTAAAAATGCGATAGGCTTGCATTGTTGATATATGTATATGTTAGAAAATACTGCAATAATCTATATATATTTCATTTTCAAACTGCAAACTATATTCCAAATTTAGAATTTCGAACTGCAAAATGCTTAGTGATTAATGTTAAATACTGTTGATATATATACAACTAGGCCTCCGCGTTTTCAACTGCAATAATCTCAGAGAACATTTAGAAAACTAGCTGCCAAATTTCGAATTTCCAATTGCAATAATATCTTATTGAACATCAAGTATTAATGATATAAGAAATTCTCGAGTTCAGCGTTCAAAAGTCTTAGAGATGATTCAGAAAACTGCATTAAGTGCATTAATATCAGAGAGAATTGAGACCTATATCATCTAATAGTTCTCATCGTTCACACTCGCCGCTGTGCTCGGGAGTAATGAGAGTAATGCGGTGGCACGGTTTGGGGGCACCTAACAAAGCATATCTGGGGCGATCGCCTCGACTTTCACACGGCTCGACCGTGGCCTCGACACGGAGGCACCTTTAACCCGTCGCACTCTCTGTCGGAGCCATGCAGCTGCCTCGGTGGCTGGTGCTTTGGATGCGTGGCACGTTGCGCAGCGCAGCGCAGCGTGTTGCATTGCCAAAGGTTGCAGTGTCAGTCAGTTGGCTGCTTAGCATGCCCGGCATGTTGGTGGCGTGTTATTTGATTTCTCGTAGAAAGCTGAGAGGCAAGAAAAAACAACCTGCAGCGTTTGCTCACAGAGGGGCCCTAAAACGTGTGGCATTGGCTTGGACAGACGGACGGACGGACAGCTCGTACATATTTATAAGGCGACGGCCAAGACGGGCCGAGAACACGACACTTTGATGTATGGGAGCTGCGACAATCGCCAGCGGCATCTCGTTGCATTGCAAGACAATGAATGCCGAAGACGACTCCTTGCCACATCGCCATCGGCATCGTCCCTTTTGCGCCAAAGATTTCCAATGAATTGCAGCAGCAATTCTTTGCCTCTCTCTGCCTCTGGGCCTCTCTGTGCCTCTCTGTGGCCACCTCAGCAGCCGCATATCAATGAGCTGCCCCTTCGCGAGCTGCGCCTGCGCCAAAGTAGAACGAAACGTCCAAATATTTGGCGCATGTGCGTCCGTGACGTCGCCTTGTCGCCTCGTCGCCTGACGAACTCGACGCGTTTTGCATACATCGCACAAACAACAACTCGTTTTATTCTTATTAATATTTGTTGCCAGTTGTTATTTATTTTTTGAAATTTATTTACGCTTGCCGTTCATGTTCAACCTGACCGCAACATGCGCTCCACAAAGCAACCGCATGCGCACCACAATCGCAGGCCAAATCGGCGAGTGCTCTGCCTCTAAGGTGCCTGAAATCAGGCATGACTTATATGGCATCAATATAAATAAGGCGCATACAAATACTTACAGCATACGCAGCATGTTTCACATCGAAAATTCATAGTCTTTTACTTTTAAAACCTTGTTAAAATCAGTCAAAGACTTTTGTGGAATATATAATATATTAATTATATATAGATATATATATTCATCTAAAATACTTACAACATACGCAGCATATTTCACATCGAAAATGCATAGACTTTTACTTTTAAAACGTTGTTAAAATCAGGCAAGACTTTTGTGGAATTAATGTAACACAAGTATCTAAAATACTTACAGCAGTCGCAAATATGTCACACAGAAATTAATTTTATGCCAAACCTTAAATATTGAGTTGTGGTATTTTATATACAAATTCATACTTAATAGCAATTTTACAATGTTTTATGAAAATCCAAAAAAAAAAGCTGCTCTTATTAGAGATACTCTTGTTAGTTAGAGCATACGCGGAATATTCAGAGACAAAATCTATCAGATTGTAAAAATAAATATATTTATAGTTGAAACGAAAATAATTTAACTAAATTGTAAGTTAATAATCCTATAAAATAGCTTTCCAGGCAGTTTAACAGTTTATGTGAAATATGGATACTACTCAGAAAATAATTTAGTTTAGATTTGTTGAGTACAATTCTAAAAGCATACAAGATTATGTTGCCCTGCCCCTTGACAGTCATCAGCTCTTGAAAAACATATTTGAATAATAGTTCCAATACCTTTAAGAAATTTCGAAAAACTAAACTGAAATAAACGCGACCCTGAAGAGTTCTACAAATTTGCCACGAATATCTTGTGGATATTATTCAAATATGTTTTTCAAGAGCTGATGACTGTCAAGGGGCAGGGATGAAGCGATGAAGCGCTGTCCTTGACAATGATGCTGCTTGTTGTTGCTGCCTTCTGGAAGCATTCCCAAGACGGCATTAAACATGAAGCACTCACACTCACACTCACATTCACATTCACATTCACGATATATTCAGCCATGTGTCGAGCCCCCTTATACTACTTACTTACTATACTATATGTCATAATATAAAGCAGCAACTTAAATGAGGCATGCAACGCGTCCGCACACAACTTTCAATCGTTGCCCATTCTCCTTCATCGCCTTCCACCGATTCTGGTTGCGTCTGACGGATTTATTTACACGTTTTACGACCCAAAGACTTCATAAAGTGGCTGGCACATCAAATTTTTATAGAATTTTCCGAAGCGAACCTTTCTAGTTGCTCCCAACTGAGTTTATTTATGATCACAATCGTTCAACTTAAAGACTTGAAGTGAATTCGAATTTAAGAATAGCAAAATCGATTCGAATTTATTGCATTTTCTTGATTCTAATGGCAATTTTGAAGTGCCGCACATTTTAATATATAATAGTTTTCGAAATCCAAATCATTTGATGTAAATATTCCAGTATTTAAGAAAACCATGATTATTTCAAATTGTTGATGATTTGAAAATAATTCATGCCAAATGAAATTCGTATAGCTAGAATGTTAAACTGTTAATTTTGATGAAATAAATTCGTGAAGAATTTGTAAGTGATAAATATTTCTAATAAATCTTGGAGTGCTCAATATAAAATATCCCAATTAGTTATCCCTTTTTAAAATTATGTTGAAATAATAAATATTTGGACTACATGAATCTTTGAAAATGTTTTGAAATTTTCAATGAAATGCGATTGAATATGGCAATTAATTTTGTTCTTCTTTGTTTTCGAATTTCAATATATTTAAATTTCTATGAAATTAATTGATTATTTCTAAAATAATCTAAATTCGCACAGTTCAAAATAATTTCTTCTTCATTAACAAATATCTAGTTTCGAACTTGTTGGAATTTTGACGAAATTAATCTTTAAAATATCTGACGATTCGTAAAGAATCTCAAAGTGCTCAATTGTTGTTTGTTGCTCATATTTGTGCGTTGTATTTCAATTTCTATATCTTGAAATTTTGATTAAATTATTGTCTGAAGTGTTCGATTTAAAGTAATTTGGTCGCCATTGACAACAAATAACATATTTAGGGCACTTGAATCTATGAAAATGTTTCGAATTTCCAATTGAAAATGAAGTTTTGCTGTTAAGAGATCGTTGGGATCGTTTGTTCGCTCGAGTCTCGTGGCTGCAACACTCGTCTAATCTAATCGCTTTCTATTTTGGTTGCCACTGTTGAACAACAATAACTGCAGGCGAAGGCGAAGAAAAACAATAACAACAACAACATAGGTTAACAGCGCGTATTTTCCACGCTTTTCGCGCCTTTCCACCCACGACGTTGCACAGACAGACAGACAAAGAGAGATGGAGAGAGGGAGAGAGGGAGGGAGAATTTGCTGCTGTTGTCTGGGGCCCCGTGTTGAAATTTATGCCTTGCTTTGATAGGTTCCCGTGTTCTTTTCCTTGTAATCATAATTCAACGCGTGTCGACGTCGACGGCGACGTTGACAGCGACGTTGGCAGCGGCCCACGCAGCGATCAGTGTCCAGTGTGAGGAATTTATGATAGAGAAGCCCCAAATGAGAAATGGGAAATGAGGCAGGCAACAACACTTGCCACAGGCAGCATGGGGCAAGCGGCTGCCCAACAACAAACAAAATAATCCTCGGCACCGGAAGCAGCTCTTCTGCTGTGTCGCAGGTAAACGCAACACGTGCAGCGGAAGAGTCGCTCTCTTTCAATTAGTCTGCCTCTCTATCTCTCGCTCTCGCTCTCGCTCTCGCTCTCGCTCTGTGTCTGTGTCTGCTGTGGCATGCAACGTGTCTAGCTCAAGGACAAGCGGATGTTGCAGACCGCAGCGCTGGAATCACTTCCGTGGGCATGTAATGAAATTCCGAAATCATGTCACAGCCAAACGCAGCAATAAAACAACCAGACGAAGGGGGCAGGAAGTGGCAGGCAGCAACATAGAAGGCGTCTGTGGCTGCCACAAACTGATGTGGCAGCGTTTTTATGTAACATTGGATCAATCACATGCTAGCTGAGAGTTGTGATGAGAAGCGGAAAAACAGTGTCAACTCTTATGGGAAATCCAGCAGCAATTGCTTGTGAAATGGGGCATGCCACACGTTGCCACGTTGCAACCACGTACGACACATGGCTTCCGCCGCGCGTCTATAAATAGTTGGCGAATTCGATTTTTCAACCCATAGTTGATGATTAAATATTGGACCAGCTGCGCTTGTTGCTGATGTTGCTCATGTTGCTGATGCTTCAGTTGTACAGGAAGTTGTTGCTGCCACACACACACAAGTACAGAGCGTGCGGCAAAGGTGTGACCGGGGCGCATTCAAGCCCTCAATTGACAATTGCCCCATCTGCAGCACGCGTCCCTTGCCGCCTTGCCGCCTTGCCCCTTCCTCGCTGTGGCACGCGCTTATGGCTTTCTTCAACTTGGCAATATGCGTTGCAGGCAACTGCGATAAATTCGCCTCCTCGCGGCAGCAACTGCCACAGATCTGCGGCACAGCTCGAGGGGATCTCTCTCCCTCTCTCTCTCTATCTCGTTCTGCCAGCCTTTTTACGGCCTCTCCAAAAATAGCTGCCTCCATAGTTTGCTGCCTTTATCGTGCAACGTCGTGTGGCAAGGAGTTGCGGGCAAGCCCCCGTCGCGTGGCATTGCAAACAAACTTGCAATTTCCAGTGTATTTAATGTGGCACATGCCCCAACCACAACAAAAAGGGGTACTCACAAAGACTGCGCATGCCACAGACAGTCGCACACAAAGCGCTGCTGTTGTTGTCAATGCTGCCACAAGTTGAAAGTGGCAGTGAAAGCAACCAGCAGCAGATAAAGAATGCAAATAATGCTAAACTTCACTTCGAGTCACTTCAGCTTGAACTGCAAGATTTGTAGTTGGCAAGTGAATATATATTTAGCAAAAAACAATAACAATAGATTTGAAGTTTGCGTGGAAAAGAATAAAGAAATACTACAAACATAGAAGATTCGTATTCGAAATAGTTAACAAATAATAAAATATTTGTAGTTTGTTAAAAATACTAGAAGATTTGCAGTTTAATAGAAAGATAAAATAACAATAAATAATAATCTAACATATAGACATACAACTGAGAGAGAGACAGAAAAGGAATCCGAATGATTTCGTATGTTTGAAGTATCTAAAGAGATTGAAACAAAATAGTGCAAATTGTATCGAAATATTTCTAAAATATCTCCGTTTGCTATTAAATACGTAAATAAATTTGTGACTACAAATTAAATACGCATTTTTCTAAAATATTTATGTGATTTTGTTGAATAAAGGACATACATTATTGATCCATCAAATTGAAAATCATAAAAATTCGATGAACGTGTTTCAAAGCTATGTGTGCATGTTTTTAAACATGTCAAATAATTTCGTGATCAACAAACTGTGTTGCACTCAAATTTCAAGTGCTCAACGGTCAGCTAAGAAACAGGAAACCGAAGAACAAAACCCTTAATGGAAATTCAATACAAGTACTTGAACTAAGAATAATTTGGAAGGCGTCAGTTGTACTATAAGATTGTACTATAAGCTGCAATTATAATAATGAATGAAATATGCTAACTTTCTTCAGTTAATTTTATTTATTTATTACACTTGTGGCTTAGAATGAAAGTTGATTTGAATATGAAAAGCTATTGTATCTATTTCGAATGTATCTGTAGCCGCCGTTAAATGTATAAAGTATCTGTATCTGCATCTCCAACCCCATTTCCATCGATTGAGATCAAATGAAAGCAAATTACAAAGCACACAGAAATTATTGTAAGTAGAGTGAATGGCTTTTTTTATAGTACGAGTTTGTTACGATCGCATTGGGAATCTTTCCACACAATTGCGTTTCGTTTTAGAGATCACTTGAAACACATGATCTGTTAAAATTGTTTCAGCTTGCGGTAGCTGCCACTCCCCCTTCTGCCCCTTGAGCAGCATTTGAATGTTGGGTCTTTGTGCTGTTTTCACTAATCAGTTTGCTAGAATCTTCTTGGCATTCAATTTCCATGGAAAAATTTCCCAAACAGAGACACACACACAGGCACACAGGCACCTCATCGGTGTGTACTTAGTTTTTGTTGTTGGGCGCATTGAACATTTTCAAAAACTAATTGAACTGCGCAAATTTCGAAAATTGTGTGTTTTGTTTTTCCCATTTCCATTTTCCCCATATTTTTCCTTCTGCTTTTTCTCACAAATTCGTGCAACGTAGCTGCTGTCGTTCTCATTCTCGATCTCGATCATGTTGTTGTTGTTGTTGTTGTGTGAAAATTCGCTGGGATTGTTTATAATAAAAAGCAAAGAACCGAAGGCAACCGTCGCGTCTCTGTTGGGCAATGGAACTTAATTTTCCTCTTGATTTTTTCTCCGTTTTTCTTGACGTGTTTTCTCTTTGGTTTTTTTCCATTTTTTTTTTTTTTTTTTTTTTTTTTTGACTTCAGTTTAAAAATAAATGATAAATTATCTATTGGCTGATGGCTGCTGTTTGCTGTCTGGTGTCTGCTTGGGCCACGCCTCTCTCTCGCTTACGCCCCCGCCAGCATGTTTACAAGTCGGAAATGCGCCCGATTTTATCCGCCTCCTCCCCTTCCCCGTCCCCAATCCCCAGCTGACCCCTTTCGATTTCCTGCGCGAATCGCTGATCTGGTGATCTGACAGCGCGAATACAACAAAAACAAAAATCTTGTTTAAATATATAATCAATATTTTCGCAGCCTTATAGCCGTGTTTATGAAGGCCATAACATTGTTTAATGGACTCTGTGGAAAATACTTGTATCGCACTTTTATTTATTTGTTCGGGTTTATTATCGTTTGTATCGATTTGCGTCACTGCAGCGCTTCGTTACATTGATAGATAGTTCATTTTTAATGACAAACCCGATTTAATGTCTCAATGAATCCATTGGAATAGAGATATTCTCGTCCCGTTACAAATACCATAAATCGCCTCTCAAATTCAATTTACGATCTTTGCGATACACTCTATCTATTGGAAGACATCAAATGTTTGTGCACTGAATATTAACATTAATTTTCAATATTTTACGACTTTTCTATAATTTATTGTGGGAATAAAAATCTGGTATTAATGGCAAACAGTTTTATTGCAGAAAAAGCTGTGATGCATTAAAAAGCAGCATAATATTTATTATATTTAAATATTATATATAATATCATGAGTTTTCATTATTTATTGAGGAAATAAAAATCAGGTATTAATTTTTTATTTGATTTATTTCAATTTATGGAATATTATAAGTATTAAATACAAATAAATACAAATTGTTAATAACCTATTTATTATATTTATAACTAAAAATTAATGAGCAGACTAATGTTACCAGCGAATGGAGCATAAAAAATTTTATAAACATACATATATTGATTGCCAATAGCTTGTACAGTGCTGCCCTTTCATTTTGGATTTATTTCTATTTATAAAGTATTCAAACTATTAATAATAATAATTAATTACAACTGTAGCTGAAAAGCAGCCTCCGGCAACCATCGGTCAAGCGATCGTTAACATGTTTAAGAACAAATTCCATGTGTCGTTCACAAGTTTCTCATCCGATTTGTTTTCCTCCTCGACTCCTTGCAGATGTGGAAGAGTTGTCCACGAAGCTGATGGCCAAGCTGGCGGAGGTGCAGAGCCTGGACGGAGGCACCTTCTTCATAGGCAATGCGGACGCGCTGCGTGGGCTGCCCGCCTCGGCAGTGACGGCGGCGTCGGCGGCGGCGTCGGCAGCGCAGTCGGGCATCTTCCAGCCACAACATGTGCTGCTGCCTGGTAAGTGTGTCAAAGGTCAGGCCACTTGAGATCGCTCGATCGCTGGATCGATCGATCGATTGGTCATACTTCTAGCTGCGAGTCCCTGCGGGGGGGTGGGGCAGGCAAATGTTGCACAGTCGCAGCGGGATAACGATCGAGGCGAGACAAAAGCAATTTCTTTCTCTTTGTTGGCCCTACGAATTGTATGTTAATGTTTCTTTATTTTCTTTTCGTGTTGGCTGTGTGCTGAGAGTTTTTTTGTTTTTTTGGCCAAGGCGTTTGCTAATTTGCATTTAAATCGACCATTGAGCCCGTGGGCGGCGGCCTCTTGGCGGCGACAATAGCCGTTTAATGGGCCCATATCCAGCAGTCAAAAGCGAACATTCAACAGCCAACAGCCAACAGGCAACATTGAACATTGAATCCATCGCAATGCGATCGCAATTGATTCCACGGCAAATGCAAATGAGAACGCGCCCGTTCTGAATTTTAATATCTTGTGGGGCCTCCGACTGTCACTCCGTTTTGACAGCGTCGCTTGTGGCCCGCGGCTCAAACCGAAAGCACAACTCATCCCCCCTCTCTTGCCCTCTCTCTTTGCAGTGGAGAAGCATGCCAAGCATCAGGAGCGTCGCATTCTGAAGACTCTGCAGCCGGGCAACGTCTACATCGAGGAGAACAACGCTGTGGGCGTCGGCCTGATGCCCAGCTTCAAGGGCTGAGCGAGGAGATGGGGGATTAAAGGGACATTTGTACAAAAATGACGAAGAGCAATCTGAGGAAATATCAGCACACGAGAATTCGACGACTAGCGACTTGATGTTTTGTCTAATAATTAAATATAATTTAAATGTTATGTTGACTTGTTTGTAATGCAAATGCAAAGCAATTGATACAAATTGCGTTCGTTGCCTTCGAATGTGTTGCAAATACAATTTGCCGCACAAACTGTTTTTTGCCACGTCGAGCGCAACATTTTAATTCTAAATGCGAAATTGGCACATCGTTTTCTGTATATACTTTACTCATAACGAAACGAGATTCTAGTTTTTTTTTTTTTTCCTCTTGAATGAATGAATGGCATAATAATATTAATATCTAGGGAGCCCCCCCAACAATATGATTAACAAATTTCTACTTAATGTAAATATTAAGGCGAGCGAACGCGACGACGAAGACGACGACGATGACGATGACGAAAATAGAGAAGAAATGGCACCAAGTGGAACCAGGCAATATCGGCAGCATATCAGCTACTATATGGTTATTATATAGTCGGGCATATTGTAAATCAAATTCATCGAAAAAAAGAACAAAAAATATAAATATAAACACTCTGCACATACACGATTAAACAAAAACACTTTATAAAAATGCATCGATAGCGATACCCACATTAAACTTACTCTATTAATTTTTAATTCATTATTTAATAAACACTTCGCTTACGCATATTTTTTTTTAATTATTTGTAATTATTAACTAATTGTTCTTTGGCGAGATTCAATTTAGGCATATACTATAAATATGAAATATTTCACAATAACAATTATCATAATAATGAAAGCAATTGAATCGCAAACGAATTAATAAACAATAACAAAACAAATAACGACTATCAATGAATAGTGAAGAAAATCGAAACAAAAATGTAAAATTGCAAAAGAAAGAAAGAGAACAAAAAAAGAGCAAAATGTTTATGTTTTAAGTGCTATAAGTGTGCAACAATAAAAAGTTTTATGAATTAATTCACTTGCTTCAACTTAATTTCTATTCCAATTCGTTTTCTGGATTATTATTTCTATTTCTCTATGTGTGAATTGAGTGCTTTCAATTGATTTCCTGCTCGATTCAGAGACAGGCGAGAGGGGCAACAAATCGACCCTGAACATCGGCAATTGAGTCTGGGGCGATGATATACTAAATATATCTCTGTTTATACATATCTCTGATCGAAAGGCGGATCGTGTCGAATGTGTTAGATATTATTATTGAACAATTTATGACCAGCCAGAAGGCGACGATTGACAGCAATGCCATAGACTCTGGCAATATACGAGTATCATCTCAATCAAATATGAGCCACCGAACTGTGCTAAGCAAGCCTTCAGTAGCGCATTAAATCAGCAGATATCATGTTGTATGTTATTCCACAATACTATATAATCATTACCCAGATTCCCAATTACTTGAAGATACTTTTTCAACATGCTAGTTACGAAAATTATTTGCAATACATATTTTCCAGCAACACAATTATTTTTTCTAGTCATATTCAATTTTTGTCTCATAAAAATAATTGTACGTTACTCCTGCTATTGGACAAACATTTTAAAAGCCTTCAAACTTCAAAGAATTTAAATTAGCTTCAATTTTTCTATGGTAACATTAATGTATTGTAATAATTCAAGAAACAAAGATTTTTATAACCTGTAAACTTTAAAGAGTTTAAATTAATATAAAAGTATAAAAACCATAAATTGGAGCTTCAAAATATCTAAATTTGATTACATTGTTTAAAATGAACTCTTACAATGTTACCGCTAATACTATAATTAAAAATTATTTAATTAGTACAGATCAATAGAAGATCGCATTTTAAATAAGAGTAGTTAAATTGTAAATTAATAATTTAGTCAATGCTGAAAGTATAACTATGATAATGGCAGTTTCAACTTCATAAATGAATTTACAATAGACATTCAAAATTTTGCAACTGAGCTGCTTGAAAATCAATGTCTTGAGGCACCACAAAGTCTGTGAATATCCGATCACAACTCTCTCTAGCTTTTGCTATCTGCATCTCCCCCCTCAGGCTGTATCTAATATGTTGTTAAATGCAAATGTTGCATACGAGTATTTTGCAATGTGGGGGAAGTGGCAACGGACACGGCAGGAAACGTCTTTCAATGGAAATGAAAACGAAAATGGAAATGGGCAGAGCCCAAGTAGGCTGAAGACTGAAGACTGTAGACTGAAGACTGTGGAGTGTGCAGAATTCCCCCATTTGATTCTTCAAAGTTGCTGTGTTGGGTGCATTTAATAAATTTGCATTTCGCTTTTGACGAATAACATTGAAAATGGCAATAGAAAAAAGAAAAAGAATGCTATTGGATTTATTAATGTTAGCTGTGCAGTTACACAATTAAATGCTTGTAAAGGCAGCATTATGGCTGTTGTTGGCACATCAAAGCGCGCGTAGTTGCCTTTTTTTTGCTGCTGTTGCTTTTGGCCAAGCTGAAATAAAATGGCGACGCGCCGACTGAAAAACGCGCAAACATTTCTAATGAAAAAGCCAACAACACAACGCGATCGATATCCATTGGCTATTCCATGCACGAGCCAAGAGACTTTCTGTTTGTTGCTGTTCTTCTTGCCGAGTTGTACTCGTAGGTTGGCCAACACTGCCTCTAGCCATGTCTTGACTGGCCAACAGAAATTAATTAGCTGCGACGTGGCATAAATTAGCAAAAAACAAAGAGAGAAAAAAAACACTCCCAGCCAAATACGGAACGCTTCAATCGCATAGTCGTCGTAAAAACCAATCGCATTGGATCGATCGGTCGATCGATCGACGATCGACGATCGCAGCACACTCAAGACCCAAGCTAATGCCAGCTTGTGAGTGATATGAATATTGACTTACACAATCTATTGTTGGTTGACGTCCTTCTGGTAACTTGTTACTACCATTTGTTTTTTGCCGCTTTATTCAGTTGCGCTTTAATTGTCGACAAATCTACGAGCATGAACTTTTTGAACCTATGAATTTATTATTTTAAATAGTAGGTGAAGCTGGCGAGTTTCAATATTCGCATTTTAATTAGCACATTCCATAATGTCAGCGATTGCAAATAAGAGTTATGCATCCCATTAAAATTTCACACAAACAATAAACATTTTTTCTAATTATTTTTGATACTTTATTTTGTTGATATATATACAAAAATAATTATCAATTTTACCATCACTACAAGTAATTATTTATACATGCATTTTTTTTTAAGAATTAAAATTACAAATTATGACACAATCGATTTTATTTGTTCTTGAAAATAATCTATGATCTATGATATATAATCAACAGAAATAAAAATTGAACACAATTCTTGTTGGTATTAGATTTCTTTGGCGTCTTGATCACTGGTGGTTGAAGGTAGTGCAAGGATGCCAACTGGCGAGTTAAATGTGCAGCGTGCAACGTGAGCTGAGCTGTTGTGGCACATGTAAAACTCACTTAAGAGTATTTTTAACATGCGCCATGGAGGCGGCGTGGCATTGTCACAGCTGCCACAAGAGATGAGAGGCTGCAACAGCAACAGTTGCACTTGAAATTGATAAGGTGCGTGGAGCATATAAAAAACGAAAGCGGAAGGAAGTGAACATTATGAGCAGACTTCAAGAAGCACTTGAAGAGACGCAGCAGCTGCGTGGAGGGAGGAGGGCGAAGCGAGAGAAGTGTTCGAGGGCGTTGCCATAAATCCATTTCGTGTCGACTCTGCTTGTAGTTGTTTTTATTAATAATGTTGTTGCTGCTGTTGTGGGACGTGATTGCCAATTGATCGATGAATCAAAAATAGCGCCACGAACGCGACTATTGAATGAAATCGCAGATGGCATCAAAGTGTTTTTTTTTTTTTCTCTCTCTGTTTTGGCGAGTGTGGGGCGCGTGTGGAGGGCGTGGCGACCATAGGAAGTGGCCAGGGGGGATGGCAAAGGGGGGAAGGCATCGAGTTTCATTCACAAACGTCGATAGCCATTGGAATGCGCAAAGTGTCCGCATTTGGAGCCCCGCCAATTAGCCTGCTGCTGTGCTGTGCTGTGCTGGAAGTCCGAGGCCCCAAAAGTGGTGGCTAACAGCGTTTGATACACTTCACTTTGCGTATCGCTTGTTTTGGACCTTTGCGCTTCCGTTGGCCGACAAAACGCGAAACGCGAAGCCATCAAACAAAACAACAGCAACAACAACAACCACAATCGACGCAATGCGACGTGGCGGAAATGCGAAAATTGCAAAACCAGCCACAAATTTCATTCCATTCCGATTGTTTTAATCATTAGAGCGGCAATAATTTCAGCATTTGTTTAAACAATTCAATAGCCAGATGCGTCGGAAGTGCATTCTCACATGTGTGAGAAACTTCCCGAAGCGGATGCGGCTCGACCCGAACCCGGACCCGGCAAATGATTAACGGCAGCAGCTTCCTCAACCCTTATGCCAAGCCTATCTCTAAATATTAATTGAAGCGAGTTTCCCACGTCGCCAAGATGCAAGCGGAAGCAATGGTAACAATAATTTTTGCTTAAAATTGAATATTCGTTTATTATATGCGTCTTTTGAAATAATGTAATAATAATCATTTAATAATTCCATAATAAAAAATATATAAATAATAGTTTTCTTCTATACATACCATTAGCATCCTTTAATTCTTAGATAAAAATATGTATTTATTCCATACTTGTTTTATGTATGGCAATTTATCATTTACCGTCTTATATTTATTTGAAATCATTATTTAATTCATTCTTGCAAAATATATGTACATTAGCCATCTGTAATGCAATGAATTTATTAATATTTCTTGAATGGCCGTTAAATTATTGTTTATGTCCATGCTAATTTACCTGCGGCTCCACAGCTGGGACTTGAACCCAGTGCGCTCTGCTGACTTCGAATTTCGAACATCGAATGCAGTGTGGTTGGTGACTGCACTAACTAAATAAATACATTGTTTGTATGGTAGAAACAAAAACCTAAACTTACTTCTTACTTTGAAAAGTTTTGCAAAAATTCAAATTTCATAATTTAACATAAATAAAAACATTATCGTGTAGCAAGTAGATTTCCTAAAAATTTAAATTTTCAGAAGCTGGGCGGGCTTTTCAAACTTGAATTTGAATAAAATACGTTAAATGCATGCATTTTTTTCCAATCTGCAACCATAATAGCCATAATAAATACGTTTAAAAATAACTGTTGATTGTCATTAAAAAAATAAAGAATATATGAAAAAAACAAACAAAAATTTGTCGAAAAAATCTACATGGAAAATTCGGCAAAAATTCAAAAATCGTCCGTAACTTCGTCATTTGAAGGACGATCAGGATGTCCTTTGGCATGCGTATAGGGACGGATTCGTGATGGACGACTATGAAATCAAAAGCCCGAACATCCTTTAAACAACAGAGTTAGAAGGACTTTTTTGCTGAGAGAAAACATGCTCTATATTGGCCATATCCCTGCTGATCCTTATGAGTCCTGTGGCAATCAACTCGCCTTAACAAGGACTATCAGCTGGCCAAAGGACATTTCGATCGTCCGCAATTTAAAATTTGCAAGTCCAAAAATTAAAAATTGTTGCATTCTTTTGGGGATCGAATTTATTTTGTAGTCGAAAATTTAAAATGTGTTTATCTCAAAAATAACAACAACAATTTAGATATTCTTTGGCCTGTCGATAGCTCTAGTAAATAGGTTTTAAAATAACTGTTGATTGTCATTAAAAAAATAAAGAATATATGAAAAAAACAAACAAAAATTTTTCGAAAAAATCTACAAGGGGTAACCATGTAAAATTGGGCAAAAATTCAAAAATCGTCCGTAACTTCGTCATTTGAAGGACGATCAGGATGTCCTTTGGCATGCGTATAGGGACGGATTCGTGATGGACGACTATGAAATCAAAAGCCCGAACATCCTTTAAACAACAGAGTTAGAAGGACTTTTTTGCTGAGAGAAAACATGCTCTATATTGGCCATATCCCTGCTGATCCTTATGAGTCCTGTGGCAATCAACTCGCCTTAACAAGGACTATCAGCTGGCCAAAGGACATTTCGATCGTCCGCAATTTAAAATTTGCAAGTCCAAAAATTAAAAATTGTTGCATTCTTTTGGTGATCGAATTTATTTTGTAGTCGAAAACTTAAAATGTGTTTATCTCAAAAATAACAACAACAATTTAGATATTCTTTGGCCTGTCGATAGCTCTAGTAAATAGGTTTAAAAATAACTGTTGATTGTCATTAAAAAATAAAGAATACATGAAAAAAACAAACAAAAATTTTTCGAAAAAATCTACAAGGGGTAGGCATGTAAAATTGGGCAAAAATTCAAAAATCGTCCGTAACTTCGTCATTTGAAGGACGATCAGGATGTCCTTTGGCATGCATACAGGGACGGATTCGTGATGGACGACTATGAAATCAAAAGCCCGAACATCCTTTAAACAACAGAGTTAGAAGGACTTTTTTGCTGAGAGAAAACATGCTCTATATTGGCCATATCCCTGCTGATCCTTATGAGTCCTGTGGCAATCAACTCGCCTTAACAAGGACTATCAGCTGGCCAAAGGACATTTCGATCGTCCTGTTGGTTCCCGAGATATTCATGATTTTCTCAATTTGTTTCGATTTCTTGCATTTCTTTTCGACTCCGCAATTTAAAATTTGCAAGTCCAAAAATTAAAAATTGTTGCATTCTTTTGGGGATCGAATTTATTTTGTAGTCGAAAACTTAAAATGTGTTTATCTCAAAAATAACAACAACAATTTAGATATTCTTTGGCCTGTCGATAGCTCTAGTAAATAGGTTTTAAAATAACTGTTGATTGTCATTAAAAAAATAAAGAATATATGAAAAAAACAAACAAAAATTTTTCGAAAAAATCTACAAGGGGAAGGCATGTAAAATTGGGCAAAAATTCAAAAATCGTCCGTAACTTCGTCATTTGAAGGACGATCAGGATGTCCTTTGGCATGCGTATAGGGACGGATTCGTGATGGACGACTATGAAATCAAAAGCCCGAACATCCTTTAAACAACAGAGTTAGAAGGACTTTTTTGCTGAGAGAAAACATGCTCTATATTGGCCATATCCCTGCTGATCCTTATGAGTCCTGTGGCAATCAACTCGCCTTAACAAGGACTATCAGCTGGCCAAAGGACATTTCGATCGTCCTGTTGGTTCCCGAGATATTCATGATTTTCTCATTTTGTTTCGATTTCTTGCATTTCTTTTCGACTCCGCAATTTAAAATTTGCAAGTCCAAAAATTAAAAATTGTTGCATTCTTTTGGAGATCGAATTTATTTTGTAGTCGAAAACTTAAAATGTGTTTATCTCAAAAATAACAACAACAATTTAGATATTCTTTGGCCTGTCGATAGCTCTAGTAAATAGGTTTTAAAATAACTGTTGATTGTCATTAAAAAAATAAAGAATATATGAAAAAAACAAACAAAAATTTTTCGAAAAAATCTACAAGGGGTAGCATGTAAAATTGGGCAAAAATTCAAAAATCGTCCGTAACTTCGTCATTTGAAGAGCGATCAGGATGTCCTTTGGCATGCGTATAGGGACGGATTCGTGGTGGACGACTATGAAATCAAAAGCCCGAACATCCTTTAAACAACAGAGTTAGAAGGACTTTTTTGCTGAGAGAAAACATGCTCTATATTGGCCATATCCCTGCTGATCCTTATGAGTCCTGTGGCAATCAACTCGCCTTAACAAGGACTATCAGCTGGCCAAAGGACATTTCGATCGTCCTGTTGGTTCCCGAGATATTCATGATTTTCTCATTTCGTTTCGATTTCTTGCATTTCTTTTCGACTCCGCAATTTAAAATTTGCAAGTCCAAAAATTAAAAATTGTTGCATTCTTTTGGGGATCGAATTTATTTTGTAGTCGAAAACTTAAAATGTGTTTATCTCAAAAATAACAACAACAATTTAGATATTCTTTGGCCTGTCGATAGCTCTAGTAAATAGGTTTTAAAATAACTGTTGATTGTCATTAAAAAAATAAAGAATATATGAAAAAAACAAACAAAAATTTTTCGAAAAAATCTACAAGGGGTAGGCATGTAAAATTGGGCAAAAATTAAAAAATCGTCCGTAACTTCGTCATTTGAAGGACGATCAGGATGTCCTTTGGCATGCGTATAGGGACGGATTCGTGATGGACGACTATGAAATCAAAAGCCCGAACATCCTTTAAACAACAGAGTTAGAAGGACTTTTTTCGATTTCTTGCATTTCTTTTCGACTCCGCAATTTAAAATTTGCAAGTCCAAAAATTAAAAATTGTTGCATTCTTTTGGTGATCGAATTTATTTTGTAGTCGAAAACTTAAAATGTGTTTATCTCAAAAATAACAACAACAATTTAGATATTCTTTGGCCTGTCGATAGCTCTAGTAAATAGGTTTAAAAATAACTGTTGATTGTCATTAAAAAATAAAGAATACATGAAAAAAACAAACAAAAATTTTTCGAAAAAATCTACAAGGGGTAGGCATGTAAAATTGGGCAAAAATTCAAAAATCGTCCGTAACTTCGTCATTTGAAGGACGATCAGGATGTCCTTTGGCATGCATACAGGGACGGATTCGTGATGGACGACTATGAAATCAAAAGCCCGAACATCCTTTAAACAACAGAGTTAGAAGGACTTTTTTGCTGAGAGAAAACATGCTCTATATTGGCCATATCCCTGCTGATCCTTATGAGTCCTGTGGCAATCAACTCGCCTTAACAAGGACTATCAGCTGGCCAAAGGACATTTCGATCGTCCTGTTGGTTCCCGAGATATTCATGATTTTCTCAATTTGTTTCGATTTCTTGCATTTCTTTTCGACTCCGCAATTTAAAATTTGCAAGTCCAAAAATTAAAAATTGTTGCATTCTTTTGGGGATCGAATTTATTTTGTAGTCGAAAACTTAAAATGTGTTTATCTCAAAAATAACAACAACAATTTAGATATTCTTTGGCCTGTCGATAGCTCTAGTAAGTAGGTTTTAAAATAACTGTTGATTGTCATTAAAAAAATAAAGAATATATGAAAAAAACAAACAAAAATTTTTCGAAAAAATCTACAAGGGGTAGGCATGTAAAATTGGGCAAAAATTCAAAAATCGTCCGTAACTTCGTCATTTGAAGGACGATCAGGATGTCCTTTGGCATGCATACAGGGACGGATTCGTGATGGACGACTATGAAATCAAAAGCCCGAACATCCTTTAAACAACAGAGTTAGAAGGACTTTTTTGCTGAGAGAAAACATGCTCTATATTGGCCATATCCCTGCTGATCCTTATGAGTCCTGTGGCAATCAACTCGCCTTAACAAGGACTATCAGCTGGCCAAAGGACATTTCGATCGTCCTGTTGGTTCCCGAGATATTCATGATTTTCTCATTTTGTTTCGATTTCTTGCATTTCTTTTCGACTCCGCAATTTAAAATTTGCAAGTCCAAAAATTAAAAATTGTTGCATTCTTTTGGAGATCGAATTTATTTTGTAGTCGAAAACTTAAAATGTGTTTATCTCAAAAATAACAACAACAATTTAGATATTCTTTGGCCTGTCGATAGCTCTAGTAAATAGGTTTTAAAATAACTGTTGATTGTCATTAAAAAAATAAAGAATATATGAAAAAAACAAACAAAAATTTTTCGAAAAAATCTACAAGGGGTAGGCATGTAAAATTGGGCAAAAATTAAAAAATCGTCCGTAACTTCGTCATTTGAAGGACGATCAGGATGTCCTTTGGCATGCGTATAGGGACGGATTCGTGATGGACGACTATGAAATCAAAAGCCCGAACATCCTTTAAACAACAGAGTTAGAAGGACTTTTTTGCTGAGAGAAAACATGCTCTATATTGGCCATATCCCTGCTGATCCTTATGAGTCCTGTGGCAATCAACTCGCCTTAACAAGGACTATCAGCTGGCCAAAGGACATTTCGATCGTCCTGTTGGTTCCCGAGATATTCATGATTTTCTCAATTTGTTTCGATTTCTTGCATTTCTTTTCGACTCCGCAATTTAAAATTTGCAAGTCCAAAAATTAAAAATTGTTGCATTCTTTTGGGGATCGAATTTGTTTTGTAGTCGAAAACTTAAAATGTGTTTATCTCAAAAATAACAACAACAATTTAGATATTCTTTGGCCTGTCGATAGCTCTAGTAAGTAGGTTTTAAAATAACTGTTGATTGTCATTAAAAAAATAAAGAATATATGAAAAAAACAAACAAAAATTTTTCGAAAAAATCTACAAGGGGTAGGCATGTAAAATTGGGCAAAAATTCAAAAATCGTCCGTAACTTCGTCATTTGAAGGACGATCAGGATGTCCTTTGGCATGCATACAGGGACGGATTCGTGATGGACGACTATGAAATCAAAAGCCCGAACATCCTTTAAACAACAGAGTTAGAAGGACTTTTTTGCTGAGAGAAAACATGCTCTATATTGGCCATATCCCTGCTGATCCTTATGAGTCCTGTGGCAATCAACTCGCCTTAACAAGGACTATCAGCTGGCCAAAGGACATTTCGATCGTCCTGTTGGTTCCCGAGATATTCATGATTTTCTCAATTTGTTTCGATTTCTTGCATTTCTTTTCGACTCCGCAATTTAAAATTTGCAAGTCCAAAAATTAAAAATTGTTGCATTCTTTTGGGGATCGAATTTATTTTGTAGTCGAAAACTTAAAATGTGTTTATCTCAAAAATAACAACAACAATTTAGATATTCTTTGGCCTGTCGATAGCTCTAGTAAGTAGGTTTTAAAATAACTGTTGATTGTCATTAAAAAAATAAAGAAGATATGAAAAAAACAAACAAAAATTTTTCGAAAAAATCTACAAGGGGTAGGCATGTAAAATTGGGCAAAAATTCAAAAATCGTCCGTAACTTCGTCATTTGAAGGACGATCAGGATGTCCTTTGGCATGCATACAGGGACGGATTCGTGATGGACGACTATGAAATCAAAAGCCCGAACATCCTTTAAACAACAGAGTTAGAAGGACTTTTTTCGATTTCTTGCATTTCTTTTCGACTCCGCAATTTAAAATTTGCAAGTCCAAAAATTAAAAATTGTTGCATTCTTTTGGGGATCAAATTTATTTTGTAGTCGAAAACTTAAAATGTGTTTATCTCAAAAATAACAACAACAATTTAGATATTCTTTGGTCTGTCGATAGCTCTAGTAAATAGGTTTTAAAATAACTGTTGATTGTCATTAAAAATATAAAGAATATATGAAAAAAACAAACAAAAATTTTTCGAAAAAATCTACAAGGGGTAGGCATGTAAAATTGGGCAAAAATTCAAAAATCCTCCGTAACTTCGTCATTTGAAGGACGATCAGGATGTCCTTTGGCATGCATACAGGGACGGATTCGTGATGGACGACTATGAAATCAAAAGCCCGAACATCCTTTAAACAACAGAGTTAGAAGGACTTTTTTGCTGAGAGAAAACATGCTCTATATTGGCCATATCCCTGCTGATCCTTATGAGTCCTGTGGCAATCAACTCGCCTTAACAAGGACTATCAGCTGGCCAAAGGACATTTCGATCGTCCGCAATTTAAAATTTGCAAGTCCAAAAATTAAAAATTGTTGCATTCTTTTGGGGATCGAATTTATTTTGTAGTCGAAAACTTAAAATGTGTTTATCTCAAAAATAACAACAACAATTTAGATATTCTTTGGCCTGTCGATAGCTCTAGTAAATAGGTTTTAAAATAACTGTTGATTGTCATTAAAAAAATAAAGAATATATGAAAAAAACAAACAAAAATTTTTCGAAAAAATCTACAAGGGGTAGGCATGTAAAATTGGGCAAAAATTCAAAAATCGTCCGTAACTTCGTCATTTGAAGGACGATCAGGATGTCCTTTGGCATGCGTATAGGGACGGATTCGTGATGGACGACTATGAAATCAAAAGCCCGAACATCCTTTAAACAACAGAGTTAGAAGGACTTTTTTGCTGAGAGAAAACATGCTCTATATTGGCCATATCCCTGCTGATCCTTATGAGTCCTGTGGCAATCAACTCGCCTTAACAAGGACTATCAGCTGGCCAAAGGACATTTCGATCGTCCTGTTGGTTCCCGAGATATTCATGATTTTCTCAATTTGTTTCGATTTCTTGCATTTCTTTTCGACTCCGCAATTTAAAATTTGCAAGTCCAAAAATTAAAAATTGTTGCATTCTTTTGGGGATCGAATTTATTTTGTAGTCGAAAACTTAAAATGTGTTTATCTCAAAAATAACAACAACAATTTAGATATTCTTTGGCCTGTCCATAGCTCTAGTAAATAGGTTTAAAAATAACTGTTGATTGTCATTAAAAAATAAAGAATACATGAAAAAAACAAACAAAAATTTTTCGAAAAAATCTACAAGGGGTAGGCATGGAAAATTGGGCAAAAATTCAAAAATCCTCCGTAACTTCGTCATTTGAAGGACGATCAGGATGTCCTTTGGCATGCATACAGGGACGGATTCGTGATGGACGACTATGAAATCAAAAGCCCGAACATCCTTTAAACAACAGAGTTAGAAGGACTTTTTTGCTGAGAGAAAACATGCTCTATATTGGCCATATCCCTGCTGATCCTTATGAGTCCTGTGGCAATCAACTCGCCTTAACAAGGACTATCAGCTGGCCAAAGGACATTTCGATCGTCCTGTTGGTTCCCGAGATATTCATGATTTTCTCATTTTGTTTCGATTTCTTGCATTTCTTTTCGACTCCGCAATTTAAAATTTGCAAGTCCAAAAATTAAAAATTGTTGCATTCTTTTGGAGATCGAATTTATTTTGTAGTCGAAAACTTAAAATGTGTTTATCTCAAAAATAACAACAACAATTTAGATATTCTTTGGCCTGTCGATAGCTCTAGTAAATAGGTTTTAAAATAACTGTTGATTGTCATTAAAAAAATAAAGAATATATGAAAAAAACAAACAAAAATTTTTCGAAAAAATCTACAAGGGGTAGGCATGTAAAATTGGGCAAAAATTCAAAAATCGTCCGTAACTTCGTCATTTGAAGGACGATCAGGATGTCCTTTGGCATGCATACAGGGACGGATTCGTGATGGACGACTATGAAATCAAAAGCCCGAACATCCTTTAAACAACAGAGTTAGAAGGACTTTTTTGCTGAGAGAAAACATGCTCTATATTGGCCATATCCCTGCTGATCCTTATGAGTCCTGTGGCAATCAACTCGCCTTAACAAGGACTATCAGCTGGCCAAAGGACATTTCGATCGTCCTGTTGGTTCCCGAGATATTCATGATTTTCTCATTTCGTTTCGATTTCTTGCATTTCTTTTCGACTCCGCAATTTAAAATTTGCAAGTCCAAAAATTAAAAATTGTTGCATTCTTTTGGAGATCGAATTTATTTTGTAGTCGAAAACTTAAAATGTGTTTATCTCAAAAATAACAACAACAATTTAGATATTCTTTGGCCTGTCGATAGCTCTAGTAAATAGGTTTTAAAATAACTGTTGATTGTCATTAAAAAAATAAAGAATATATGAAAAAAACAAACAAAAATTTTTCGAAAAAATCTACAAGGGGTAGGCATGTAAAATTGGGCAAAAATTCAAAAATCGTCCGTAACTTCGTCATTTGAAGAGCGATCAGGATGTCCTTTGGCATGCGTATAGGGACGGATTCGTGGTGGACGACTATGAAATCAAAAGCCCGAACATCCTTTAAACAACAGAGTTAGAAGGACTTTTTTGCTGAGAGAAAACATGCTCTATATTGGCCATATCCCTGCTGATCCTTATGAGTCCTGTGGCAATCAACTCGCCTTAACAAGGACTATCAGCTGGCCAAAGGACATTTCGATCGTCCTGTTGGTTCCCGAGATATTCATGATTTTCTCATTTCGTTTCGATTTCTTGCATTTCTTTTCGACTCCGCAATTTAAAATTTGCAAGTCCAAAAATTAAAAATTGTTGCATTCTTTTGGGGATCGAATTTATTTTGTAGTCGAAAACTTAAAATGTGTTTATCTCAAAAATAACAACAACAATTTAGATATTCTTTGGTCTGTCGATAGCTCTAGTAAATAGGTTTTAAAATAACTGTTGATTGTCATTAAAAAAATAAAGAATATATGAAAAAAACAAACAAAAATTTTTCGAAAAAATCTACAAGGGGTAGGCATGTAAAATTGGGCAAAAATTCAAAAATCCTCCGTAACTTCGTCATTTGAAGGACGATCAGGATGTCCTTTGGCATGCATACAGGGACGGATTCGTGATGGACGACTATGAAATCAAAAGCCCGAACATCCTTTAAACAACAGAGTTAGAAGGACTTTTTTGCTGAGAGAAAACATGCTCTATATTGGCCATATCCCTGCTGATCCTTATGAGTCCTGTGGCAATCAACTCGCCTTAACAAGGACTATCAGCTGGCCAAAGGACATTTCGATCGTCCTGTTGGTTCCCGAGATACTCATGATTTTCTCATTTCGTTTCGATTTCTTGCATTTCTTTTCGACTCCGCAATTTAAAATTTGCAAGTCCAAAAATTAAAAATTGTTGCATTCTTTTGGGGATCGAATTTATTTTGTAGTCGAAAACTTAAAATGTGTTTATCTCAAAAATAACAACAACAATTTAGATATTCTTTGGCCTGTCGATAGCTCTAGTAAATAGGTTTTAAAATAACTGTTGATTGTCATTAAAAAAATAAAGAATATATGAAAAAAACAAACAAAAATTTTTCGAAAAAATCTACAAGGGGTAGGCATGTAAAATTGGGCAAAAATTCAAAAATCCTCCGTAACTTCGTCATTTGAAGGACGATCAGGATGTCCTTTGGCATGCATACAGGGACGGATTCGTGATGGACGACTATGAAATCAAAAGCCCGAACATCCTTTAAACAACAGAGTTAGAAGGACTTTTTTGCTGAGAGAAAACATGCTCTATATTGGCCATATCCCTGCTGATCCTTATGAGTCCTGTGGCAATCAACTCGCCTTAACAAGGACTATCAGCTGGCCAAAGGACATTTCGATCGTCCTGTTGGTTCCCGAGATACTCATGATTTTCTCATTTCGTTTCGATTTCTTGCATTTCTTTTCGACTCCGCAATTTAAAATTTGCAAGTCCAAAAATTAAAAATTGTTGCATTCTTTTGGGGATCGAATTTATTTTGTAGTCGAAAACTTAAAATGTGTTTATCTCAAAAATAACAACAACAATTTAGATATTCTTTGGCCTGTCGATAGCTCTAGTAAATAGGTTTTAAAATAACTGTTGATTGTCATTAAAAAAATAAAGAATATATGAAAAAAACAAACAAAAATTTTTCGAAAAAATCTACAAGGGGTAGGCATGGAAAATTGGGCAAAAATTCAAAAATCGTCCGTAACTTCGTCATTTGAAGGACGATCAGGATGTCCTTTGGCATGCATACAGGGACGGATTCGTGATGGACGACTATGAAATCAAAAGCCCGAACATCCTTTAAACAACAGAGTTAGAAGGACTTTTTTGCTGAGAGAAAACATGCTCTATATTGGCCATATCCCTGCTGATCCTTATGAGTCCTGTGGCAATCAACTCGCCTTAACAAGGACTATCAGCTGGCCAAAGGACATTTCGATCGTCCTGTTGGTTCCCGAGATATTCATGATTTTCTCAATTTGTTTCGATTTCTTGCATTTCTTTTCGACTCCGCAATTTAAAATTTGCAAGTCCAAAAATTAAAAATTGTTGCATTCTTTTGGGGATCGAATTTATTTTGTAGTCGAAAATTTAAAATGTGTTTATCTCAAAAATAACGACAACAATTTAGATATTCTTTGGCCTGTCGATAGCTCTAGTAAATAGGTTTTAAAATAACTGTTGATTGTCATTAAAAAAATAAAGAATATATGAAAAAAACAAACAAAAATTTTTCGAAAAAATCTACAAGGGGTAGGCATGTAAAATTGGGCAAAAATTCAAAAATCGTCCGTAACTTCGTCATTTGAAGGACGATCAGGATGTCCTTTGGCATGCGTATAGGGACGGATTCGTGATGGACGACTATGAAATCAAAAGCCCGAACATCCTTTAAACAACAGAGTTAGAAGGACTTTTTTGCTGAGAGAAAACATGCTCTATATTGGCCATATCCCTGCTGATCCTTATGAGTCCTGTGGCAATCAACTCGCCTTAACAAGGACTATCAGCTGGCCAAAGGACATTTCGATCGTCCGCAATTTAAAATTTGCAAGTCCAAAAATTAAAAATTGTTGCATTCTTTTGGGGGTCGAATTTATTTTGTAGTCGAAAACTTAAAATGTGTTTATCTCAAAAATAACAACAACAATTTAGATATTCTTTGGCCTGTCGATAGCTCTAGTAAATAGGTTTTAAAATAACTGTTGATTGTCATTAAAAAAATAAAGAATATATGAAAAAAACAAACAAAAATTTTTCGAAAAAATCTACAAGGGGTAGGCATGTAAAATTGGGCAAAAATTCAAAAATCGTCCGTAACTTCGTCATTTGAAGGACGATCAGGATGTCCTTTGGCATGCGTATAGGGACGGATTCGTGATGGACGACTATGAAATCAAAAGCCCGAACATCCTTTAAACAACAGAGTTAGAAGGACTTTTTTGCTGAGAGAAAACATGCTCTATATTGGCCATATCCCTGCTGATCCTTATGAGTCCTGTGGCAATCAACTCGCCTTAACAAGGACTATCAGCTGGCCAAAGGACATTTTGATCGTCCTGTTGGTTCCCGAGATACTCATGATTTTCTCATTTCGTTTCGATTTCTTGCATTTCTTTTCGACTCCGCAATTTAAAATTTGCAAGTCCAAATATTAAAAATTGTTGCATTCTTTTGGGGATCGAATTTATTTTGTAGTCGAAAACTTAAAATGTGTTTATCTCAAAAATAACAACAACAATTTAGATATTCTTTGGCCTGTCGATAGCTCTAGTAAATAGGTTTTAAAATAACTGTTGATTGTCATTAAAAAAATAAAGAATATATGAAAAAAACAAACAAAAATTTTTCGAAAAAATCTACAAGGGGTAGGCATGTAAAATTGGGCAAAAATTCAAAAATCGTCCGTAACTTCGTCATTTGAAGGACGATCAGGATGTCCTTTGGCATGCGTATAGGGACGGATTCGTGATGGACGACTATGAAATCAAAAGCCCGAACATCCTTTAAACAACAGAGTTAGAAGGACTTTTTTGCTGAGAGAAAACATGCTCTATATTGGCCATATCCCTGCTGATCCTTATGAGTCCTGTGGCAATCAACTCGCCTTAACAAGGACTATCAGCTGGCCAAAGGACATTTCGATCGTCCTGTTGGTTCCCGAGATATTCATGATTTTCTCAATTTGTTTCGATTTCTTGCATTTCTTTTCGACTCCGCAATTTAAAATTTGCAAGTCCAAAAATTAAAAATTGTTGCATTCTTTTGGGGATCGAATTTATTTTGTAGTCGAAAACTTAAAATGTGTTTATCTCAAAAATAACAACAACAATTTAGATATTCTTTGGCCTGTCCATAGCTCTAGTAAATAGGTTTAAAAATAACTGTTGATTGTCATTAAAAAAATAAAGAATATATGAAAAAAACAAACAAAAATTTTTCGAAAAAATCTACAAGGGGTAGGCATGTAAAATTGGGCAAAAATTCAAAAATCGTCCGTAACTTCGTCATTTGAAGGACGATCAGGATGTCCTTTGGCATGCGTATAGGGACGGATTCGTGATGGACGACTATGAAATCAAAAGCCCGAACATCCTTTAAACAACAGAGTTAGAAGGACTTTTTTGCTGAGAGAAAACATGCTCTATATTGGCCATATCCCTGCTGATCCTTATGAGTCCTGTGGCAATCAACTCGCCTTAACAAGGACTATCAGCTGGCCAAAGGACATTTCGATCGTCCTGTTGGTTCCCGAGATATTCATGATTTTCTCATTTCGTTTCGATTTCTTGCATTTCTTTTCGACTCCGCAATTTAAAATTTGCAAGTCCAAAAATTAAAAATTGTTGCATTCTTTTGGGGATCGAATTTATTTTGTAGTCGAAAACTTAAAATGTGTTTATCTCAAAAATAACAACAACAATTTAGATATTCTTTGGCCTGTCGATAGCTCTAGTAAATAGGTTTAAAAATAACTGTTGGTTGTCATTAAAAATAAAGAATACATGAAAAAAACAAACAAAAATTTTTCGAAAAAATCTACAAGGGGTAGGCATGTAAAATTGGGCAAAAATTCAAAAATCGTCCGTAACTTCGTCATTTGAAGGACGATCAGGATGTCCTTTGGCATGCGTATAGGGACGGATTCGTGATGGACGACTATGAAATCAAAAGCCCGAACATCCTTTAAACAACAGAGTTAGAAGGACTTTTTTGCTGAGAGAAAACATGCTCTATATTGGCCATATCCCTGCTGATCCTTATGAGTCCTGTGGCAATCAACTCGCCTTAACAAGGACTATCAGCTGGCCAAAGGACATTTCGATCGTCCTGTTGGTTCCCGAGATATTCATGATTTTCTCATTTCGTTTCGATTTCTTGCATTTCTTTTCGACTCCGCAATTTAAAATTTGCAAGTCCAAAAATTAAAAATTGTTGCATTCTTTTGGGGATCGAATTTATTTTGTAGTCGAAAACTTAAAATGTGTTTATCTCAAAAATAACAACAACAATTTAGATATTCTTTGGCCTGTCGATAGCTCTAGTAAATAGGTTTAAAAATAACTGTTGATTGTCATTAAAAAATAAAGAATGCATGAAAAAAACAAACAAAAATTTTTCGAAAAAATCTACAAGGGGTAGGCATGGAAAATTGGGCAAAAATTCAAAAATCGTCCGTAACTTCGTCATTTGAAGGACGATCAGGATGTCCTTTGGCATGCATACAGGGACGGATTCGTGATGGACGACTATGAAATCAAAAGCCCGAACATCCTTTAAACAACAGAGTAAGAAGGACTTTTTTGCTGAGAGAAAACATGCTCTATATTGGCCATATCCCTGCTGATCCTTATGAGTCCTGTGGCAATCAACTCGTTTTAACAAGGACTATCACCTGGCCAAAGGACATTTCGATCGTCCTTTTGGTTCCCGAGATATTCATGATTTTCTCATTTTGTTTCGATTTCTTGCATTTCTTTTCGACTCCGCAATTTAAAATTTGCAAGTCCAAAAATTAAAAATTGTTGCATTCTTTTGGGGATAGAATTTATTTTGTAGTCGAAAACTTAAAATGTGTTTATCTCAAAAATAACAACAACAATTTAGATATTCTTTGGCCTGTCGATAGCTCTAGTAAATAGGTTTAAAAATAACTGTTGGTTGTCATTAAAAATAAAGAATACATGAAAAAAACAAACAAAAATTTTTCGAAAAAATCTACAAGGGGTAGGCATGGAAAATTGGGCAAAAATTCAAAAATCGTCCGCAACTTCGTCATTTGAAGGACGATCAGGATGTCCTTTGGCATGCGTATAGGGACGGATTCGTGATGGACGACTATGAAATCAAAAGCCCGAACATCCTTTAAACAACAGAGTTAGAAGGACTTTTTTGCTGAGAGAAAACATGCTCTATATTGGCCATATCCCTGCTGATCCTTATGAGTCCTGTGGCAATCAACTCGTCTTAACAAGGACTATCAGCTGGCCAAAGGACATTTCGATCGTCCTTTTGGTTCCCGAGATATTCATGATTTTCTCAATTTGTTCCGATTTCTTGCATTTCTTTTCGACTCCGCAATTTAAAATTTGCAAGCCCAAAAATTAAAAATTGTTGCATTCTTTTGGGGATCGAATTTATTTTGTAGTCGAAAACTTAAAATGTGTTTATCTCAAAAATAACAACAACAATTTAGATATTCTTTGGCCTGTCGATAGCTCTAGTAAATAGGTTTAAAAATAACTGTTGATTGTCATTAAAAAAATAAAGAATATATGAAAAAAACAAACAAACATTTTTCAAAAAAATCTACAAGGGGTAGGCATGGAAAATTGGGCAAAAATTCAAAAATCGTCCGTAACTTCGTCATTTGAAGAACGATCAGGATGTCCTTTGGCATGCATACAGGGACGGATTCGTGATGGACGACTATGAAATCAAAAGCCCGAACATCCTTTAAACAACAGAGTTAGAAGGACTTTTTTGCTGAGAGAAAACATGCTCTATATTGGCCATATCCCTGCTGATCCTTATGAGTCCTGTGGCAATCAACTCGCCTTAACAAGGACTATCAGCTGGCCAAAGGACATTTCGATCGTCCTGTTGGTTCCCGAGATATTCATGATTTTCTCATTTCGTTTCGATTTCTTGCATTTCTTTTCGACTCCGCAATTTAAAATTTGCAAGTCCAAAAATTAAAAATTGTTGCATTCTTTTGGGGATCGAATTTATTTTGTAGTCGAAAACTTAAAATGTGTTTATCTCAAAAATAACAACAACAATTTAGATATTCTTTGGCCTGTCGATAGCTCTGGTAAATAGGTTTAAAAATAACTGTTGATTGTCATTAAAAAAATAAAGAATATATGAAAAAAACAAACAAAAATTGTTCGAAAAAATCTACAAGGGGTAGGCATGTAAAATTGGGCAAAAATTCAAAAATCGTCCGTAACTTCGTCATTTGAAGAACGATCAGGATGTCCTTTGGCATGCATATAGGGACGGATTCGTGATGGACGACTATGAAATCAAAAGCCCGAACATCCTTTAAACAACAGAGTTAGAAGGCCTTTTTTGCTGAGAGAAAACATGCTCTATATTGGCCATATCCCTGCTGATCCTTATGAGTCCTGTGGCAATCAACTCGTCTTAACAAGGACTATCAGCTGGCCAAAGGACATTTCGATCGTCCTGTTGGTTCCCGAGATATTAATGATTTTCTCATTTCGTTTCGATTTCTTGCATTTCTTTTCGACTCCGCAATTTAAAATTTGCAAGTCCAAAAATTAAAAATTGTTGCATTCTTTTGGGGATCGAATTTATTTTGTAGTCGAAAATTTAAAATGTGTTTATCTCAAAAATAACAACTGTTGATTGTCATTAAAAAAATAAAGAATATATGCAAAAATCGAACAAAAATCGAATTTATTTTGTAGTCGAAAACTTAAAATGTGTTTATCTAAAAATAATAACAACAACAATTTAGATATTCTTTGGCCTGTCGATAGCTCTAGTAAATAGGTTTAAAAATAACTGTTGATTGTCATTAAAAAAATAAAGAATACACGAAAAAAACAAACAAAAATTTTTCGAAAAAATCTACAATGGTTAGGCATGAAAAATTGGGCAAAAATTCAGAAATCGTCCGTAACTTCGTCATTTGAATGACGATCAGTATGTTCTTTGGCATGCATACAGGGACGGATTCGTGATGGACGACTATGAAATCAAAAGCCCGAACATCCTTTAAACAACAGAGTAAGAAGGACTTTTTTGCTGAGAGAAAACATGCTCTATATTGGCCATATCCCTGCTGATCCTTATGAGTCCTGTGGCAATCAACTCGTCTTAACAAGGACTATCAACTGGCCAAAGGACATTTCGATCGTCCTTTTGGTTTCCGAGATATTCATGATTTTCTCAATTTGTTACGATATCTTGCATTTCTTTTCGACTCCGCAATTTAAAATTTGCAAGTCCAAAAATTAAAAATTGTTGCATACTTTTGGGTATCGAATTTATTTTGTAGTCGAAAACTTAAAATGTGTTCATCTCAAAAATAACAACTGTTGATTGTCATTAAAAAAATAAGGAATATATGAAAAAAACAAACAAAAATCGAATTTATTTTGTAGTCGAAAACTTAAAATGTGTTTATCTCGAAAATAACAACAACAATTTAGATATTCTTTGGCCTGTCGATAGCTCTAGTAAATAGGTTTAAAAATAACTGTCGATTGTCATTAAAAAAATAAAGAATATATGAAAAAACAAACAAAAATTTTTCGAAAAATCTACAAGGGGTAGGCATGAAAAATTGGGCAAAAATTCAAAAATCGTCCGTAACTTCGTCATTTGAAGGACGATCAGGATGTCCTTTGGCATGCATACAGGGACGGATTCGTGATGGACGACTATGAAATCAAAAGCCCGAACATCCTTTAAACAACAGAGTTAGAAGGACTTTTTTGCTGAGAGAAAACATGCTCTATATTGGCCATATCCCTGCTGATCCTTATGAGTCCTGTGGCAATCAACTCGTCTTAACAAGGACTATCAGCTGGCCAAAGGACATTTCGATCGCCTTTTTGGTTTCCGAGATATTCATGATTTTCTCAATTTGTTACGATATCTTGCATTTCTTTTCGACTCCGCAATTTAAAATTTGCAAGTCCAAAAATTCAAAATTGTTGCATTCTTTTGGGTATCGAATTTATTTTGTAGTCGAAAACTTAAAATGTGTTCATCTCAAAAATAACAACTGTTGATTGTCATTAAAAAAATAAGGAATATATGAAAAAAACAAACAAAAATCGAATTTATTTTGTAGTCGAAAACTTAAAATGTGTTTATCTAAAAATAATAACAACAACAATTTAGATATTCTTTGGCCTGTCGATAGCTCTAGAAAATAGGTTTAAAAATAACTGTTGATTGTCATTAAAAAAATAAAGAATACATGAAAAAAACAAACAAAAATTTTTCGAAAAAATCTACAAGGGTTAGGCATGAAAAATTGGGCAAAAATTCAGAAATCGTCCGTAACTTCGTCATTTGAAGGACGATGAGGATGTCCTTTGGCATGCATACAGGGACGGATTCGTGATGGACGACTATGAAATCAAAAGCCCCAACATCCTTTAAACAACAGAGTTAGAAGGACTTTTTTGCTGAGAGAAAACATGCTCTATATTGGCCATATCCCTGCTGATCCTTATGAGTCCTGTGGCAATCAACTCGTCTTAACAAGGACTATCAGCTGGCCAAAGGACATTTCGATCGCCTTTTTGGTTTCCGAGATATTCATGATTTTCTCAATTTGTTACGATATCTTGCATTTCTTTTCGACTCCGCAATTTAAAATTTGCAAGTCCAAAAATTAAAAATTGTTGCATTCTTTTGGGGATCGAATTTATTTTGTAGTCGAAAACTTAAAATGGGTTTATCTCGAAAATAACAACAACAATTTAGATATTCTTTGGCCTGTCGATAGCTCTAGTAAATAGGTTTAAAAATAACTGTCGATTGTCATTCAAAAAATAAAGAATATATGAAAAAAACAAACAAAAATTTTTCGAAAAAATCTACAAGGGGTAGGCATGGAAAATTGGGCAAAAATTCAAAAATCGTCCGTAACTTCGTCATTTGAAGGACGATGAGGATGTCCTTTGGCATGCATACAGGGACGGATTCGTGATGGACGACTATGAAATCAAAAGCCCCAACATCCTTTAAACAACAGAGTTAGAAGGACTTTTTTACTGAGAGAAAACATGCTCTATATTGGCCATATCCCTGCTGATCCTTATGAGTCCTGTGGCAATCAACTCGCCTTAACAAGGACTATCAGCTGGCCAAAGGACATTTCGATCGTCCTGTTGGTTCCCGAGATATTCATGATTTTCTCATTTCGTTTCGATTTCTTGCATTTCTTTTCGACTCCGCAATTTAAAATTTGCAAGTCCAAAAATTAAAAATTGTTGCATTCTTTTGGGGATCGAATTTATTTTGTAGTCGAAAACTTAAAATGTGTTTATCTCAAAAATAACAACAACAATTTAGATATTCTTTGGCCTGTCGATAGCTCTAGTAAATAGGTTTTAAAATAACTGTTGATTGTCATTAAAAAAATAAAGAATATATGAAAAAAACAAACAAAAATTTTTCGAAAAAATCTACAAGGGGTAGGCATGTAAAATTGGGCAAAAATTCAAAAATCGTCCGTAACTTCGTCATTTGAAGGACGATCAGGATGTCCTTTGGCATGCGTATAGGGACGGATTCGTGATGGACGACTATGAAATCAAAAGCCCGAACATCCTTTAAACAACAGAGTTAGAAGGACTTTTTTGCTGAGAGAAAACATGCTCTATATTGGCCATATCCCTGCTGATCCTTATGAGTCCTGTGGCAATCAACTCGTTTTAACAAGGACTATCAGCTGGCCAAAGGACATTTCGATCGTCCTGTTGGTTCCCGAGATATTCATGATTTTCTCATTTCGTTTCGATTTCTTGCATTTCTTTTCGACTCCGCAATTTAAAATTTGCAAGTCCAAAAATTAAAAATTGTTGCATTCTTTTGGGGATCGAATTTATTTTGTAGTCGAAAACTTAAAATGTGTTTATCTCAAAAATAACAACAACAATTTAGATATTCTTTGGCCTGTCGATAGCTCTAGTAAATAGGTTTTAAAATAACTGTTGATTGTCATTAAAAAAATAAAGAATATATGAAAAAAACAAACAAAAATTTTTCGAAAAAATCTACAAGGGGTAGGCATGTAAAATTGGGCAAAAATTCAAAAATCGTCCGTAACTTCGTCATTTGAAGGACGATCAGGATGTCCTTTGGCATGCGTATAGGGACGGATTCGTGATGGACGACTATGAAATCAAAAGCCCGAACATCCTTTAAACAACAGAGTTAGAAGGACTTTTTTGCTGAGAGAAAACATGCTCTATATTGGCCATATCCCTGCTGATCCTTATGAGTCCTGTGGCAATCAACTCGCCTTAACAAGGACTATCAGCTGGCCAAAGGACATTTCGATCGTCCTGTTGGTTCCCGAGATATTCATGATTTTCTCATTTCGTTTCGATTTCTTGCATTTCTTTTCGACTCCGCAATTTAAAATTTGCAAGTCCAAAAATTAAAAATTGTTGCATTCTTTTGGGGATCGAATTTATTTTGTAGTCGAAAACTTAAAATGTGTTTATCTCAAAAATAACAACAACAATTTAGATATTCTTTGGCCTGTCGATAGCTCTAGTAAATAGGTTTAAAAATAACTGTTGATTGTCATTAAAAAATAAAGAATGCATGAAAAAAACAAACAAAAATTTTTCGAAAAAATCTACAAGGGGTAGGCATGGAAAATTGGGCAAAAATTCAAAAATCGTCCGTAACTTCGTCATTTGAAGGACGATCAGGATGTCCTTTGGCATGCATACAGGGACGGATTCGTGATGGACGACTATGAAATCAAAAGCCCGAACATCCTTTAAACAACAGAGTAAGAAGGACTTTTTTGCTGAGAGAAAACATGCTCTATATTGGCCATATCCCTGCTGATCCTTATGAGTCCTGTGGCAATCAACTCGTTTTAACAAGGACTATCACCTGGCCAAAGGACATTTCGATCGTCCTTTTGGTTCCCGAGATATTCATGATTTTCTCATTTTGTTTCGATTTCTTGCATTTCTTTTCGACTCCGCAATTTAAAATTTGCAAGTCCAAAAATTAAAAATTGTTGCATTCTTTTGGGGATAGAATTTATTTTGTAGTCGAAAACTTAAAATGTGTTTATCTCAAAAATAACAACAACAATTTAGATATTCTTTGGCCTGTCGATAGCTCTAGTAAATAGGTTTAAAAATAACTGTTGGTTGTCATTAAAAATAAAGAATACATGAAAAAAACAAACAAAAATTTTTCGAAAAAATCTACAAGGGGTAGGCATGGAAAATTGGGCAAAAATTCAAAAATCGTCCGCAACTTCGTCATTTGAAGGACGATCAGGATGTCCTTTGGCATGCGTATAGGGACGGATTCGTGATGGACGACTATGAAATCAAAAGCCCGAACATCCTTTAAACAACAGAGTTAGAAGGACTTTTTTGCTGAGAGAAAACATGCTCTATATTGGCCATATCCCTGCTGATCCTTATGAGTCCTGTGGCAATCAACTCGTCTTAACAAGGACTATCAGCTGGCCAAAGGACATTTCGATCGTCCTTTTGGTTCCCGAGATATTCATGATTTTCTCAATTTGTTCCGATTTCTTGCATTTCTTTTCGACTCCGCAATTTAAAATTTGCAAGCCCAAAAATTAAAAATTGTTGCATTCTTTTGGGGATCGAATTTATTTTGTAGTCGAAAACTTAAAATGTGTTTATCTCAAAAATAACAACAACAATTTAGATATTCTTTGGCCTGTCGATAGCTCTAGTAAATAGGTTTAAAAATAACTGTTGATTGTCATTAAAAAAATAAAGAATATATGAAAAAAACAAACAAACATTTTTCAAAAAAATCTACAAGGGGTAGGCATGGAAAATTGGGCAAAAATTCAAAAATCGTCCGTAACTTCGTCATTTGAAGAACGATCAGGATGTCCTTTGGCATGCATATAGGGACGGATTCGTGATGGACGACTATGAAATCAAAAGCCCGAACATCCTTTAAACAACAGAGTTAGAAGGCCTTTTTTGCTGAGAGAAAACATGCTCTATATTGGCCATATCCCTGCTGATCCTTATGAGTCCTGTGGCAATCAACTCGTCTTAACAAGGACTATCAGCTGGCCAAAGGACATTTCGATCGTCCTGTTGGTTCCCGAGATATTAATGATTTTCTCATTTCGTTTCGATTTCTTGCATTTCTTTTCGACTCCGCAATTTAAAATTTGCAAGTCCAAAAATTAAAAATTGTTGCATTCTTTTGGGGATCGAATTTATTTTGTAGTCGAAAATTTAAAATGTGTTTATCTCAAAAATAACAACTGTTGATTGTCATTAAAAAAATAAAGAATATATGCAAAAATCGAACAAAAATCGAATTTATTTTGTAGTCGAAAACTTAAAATGTGTTTATCTAAAAATAATAACAACAACAATTTAGATATTCTTTGGCCTGTCGATAGCTCTAGTAAATAGGTTTAAAAATAACTGTTGATTGTCATTAAAAAAATAAAGAATACACGAAAAAAACAAACAAAAATTTTTCGAAAAAATCTACAATGGTTAGGCATGAAAAATTGGGCAAAAATTCAGAAATCGTCCGTAACTTCGTCATTTGAATGACGATCAGTATGTTCTTTGGCATGCATACAGGGACGGATTCGTGATGGACGACTATGAAATCAAAAGCCCGAACATCCTTTAAACAACAGAGTAAGAAGGACTTTTTTGCTGAGAGAAAACATGCTCTATATTGGCCATATCCCTGCTGATCCTTATGAGTCCTGTGGCAATCAACTCGCCTTAACAAGGACTATCAACTGGCCAAAGGACATTTCGATCGTCCTGTTGGTTCCCGAGATATTCATGATTTTCTCATTTCGTTTCGATTTCTTGCATTTCTTTTCGACTCCGCAATTTAAAATTTGCAAGTCCAAAAATTAAAAATTGTTGCATTCTTTTGGGGATCGAATTTATTTTGTAGTCGAAAACTTAAAATGTGTTTATCTCAAAAATAACAACAACAATTTAGATATTCTTTGGCCTGTCGATAGCTCTAGTAAATAGGTTTAAAAATAACTGTTGATTGTCATTAAAAAATAAAGAATGCATGAAAAAAACAAACAAAAATTTTTCGAAAAAATCTACAAGGGGTAGGCATGGAAAATTGGGCAAAAATTCAAAAATCGTCCGTAACTTCGTCATTTGAAGGACGATCAGGATGTCCTTTGGCATGCATACAGGGACGGATTCGTGATGGACGACTATGAAATCAAAAGCCCGAACATCCTTTAAACAACAGAGTAAGAAGGACTTTTTTGCTGAGAGAAAACATGCTCTATATTGGCCATATCCCTGCTGATCCTTATGAGTCCTGTGGCAATCAACTCGCCTTAACAAGGACTATCAACTGGCCAAAGGACATTTCGATCGTCCTGTTGGTTCCCGAGATATTCATGATTTTCTCATTTCGTTTCGATTTCTTGCATTTCTTTTCGACTCCGCAATTTAAAATTTGCAAGTCCAAAAATTAAAAATTGTTGCATTCTTTTGGGGATCGAATTTATTTTGTAGTCGAAAACTTAAAATGTGTTTATCTCAAAAATAACAACAACAATTTAGATATTCTTTGGCCTGTCGATAGCTCTAGTAAATAGGTTTAAAAATAACTGTTGATTGTCATTAAAAAATAAAGAATGCATGAAAAAAACAAACAAAAATTTTTCGAAAAAATCTACAAGGGGTAGGCATGGAAAATTGGGCAAAAATTCAAAAATCGTCCGTAACTTCGTCATTTGAAGGACGATCAGGATGTCCTTTGGCATGCATACAGGGACGGATTCGTGATGGACGACTATGAAATCAAAAGCCCGAACATCCTTTAAACAACAGAGTAAGAAGGACTTTTTTGCTGAGAGAAAACATGCTCTATATTGGCCATATCCCTGCTGATCCTTATGAGTCCTGTGGCAATCAACTCGTTTTAACAAGGACTATCACCTGGCCAAAGGACATTTCGATCGTCCTTTTGGTTCCCGAGATATTCATGATTTTCTCATTTTGTTTCGATTTCTTGCATTTCTTTTCGACTCCGCAATTTAAAATTTGCAAGTCCAAAAATTAAAAATTGTTGCATTCTTTTGGGGATAGAATTTATTTTGTAGTCGAAAACTTAAAATGTGTTTATCTCAAAAATAACAACAACAATTTAGATATTCTTTGGCCTGTCGATAGCTCTAGTAAATAGGTTTAAAAATAACTGTTGGTTGTCATTAAAAATAAAGAATACATGAAAAAAACAAACAAAAATTTTTCGAAAAAATCTACAAGGGGTAGGCATGGAAAATTGGGCAAAAATTCAAAAATCGTCCGCAACTTCGTCATTTGAAGGACGATCAGGATGTCCTTTGGCATGCGTATAGGGACGGATTCGTGATGGACGACTATGAAATCAAAAGCCCGAACATCCTTTAAACAACAGAGTTAGAAGGACTTTTTTGCTGAGAGAAAACATGCTCTATATTGGCCATATCCCTGCTGATCCTTATGAGTCCTGTGGCAATCAACTCGTCTTAACAAGGACTATCAGCTGGCCAAAGGACATTTCGATCGTCCTTTTGGTTCCCGAGATATTCATGATTTTCTCAATTTGTTCCGATTTCTTGCATTTCTTTTCGACTCCGCAATTTAAAATTTGCAAGCCCAAAAATTAAAAATTGTTGCATTCTTTTGGGGATCGAATTTATTTTGTAGTCGAAAACTTAAAATGTGTTTATCTCAAAAATAACAACAACAATTTAGATATTCTTTGGCCTGTCGATAGCTCTAGTAAATAGGTTTAAAAATAACTGTTGATTGTCATTAAAAAAATAAAGAATATATGAAAAAAACAAACAAACATTTTTCAAAAAAATCTACAAGGGGTAGGCATGGAAAATTGGGCAAAAATTCAAAAATCGTCCGTAACTTCGTCATTTGAAGAACGATCAGGATGTCCTTTGGCATGCATACAGGGACGAATTCGTGATGGACGACTATGAAATCAAAAGCCCGAACATCCTTTAAACAACAGAGTTAGAAGGACTTTTTTGCTGAGAGAAAACATGCTCTATATTGGCCATATCCCTGCTGATCCTTATGAGTCCTGTGGCAATCAACTCGCCTTAACAAGGAATATCAGCTGGCCAAAGGACATTTCGATCGTCCTTTTGGTTCCCGAGATATTCATGATTTTCTCATTTTGTTTCGATTTCTTGCATTTCTTTTCGACTCCGCAATTTAAAATTTGCAAGTCCAAAAATTAAAAATTGTTGCATTCTTTTGGGGATCGAATTTATTTTGTAGTCGAAAACTTAAAATGTGTTTATCTCAAAAATAACAACAACAATTTAGATATTCTTTGGCCTGTCGATAGCTCTGGTAAATAGGTTTAAAAATAACTGTTGATTGTCATTAAAAAAATAAAGAATATATGAAAAAAACAAACAAAAATTGTTCGAAAAAATCTACAAGGGGTAGGCATGTAAAATTGGGCAAAAATTCAAAAATCGTCCGTAACTTCGTCATTTGAAGAACGATCAGGATGTCCTTTGGCATGCATATAGGGACGGATTCGTGATGGACGACTATGAAATCAAAAGCCCGAACATCCTTTAAACAACAGAGTTAGAAGGACTTTTTTGCTGAGAGAAAACATGCTCTATATTGGCCATATCCCTGCTGATCCTTATGAGTCCTGTGGCAATCAACTCGTCTTAACAAGGACTATCAGCTGGCCAAAGGACATTTCGATCGTCCTGTTGGTTCCCGAGATATTAATGATTTTCTCATTTCGTTTCGATTTCTTGCATTTCTTTTCGACTCCGCAATTTAAAATTTGCAAGTCCAAAAATTAAAAATTGTTGCATTCTTTTGGGGATCGAATTTATTTTGTAGTCGAAAATTTAAAATGTGTTTATCTCAAAAATAACAACTGTTGATTGTCATTAAAAAAATAAAGAATATATGCAAAAATCGAACAAAAATCGAATTTATTTTGTAGTCGAAAACTTAAAATGTGTTTATCTAAAAATAATAACAACAACAATTTAGATATTCTTTGGCCTGTCGATAGCTCTAGTAAATAGGTTTAAAAATAACTGTTGATTGTCATTAAAAAAATAAAGAATACACGAAAAAAACAAACAAAAATTTTTCGAAAAAATCTACAATGGTTAGGCATGAAAAATTGGGCAAAAATTCAGAAATCGTCCGTAACTTCGTCATTTGAATGACGATCAGTATGTTCTTTGGCATGCATACAGGGACGGATTCGTGATGGACGACTATGAAATCAAAAGCCCGAACATCCTTTAAACAACAGAGTAAGAAGGACTTTTTTGCTGAGAGAAAACATGCTCTATATTGGCCATATCCCTGCTGATCCTTATGAGTCCTGTGGCAATCAACTCGTCTTAACAAGGACTATCAACTGGCCAAAGGACATTTCGATCGTCCTTTTGGTTTCCGAGATATTCATGATTTTCTCAATTTGTTACGATATCTTGCATTTCTTTTCGACTCCGCAATTTAAAATTTGCAAGTCCAAAAATTAAAAATTGTTGCATACTTTTGGGTATCGAATTTATTTTGTAGTCGAAAACTTAAAATGTGTTCATCTCAAAAATAACAACTGTTGATTGTCATTAAAAAAATAAGGAATATATGAAAAAAACAAACAAAAATCGAATTTATTTTGTAGTCGAAAACTTAAAATGTGTTTATCTCGAAAATAACAACAACAATTTAGATATTCTTTGGCCTGTCGATAGCTCTAGTAAATAGGTTTAAAAATAACTGTCGATTGTCATTAAAAAAATAAAGAATATATGAAAAAACAAACAAAAATTTTTCGAAAAATCTACAAGGGGTAGGCATGAAAAATTGGGCAAAAATTCAGAAATCGTCCGTAACTTCGTCATTTGAAGGACGATGAGGATGTCCTTTGGCATGCATACAGGGACGGATTCGTGATGGACGACTATGAAATCAAAAGCCCGAACATCCTTTAAACAACAGAGTTAGAAGGACTTTTTTGCTGAGAGAAAACATGCTCTATATTGGCCATATCCCTGCTGATCCTTATGAGTCCTGTGGCAATCAACTCGTCTTAACAAGGGCTATCAGCTGGCCAAAGGACATTTCGATCGCCTTTTTGGTTTCCGAGATATTCATGATTTTCTCAATTTGTTACGATATCTTGCATTTCTTTTCGACTCCGCAATTTAAAATTTGCAAGTCCAAAAATTCAAAATTGTTGCATTCTTTTGGGTATCGAATTTATTTTGTAGTCGAAAACTTAAAATGTGTTCATCTCAAAAATAACAACTGTTGATTGTCATTAAAAAAATAAGGAATATATGAAAAAAACAAACAAAAATCGAATTTATTTTGTAGTCGAAAACTTAATATGTGTTTATCTAAAAATAATAACAACAACAATTTAGATATTCTTTGGCCTGTCGATAGCTCTAGAAAATAGGTTTAAAAATAACTGTTGATTGTCATTAAAAAAATAAAGAATACATGAAAAAAACAAACAAAAATTTTTCGAAAAAATCTACAAGGGTTAGGCATGAAAAATTGGGCAAAAATTCAGAAATCGTCCGTAACTTCGTCATTTGAAGGACGATGAGGATGTCCTTTGGCATGCATACAGGGACGGATTCGTGATGGACGACTATGAAATCAAAAGCCCGAACATCCTTTAAACAACAGAGTTAGAAGGACTTTTTTGCTGAGAGAAAACATGCTCTATATTGGCCATATCCCTGCTGATCCTTATGAGTCCTGTGGCAATCAACTCGTCTTAACAAGGACTATCAGCTGGCCAAAGGACATTTCGATCGTCCTTTTGGTTCCCGAGATATTCATGATTTTCTCATTTTTTTTTCGATTTCTTGCATTTCTTTTCGACTCCGCAATTTAAAATTTGCAAGTCCAAAAATTAAAAATTGTTGCATTCTTTTGGGGATCGAATTTATTTTGTAGTCGAAAACTTAAAATGGGTTTATCTCGAAAATAACAACAACAATTTAGATATTCTTTGGCCTGTCGATAGCTCTAGTAAATAGGTTTAAAAATAACTGTCGATTGTCATTCAAAAAATAAAGAATATATGAAAAAAACAAACAAAAATTTTTCGAAAAAATCTACAAGGGGTAGGCATGGAAAATTGGGCAAAAATTCAAAAATCGTCCGTAACTTCGTCATTTGAAGGACGATGAGGATGTCCTTTGGCATGCATACAGGGACGGATTCGTGATGGACGACTATGAAATCAAAAGCCCCAACATCCTTTAAACAACAGAGTTAGAAGGACTTTTTTACTGAGAGAAAACATGCTCTATATTGGCCATATCCCTGCTGATCCTTATGAATCCTGTGGCAATCAACTCGTCTTAACAAGGACTATCAGCTGGCCAAAGGACATTTCGATCGTCCTGTTGGTTCCCGAGATATTCATGATTTTCTCATTTTTTTCGATTTCTTGCATTTCTTTTCGACTCCGCAATTTAAAATTTGCAAGTCCAAAAATTAAAAATTGTTGCATACTTTTGGGTATCGAATTTATTTTGTAGTCGAAAACTTAAAATGTGTTCATCTCAAAAATAACAACTGTTGATTGTCATTAAAAAAATAAGGAATATATGAAAAAAACAAACAAAAATCGAATTTATTTTGTAGTCGAAAACTTAAAATGTGTTTATCTAAAAATAATAACAACAACAATTTAGATATTCTTTGGCCTGTCGATAGCTCTAGTAAATAGGTTTAAAAATAACTGTTGATTGTCATTAAAAAAATAAAGAATACACGAAAAAAACAAACAAAAATTTTTCGAAAAAATCTACAATGGTTAGGCATGAAAAATTGGGCAAAAATTCAAAAATCGTCCGTAACTTCGTCATTTGAAGGACGATCAGGATGTCCTTTGGCATGCATACAGGGACGGATTCGTGATGGACGACTATGAAATCAAAAGCCCGAACATCCTTTAAACAACAGAGTTAGAAGGACTTTTTTGCTGAGAGAAAACATGCTCTATATTGGCCATATCCCTGCTGATCCCTATGAGTCCTGCGGCAATCAACTCGTCTTAACAAGGACTATCAGCTGGCCAAAGGACATTTCGATCGTCCTTTTGTTTCCCGAGATATTCATGATTTTCTCATTTTTTTCGATTTCTTGCATTTCTTTTCGACTCCGCAATTTAAAATTTGCAAGTCCAAAAATTAAAAATTGTTGCATTCTTTTGGGGATCGAATTTATTTTGTAGTCGAAAACTTAATATGTGTTTATCTCAAAAATAACAACAACAATTTAGATATTCTTTGGCCTGTCGATAGCTCTAGTAAATAGGCTTAAAAATAACTGTTGATTGTCATTAAAAAAAAAAAAAGAATATATGAAAAAACAAACAAAAATCGAATTTATTTTGTAGTCGAAAACTTAAAATGTGTTCATCTCAAAAATAACAACTGTTGATTGTCATTAAAAAAATAAGGAATATATGAAAAAAACAAACAAAAATCGAATTTATTTTGTAGTGGAAAACTTAAAATGTGTTTATCTCGAAAATAACAACAACAATATAGATATTCTTTGGCCTGTCGATAGCTCTAGTAAATAGGTTTAAAAATAACTGTCGATTGTCATTAAAAAAATAAAGAATATATGAAAAAACAAACAAAAATCGAATTTATTTTGTAGTCGAAAACTTAAAATGTGTTTATCTAAAAATAATAACAACAACAATTTAGATATTCTTTGGCCTGTCGATAGCTCTAGTAAATAGGTTTAAAAATAACTGTTGATTGTCATTAAAAAAATAAAGAATACACAAAAAAAACAAACAAAAATTTTTCGAAAAAATCTACAATGGTTAGGCATGAAAAATTGGGCAAAAATTCAAAAATCGTCCGTAACTTCGTCATTTGAAGGACGATGAGGATGTCCTTTGGCATGCATACAGGGACGGATTCGTGATGGACGACTATGAAATCAAAAGCCCCAACATCCTTTAAACAACAGAGTTAGAAGGACTTTTTTACTGAGAGAAAACATGCTCTATATTGGCCATATCCCTGCTGATCCTTATGAGTCCTGTGGCAATCAACTCGTCTTAACAAGGACTATCAGCTGGCCAAAGGACATTTCGATCGTCCTTTTGGTTCCCGAGATATTCATGATTTTCTCATTTTTTTTTCGATTTCTTGCATTTCTTTTCGACTCCGCAATTTAAAATTTGCAAGTCCAAAAATTAAAAATTGTTGCATTCTTTTGGGGATCGAATTTATTTTGTAGTCGAAAACTTAAAATGGGTTTATCTCGAAAATAACAACAACAATTTAGATATTCTTTGGCCTGTCGATAGCTCTAGTAAATAGGTTTAAAAATAACTGTCGATTGTCATTCAAAAAATAAAGAATATATGAAAAAAACAAACAAAAATTTTTCGAAAAAATCTACAAGGGGTAGGCATGGAAAATTGGGCAAAAATTCAAAAATCGTCCGTAACTTCGTCATTTGAAGGACGATGAGGATGTCCTTTGGCATGCATACAGGGACGGATTCGTGATGGACGACTATGAAATCAAAAGCCCCAACATCCTTTAAACAACAGAGTTAGAAGGACTTTTTTACTGAGAGAAAACATGCTCTATATTGGCCATATCCCTGCTGATCCTTATGAATCCTGTGGCAATCAACTCGTCTTAACAAGGACTATCAGCTGGCCAAAGGACATTTCGATCGTCCTGCTGGTTCCCGAGATATTCATGATTTTCTCATTTTTTTCGATTTCTTGCATTTCTTTTCGACTCCGCAATTTAAAATTTGCAAGTCCAAAAATTAAAAATTGTTGCATTCTTTTGGGGATCGAATTTATTTTGTAGTCGAAAACTTAAAATGGGTTTATCTCGAAAATAACAACAACAATTTAGATATTCTTTGGCCTGTCGATAGCTCTAGTAAATAGGTTTAAAAATAACTGTCGATTGTCATTAAAAAAATAAAGAATATATGAAAAAACAAACAAAAATCGAATTTATTTTTTAGTCGAAAACTTAAAATGTGTTTATCTAAAAATAATAACAACAACAATTTAGATATTCTTTGGCCTGTCGATAGCTCTAGAAAATAGGTTTAAAAATAACTGTTGATTGTCATTAAAAAAATAAAGAATACATGAAAAAAACAAACAAAAATTTTTCGAAAAAATCTACAAGGGTTAGGCATGAAAAATTGGGCAAAAATTCAGAAATCGTCCGTAACTTCGTCATTTGAAGGACGATGAGGATGTCCTTTGGCATGCATACAGGGACGGATTCGTGATGGACGACTATGAAATCAAAAGCCCCAACATCCTTTAAACAACAGAGTTAGAAGGCCTTTTTTTCTGAGAGAAAACATGCTCTATATTGGCCATATCCCTGCTGATCCTTATGAGTCCTGTGGCAATCAACTCGTCTTAACAAGGACTATCAGCTGGCCAAAGGACATTTCGATCGTCCTTTTGGTTCCCGAGATATTCATGATTTTCTCATTTTTTTTTCGATTTCTTGCATTTCTTTTCGACTCCGCAATTTAAAATTTGCAAGTCCAAAAATTAAAAATTGTTGCATTCTTTTGGGGATCGAATTTATTTTGTAGTCGAAAACTTAATATGTGTTTATCTCAAAAATAACAACAACAATTTAGATATTCTTTGGCCTGTCGATAGCTCTAGTAAATAGGCTTAAAAATAACTGTTGATTGTCATTAAAAAAAAAAAAAGAATACATGAAAAAAACAAACAAAAATTTTTCGAAAAAATCTACAAGGGGTAGGCATGGAAAATTGGGCAAAAATTCAAAAATCGTCCGTAACTTCGTCATTTGAAGGACGATGAGGATGTCCTTTGGCATGCATACAGGGACGGATTCGTGATGGACGACTATGAAATCAAAAGCCCCAACATCCTTTAAACAACAGAGTTAGAAGGACTTTTTTACTGAGAGGAAACATGCTCTATATTGGCCATATCCCTGCTGATCCTTATGAGTCCTGTGGCAATCAACTCGTCTTAACAAGGACTATCAGCTGGCCAAAGGACATTTCGATCGTCCTGTTGGTTCCCGAGATATTCATGATTTTCTCATTTTTTTCGATTTCTTGCATTTCTTTTCGACTCTGCAGTTTAAAATTTGCAAGTCCAAAAATTAAAAATTCGCTTCCCTATACCTCCCACCAAACTTGACGTGGTCTAAGGCGGATTTTGATACCCTACTTCAATCCTTGGGTAACAGATTCATAGCAGGTGGAGACTTCAATGCCAAACACCCTTGGTGGGGAAACCAAAGGACTTGCAGTCGAGGTAAGAGTTTACAAGAGGCCGTCTTAAGCGGAGCATATCAAATCTTAGCTAGTGGCGAGCCAACTTTCTATTCAGACAACACACAGAATAATCCCTCCGCCATAGACTTTTATGTGGTGAATGGTATCTCTTATGACAACCTTTCAATCAAAACGCACTACGAACTTTCCTCTGATCACTTGCCCTTGGTAGCCACATTACACCAATCAGTGCAGCGCAAACCAAAGAGACATTTTATGCTCTCGCCTGGCTCTTGTATAGAAGCTTTTCAATTCGAAATGGATTGCAGAATAAACTTAAATATGGAATTAAATAGTGCTGCAGATATTGACGATGCTATTGACATATTTATGCGCAACATTACAGAAGCCTCAACTGTAGCTGCTCCCAGAAGTACACAACGTAAATGTTTTACTGTACAACTGCCACAAAACATAGTAGCATTGTTGCGTTTGAAAAGAAAGGTTAGAAAGGAATATGTGAGAACGGGAGATCCTCGAGTCCACCAAATCTTCAAAAGGTTATCGAACCGGGTGAAGAAAGTGCTGACAAAGCATAAACAAGATAAGATTGATGATCTATTGGAAGAAGTCGGCCCTGATGCATCTACGAACTACTCTCTTTGGAAACTGACAAATCGGTTCAAAAGGCAAGCCATCAGGAAGTCTCCAATTAAAAATTCGGATGGCAATTGGTGCTATTCCAGTCAGGATAAAGCTGAGGTTTTCGCAAACAGCCTTGAGGAGAGATTCAAGCCTTTTAACTTTACTACGGAGGTAGTGCGTCATGCTGTGAAGATGCAGATGGACATGCCTTATCAGATGGACTTGCCAGCAAATCCGGTCACTCTGCAGGAAGTAGAGCATCTGGTTAAAAAACTCCAACCGAAGAAGTCGCCAGGACACGACAGCTTAGACAACAGAACGTTGAAACTCCTTCCAACAAGAGCGATACTATTTATAGTATTGCTGCTCAATGCCATATTGAGGTTGGGCTACTTCCCTAGCATCTGGAAGATGGCGCTTATAACCATGATTCCGAAGCCTGAGAAACAACACACTGATGTGGATGGTTACAGACCAATTAGTCTTCTACCGGCGCTGGGGAAAATGGCTGAAAGGGTGATATTGACCCGTTTACTACAACTGGATGCTGTATCAAAGAGAATTCCAAAATGGCAGTTTGGCTTTAGGAAAAGTCATGGAACACCAGAGCAGCTTCACCGTGTGGTAAATTTTGCACAGGAAGCAATGGAGCACAAAATGTATGCCGTGGCGGTGTTTATGGACATTAGACAAGCTTTCGATAGGGTCTGGCACGATGGACTACTATTTAAACTTCGACCAATTCTCACTCCCCAGCTGTTCCAGCTAATATACAGTTTTTTAATTGGCAGGTCCTTCAGTGTGGTTGTGGATGGCGAGCAATCCACCAAGCGCTTAGTATGCGCAGGCGTCCCGCAAGGCAGCGTATTGGGTCCTACTCTGTATACGCTATTCACATCGGATATGCCGACCAACAGTGCGATATCTGGCATTGACGAGGAAGACGCTATGGTAGCTACGTATGCTGATGATACTGCAGTGCTGATCAGAAGTAAGAGTATTGATGAAGCAACAGAAGGTCTACAAAAATATGTTCAATGTTTCGAAAATTGGGCAAAAAAATGGAACATTGGCATAAACAGCGAAAAGTGTGCGAACGTCACGTTTGCCACAAGGCCACGAATCTGCGGTCCCATATACATGCAAGGTTCAACACTATCTCATAAATCGCATCACAAGTATCTTGGTGTGATTCTAGATAGGAGGCTAACATACAAGCATCATACCACCATGATCCAGAAAACGGTCATGGCCAAAGCAGGGAAGATGTCGTGGCTTCTGTCTGCGACGAAATTATCATTATATAACAAAGTAAGGATATACAAAGCTATAATTAGTCCCATTTGGAAATACGCCTTTCCAATTTACGGCGTAGCCGCTAAATCCAATATTAGCAAAATTAGAGTGTCCCAAAGCAAGATATTAAGAAAGCTATGTAATGCCCCTTGGTACATGAGAAACGACAATAATGAAAGAGATCTAAAGGTGCCAAAGGTGGGTGACGTCCTTCAATCGCTTTCTAAAAACTATATGGAAAGACTTGGCAGACACCCCAATATGCTTGCAAGGTGTCTAAAAAGAAAGCCAAGAAAAAGAAGACTACGTAAGCTGTACCCAGTTGACTTACCGACCAGAATTATAATATAATTTCCAGTTGTAATAGGTTAATTTATATATATGTACATATAGCATTTAAAATAATCAAATCATAAGTTAATTTCACATGAAGTGATCACTCCCTGTTCTTTGTTAATTTTCAACTAGATTAAGCTGTCAAATAGATAGCAGCAAAATAGTTTATTAAATATACAACATTTTTAACAATAAAAAAAAAAAAAAAAAAATTAAAAATTGTTGCATACTTTTGGGGATCGAATTTATTTTGTAGTCGAAAACTTAAAATGGGTTTATCTCGAAAATAACAACAACAATTTAGATATTCTTTGGCCTGTCGATAGCTCTAGTAAATAGGTTTAAAAATAACTGTCGATTGTCATTAAAAAAATAAAGAATATATGAAAAAACAAACAAAAATCGAATTTATTTTTTAGTCGAAAACTTAAAATGTGTTTATCTAAAAATAATAACAACAACAATTTAGATATTCTTTGGCCTGTCGATAGCTCTAGAAAATAGGTTTAAAAATAACTGTTGATTGTCATTAAAAAAATAAAGAATACATGAAAAAAACAAACAAAAATTTTTCGAAAAAATCTACAAGGGTTAGGCATGAAAAATTGGGCAAAAATTCAGAAATCGTCCGTAACTTCGTCATTTGAAGGACGATGAGGATGTCCTTTGGCATGCATACAGGGACGGATTCGTGATGGACGACTATGAAATCAAAAGCCCCAACATCCTTTAAACAACAGAGTTAGAAGGCCTTTTTTTCTGAGAGAAAACATGCTCTATATTGGCCATATCCCTGCTGATCCTTATGAGTCCTGTGGCAATCAACTCGTCTTAACAAGGACTATCAGCTGGCCAAAGGACATTTCGATCGTCCTTTTGGTTCCCGAGATATTCATGATTTTCTCATTTTTTTTTCGATTTCTTGCATTTCTTTTCGACTCCGCAATTTAAAATTTGCAAGTCCAAAAATTAAAAAAAAAAAAATGTTATTGAAAGAGATCTAAAGGTGCCAAAGGTGGGTGACGTCCTTCAATCGCTTTCTAAAAACTATATGGCAAGACTTGACAGACACCCCAATATGCTTGCAAGGTGTCTAAAAAGAAAGCCAAGAAAAAGAAGACTACGTAAGCTGTACCCAGTTGACTTACCGACCAGAATTATAATATAATTTCCATTTGTAATAGGTTAATTTATATATATGTACATATAGCATTTAAAATAATCAAATCATAAGTTAATTTCACATGAAGTGATCACTCCCTGTTTTTTGTTAATTTTCAACTAGATTAAGCTGTCAAATAGATAGCAGCAAAATAGTTTATTAAATATACAACATTTTTAACAATAAATAAATAAAAAAATTAAAAATTGTTGCATTCTTTTGGGGATCGAATTTATTTTGTAGTCGAAAACTTAATATGTGTTTATCTCAAAAATAACAACAACAATTTAGATATTCTTTGGCCTGTCGATAGCTCTAGTAAATAGGCTTAAAAATAACTGTTGATTGTCATTAAAAAAAAAAAAAGAATACATGAAAAAAACAAACAAAAATTTTTCGAAAAAATCTACAATGGTTAGGCATGAAAAATTGGGCAAAAATTCAGAAATCGTCCGTGACTTCGTCATTTGAATGACGATCAGTATGTTTTTTGGCATGCATACAGGGACGGATTCGTGATGGACGACTATGAAATCAAAAGCCCGAACATCCTTTAAACAACAGAGTTAGAAGGCCTTTTTTTCTGAGAGAAAACATGCTCTATATTGGCCATATCCCTGCTGATCCTTATGAGTCCTGTGGCAATCAACTCGCCTTAACAAGGACTATCAGCTGGCCAAAGGACATTTCGATCGTCCGCAATTTAAAATTTGCAAGTCCAAAAATTAAAAATTGTTGCATTCTTTTGGGGATCGAATTTATTTTGTAGTCGAAAACTTAAAATGGGTTTATCTCGAAAATAACAACAACAATTTAGATATTCTTTGGCCTGTCGATAGCTCTAGTAAATAGGTTTAAAAATAACTGTCGATTGTCATTCAAAAAATAAAGAATATATGAAAAAAACAAACAAAAATTTTTCGAAAAAATCTACAAGGGGTAGGCATGGAAAATTGGGCAAAAATTCAAAAATCGTCCGTAACTTCGTCATTTGAAGGACGATGAGGATGTCCTTTGGCATGCATACAGGGACGGATTCGTGATGGACGACTATGAAATCAAAAGCCCCAACATCCTTTAAACAACAGAGTTAGAAGGACTTTTTTACTGAGAGAAAACATGCTCTATATTGGCCATATCCCTGCTGATCCTTATGAGTCCTGTGGCAATCAACTCGTCTTACCAAGGACTATCAGCTGGCCAAAGGACATTTCGATCGTCTTGTTGGTTCCCGAGATATTCATGATTTTCTCATTTTTTTCGATTTCTTGCATTTCTTTTCGACTCCGCAATTTAAAATTTGCAAGTCCAAAAATTATAAATTGTTGCATACTTTTGGGTATCGAATTTATTTTGTAGTCGAAAACTTAAAATGTGTTCATCTCAAAAATAACAACTGTTGATTGTCATTAAAAAAATAAGGAATATATGAAAAAAACAAACAAAAATCGAATTTATTTTGTAGTCGAAAACTTAAAATGGGTTTATCTCGAAAATAACAACAACAATTTAGATATTCTTTGGCCTGTCGATAGCTCTAGTAAATAGGTTTAAAAATAACTGTCGATTGTCATTAAAAAAATAAAGAATATATGAAAAAACAAACAAAAATCGAATTTATTTTGTAGTCGAAAACTTAAAATGTGTTTATCTAAAAATAATAACAACAACAATTTAGATATTCTTTGGCCTGTCGATAGCTCTAGTAAATAGGTTTAAAAATAACTGTTGATTGTCATTAAAAAAATAAAGAATACATGAAAAAAACAAACAAAAATTTTTCGAAAAAATCTACAATGGTTAGGCATGAAAAATTGGGCAAAAATTCAGAAATCGTCCGTGACTTCGTCATTTGAATGACGATCAGTATGTTCTTTGGCATGCATACAGGGACGGATTCGTGATGGACGACTATGAAATCAAAAGCCCGAACATCCTTTAAACAACAGAGTTAGAAGGACTTTTTTGCTGAGAGAAAACATGCTCTATATTGGCCATATCCCTGCTGATCCTTATGAGTCCTGTGGCAATCAACTCGTCTTAACAAGGACTATCAACTGGCCAAAGGACATTTCGATCGTCCTTTTGGTTTCTGAGATATTCATGATTTTCTCAATTTGTTACGATTTCTTGCATTTCTTTTCGACTCCGCAATTTAAAATTTGCAAGTCCAAAAATTAAAAATTGTTGCATTCTTTTGGGGATCGAATTTATTTTGTAGTCGAAAACTTAAAATGGGTTTATCTCGAAAATAACAACAACAATTTAGATATTCTTTGGCCTGTCGATAGCTCTAGTAAATAGGTTTAAAAATAACTGTTGATTGTCATTAAAAAAATAAAGAATATATGAAAAAAACAAACAAAAATTTTTCGAAAAAATCTACAAGGGGTAGGCATGGAAAATTGGGCAAAAATTCAAAAATCGTCCGTAACTTCGTCATTTGAAGGACGATGAGGATGTCCTTTGGCATGCATACAGGGACGGATTCGTGATGGACGACTATGAAATCAAAAGCCCCAACATCCTTTAAACAACAGAGTTAGAAGGACTTTTTTACTGAGAGGAAACATGCTCTATATTGGCCATATCCCTGCTGATCCTTATGAGTCCTGTGGCAATCAACTCGTCTTAACAAGGACTATCAGCTGGCCAAAGGACATTTCGATCGTCCTGTTGGTTCCCGAGATATTCATGATTTTCTCATTTTTTTCGATTTCTTGCATTTCTTTTCGACTCTGCAGTTTAAAATTTGCAAGTCCAAAAATTAAAAATTCGCTTCCCTATACCTCCCACCAAACTTGACGTGGTCTAAGGCGGATTTTGATACCCTACTTCAATCCTTGGGTAACAGATTCATAGCAGGTGGAGACTTCAATGCCAAACACCCTTGGTGGGGAAACCAAAGGACTTGCAGTCGAGGTAAGAGTTTACAAGAGGCCGTCTTAAGCGGAGCATATCAAATCTTAGCTAGTGGCGAGCCAACTTTCTATTCAGACAACACACAGAATAATCCCTCCGCCATAGACTTTTATGTGGTGAATGGTATCTCTTATGACAACCTTTCAATCAAAACGCACTACGAACTTTCCTCTGATCACTTGCCCTTGGTAGCCACATTACACCAATCAGTGCAGCGCAAACCAAAGAGACATTTTATGCTCTCGCCTGGCTCTTGTATAGAAGCTTTTCAATTCGAAATGGATTGCAGAATAAACTTAAATATGGAATTAAATAGTGCTGCAGATATTGACGATGCTATTGACATATTTATGCGCAACATTACAGAAGCCTCAACTGTAGCTGCTCCCAGAAGTACACAACGTAAATGTTTTACTGTACAACTGCCACAAAACATAGTAGCATTGTTGCGTTTGAAAAGAAAGGTTAGAAAGGAATATGTGAGAACGGGAGATCCTCGAGTCCACCAAATCTTCAAAAGGTTATCGAACCGGGTGAAGAAAGTGCTGACAAAGCATAAACAAGATAAGATTGATGATCTATTGGAAGAAGTCGGCCCTGATGCATCTACGAACTACTCTCTTTGGAAACTGACAAATCGGTTCAAAAGGCAAGCCATCAGGAAGTCTCCAATTAAAAATTCGGATGGCAATTGGTGCTATTCCAGTCAGGATAAAGCTGAGGTTTTCGCAAACAGCCTTGAGGAGAGATTCAAGCCTTTTAACTTTACTACGGAGGTAGTGCGTCATGCTGTGAAGATGCAGATGGACATGCCTTATCAGATGGACTTGCCAGCAAATCCGGTCACTCTGCAGGAAGTAGAGCATCTGGTTAAAAAACTCCAACCGAAGAAGTCGCCAGGACACGACAGCTTAGACAACAGAACGGCTGGCTGATGGCTGATGGACTACTATTTAAACTTCGACCAATTCTCACTCCCCAGCTGTTCCAGCTAATATACAGTTTTTTAATTGGCAGGTCCTTCAGTGTGGTTGTGGATGGCGAGCAATCCACCAAGCGCTTAGTATGCGCAGGCGTCCCGCAAGGCAGCGTATTGGGTCCTACTCTGTATACGCTATTCACATCGGATATGCCGACCAACAGTGCGATATCTGGCATTGACGAGGAAGACGCTATGGTAGCTACGTATGCTGATGATACTGCAGTGCTGATCAGAAGTAAGAGTATTGATGAAGCAACAGAAGGTCTACAAAAATATGTTCAATGTTTCGAAAATTGGGCAAAAAAATGGAACATTGGCATAAACAGCGAAAAGTGTGCGAACGTCACGTTTGCCACAAGGCCACGAATCTGCGGTCCCATATACATGCAAGGTTCAACACTATCTCATAAATCGCATCACAAGTATCTTGGTGTGATTCTAGATAGGAGGCTAACATACAAGCATCATACCACCATGATCCAGAAAACGGTCATGGCCAAAGCAGGGAAGATGTCGTGGCTTCTGTCTGCGACGAAATTATCATTATATAACAAAGTAAGGATATACAAAGCTATAATTAGTCCCATTTGGAAATACGCCTTTCCAATTTACGGCGTAGCCGCTAAATCCAATATTAGCAAAATTAGAGTGTCCCAAAGCAAGATATTAAGAAAGCTATGTAATGCCCCTTGGTACATGAGAAACGACAATAATGAAAGAGATCTAAAGGTGCCAAAGGTGGGTGACGTCCTTCAATCGCTTTCTAAAAACTATATGGAAAGACTTGGCAGACACCCCAATATGCTTGCAAGGTGTCTAAAAAGAAAGCCAAGAAAAAGAAGACTACGTAAGCTGTACCCAGTTGACTTACCGACCAGAATTATAATATAATTTCCAGTTGTAATAGGTTAATTTATATATATGTACATATAGCATTTAAAATAATCAAATCATAAGTTAATTTCACATGAAGTGATCACTCCCTGTTCTTTGTTAATTTTCAACTAGATTAAGCTGTCAAATAGATAGCAGCAAAATAGTTTATTAAATATACAACATTTTTAACAATAAAAAAAAAAAAAAAAAAAATTAAAAATTGTTGCATACTTTTGGGGATCGAATTTATTTTGTAGTCGAAAACTTAAAATGTGTTTATCTCAAAATCAATAACAACAATTTAGATATCCTTTGGCCTGTCGATAGCTCTAGTAAATAGGTTTAAAAATAACTGTCGATTGTCATTCAAAAAATAAAGAATATATGAAAAAAACAAACAAAAATTTTTCGAAAAAATCTACAAGGGGTAGGCATGGAAAATTGGGCAAAAATTCAAAAATCGTCCGTAACTTCGTCATTTGAAGGACGATCAGGATGTCCTTTGGCATGCATATAGGGACGGATTCGTGATGGACGACTATGAAATCAAAAGCCCGAACATCCTTTAAACAACAGAGTTAGAAGGACTTTTTTGCTGAGAGAAAACATGCTCTATATTGGCCATATTGCAAAAATTCAGAAATCGTCCGTAACTTCGTCATTTGAAGGACGATGAGGATGTCCTTTGGCATGCATACAGGGACGGATTCGTGATGGACGACTATGAAATCAAAAGCCCGAACATCCTTTAAACAACAGAGTTAGAAGGACTTTTTTGCTGAGAGAAAACATGCTCTATATTGGCCATATCCCTGCTGATCCTTATGAGTCCTGTGGCAATCAACTCGTCTTAACAAGGACTATCAGCTGGCCAAAGGACATTTCGATCGTCCTTTTGGTTCCCGAGATATTCATGATTTTCTCAATTTGTTTCGATTTCTTGCATTTCTTTTCGACTCCGCAATTTAAAATTTGCAAGTCCAAAAATTAAAAATTGTTGCATACTTTTGGGGATCGAATTTATTTTGTAGTCGAAAACTTAAAACGGGTTTATCTCGAAAATAACAACAACAATTTAGATATTCTTTGGCCTGTCGATAGCTCTAGTAAATAGGTTTAAAAATAACTGTTGATTGTCATTAAAAAATAAAGAATATATGATAAAAACAAACAAAAATTTTTCGAAAAAATCTACAAGGGGTAGGCATGAAAAATTGGGGAAAAATTCAAAAATCGTCCGTAACTTCGTCATTTGAAGGACGATCAGGATGTCCTTTGGCATGCATATAGGGACGGATTCGTGATGGACGACTATGAAATCAAAAGCCCGAACATCCTTTAAACAACAGAGTTAGAAGGACTTTTTTGCTGAGAGAAAACATGCTCTATATTGGCCATATCCCTGCTGATCCTTATGAGTCCTGTGGCAATCAACTCGTCTTAACAAGGACTATCAGCTGGCCAAAGGACATTTCGATCGTCCTTTTGGTTCCCGAGATATTCATGATTTTCTCAATTTGTTCCGATATCTTGCATTTCTTTTCGACTCCGCTATTTAAAATTTGCAAGTCCAAAAATTAAAAATTGTTGCATTCATTTGGGGATCGAATTTATTTTGTAGTCGAAAACTTAAAATGTGTTTATCTCAAAAATAACAACAACAATTTAGATATTCGTTGGCCTGTCGATAGCTCTAGTAAATAGGTTTAAAAATAACTGTTGATTGTCATTAAAAAGATAAAGAATATATGAAAAAAACAAACAAAAATTTTTCGAAAAAATCTACAAGGGGTAGGCATGAAAAATTGGGCAAAAATTCAGAAATCGTCCGTAACTTCGTCATTTGAAGGACGATGAGGATGTCCTTTGGCATGCATACAGGGACGGATTCGTGATGGACGACTATGAAATCAAAAGCCCGAACATCCTTTAAACAACAGAGTAAAAAGGGCTTTTTTGCTGAGAGAAAACATGCTCTATATTGGCCATATCCCTGCTGATCCTTATGAGTCCTGTGGCAATCAACTCGTCTTAACAAGGACTATCAGCTGGCCAAAGGACATTTCGATCGTCTTTTTGGTTCCCGAGATATTCATGATTTTCTCATTTTGTTTCGATTTCTTGCATTTCTTTTCGACTCCGCAATTTAAAATTTGCAAGTCCAAAAATTGAAAATTGTTGCATTCTTTTGGGGATCGAATTTATTTTGTAGTCGAAAACTTAAAATGTGTTTATCTCGAAAATAACAACAACAATTTAGATATTCTTTGGCCTGTCGATAGCTCTAGTAAATAGGTTTAAAAATAACTGTCGATTGTCATTAAAAAAATAAAGAATATATGAAAAAAACAAACAAAAATTTTTCGAAAAAATCTACAAGGGGTAGGCATGAAAAATTTGGCAAAAATTCAAAAATCGTCCGTAACTTCGTCATTTGAAGGACGATCAGGATGTCCTTTGGCATGCACGACTATGAAATCAAAAGCCCGAACATCCTTTAAACAACAGAGTTAGAAGGACTTTTTTGCTGAGAGAAAACATGCTCTATATTGGCCATATCCCTGCTGATCCTTATGAGTCCTGTGGCAATCAACTCGTCTTAACAAGGACTATCAGCTGGCCAAAGGACATTTCGATCGTCCTTTTGGTTCCCGAGATATTCATGATTTTCTCAATTTGTTCCGATATCTTGCATTTCTTTTCGACTCCGCTATTTAAAATTTGCAAGTCCAAAAATTAAAAATTGTTGCATTCTTTTGGGGATCGAATTTATTTTGTAGTCGAAAACTTAAAATGTGTTTATCTCAAAAATAATAACAACAATTTAGATATTTTTTGGCCTGTTGATAGCTCTAGTAAATAGGTTTAAATAAAACTGTCGATTGTCATTAAAAAAAAAAAGAATATATGAAAAAAACAAACAAAAATTTTTCGAAAAAATCTACAAGGGGTAGGCATGAAAAATTTGGCAAAAATTCAAAAATCGTCCGTAACTTCGTCATTTGAAGGACGATCAGGATGTCCTTTGGCATGCATACAGGGACGGATTCGTGATGGACGACTATGAAATCAAAAGCCCGAACATCCTTTAAACAACAGAGTTAGAAGGACTTTTTTGCTGAGAGAAAACATGCTCTATATTGGTCATATCCCTGCTGATCTTTATGAGTCCTGTGGCAATCAACTCGTCTTAACAAGGACTATCAGCTGGCCAAAGGACATTTCGATCGTTCTTTTGGTTCCCGAGATATTCATGATTTTCTCATTTTTTTTCGATTTCTTGCATTTCTTTTCGACTCCGCAATTTAAAATTTGCAAGTCCAAAATTTAAAAATTGTTGCATTCTTTTGGGGATCGAATTTATTTTGTAGTCGAAAACTTAAAATGTGTTTATCTCAAAAATAATAACAACAATTTAGATATTATTTGGCCTGTCGATAGCTCTAGTAAATAGGTTTAAAAAAAACTGTCGATTGTCATTAAAAAAAAAAAGAATATATGAAAAAAACAAACAAAAATTTTTCGAAAAAATCTACAAGGGGTAGGCATGAAAAATTGGGCAAAAATTCAAAAATCGTCCGTAACTTCGTCATTTGAAGGACGATCAGGATGTCCTTTGGCATGCACGACTATGAAATCAAAAGCCCGAACATCCTTTAAACAACAGAGTTAGAAGGACTTTTTTGCTGAGAGAAAACATGCTCTATATTGGCCATATCCCTGCTGATCCTTATGAGTCCTGTGGCAATCAACTCGTCTTAACAAGGACTATCAGCTGGCCAAAGGACATTTCGATCGTCCTGTTGGTTCCCGAGATATTCATGATTTTCTCAATTTGTTCCGATATCTTGCATTTCTTTTCGACTCCGCTATTTAAAATTTGCAAGTCCAAAAATTAAAAATTGTTGCATTCTTTTGGGGATCGAATTTATTTTGTAGTCGAAAACTTAAAATGCGTTTATCTCAAAAATAATAACAACAATTTAGATATTCTTTGGCCTGTCGATAGCTCTAGTAAATAGGTTTAAAAAAAACTGTCGATTGTCATTAAAAAAAAAAAGAATATATGAAAAAAACAAACAAAAATTTTTCGAAAAAATCTACAAGGGGTAGGCATGAAAAATTTGGCAAAAATTCAAAAATCGTCCGTAACTTCGTCATTTGAAGGACGATCAGGATGTCCTTTGGCATGCATACAGGGACGGATTCGTGATGGACGACTATGAAATCAAAAGCCCGAACATCCTTTAAACAACAGAGTTAGAAGGACTTTTTTGCTGAGAGAAAACATGCTCTATATTGGTCATATCCCTGCTGATCTTTATGAGTCCTGTGGCAATCAACTCGTCTTAACAAGGACTATCAGCTGGCCAAAGGACATTTCGATCGTTCTTTTGGTTCCCGAGATATTCATGATTTTCTCATTTTTTTTCGATTTCTTGCATTTCTTTTCGACTCCGCAATTTAAAATTTGCAAGTCCAAAATTTAAAAATTGTTGCATTCTTTTGGGGATCGAATTTATTTTGTAGTCGAAAACTTAAAATGTGGTTATCTCAAAAATAACAACAACAATTTAGATATTCTTTGGCCTGTCGATAGCTCTAGTAAATAGGTTTAAAAATAACGGTTGATTGTCATTAAAAAAATAAAGAATATATGAAAAAAACAAACAACAATTTTTCGAAAAAATCTACAAGGGGTACCAATGAAAAATTGGGCTAAATTCAAAAATCGTCCGTAACTTCGTCATTTGAAGGACGATCAGTATGTCCTTTGGCATGCATACAGGGACGGATTCGTGATGGACGACTATGAAATCAAAAGCCCGAACATCCTTTAAACAACAGAGTTCGAAGGACTTTTTTGCTGAGAGAAAACATGCTCTATATTGGCCATATCCCTGCTGATCCTTATGAGTATTCGTCTTAACAAGGACTATCAGCTGGCCAAAGGACATTTCGATCGTCCTTTTGGTTCCCGAGATATTCATGATTTTCTCATTTTGTTCCGATATCTTGCATTTCTTTTCGGCTTTTTTAATTGTATTATTACTATCATATTAGTTTTTTAGATTATAGTATGTTAAATATTATAGTTAACATACATAATTTAACAAATTTAAAAAAAGAAAAAGCTTTGTTGTGGTTTTTATTTGATTCTTAAGGTAACTAATGAGAGTATTTTATTTTTTTATCCAATATAGAAAATCCTTAAATCTCAGCGGAACGTATCTCTAACGCTCTCAGATGTAACATACCTTCCATCTCCTTGCACCCTCCACGGGACCGCTCAATCATTTTTCGTTGGGTTATCAAGTGACTTGTTTACGACATCTGCCCACCTGGTACCGCAGCCGTTTGCCACAGATGTGTCATGCAGCCAATTTGAATTCAAACAGCAGGAAAATAATTGTAGGGGACTGGTCAACAGCAGCCCAAAGAGTCGCTATTAAGAAATTCAAATGCAGAGGACAATGAGACTGGATCGGGGTCATCACCTGAGGTCCTTACGTGTCTTAGCCACCAGCCCCGTATCGGGGTTTTGTGGCCTTTTCCGCAATCCGGCCATTTTTTGTATGTAATAAATAATTAAAGTACTTTATTTTCGGCTACTTAAAGTGAAAAACTACAATTGAAGAAAGTTCCCATATAGAGGTTTTGGAACACATTTTCCGCAATGCGGTAATTTTTCGCATGCAACCACATTAGGTTTTTTTTTTAAATGAAGAATGAAATGAAGTACTTTACAAAATTAATGCTGTCTACCTCAATATAGAACTCTAAATTTGTAGTCTCTTATTTTAAGTAGTCAAATGAAGAAAAAACTTTGTTGATATATATTGTTTATCTTTAATCTAAATACCATAAAAAAAGTTCTTTGTCCTGACTGGTGACATGCTAACAAACTACGACCGAAAGGATAGAGTCTAGAAAGTTAGTTCCTCCTCAATTATTTTAAATTCATAAACCCTCATTAATTATAATAACGATGTTTTTTTTGTTTTTTAAATTCTGCAGCTGCAAAAATATGTGGTTTCCATTTAAAATTAATTATTGCTTGATTCGATTTCAGTAGCATCTTTATTGCATTTAGCTTTTTATAAAAAAAAGTTTGTTGTCATTTGTTATATTAACGATGTTGTAATAGTCTACGTTTTTACTTTATGTACTTGTATTTTTGAACACACAACTTAACCCACTTAATTAATTTAATTGGCTTACCAAATGCAGTTTCTATAATTGCATGCACTTCTCACTTTATCATATTTAAGCCTTGCTCTTTGACTTTAATTGCAGCTAACTAGAACATAGATTAATCAACACAAGGATTATGTAATATTAAATCAAATTTAATATGCTACTTTAGATGCCATCAAACTACAAATCATATTATTTCTCTTTTAAATCATCAGTAAGTGTGTTAATTAACTTAGGAGCTGTTTCTAACTAGGGAGCGATCTAAATTAGCCAACAGTCAATGAGGACAAACAGAAAGGTGAGTTTAGACATAATATTCGGGATTGCAAATATATTACGCTTCTCATACACATTTATTTCAATAATGTATTTGTGGTACATTGTAAATAAATTTCAATTCGCTTTAAAAGACAGAGACAAAGAATTACAGTTTATTTTAGTATTTTCAACATTTGCACAAAGGAGCAGGAGTTTTTCTGTGTTTCCGTTGATGCTTAATAATATAGGGATGGGGAGGGGCAGTGGAATAAACTGTTAGCAAATACGGCTGCTGGCAACTAACTTAGTTAGCACAAATATTTGTCTATATACTCAGTAATTGTTGTATGTAAGTATTATTTATTTCTCTTTAAACTATGTATGCAGCTCACTCTTTTGTCTCTTTCACTCACGCACATACACACAGGCACGAACACACACAGACCAGAAGAGAAGTTGACACGATTTAAAATCGCTATAAAACTAGGAGCAACAAATTGCCCAGAGACTTTGTTAATACACGTCGATGGAGTTTGCTTTTGCGAAAGAAATGCAGACGAAATACTTTGATGTTTTACGAGTTATGCTACTGCACAAATGAAAGATATTCGTTTACAAAAATATCAATACAATCTATGCATGTGTATATTTAGTAAAAAAAAAAAGAGAAGAGGAAATATTATGAAATTAATCAAAGAAACGAAAAAATACATAAGAATAATAATAATTGTGAATGAACCGTATTACAATTCAGGCGACACTTGCTTACACATTTATGGGCCAAATTCTTTCGACAAAAATTACAAAATTTGGCATTACGATTATCGATTATAACATACATATCGCATTAGCATATTTTACAGTTGTTTTATAGGGTGTGAACATAAAGTACGCTCCTAGAATTGGTGTGCATAAACACGATGCACTCAGAGCTAAGAGCAAGCAAACTACATAATGATAAGCCTTGCATTTTCAATTATAAGAAAGTAAATGCAGCTCCCGCTATTTTGTCGTCGAATCAATAAACTTGCATAGTTAATTGATTTCTGATATTATTGTTGCTGTTGCCATTGTTGTTAATGTTACTGTTGCAGTTGTTGTTGTGGTTGTTGTTGTTGGAGCTGAAGCTAATTGTTTGCTGTCCCTGTTGGCATTTAGTTTCTGCTTGTTAGTTGCTGATCTTTTGCAGTTTCTGCAATACTTTAAGGCCCTGCTCCTGATATTCCTGCTTAGACATCCAGAAGCCATCGCGATCTTTCGTCACCTCGGCCAAGACAGCTCCGCCAATGAAGACCATGTCTTTGCGACGCGGCGGATCCTCGATTCTTATTTTGAATTTCTACGCAAAGGAAACACGAAATTAAATTCACATTTGCAATCTCAATAGTCAATCAACTTTACCGCCAGCTTTTCCGTATCGTTCTTGAGCACGCGCTCCAAATACAATTGCTTAATTTCGCGCTCCAAGCGACTAGGCAGACCCGGATACATGGTCGATCCACCAGACAGCACTATATGCTTATAGAGCTCGGGACGTATATCAATATCTGCAGCCTGTATTGTGTTGAAGGCGAGTTCCGCAATGCCAGCACCCTCAACGTTTATTAAATGCGGTTGGAATAACGCCTCGGGGGCCTCAAAACGTTCGCCACCCACTTTGATGACACGACCATCGGGTAACTGATTGAATGGAGTCCAACAATTAATAATCATTGCAAATGCAATCAGAAGCAAACATTTCTTTACCGTGTACGATTCCACAAGCACCGTGGTTTCTAGCGCCAATCGTTGCTCCATCTCAATATCGTAGCCGATGTAACAGAGTTTCTCCTTCATGATGCGCACCGTCTCAAAGTCAGCGGAATGATTAAAGGCATAGCCACGTAGTAAAAGTAACTAAAGTGAAACCGAAAACATTGATAACCGCATTTCAATTTCATAAGCGGCTCACGCGTAACGCACCTTAATCAAATAACGCGTTATATCACGACCCGCAATGTCCAGTCGTCGTGTCAGATGGGGCAGCGAGAACTCCTCGTAGACAGGACAAATGTGTGTAACACCATCGCCCGAGTCGATCACCACGCCAGAAATGAGTCCCTGGGCGTACAGCGTCAGCACCGCCTGTATGGCAATATACGTGGAATCGAAGCCGTACTTCTCGAACATCACCTACAACAAATTGAAGACACAGATCGCATATTAAAAATAAATCAATGTGAAGTTGGCAATAACAATGTGCAAATCAATAAAATAAAAGTTTCGAATCGCCAACTTGCTTACCTCAATCATCTTTTCCCGATTCTTTGTGGGATTCATGGGAGGCTCTGTCAGCAGAATCTTTGTGTTCGTCGGATCAATATCCATTTTCTTGGGGCCGAACGTATAATCCCACACATGACACATATCATCCCAATTCCGTACAACACCATTCTCCATGGGATAGGAGACTTCGAGCAGGGAGCGCAGCTGTGAAGCTTCATCGCCCACCATAAGGTCCTGTAAATCGGCATACAAAGTGTTTAAATATCTATGTAGCGGGAGCATTTGCACAACATTGTTTAGTACATTGCTTCTTTTTTTATTTTTATTAATTTTAAACAGAATTTTTACTCGTTAAATTGATTAGGAGTTGACGCAACTTATTGGGTTAACTACAAAACTCACTTACGCACTAAACATTCAAACAAACAAAACAAACGAGTAAAAAGCAAACGAGAAACGAACAACGAGTAACAAATAACAAATAACAAATAACGAATAACAAATAACGAGTAACAAGCAACGATTAACAAACACATCAACATTAAGACTACAAACAAATGGAGATTATTAGTTTTTGTTTTGCATGCACTAAGAAGCTAACAAGTGTGGAAATTTAACTTTTGCGTAATAACAATTAAAAGTGAACAATTGGGACAAGACAGATATGTGGGTATTTATAACAACATAAGTAAATGCTAACCATAACAAATATGTAACTGCCAGAATTGCAATTGAAAACAAAACAACAACGAAAACATTATGTGAAAAGTATGAGTATTGTGATCGAATTGAAGGAATATGAAAAAATCAAGTGAAATGGCAAATATCATATTCGAATTCATATACTATTATTAAATTGGATCAACTTGTAAGCATCATTTTGTTTGTCAACGCACACACACTGGAGGAAATCATTTAATTTGAGCGTTCAAAAGAGAGAGACCAATTTTATTATTGATGACTTTAAAGAGGATTCAAATAAACGAAACACAAAATTACTTGGAAGTGCTTTATAAACTTGCTATAGTTTGTACAATTACTCGATTTTTTTTTTGCTAGCGTGTGCATTTTGTCTAAATACATTTATTTGTAATTTAAATTGGATTTAATTTGGATTTACTGTTTTCTTATGCAATAAAACAATGAAGTTAAATATTTGTTGTTGTTATTTTTCGTACTTTTTTTTGTTTTTTTTTTTTTTGTAAACTATAAAACTTGACTTACATCGACATGTAAATCCTGTAAAATATTTGTTTCAAAAAAATATGTAAAAAAAGAACAGAAAAAATGTATAAGAATATTAAAAACAGAAAGATTTTCCTATTTTATAGATGTTTATAGTTTTATTTTGGTTTTTTTTTTTTGTTTTGGTAATCAGCTGTAGATTTTGTAAATAAACTAAACTAATATAGTTGGTAACTATTAAAACAGTTCAATAAATAGATCTATATACATACATATTGTATGAGTTATGTATGAGTGTGTCAAGGTTGATTTCATTTGATAAAGCGCTCAATACAAATTCGAAAAAGAAAACCTATAACGAAAGTATCATGCTATTTTGCTAAGAGTAAAAGCCCTCGAATATGATGGCCGGTCCTAGGTGTCTAAATGCTGAACCCAAAACCTAGTTCACACTGATCACCAAAAGATTCGTATGTGGTATGATGTTCTAAATATATCTAGAGACCAAACCAAAGTTCACCCGAAATGAATATGTTGTAGTCGTTGCAGCAACTTAATACAAAATGCAATGAATGTGGTTAGCAATGTAATGGAATGCCTCCAGAATAAACAAAAAATGATAACAGAAACAAGAAACATGTTTCATGATAAAAACAAAAAAAAGTAAAAAAAAAAGAGAGTATAAGAAAAAAAACAAATGTCACACCAATTGGTAAGTTTAGTATTCGTATTCGGAATGATAATGATAATATGATACTGTTGACAATAATGATGGGGATAATGAAAAGTTAAGGAATAACATGATGAGCATACAGTAGTACAGTATGGTGAGGAGGAGTCTAAATAAATGTATATAATGTATGCGCTAAGTTCTTGACCAATGCTAATTCATGTATAGAGTAGTACTTATGCTATATGTAATTATTACGAGTTGATTATAGACCTGTGCATATATATAAAATATATGTATGTAGTATAGTATATTTAATTAAATATATATTTGTGTATTTAGGGTGAGTTTGTGTTTCTGAGATTGTGCCAGTTGGTAAATACGCTTTTCATACCTTCACTTCGATGTCCCCAATTTTGTTGACCGCCCGAATGATCGGTCTTCCAACCATCGATGGGAAAATGTGCGCGGGAAAATTACTGCCGGCATATCCGCATTTTACGAACTGCAAGTGAAAAAAAACAAATTGTTAAATTGTATGAAAGCTGTTTAACCAAAACTTATCGATATCGAAATCTGATTGTTGAGATGTATGCTGTGTAGATGACATACATATAGTGTTGGCTCAAGAACGTTGCCTGCAGAAATGCCAACACCAATCACATGGTTGTGGGACGTAGTAAAAACTCTCACAACAAATTGTGGTAAGCGGTAAGACTCCAATAATTTGTGTGTGTTGTTTGGAACCAATATTTGGATTTTATGCATTAGATCTTCGAGTCATACGCTACCAAAAGCTAGAGACATCCAAAAATATTGCTGTTTTTCGCGAAACCCAAATTTAATCGAGTTAGCACACATTTATCGAAAAGTTTTGATAGAGACGAGGCTTATACATAGGTGTATACTACGTATATACTAAGGGATTGTGTGATATCTCCCCGGCTGCGGTATCATTATTATAGTTGACATTTTTCATATTTTCTAATCAAGTGATGATAATGCAAATGGCAACCTTAAGGAGCTCCATGATCATTTTCGTATTATCCGATCAGATTATAGGGATTTTTTTGAATATGAACAACTTCATTTGGCGAAACTCGATTGGCTCATGATAAAGCTGAAAGTCATTTATTAAAGACAGTGTTGTGAACGCATTTGTGGCAGGATTTTGTTGACACACATTTCGAAGGTTTACTGGTACTAGCTGAAGGCATCATAGTTTCTGTTGATGAGTTTTCTTGGTTTACCGCTTGGTGACTTCTTTTAAACATTGTCGAGCAGGTGGCGATCTGGAAAATTATCAGCTGACGTAGACGGACTCGAGAGTGGCTTTAACGTACAAGATAGAACTTCCATATATAGTTTTAGCATCTGAGTCAATAGAGAAATACAGGAATATCTATAAAACGACAACAACAATCGATTTGCGGGCAACAACAATCGATTTGGGAACAACAACAATCGATTTACGAGCCACAACAATCGATACCTTGAGCTCTCTCGCTCTCACACACACGGCAGGCGGGTTGTGTGTAATCACAATACAATTCTGTTGTTGTTGATAAGAAATTAGATTGTGACGTTCCAATATCGCAGTTTGTTGTTGTTCATGGCTGGCGCTCTTTTTATGTATTTTATTTTACGCTTCGTTTTCTTTCGGCATGGGCATTGGGCATTGGGCGTGTGTGTTTCTGCCTGCGCGTGTGTGTGTGTGTGTGTGAGAGTATGCGTAACTCTTGATTTGCTTGGGTGAGTAATGCACAGTGTGCCGATGAAGCTCGTCCAATGCTCTTTCCACACTATGACTAAAGCCCCGCTTTTATACAAAACACACACACACACACACACACACAAGAATAGTTTAGCGCAGCTGCGACTGCGACTGCACCGGCTACTCTGCTGGGCTCTGCCCCCCCGCAGCGTCGACGCCCCAAAGAGGCGACGAAGAAAGTAGACGAAGAAAATGGCCAAAAATGTGTGTCACCAAAACTTCAGTTGGCTGGCTTTGATTATCAGTTTTTTGTAAGGGAATAATTAATAAGCAGACGTACCCCGGTGCCGTTATCACAAACAATGACTTTGCGACCCTTGCTATCCATTTTGTGTGTTCCAACGTTGGACTCAGCTGGAATTGGAATTGGATTTGTCCACGGCTGCTGCTGTTGCTTTGTTGATCTCTCGACTGCTGTTGTTGCTCTGCTGCTGCTGCTGCTCTGCTGCTGTCACTGCCGCTGCCGTTGTGGGTGTAGGTCGCTTCGTTGTGCTGCCGCCGCTATTCTAAATATTTAATGTATTTTAGCGCGTCGCCGTAGCAGCCACAGCCGTTCTTTTAATACTACGTTCTGAATGACTATCGACGCGAAGTTAACTGCACTTAATCACACAATTTCCAATCGTACAAACCTAACACAGTCACAGACACACACACATACACATGCCAGCTTCATTCATACACATTCGGTACTCACACACACACACACATGTACTGGCACGCGGGCGGACTCTTCTCTGAATGCAGCTCTCTCTTTCTCTCTTTTACTCGTTTTGGATAGATTTGCGTTAAACTAGCTAATTACGCATGGTATAAATACACTAAAAATGTATAGTTCGCAATTAAAGTGCTGCTGGATAATTTGCAAACGCTTGAAACTCCGATTTCTCGGCGGCACAAAAAAGCAAACACACGCACACACACGCAAAATTAGAGTTGTGTACAGTGTGACCGCAAGCCCAATCCCAAAATATACTAGTTGGCTTTAAAAAATATACCGAATTCGCAATAACATTCAGATTGAACTCGAATATATATTCACACAAATGCCTGTTAAACTTCGAAACATTTTTAATTTCTAGTGAAACTTTATTTAAAACTTGTTAGTGATGACTTAATTTCGAAATACCATCATAATATATAAAAAAAATGGCCATACTGGCTTTCTATTATCGAATGATAACAAAAATGTTATAATGTTGAGTATGCCTGATTATTTGTAATTGCTAGCTTTTATTATAATTAATAACAAGAATTAATTTCATTAGAGCTGTACTCAAAATAAAACCTTTACCCGATAATTTACCTATCGATAAAATGACAGTTTCCAATGCCAGAAACGGTCCTGAGAATTGGGCGGTTATTTGAAATGCTTGGGAGCGCATACAAAGCTTGAGCTAATCCGATGCAAGAATAAACAGGCGATGGTTCGCGACAATTTAATTTATTTGGTTTATATAATATGTATATTGTATGTATATATAATTTGTTATCTTTAGAATTGCTTTAAGAGGCGAAATGTCTTAGATATACATAATGCTGTTTCCATATACATTTGTATGATGCGTACATATTTATATTTTTCTGAATGGTTGTATACTTCCATGCGCAAATGCTGCATTCATTCTCATTTTGTAATTCTTAAGTAATTTTCGTTTTGATTCTGTTTAACTTGTGTACTCAATTGTATGGTCTTGATCCTTATCAAAATCTATGTAATGGATGTAACGCATGTAAGAATAAATTCCATACACACATTATAGTCGTATTTAAAGCGGTGGACAACAAATGATTTCTTTCTTTTCTTTTTTTGTTATATTATTCATATATATATATATGTATGTATACTTGTAATTGGAACAGACGTAAGACTTTTAGATAAGAAGCACGCTGTATTAGTTTTTCATTTGAAGTTATCATTGATTGATAATCGACTGGAACAAAAAAAAAACTGTTATTAATTATAACACAAGGCGACGCTCTTCAATAATTAATACATGGCTAACTCCTATATATAGCACACAAATCTCATAACACGCCCAGCGGTTTGGTGTTTCAATTTTTTGCTTTGCTTCTTAGTTTTTTGTTTTCTTTTTTGCCAATAAATGTGAGTTTTACAATTTTTGTAGAATTTGGATTTTTTTTTATAATATTTTTTTCTAACTAAATTTTTTTGCACTTTTGTTTAACACTTTTAACATTTTATTCATTAGCGGGAGAAAGGAGAAAAACACAAAAACACGTACACGAAATACAAATAGGTTTTAAACTTACTATTTACTGTCGTGCAGAAGTGTAATTAACTCCAATTTGAATTTAGTTATTTGGTTGAATAATTGTGTTTGGTTTTTTTTTTATAAAAGCTAGTTTTTAACTTAGCTTTCAATCTTTATTTCCTTTTTTTGTGGTTGTTTTTTTTTGGTTTTTCAAATATTTATATACATAAGTAATGTATGTATATATAAGTATTAGTTCGATACGTGCATAATTCACTAATTGTAATTTAAAAACTAATTTTTATGAGTTTATATATGTATATTTAAGATAGTTATAATATTTATTTAAGTATGTTCGTATTTGAATAAAAGTTTCAGTTTTAGAAGCAAAGTACAGCATTTGGTTAGCAACAATTCAAAAAACAATAACAATAACATCGATAACAAATTATAGCATTCATCAACTCAAAACAAAATGGATAAATATTGAAGGCATTATTGTGTGTGTTGGAATTGAAAAATCGGATAAGATGAGTTCTAGCATGGCACAGGGAATGAAATGAAATTCAGTTCGTATTTTCAAGTCGGAGTAAATAGTTTACGAATTCCATTAATTGATAATCTTCATAGTACATAACAACTCTTTGCCAAATATGATTAGCTTATTAAATTTAATATTTTATACGTTGTTTCGCCTTGTGTCTTGTGCACGATAATTCTTTATAATTTTTTCAATTTTAAAATCAAAAATAATTCGAGGAAATGTGCGTTATTATTATATTTTCTTTTTCTTTTTTTTCAATGTATCTTAATTTCTATCAAGTGAATATTTTCAAATTGTGTTTTATGTAAGTTAGTTGTCAGAATTTAGTTTCGAAAGAAATCGAGAACAATGGACATACAAAATTTGTTTTTCATTTATTGTAACTATTTGGAATTATAAATGTGAATTTGAAATGTTTTTTGTTTTTTTGTTTTGTTTGTTGTTTGGTTTTACTTTGTTCAACAAAAATAATAGTTAAAAATGTATGGTATTTGGTTAGTTGTAAATATTTGATTTGCTGTTTAAATGGTAAATTGTTTATAGAATTTTCAATAGTATCTGTAGTCTGCGTGTGAGGCTTAGATTTAATGCCATATATTTCTATATATGTTAATGCATAATTATTATTTTGCAATCAATTCAATATTTAAAATGCAATGCTTAAAAGATTGATTTTTGCTTTGCGATTTTGATTTCACTTGACATTGCTAAAGTGTTTAAATGTTTTTTCATTTTGTTTCAATTTTTTTTTTTTAGTTTTTGTTAATCGTATGTATTTTATTAGCTAGAGTTTCACACAGTTGTAAAGAGAAAAAAACAAAGCAAAACAAATAAAATAATAAAAAAGTCAATAAATTAAAAAGTAAACACATTCACACAGAGAAACGTAGTATGGTAAGAATTATATTAGGCAACAATTTAACATTTAAAAAATTATGTTTAAATATAGACAAACAAATACACACACATCTATACACATCTGCATATCCATATATAGTATTAGGTATGTTATTTTATGCATGTATAAGGAACATTTACGGACTATTGCGGCACATATTGCAAATTGTTATAATTTCTCGATATTTTCTTTTAGTTTCAATCAACGTTTAGTGTGTGTGTGTGTGTGAGTGTAGAAGTACTCAAGATTGCACAGATCTGTTGTTGACTTTCATCTTTAATGTAATTACTTTTCGCTTATTTAGTTGTTGTATTTAATTATAGTTATGTACGCTTCTTTTTGGCGCTGCTAATTGTTTTCAACATATTAGCGCTAATTTTTTTCGCTTTTGTTTTTTGTATTTTTTTGTTTTTAGTTTCATTTTGCATTCTTTATACATACACTTAAGACTTAAGATTAGTTTCAGTTTTTACTTCGGAAAAGGAATCTGTGGCATGCATCAATCAATCAATCAATCAATTTCAATAATATCCTGCATCCTTCAATCTGTTTGTGTGGGCTGCTTTAGCTTTAGCTTTAACTTTATGCTCCAAAATATCTTTACTATATCAACACCTCAACATCATCTCATCTCATCTCATCTAATCAACTTGCCTTAACAAACCAATCAATTGAGTTGCAAATTTCAATAATTACGTTTTAAGTAAAAGTTTATGTTTTATGCTCATTGTTTTCTTTTCTTTTCCTCATCATTAATATGCATCCCATCGTTGACCTCTCTCTCTGCTTATAATTAAGTATATTCTCATCTGTTCTTTTCTCGGTTCGCGTTTCTCGGTTCTCGGCTCTCTGCATTTTTAGTGTATAATAGTAGTATTACAATTATTACGAATGATGTTTAGCTAAAACGACAAATTTTTGCAACATTATAATGTTTATATGTAGATATTATATGTTTATATTATACGCATGTACTCTCTCTCTCTCTCTCTCTCTTTCGCGCCCTCTCTCTCTCTTGCCCTCTGCGTGTATCTCCATCTATCTCTCTCTATTTAATTGCAGATGTGTTTCAGGGGAACAACACCTCCCAACTCATCGGAGAGCACACAGCATAGAGCATCATCATCACATCTGCGACAACGACAGTGGCGAGTATCCAATCCAGTCCAATCCCGATTCCGATTCCGATCCCGATCCAGATTCCGATCGTTATCGTCGCTTGCCGTCGTTGCCCGTTTGCCCACTTTCCACCTCCCGTTTGTTGATTTTTGTGTGTGTTCCCCCCATTTATCCGTGCGCCGCTCCATTGTTGCCTTGCTGTTGACTGTGATGATGGTGATCGTCGGCGCTGGGCGTCGGCGGCTGATCGCGACGCGGCGGCATCCGCTCGTTGACCGCATCCAGTCCCTTGGCCTCCGCAAACGAGGTAATCTTGTGGTTGGGCGAGAAGCCCTGCATGGCATTCTTGAGGGACTGCTTGCCGCCGGAGAGAGCGCCGAGGGGCAAAGCGCCCGTTGGCGTCAGCCCCTTGAGCTGCAGCACCGACTCGGACTCCTCGCGCAGCACGGAGAAGACACGGGCCATCTTGCCAATGGCGCGTATCTTGTTGCGTATGACCTCCTTGCGCAGCGCCGCCTCGTCGTCGGAGAGCGGCTCCTCGCTCTCCTCGGTCATCAGCTCGTCGTCGGAGCAGATGTTCAACACATTCACCAGCATCTCGGTGACCTTCTCGCCCACGAAGGGCAGCGACCAGGTGAACACGTCCATGAAGTTGGGAAGCCAGTAGGGATGCGGCGAGCAATTGAATTGGCGGATGTTCATCACGTTGTTCTCGTACTTGAGCACAGCCGCCTTGTTGTTGTAGACGTCGAGATAGTTGGGCGCCGAGAAGATGGTGATCAGCGATGGGAAACCGGTGGTCTGACTCTTCCGGTACATGCGGTAGCCGGCGTCCTGCGCCTCGTGCGCCCGTATAATCGAGAGCAGATTGTTGTTCTGCAGGAAGTCGCAGCAGGCGGCGTAGCTGTAGAAATACGAACAGCCTCTCACCGAGTTGTGCGTGTAGAAATCGGAGTTCTTCTCGTTGCCAAAGTCCTCCAGTGGATCGGACCACAGGAGGTCGCACATGGGGCCGAAGGCCGGCGGCTCCTTGAACCGATCCAGGCGCCGGATGTCCTCCAGCTCATGGATCTCCGGCGACAGGCCGCCGTGCACGCAGAGGAACTGCTGATTCATCAATGCCGCCAGCGGCAGGCAATCGAACGCGTCCATGCACGCATCGTACACGCGCTCCGAGTACTTGATCTTGCACTCCTGCTTGAACGTGAAGTACTCGGTCAGATGCCGGCACTCGTGGTTGCCGCGCAGCAGGAACAGCGTCTGCGGATACGTGATTTTCAGCGACCACAGATACAGGACGCACTCGATGCTGAAATAGCCCCGATCCACGTAATCGCCGAGGAACAGATATTTTGTCGTTGCCGGCGATCCGCCCACCTCGAACAGCTTCATGAGATCATAGAACTGGCCATGGATGTCGCCACAGACCGTCACCGGCGCCTCAATATCGATCATTGTCTTCTCGTGCCGCAACAGCGCCGCGCCCTCCTGGATGATGCGCAGCGCGGGCAACTCCTCGATGCGCCCCTCGAGGATGAAGTGCTGCTTGAGCAGCTCGTGGTTCGGTTTCCCTGTGCGGGGATCGAAGACCTCGGCTAGCGTCAGTTTGTGGCTGGGTGGAAAGGGGACGCTGTCCACCACGCGCTCCTTGGTGTTCACAGCAACGTGACCGCCGTGAGTCTTGTGCGTGGGACTCTCATGGCCAACCGAAGCAGCGGCGGATGCTGCAGCTGCATTTGAATTGCTGCCGCTTGTGGCTGTTGTTGTCGTGTTGCTGTTGTTGGCATTGGCGTTGTTATTGTTGTTGTTGCTGCTGCTGCTGCTGCTGCTGTGGCTGGTGTTGGTGTTGGTGTTGGTGTCTGTGGCATCCGTGGAGTTTTTGCTTGTTGCACTTGTTGCCACTGGGGCGCCGCCACCCGATTGATTATTCGAAGACATTTTTGTGTTGTGCTCAAAATTCACAGATTGCTGGCTGAAGTTGGAGCTGGCGCCCTCTGTGGGCGAGGGCTTCTCTCTCTTTCGCCTTTCGCCTCCGCACTATACTTTGTACTAGCTGCACACACACACTCACACACACACACACACGCACACACACTCAAGCTTAACGCACACTGAGGCACGTTGGCCAACAACACACGCACTTTTTAGCTTTTTTGTTTTAGCTTTTTTTCGTTTTCTGTTTTCGTTATTGGCTGCTTTTGGCTTTTGGCTTCTGCTGCGGCTGCAATTTCTGGCTGTTGTTGTTGTTGGGAGCTGCTGAGTTAGCCGCTTTATCGTGCGTTGCCTGGCTTTTGGCTATTTAAGTTGCTGCAATGAATATCGCGTTGCTCAGCGCTGTCGTTGTTGCATCTGTAACACACACAACAACCTTTGTTATATTCACAATATATAATTATTTATTTAATTGTATTTTCGATTCGTCTTGGCTGCTGCTTATTTATTGGCCCTGCAGACGTCGTAATTTCTCCCTTGCTACGTTTTTTTTCTCTTTTCGCTTCTCAATGGAATTTTCAGCTCCCCCTCCCTCTCCTTTATTTTTATTGATATTCTACCAAGTGTGGCTGGCCACACGCAACTACGAAAATACCGCATTTCAACTTGCAAATATACCGCCAATATACCGAATTTGACGTGAAGTCGCAAGATGCTGACGTAAGCTGGGCACGACGGAATTGATGACGGATTTATTTGGAATTAACCAGTTTTATTTTTTAAACGATCAGCGATAACGTTCAAAATTGTGCGCATAATTAAACAATTGATTTTCTTCCTGCTGCTTTTCACATACATCGAATGTGGCTTACAACTAAAGTCGGCGCTTTTGAAACGCATCCTTTTCGACTGCTAGCGGAATTAAATATCGATAACTGCAATCGAACAAAGATGAGAGACCCACATAACGGTAGCTCACTTCGATTTTGGGCGACCGCCAAGATTGAAATAATGGCTGAAATAGAAAACAAGCATACGATATATTCAAAACGAACATTTAGAGGAAATAATAAACGTGCGCGCATTTTATTCTCAGGATAGGTACTTGTATATTTTTTTTTTAATGTTTTTGTATTATTATTTTTTTGTTTGTTAATATTAATTATGTTAATAACATTGATAATCATTTTTATTTTGCATTCACTTAAGGTTAAAACTTCATTTCTGCATCGCATCTGCTCATGCCCATTTTGTAAATTAATTTGTTCTTTTTTGGATTGCATACAATTTTTGTTTTCTTTTTTTCACAACGGCGCAAATTTTGCAATTTGGCAATTTGCATTTTGAATTGCAACTTTGCTTTCTGCCAGCCCGCTGCCCTTGCAATACATTTATAAATTTATAATATAATAATGCTTTCACTGTTAAATTTGTTAATTTATTTATTTTCGGTTTAATAATAAAATTGAAAATTTTTAAGAGATTTATCTAGATGTGATGTTTTGTTTTTGTTTTTTGTGTTTTTGGTTTTGTTTTGTTTTGTTTTGTTTATAATTTCTTTTAAATATTAATTTGTTTTAATGTTTCTTTAATATTATTTGTTGTTGTTTTTGTTTAAATATAAGTATATAAACTTTTTGCTTTGACTTTGACAAAGTTTCTTCAACTTATATTTATTTTACTTTATTTTATGTATATATGTATATATATGTATATATGCATATAAATAAATGTTTCAATATATATAAAATATGCATTTAAATTGATTTATCCAAAAGGTAAAGTTTTAATTCTTTTCATAATATATATTTAAGTTTGTTTTTGTTTTTTTCTTGTGTAAAGTTTTAAAGCATTCGAGGGCAGGAAGTAGATGTTGAAAAATACATGTATCAAAAAATTAGATAAAATATATAAATATTACAATTATTACTTATAAAAGGGGGATTTCTCTATCGTTTGCAATGAAGACGCCGTAAATACTTGAATTAAAATAATACAACGAACGAAAGAAAAATTAAATTTAAACTAAATGTTGCTGAAAACTAGATTAAGCCATAAATAAATAAAAACAGTCTGCACACGCACACACACACACACACACACATACGCTTGCACTCGCACACATTCTCACATACACACAAACACACACTCATACACACACAGTACAAGGGAAAAATTCTTTGAAAGTGTAAACAAAATGAAAATTTTATTTTCAGTTTTCAAACTTATGAGAAATGATTAAAAATTAATTAAGTAATTTGTTTAAAACAACGTGATTGTACATAAGTAAGTATGTAAGTATTTATGCTATTTTACAAACAACGGCAATAAATTGTTTAACAGTTCTCAGTGTATATTGTAACAGAAAAACAATAATTAATTAAATCATATACTTATTGCACATTAAGTGTACCTCTCTTTCTCTCGCTTTCTTTCTCTTTCTCTCTCTCTCTCTCTCTCACAAATAAATAGGCACAAGAAGAAAGAACAAAATAATTACTTAATTTACTTGTAAATGTTATATTTGTGTTTTTTTTTTAATTTTGTTTTTTTGGTTTTTGAAATATGTTTAAGGTTCGTAACAATATTTTTTTTTGCATTTTCGGTTTTAATTTATTATGCAATTAATTTAATTTGTATTTGTTTTTTTTTTGTTGTTTTGTTTTTTGGGTAAATTTTATAATTTTATTGTGGCTGTAGTAGAAAAGGTATCGTTAAAAAGTGATGTGTATGCATGGAAAGTAGAGTCGAGAAGAGCGTTTAAAGAGCGGTTGCGTGTGAGCCTTGGAAAAAAGATCAGATCAGATCAGATCGGAAATGTTAGATTTTCCTTTTTGTTTCTTCCTCAAAGTTTTAGTTTTGGTTTTTATTTTGTGTATATAGTATAAAAGTATTGGTTTTTTCTTTTTAAATATATATAAATAAATATATACACATACATATATATAGACATATACACACACACATTCGTATGTACACGCGTATATATATCTATATGTATATTTTGTTTGCTTAATTTATGTTAGCTGCATATTAAACATTATTAATTTTCCATTTGTGTTTTTTTTAGAAGAGCGCGCTAAATTGCATGTATGGGGCGGGATTGGAGGAGAAAAGTATGTATGTATGTATATATACTATAAATATGTATGTTTGTATGTATGTATGCATGTATGGGTTTGCTTTTGTTTAAATTCATTTAGTGACTTGTTGTTTTTTTTTTTTTATTTTCTTATGTATGCAATATATATAATTTATTTTGTTTTCATTTTGTTAAAAATAATCATAGTAATTTCTTGCATCGCATTGGTTGAAATTGTTTTTGTTTTGCTGGTTGTTGTTGTTGCTGTTCTTGTTGTTGTTCTTTGTTTTAATGATTAAATATATATATTTTTATTTTTGGAATTGAAATGCAATAAACGTTTGTAAATTGTTTTGCTTTGGTTGTACAATATGTATTTTTGTTAATTGTTTTTCTTTCTCTGGTTGGTTTGCTTAGCATTAAACATTAACTTGCTTGTTTGACTATTTGTTTCTTGTTTTGTTTTTCATTCTTTTACTTTGGGAAAATGAGAGTGTCGAAACGCTTAATTCTTGTAACGCTTGAATAGCCTGCATATATATGTATGTACATACATGCCGAGTCTGTATATATGTATATACATACGCCTACAAATACATATACATATACATATATGCACAAAGTGTCGTTCATATTAGTTATTATATTTATTGTTTATTGTTTGCGCGCATGGGTACAGTCTCATACAAAGGCAAAGGCGACGAAACGCAAAAAAAACTGTTGCCTGCTTTTAGGTGCTAGAGTTAATATCCAATTTCTGTTGCGCTCGCACTCGCACTCGCTCTGTCTCGCTCTCTTCCTCCTCTCTCTCACTCTGTCTCTCTGTTGCGCATGTACCCATGCAACTTAGGCGCCTTTTAAGTATGTTTTTGTTTGCATGCTGCTGTGTTTGTAACTGCCTTATAAACTTAATTAAAATTTGTGTGTGTGTGGAGGCAACATTTTCTGCTTAATTTCATGTATTTATTTCTCATTTCTTTAACTGCTGTTTGCTTTCATTCACTCTGTTCTCGCTATCCCCGTGTCTCTGTGCCTCCGCTTTCGTCCTGTCCGAATACTTCAAATATACATTCGCATGTACATATGTATGTGTATAATGTTCATAATGTTCATCTTATGCATATATGTATGTATGTAGCTATGTATATTTGTTTATAAAGTATTTCAAATTGCTATATGTTTGCATTTGGTATTATTACATTCGTCTTTATCAAATTTGCATTGTTTTGCTAACCGCACAATTTATTTACCATTTCCCTTCCCTTTACCTACGGTTTGCTATATCTTGGTTTCACTTTTCTTTTCTCTTATGTTTTTGTTATCAACATTTAAGTTTAAACTTAAAAATAAATGTACATAGTGTATGTGTGTGTGTGTGTGTAATGTTCCTTATCATTTCCATTTATAATTGTGTGGTAACGTTATAATCATAAAATATTTTTGTTGCAGAGAACTTGCACTCGTTTTTTGTGTTTTTTTTTCAATGTTTTGCATTTTTATTTTATAAATTCATTTAACTTATTTTACTTAGAGTGTATAAAACAATAAACTTTTGTATGTAAATATACAAAATGTAAAAACATACGCATTTGTTTTTTATTCTTTGTTTAAGGTAGAAACAACAATTTCATTTATAATGTATATGCATAAATATTACATCATAATTTTTATACAATAAATAAAGGTTTATAAAAAAAAACAATAGAATATTTGTAAAATAATAACAGCTAAATCGAAAAAAAAAAAACAAATCCAATCTTTTATATCATTTACTTTGCACACATTCTTTTCACATATTCAGTTTGCAATGTTTGCCTCAATTTAATTTGTTCTATTAATTTTTGTTTTTTTTTTTTTGTGGGTTTTTCTTTGTTTACCATCGTTTTAACAAATAACTAAAATTCGATTAAGCATAAAAGAGAAGTTGACAAACGCCAGCGACGCAGGCGCAAATGTGAAAGAGGCCGGAAGATGGCGTGGGAGGGGGAGAGGGGGGAGAGGGGAGGGTTTGCCTAGCAAGCAGTGTCTTAATTTTGTATTGCATACCTAACGGCGCAAGGTGCGCTTTAAATTGAGATTCGACTTCTTGCTGCTTGATCGTAGAAGGGAGAGGGAGCGAGAAAGATAGCGACAGAGACAGAGACAGAGATTGAGATTGAGCGAAAACGCGCGCGTTGTGTAAAATAGATTAAGTTGCTGCTGGTGCTGCAATTTGACGCCTGCATCGCCTCAGCCAGAGTTCAGATTTGTTTAATATTTATGTGTGTATATAATATGTATGTATGTATATATGGTATTAATTATATATATTCAGCTAATGACTACGACAAAGATGGCACGTATATAAAGACCACATACACAATCACCAGATGAGAGAGTGTGAGGCGACAATGGCGACGTTGGCGACAACTGTTATTCGTAAACTTTCAGTTTACTCAACATGCGCATGTGTGTGTGTATGTTTGTTGTGTGTTCCGTGTGTGTGTGTGAGTGTGTGTATCAGCGAAGGAAAGAGTGAGAAAGGCGAAGAGGAGCGTGACAGAAAGAGAGAACAAGTTGTAGGTAGATTATAAAAAGAGAGAGAGAGAGAGAGAGATTCAGTCGTTTTTAGCTTGTTGTCTGTTGTTCCTGTTGTTTCTTCTTGTATTTGGTTTTAGTTTTTCTTTTTTTTTTTTTTTTTGTAATAAAAGATTGTAGTAAAATATTGCTGTTGTTTTGTTGTTGTTGTTGTTGTTGTAGGAAGTAGTTTAACATTAGCTTATTATTGGTGTTTAGCTGTTTTCTTCTTTTTTTGTTAAGTCGCCCTCGGCGCCACACAACGAAAATAGTTAAATTTCATAGCATTTTTTTTGTTTGTTTTTAGAGTTTTTTTCGTTTGGGGTATTTTGGATTACCTTTTGTTGTGGTTGTTTTTTTTTATTTTTAATACAGAGACGAGCTTGATCTATATATGTATGTATTTGTTTGTCATATATGATTGATTTAGCTTTTCGCATGTTTCTCTTGCTCTTTGAAATATTTGTTGGTTTTAGCAAATAATTTAATTTACCTAATTAAACTTGGCTTAGCATTTGCTTCCCCTTCATCATCTTCTTGTTTGTTTGTTTTTTTTTTTTTTTTTTGATATAACGTTGCACAAAATTTTGATGATATATATACGTTATGTATGTATAATATATATATATATATATGTATTTATACGTGTGTGTATATATAAATATATATATGTATGTATATAATTCTATAAGGTTTAACTGCATTTTATAATTAGGTTTTGTTGTTTTGTTTTTGTTTTTTGTTTCTTGATCTTTCTCTTTATTTAAATTGTTCTCTTTTTCTTTAATACCAATTAATTAAACGCTTCCTTCTCCCAACTTTTATCATTCAACTCGAACTTCTCCTGCTGTCTTTGCATTTTGCCTTTGCTTTTACATTTTGCGTTTGCGTTTCTTTGCCTGCGGCTCTGTAGATGTGTATGTGTGTGTGTGTGTGTGTGTGTTTATAATGCTGTGGGTGTGTGTGTGTGTGTGTGTGTTTATAATGCTGTGGGTGTGTGTGTGTGTTGTTGCCGCTGCTTAAAACTTTTGCTCTTTCTTGATGTTGCTTCAATTTGTATTTGATTTGCTTTCTCGCTCCCACTCGTACGCACTCCCGCACACCGCATGCATTTAATTTTGTTTGCTTTTGTTTGCTTTTGTTGTTGTTGTTGTTGTTTTTTGGTTGTTGGGTGTATTTACTTAACTGTCGACTTCTAAAACTGACTTTGGTGCTGCTTGGCAACTGCTTTGCTGCTGCGGCTACAGCTACAGCGACTGCACTGCTTGCCCGCTAATGATACACGCACTGCTTGCGGCACTGCATCGACTTGCACTGCTTCGACTGCTTCCCCTTGTTGTTCGAATGATTATCCATTGATTGAATTTGCATTTGCATTGGCCGCTGCTGCCGCCGCCGCCGACAGCGATTTCTGGCCCTCCTCCGCCGGCGAGGGCGTGGCATCGCGACGCGGCGGCATCCGCTCGTTGACCGCATCCAGTCCCTTGGCCTCCGCAAACGAGGTAATCTTGTGGTTGGGCGAGAAGCCCTGCATGGCATTCTTGAGGGACTGCTTGCCGCCGGAGAGAGCGCCGAGGGGCAAAGCGCCCGTTGGCGTCAGCCCCTTGAGCTGCAGCACCGACTCGGACTCCTCGCGCAGCACGGAGAAGACACGGGCCATCTTGCCAATGGCGCGTATCTTGTTGCGTATGACCTCCTTGCGCAGCGCCGCCTCGTCGTCGGAGAGCGGCTCCTCGCTCTCCTCGGTCATCAGCTCGTCGTCGGAGCAGATGTTCAACACATTCACCAGCATCTCGGTGACCTTCTCGCCCACGAAGGGCAGCGACCAGGTGAACACGTCCATGAAGTTGGGAAGCCAGTAGGGATGCGGCGAGCAATTGAATTGGCGGATGTTCATCACGTTGTTCTCGTACTTGAGCACAGCCGCCTTGTTGTTGTAGACGTCGAGATAGTTGGGCGCCGAGAAGATGGTGATCAGCGATGGGAAACCGGTGGTCTGACTCTTCCGGTACATGCGGTAGCCGGCGTCCTGCGCCTCGTGCGCCCGTATAATCGAGAGCAGATTGTTGTTCTGCAGGAAGTCGCAGCAGGCGGCGTAGCTGTAGAAATACGAACAGCCTCTCACCGAGTTGTGCGTGTAGAAATCGGAGTTCTTCTCGTTGCCAAAGTCCTCCAGTGGATCGGACCACAGGAGGTCGCACATGGGGCCGAAGGCCGGCGGCTCCTTGAACCGATCCAGGCGCCGGATGTCCTCCAGCTCATGGATCTCCGGCGACAGGCCGCCGTGCACGCAGAGGAACTGCTGATTCATCAATGCCGCCAGCGGCAGGCAATCGAACGCGTCCATGCACGCATCGTACACGCGCTCCGAGTACTTGATCTTGCACTCCTGCTTGAACGTGAAGTACTCGGTCAGATGCCGGCACTCGTGGTTGCCGCGCAGCAGGAACAGCGTCTGCGGATACGTGATTTTCAGCGACCACAGATACAGGACGCACTCGATGCTGAAATAGCCCCGATCCACGTAATCGCCGAGGAACAGATATTTTGTCGTTGCCGGCGATCCGCCGATCTCGAACAGCTTCATCAGATCGTAGAACTGTCCGTGTATATCGCCGCACACCGTCACCGGCGCCTCAATGTCGATCATTGTCTTCTCCTGCCGCAACAGCGTGGCGCCCTCCTGGATGATGCGCAGCGCGGCGCTCTCCTCGATGCGCCCCTCGAGGATGAAGTGCTGCTTAAGTACGTCGTGATGCGGTTTGCCGGTGCGGGCGTCGAACACATCGGAGCATGTCAGCTTGCGGCTGGGTGGAAAGGGAACGCTGTCGATCACACGCTCCTTTGTCGATATTGTGCTGCGCTTTGTTGGGCTCTGTGGTGCTCCGCCTCCTCCGCCTCCGCCGCCTGCCGCAGTTGTGGCCCCAGCTGATGATGCCGCTGATGACGTCACCGATGTGCCGCCGCCGCCTCCATTCTTATCGTGTGTGTTGTTGACGCCGCCGCCCGCAGAGTTTGGCTTTTGATTTTGCTGCTGCTGCGCGGCCGCTGCTGCCGACGACTGCGACTGCGACTGCGATTGGCTGCTGTTGCTGCTGCTGTTGTTGTTGTTCTGTGCTAATGGCGAAGACATTTTGCTTGACTTCGACTATCGATCAAGTCAAAGCTCCGCCGCCACACACACGCACACACGCACACTCGCCACACACTCAAACGAAGCTCCTCCGGCCTGCCGAATGTCCAACGTGTGATTTACTTTGCTGCGCCGTTCCCCCTGCTCCTGGATCCTGTTCAACAGTGCGGTTAGCCTGCAATCGAAAGAAAACAAACAACATTTGAAACAATTCACGATATTAAGGTTGGTAAAAGCTAGAGAAGTAATTTGATCGTTTCCAGTTTTTCAAAATTCCCACTCCAACTATCTGAGATCACACATTAATATTTGTATGAAACACCTTTTTCTTGTGGAGTTCGAAAAGTTTTGAAAGTCACATAAAGATAGCTTATGATTATTGTTATGGGTTTTTAATTGCCCATCGATCGATATTCGCTCTCTCTCGGTAATCATTTTGTTTAATTTTTTATACCCGCTACCCATAGGGTAGAAGGGTATTATAACTTAGTGCCAACAGAAAATGTATGTAACAGTCAGAAGGAGGCATCTCCGACCCCATAAATTATATATATTCTTGATCAGTGTCAACAGCCGAGACGATATAGCCATGTCCGTCTGTCCGTCTGTATGAACACCTAGATCTCAGAAACTATTAGAGCTAGAGCTACCAAATTTGGGGACAGTACTCTTATGGGTCCTACGCAGATCAAGTTTATTTCAAAAGTTGGATGCCACGCCCATTTCCGCCCCAAAAGCCTGTAAAAGCCGTAATATTAGACCTAGAGCATGAATTTTGGTATGCATATTAATAATTATATTCTCAATGATTTCTGTGAATTTGATTGAGATCGAATGAAAAACAAGGAAGTTATTAAAGAATCAATTTTATATGCAAAATTCACTTGCAAATGCTCGCGCTTTGTTTGTTTAGTTGACAGTGTGACCATATCGGTATGCTATGGATTTTTATACCCGCTATTTTCAAATATATACCAAAAAACAAGTTTCAGTATATATGGTATATTTTTTGTTAAAATATCATATCAAGCTTTTTGTTTTCTCTCGAAATGGGTTGCGGGTATCATACGGTCGAGCACTCTCGACTGTAGCTTTCTTACTTGTTTTTTGCTATAAACTATAAGAAAACCTGGATTAAAATTTGATTTTTGTCGATCCTGTTGTCTTCGAGGGAAGTGCTCGATATTATGGCACATTGAAAATGTTACTAAGGGAAAACTACACAAGAACGCTTCAGCTGAAAGTGCTCGACTACGAATACCCTGTTCCCATTATTTTGTAATCACAACACGTTTACACACAACTCAAGATTACATATATGTACTATACATACTTTATAGGGTGGAAGATGTCTTCTGCCTGTTACATACATTTCACATTTGACAAAGCTAGAATACTCTTCATTCCCATTCCAAATTGGAACAGCGTATATAATTAGCACAACGAACATTTTGTTTGTTTTATAGCAAATATTTTTGTGCATATGTCAAGCGTCACCACGTGTCCATTTCTAGTTAAATGCCATGCATTAAAATCCAATTAAAAATACTTTTCGATTGCAATTCAATGACAAATTCCACTTTTCACGTACCATTCCCATTCCCATCCACAATCACAATCTCAATCTCAATTCCTCCCCCCATAGATGAGTCTCCCACCAATTGCTAGTCCGTCAATCGATTGACTTGCAATAAAAACAATTTATCACTTTTCAATTATTTGAAATATGTTTAAAAGGATTTTTATATTAATCCGAAAACACATTTCTGTTTTTGAAACTTTTAAAGTTATGGAATAAGAATTTTCTGCAAGAAAATATTCTTATTTATTTTAACTAAGAATGTTAGTAATCGTTTATTTCATAGGGGTCGGTTCGTACTTTTTATAGAAAGTTTTAAATAGGAGACTGGATTGCTGCGAGAGTGATTGTAAAGTATATTTATACTATATAAAGTATAGTTTATTGTTGATATTAACAAGATAAAAGCCATCCGAGCCCAGATTGTCTGCACTTTAGATGAGGTTATCTTTCAATATTTCAAGGCACATCATTTTGTCCATGTTCCCATCGATGAAAACTCATAAAAATTGATTTACAAAACCAACAAAAATTAAATAAAATTGTATTTTCATGAAGCTATTGGCGGATTCGAGAAATCGAATTTAGAATTGTGCAATTAGTTTCCGAAAGACGACCAAGGTGCTCATATATCCATATGTACATATGTATGTTGTCCTATATCTTTTTTTTCATATTTGCAAAAACAAAATATATTCAAATTTTTTAAATGGATTTGATAAACCAACAAAAATTGTAGAAAATTGTATTTCGACGAATTCGAGAAATCGAAATTAGATATATTAGATATCAGTTTCCGAAAGACGACCACAGTGCTCATATATCCATATGTATGTAGAATATGTTGTCCTATATCTTTTTTTCTCATATTTACAAAAACAAAATATATTCAAATTTTTAAAATGGATTCGATAAACCAACAAAAATTGTAGAAAATTGTATTTCGACGAATTCGAGAAATCGAAATTAGAATTGTGCAATCATTTTCCGAAAGACAAACAAGGTGCTCATATATCCATATGTATGTATATTATGTTGTCCTATATCTTTTTTTCTCATATTTGCAAAAATAAAATATATTCAAAATTTTGAAATGGATTTGATAAACCAACAAAAATTGTGGAAAATTAGATTTGTGTTTCCGAAAGAGGACCAAGGTGCTTATGGCTCGTGGTCCTTTATCAATGTGCAACGCACTCCGGACTTGAGCTTTCAACAAGTGCAAGGATTCGAAGCTTTGGCCTGCTCCGCAACCGAATCAAGAAGTCAAGTTGCAATTTACGCCCTTGCCCTTTTATGGCATTGGTTTCGTTTACAGTGTGATTATACGTACATATGTGTGCACACAAAGTTTTGTAATAAATATTTAAGCAATACTAATACACGTATGTGTGTGTGTGTGTGTGTGTTGATACTGTGCACAACTGTGCTAATGTGTGCACAGATTGCAGAGAAATGAAAATAACAATCAACGCCTGCCTGAATAAATAATACGGTACAAATACCAATCACTGCAGTCAGTTATAGCGGAGCAAAGGCACTGAATATATTCGCGGACAGACAGACAGACAAACACATGAGAATACCTAAGCACAGGCAGACAAGATATGTGTAGCTGACGGCTGACCGGCAAATGACGTAGTCCCTCTGCACCTTTCGCTCTCTCGCACACGTACATTACAAATACTCTCGCACTCTCGCACTCTCGCGCTCTCTCTCTCTCTCTCTCAGGCAGTGCCGAAACTGTCCAATTGGAATTACAAGTCAGCTGGACTGCATCGTACACAGTGGGAAATCGGTAACAACATAAACATTAAAGCGGGTAAAGCTTCCAGCAGAACTTATTAGAATACCTGCACACACACACACACACACAGACATGCATACATTGATTGTCTGTGTGTATTTGTGCCGCCCACTTAATTGCAAATACAAACACATGTCTTCTATGTGTGTGTGTGTGTGTGTGTGTGTGTGTGTGTGGGACACACAACTGGGTCGCTTTGGCTATTGTTGCTTTGTTGCGGTTTCGTCGCGCAGCAATTTAAAATTTAATGGCTCATTCAAACTTGCAAACATACAGATGTACATTTGCATATGGATGTGTCTGTGTGTGTGTACTTGTTAATAATCGAATCATTGACATGCAAACAAGCATTGTTAATAGCCCGTTTAACGAGTAAAGTGCATAAACCATTTGGAAAACTTGCAAACTCTACTAAATGTCGAAGCCCCTCCTCACCACATGTCACTTCACCACATCACATCACACCACACCACACCACACCACGCTGTCGTCGTCGTCGTCACCTCAGAGGTGAGAGCGCACATTGTTAGAATTACGCACGCGTGTAAACGTGTGTGTGTGTGAGTGTGCGATGCAAATGAGAGGAAACCGTTAAAGCTTAGTGCAAAGCTTAAAGTGGCGCCCGTTAGCACATGAAAAGTGCATATCAAGTTGAATGAGCGTCGTTCTCCTTCATTCGCATTCATTCATGCACTCCATCAGTATTAAATTGGTATTTATTTGCAAAATGGCAAACTCCATTAATTAGTTTGTTGTTTGTTCATTGAAACCAGTTCACAGCGCACATTCAACTTAATTCGCTAATTAATTAATATTGAATTAAAAACGATTTGCAGTAATGTTCTTATGTGTTGTCGTTTTTCTTGTTGTTGGATGTCACACTGTCACAACTTATTAATTTTCGTTTGACACGATCATTTTTATTGTCATTTGATAATTGTTTATTTTGCGCTGTTGGAATGGTTTAGAACCGGTTGCAGCCGGGTTCAAAACCAACACCAGCCCGGCTGCAAACTAGTTCAAGTTCGCCATGCGAAACTGGTTAATAAATCGTGCCAAATGTCATCGACGGCGAACTAGTAATTACAAAAGCAATAATACTAGTTCATCAATATGATGTCAATAAAACTAAAGTATTTTTTATTAGGTAGGTACGTGTCGGAATGTCGCAACACCAATAATTACAACTCAAAAGCAAATCATTTTATTTACATACTAGCTTAACTCGTAGTTTCGTCTGTGTCCCACAAAGTAAAAAAAAAAAAAAAAAAACATAATTATCACAGTCAATTTGGTTTGTTTGTTTTATGCTAAATATGCGCCATCAAGGTTTGAAAACTTCAACTAGTTCGTGTCCGTGCTGAAATTGCGTTGAAGTACGTGTCGTTGGTTTGTGCCTCGGTTGTTCATAATGTTAAATAATTTATTAAAATAGTTGGAAGACGAATTTTGTTGATAGTTCATTCAGTTGTACACAGATTTAATTAAAATCTCACTCTCTTTCGTTGCTTGTTAAAGAGTCGCACGAAAAGCTCTTAAAGTTTGCACACACACACACACATGTATGCATGCTAACCTGTCACATGCAAAAGGTTGAGTTTCTACATAAATTTGACAACATCAAATTGGCAAACGTGCGTATGCAAATTTGAATGTCCCCGCCTCCCCCCCGCACATTCCCCCCCTTCGTTCAGCAACTTTTCCATGTGTATTCGTGTGTGTTTGTGTGTGTGTGATATTTGAATTATTAAACAAGTTTCAGCAGCAGCAGCGGCAGCAAAGTGAAAACAGCATTTTATCAGTGTGCCTACACGGGCTAATTTCCATGCATATATTCCATTTGTTTGTTCATTGTTAAGTTTTTATTGCTGCGCGCATATTTTTGCGTTTACACGATCGCCCAGCCAGAGGCAGAGGCAGACAGAACCAGAAGTAGAAGCACATGGTACACCTTGCAGTTGTTTTTTTACTGTTGTTATTGCTGGCCAAGTAAATTTTCGACATTCCTTCGGCCTCTGCCATGGAACCGATAACGGAAGGCCAAGACCACACGGCAGCAAAAACAACAATAAGTATACAAACAAAATACACGGCTCCAGATGCGTGCGGTTCCGCGGGCCTTACGGGGGGACAACAACAACAAAATGCCCATTGGAAATACGCGAAACGGGTATGACAAAGAGAAGGCGCGAGCGAAAGCGAGAGGGATTCATATTCACATATGTATGTATACAGCTTTTGGCTTTTTTTTTTTTATTTATTTGATAAAAGATTTATTTGTTTTCAACTAGCTTTCTGTTACCAATGCGGCAACTTAATCAAGTTTTGTCTAGAAAAGATCATGGATCAAATATGTACATAAGTCATTTTCGATATATTTTCACTAAACTATAATTCTAGTTTATGAATAATAATAGTATGCCTACTAACAAGAAACCAATTCAATTATTCAAGTGCAACATTTTTTACCTGTTGAATTTGTATTATTATTAGAAACATTTTCTTATTTGCAACCGCAAATTCTAATTCTTTATGAAAGCCTTATAACTAGTTTTAAAAAAAGGTTTGCAGCAAGAGTTTTATGTACTTGAATACTCGACTCTACGTGTCACAAAACACAGTTTATGCAATTGTCTGTTTTAATTTGCGCTAACCTCTAACTAGCGCCATCTAGCGCTCGTGTCATGTGAGTCGATCAGTCGCGATTTTGCCTGATTTGTTTATTTCTGTAGAGCGTGTTGTTCTTTTGAAAACATGCATACATAGATATGTACAAATACATATGTGGATGTGTGAATATGTGAGCGTACAATTGCTTGGTAATTAAAAAGCAATTATGCATATACGATATTAATTGTTGTGTTTTTTCGCCAACTCGCATAGAAATACTAGGACAACACTGAACTGACAGCTGAGTGTTTTTGAATAGGTGGACAAGGAGAGCGAGAGGGGCGAGGGAGGGGAAGACTCAGTTTATCCCCAGCGTGCAGTTTTTACAAGGTACGACAAATATATATAGGTCTCGTGTCGGGGTAATTACATCAGCACTTGTTGTTAAACCTCATGTGTATAACCAAACCAGAAACGTGACCCGCGCACGTTCGAATATAAAAATTGTGCCAATCGAGGCACAGCTCAGAGTCTCCCACAAAGTCGGTTGACTCGGTTTCCCGACCACCCACAGTCACAGCCACAGCCACCCACAAAACTGGAAGCCCACCGAATTTCAGTCATGTGCTGGCCGTACAGTGAAGCCTGCATTCAAGCGACTGTCTGTCATCGACTAGACATTCGATTATTATAATTATCTTATCGATAAGGAAGTACAGTTGTTGAGACAGTAAGCAAATGCAGTGCTTATAAATACATATTATATTTTTGAACGATTGCAATAATTATATGAAAACTATTATTTTAATTTCATTGATGAGTAATAATTACCTTTTGACTTTAACAAACAAATGGTGAAACAGTTATTAAATTTCAATTTACATTGAAAACTTTGATCATAACTCTTCCGTTTCATTTGATTTTAAATGAAGATAAAAAATACCTTTTTTTTGTACATTAATAAAATTGAATTGCTTATGGTTTTTGTAGGTCTTTTTGATCAAGTATAGAACGAACTCTTTCTCCTGCTCTCGTTCTCGTTGATACTTTTGATAGCAATAAATATAGACTAAGCAATTGCTACATTGGAATTTTGACAACCCAGTTTTTGAACAATTTCACTCAACACACTGCAATAGTTGCTACTTGATGCTGACTGTGGCATGCATACATACATATATAGTAGTATGGGATGGAAGATTGCCCCGTGACAAACTATAATATCCTCCAAAAAGGCATAAAAATGTTTTCTGATGCGACAAATTGAGCACAGGCGGCGCATTAAATGAACTCGTCGTCCAACGGGAGGAGGGGCAAATGGAAATGCATTGACAATTGCCACACGAGCACTTCGTACTCGTACATTTTCTTCAAAAGTTGTAAACCTAAATTTCAATGCAATCGTAAAAAATGTAGATAAAAACAAATGGATCTACAGTTTAGCCGTTTCACAACCGGTTAGCAAAATTTAATGAAATGCAATCAATAACCAATTGGTGACAGGTGCCAGCATTTAGGAATAAATTGCAAAAAACTTAGAGAACTTAAATTGCGTCATTCTTTATTCATAGTAATCGAATTCGAACTAATATCGATGCAAGGGGTTGTAAATTTAAGTAATTTTATTGCTAAAGTACATAATCTGAATTCGAGTAATCTACTGATATACATATATATTTTGGTTCGGCAATAAATTTATTCGAACGCGCGACCTTATGACATTTAGATAGTATTTAAATTTAATCAACCGCAAGTCTTTGCAATTTGCAGGAAATTTGAAAGCCATTCATTTCCAGCCCTGCAATCTTGCAACGGAAGCGGAACCAAGAAAAGTCGCAGTTCTCGTAGTTTGTGGTGCGCAAAATGCATAGTAACAATATAAAGCAGCCAACACGATGGCAAACTCGATAAAATGCATAACAAGCAAAATGCTTGTAAATTATTTTCGAAACGAAATGCAGGTTGACTGCAAGCTGCCAGCCAGACCGCCTAATGAAGCCGTCTGCCAAATAACATACAATACGGTTAATAAAAAGAAATCATGAAATTTACTTTAGAATGCAATTAATGTGGCATCACGAGCACAACACGACGCCTACAAATAAATATACTCGACACGGACTTTGCTAATTTGTTGGAAGAAAGAAATCGTTAAATTCATGGCATAAACGTTCGATGTGGTTTTCAATTTCACCCACACACCCACACACCCACACACACGCACACAGACGCACTCTTGGGTCCATGTGTGTGCCAGATTTGCGTGCAATTAGAACAATGCCGAACCGACACACACATTGCAAATGCTTCACGGCATTTTCCCCATTTTTTCGAAGACATTAAAATTCGACTGTGGTCGCAGCCAAGCAAGCAAGAAATTCACGAGAAATAAAACCAACGCCAAAGCTGCAGACGACTGCAATATACGCGGTATCAATAACACAACAACTTAGGATTATAACAAAATTGATTTCATCAAAGTTCTTGGAAATCATTTAGTGCTGGGACCGTAAAAATTACATGTTATTTTGATTTAATACTGTTCTCAAAGAAAGAAACTGAAATCTAAAATAGATTGTTTACTTCAAATAATATTTATTTAATATGCATGGTATTTTGATTTGATGAATAATTTGGTCATTTAATAAGTTGTAGACCATAATCGTTACATTTAACGAAAGCAAATAAAATTTAAAATGGTTTTTTACAACTTTAATTATCATTTCATTTGAATTCTATTCTAACAAAAATATATGTATGTATATAGAATCGATGCCTAAAATATTATATTGAAACGGACCTGTTGCCTCTTGACTGCCGGGTATAAGCATTAAATGTTTCGACTGTTTATTTGGCAATGCGCGCTATAGCGATGACCAGATCAGACCAAAGCTCCTTAACCCGCCCCAGATGATCACAATAGACACAAACTCAATTGTCAGCGGCTCATCGTATATTGTGAATGCGTTGCTCGCAGCGTTGCCACCGCGTTGCGAAACTTGCAAAGCAACAAAAACAACAACAAAAACAAACGAAGCAGTTTAAATATTTACATTAAATAAGGGCAAACAACAATGGAGCTTAATTAAAGAGCAAAGTGTATTTGTCGTTCAACTATTTGCGAAATGTGGCAAACTAATTAAAAGTGTGTCGAAGTCGAATGCCAATGGCAAGAACAAAAGGCGACAGCAACAGTTGCTGCATGTGTGTGTGTCTGTGTGTGTGTGTGGGTGGTGTCTGTTAACAAAAGCGCAAACAACAACAGCAACGCCAGTCACACTTGTTGTTAGCATTTCAAAAACAATGCAAATATGCTTGCGTGTGTGTGTGTGTGTGTGTGCGCCATTGAAAACATTGGAAATAAAACGGAATGAGTCGAAAGAAAACCATTTTTGTGTATTCCATACATTTATGCATGCTTTAACATATACATATATTTACTCATGTGAACTAAAGCTCGGATAGTGTGCTCGACTAACTTGATACCCTGCATATCGATTATGCCAACTATCAGAGAATTCACAACATTCACTTTCTTCTTTTGCCAGCAAAGTGCATTTGCAGTGGGACCAGTCCACTTGGAATGTGATCCAATGTGACCAGCTTGCATTGCACAGAAAGGCGCATAATCAATACCAATCGAATTGGAATTTGCCTTATGATGGCATTCAAATTGAGATCCTATTTCGCCAACTACTTTTGAATGAAATGATTCAATTTTTTTAAGCTGCTTTGGGCATTAGTGTGTTACTACACCTGTCTTCATTTCTGAATCCAGTACACAAAGTGTGAGTACAAGTTCTTTGCAAGTCCAATGCCAGTTCGAATTCCAATTAGAAAGCTCAAGTGTAATGGAAATTCATTTAACATTTGCATATTTCCAATTTGGATTTTTCGATACGTGTGTGTTGGCAATGACAAATGGACGCCTTACGTAAGCCTCTGTTCTCGCAAGGACAAGTGTTGTCAACCCAACTAAGAGGGAGAAAGAACGATAGAAAGAACACAGCTCACAAGATTCAGCTGCCAGTGGTGTCATTTTTTTCGGAGCAAAATAAAGCTGGATCAACAGGGAAACAACAGATTTTCTCAAAATATTTTATTTGTTTTTCAGTGAAATTTGCAGCAATAAAATAAATTCACGTAGGCAAAGCGCTGCCTCCCACTCAATTGTTTTGTTGGCAATTGAAAAAATTAAATGTATTTTATCGCGTGTGAAATTTGTGGGATCCTGCCTTATCTTAAACTCTGCAGCCAGACATCTCCGCCTCATTGTTCATATACTTATTTTGCCATCGACCACATATTTTTTCTACTCAAATGAAATGTCACAATGTTAAAGATGGAAATCGCAAGAAATTTTAAACATATCAATCATCAAACTCTCAAAATTGGGAAAAGAACAATTTAAAGGAAACTGTTTAAATTTGCTTTAAAAAAAAATCCTTTCACTCCCTCTCCCTCTTTCTCCCTCTGGCTTTAAGCGCAACTTAGAGAAGATATTTATCGCAATGCACAATAGATGGCGAATATTACGATAAGCGATAACGATTTATTTACTCATTTTATGTGGTCACACTTAAAGCTCAACATACATATGTACATATATTAAATTTACTCACAGTCCATAGATGTGTATGTATTTGTGTGTATGCATGTACTTTATGTGCATTTGCATAATTCGCTTTTCATATCGAAATGTAAATGATATCTTAACAATCGTTGTCTGTGTTGTTTTTTTCTACATAAACATTTCATTTGCGTTTTTTTTTTCCTTTTTGTTCTATTTCGTTGGCCATTGTTAAAATCTCATTGAAACTGTTGCTTTGTTTTTGCTGTTGGCTCAAACGGTTTTGGCTTTTGCACTCTAACGACATGCAAACACACACACACACACACACACACTCACACACACACATAAAGACATAGAAAAAAATACAGTTTTAAATTGCAAATTATTCAGGCTTTGTTGGCAGTTTGGTTCTGGCTTCGCTTTCGGCTTTGGCTTTGGCTTTGACGCTGCCAACTTGGGCGCGTCGTTGTGGCACTGTGGCACCAGGCTGCCAACTTTTGCCAACAATTGTGCAAATAGTAATTCTAGTGTTTATGCCAGACTCGAAAAGTCAAACAAAAAATACTTTCGCTTACATAACTGTTGTCTTCTTTCACATTTTGCTTATTTTTTTCCGCTGATTTCCGACGAAGTGGCAGCCCTTTGCGGGGGTGTTGCCACCCCGTTAATTATACAAGATAATTCCCTTTTATGATTTATGCTCATTGTACCCGTTACAACACATCCAGTAATGGGGCACACTCTCTTTCTGACAATCAACAAAGTTTAAATTTTATTTTTTCATCATCTCAGTATTGACTTTTTGTGGATACGACTACCGGGTATCCTAAAGTCTCATTATTTCTTGTTGCGCGTTATTAAGGAATTTGCCCGGTGCTTTTTTTTTTTTGCATATTTACAAAGTGAACTCAACAAATTTCCTATTTCATTACACTTATCCAATTAGCGGCTTTTGTTGGCATTGGCTTTTGATCTTTATACTTGGACTGCGCCTCCTTAATTAGCATATTGCAAAGCTTATATCACTCGAAATTTGCACCATGAAGTATATTGCCTGTTGAGTTTTGTTGGATTCGAAACTGAGTTTGCTCCACTGTGCGGCATGCCGCGTGTTGCGTGTCGAAGCGTATTCGCTTCGTCTTTTTTTCTGTCTCGCTTTTTGGCTGCTTTTATTGTTGTTGTTGTCATCAGCGTCGCTTTTTTGCCAATTAATTATAATAATTAAGTTTGAAATGCGTTGCGACTAAGCAACAACAACAATAATAATAACAGTAACAACTACAAACAAACGAAAATGCTCCTCACGCAAACGCATTTTACGGCCGATCCAATTTTCCGGGCAATCCTATGACGCCGCCTAACTAGGACCCCAACACAGCAAAAAACAAAAAACAAAAATACAACAGCAAAACTACATACACGAGATACACACATTAATATACATACATATGTACATATGTATCTACATATTTATATAAACTACAGCACATACGCTCAAGGCTTTGCCAGTTCTCCGAAACAAAGTTATCTGAGCATAAAATCTAATTAATTCAAAAAACTTCAATAGCCCCTCTACCCAAAATATTCCAAACAAAATATTTTCAGCTCAACTATTTCTTGATTAGAATTAATCTTTTCTCACCATCTAGTTACATTTTTACATCATAGATAAAGTTTAGTTGGCGAGAATGCAAAAAGATCGTTAAGATTGCCGTAGCCAGAAATTTGCATAAAATTTAATATATGTTGAGTTATTTATCAGTTTTAGAAAATATATTTAATTCACCATCTAGCTACATTTAAAGTTGTAGCTAAAGCTGTCTAAAGTTGTCTGAAAATTCGATGCGTACAACAAAAATGTGTCCAAAAAGAACTTTTTATCTTTTATCGATTTTCAGAAGATATATTTTGTCACCATAATTATTACTTTACTGATCGTTAAGATGTGTTAAATATAGTCAAATGAGAAATTGACAATTTCGTAAGTAGAAAATCAATTTGTCAAAGACAAAAACAAATTGTCGGTCTAAAGAATTTAAAAACATAAATTTCTTAAAATGCGCTATAAGCTAATCGAGTGAAATAAGACGCTTGCTTAACGTGAAGATTACTGTATTCTTATGTTGATTGGATTTTATCAATATGCCATGGAATAGCTAAAGTCGTAAAAAAAAAAGTAGACGCAAATATCACACGGGCTTTATATTGCCAATCAAATTTGAAGCTCTTTTCTTTGCTTATCAAGTTAGTACATCAAATTGAATATCGTTGCTTGTGCCCTCGCTCTCTCAACTCAGGCAACAAATTTAAAATCGATTTATAATAAAAATGGAAAAAACATGAAAAATGTTGACGGGATATTGCGGATACTTGTTGGTTCCGCAAACATAAAAAAAAAACGTAAATAATAATAGATTAATTGGCGAGTTGTTGTGCGGGCTATTCCCAAAGATGGCGCTCTATGATAATGATGGGGATAATGACGATGTTGATGGTGATGAAATCCCATTGCCAAGAGAACAACAACAACAACAACAGCAGCAGCAGCAGCAATAACAACGAAATTGTCCCACATGCACATGTCGGCCACCCAAAGCCTCATAGCATACAAAAACACACTCACGAAACAACAACAAAAAACAAAATACGAAATTTGAGGCGAAATTCTTGTTGGGCGCGCACTCGTTTTGGCATTTCTTTCTCCGTCTCGCTCTCTTGCTTGCTCACTCGGTCGCCCGCCTACTTCCACACCCTCACTCCCACTGTCTGCAATCCCTATCCGACCCATAATATCCCCTCCAGCTCCCCTTCTTGCCGTCCTCATCCTCATGCACACTGTGTATCGTAAATTACTCGTTCAACGTTTGGCCAATTTTTATCGTTAGGCTGCAAACAAAGTGTACAGTTACCGCGAGTGCCATAAAATTATAATTATTATGTACATACATACATGCTGCATACATATACAATTATTGTTGCTTTGCTTGTTGCTTTTCGCTTTTTGCACATTTCAAATGAATTTCAAACAAATTTGTTTCTATTTCTTTTTTGTTCTTGGGTTTTAATCTTTTTGTTGTTCTTGTTGTTGCCTGTGTGAGTGACAGTTTGGATGCTGTCTGCTCCAATAAGTCAAATAGTTTTTCACTTTATGCGATTTTTAATACCCGCTGGCCATAGCGCAGCAAGGTATTCTTATCCATATGTCCGATCTCAGCGACTATAAAAGCTAGAGAAATCAAATTTGTTGGCAATAATTATTTTTGTTGTATCAGGCTCGATAAATCATTATTCAACAAGTTGCAGACATTAAAGTCAACAATATTTCAATTTCAAAAACGATCGCTTACAAATATGAACAGTTTTTGGGCATATTAGAATTCCCATTTTCCCAATTTTGAATTATTTTATAAATTAGCTTTTAAACAATAGATTACTTGATTTCTAATACTTTTAAACTAAGGACTTTAGGCTGTTTTCGCTTGATTTTCTTAAACATATCTCCCCCATACATACGTATACATATAAAAAACTTTTATAACATTAATTTTTGTTTAATGTATGTTATTGAAAAATGTATGTTTCTTGACCAACGATTTGACGATTTGACTTTGCATACTGAAATTTAATTTTGCGAATAATGTGATACGGGTATATCACAGTCGAGCAATCGTAGCGTTTTTATCAGTTTTTCATCATGATGTATGTGTGTGTGCGGTATTTATTTTATTTTACTTTTCTTTTTGTTTGCCTTGCTGCAAGACAAAAATTGTCGCACAGTGAAATTATTTTTGGCAATTGTATTTCGCCTGCTGCTCGCTGCTGCTGCAGGTGCTGTGTGACAGCGAGAGAATGGGGAGGGCAAGTAGGAGGCGGAGGATGAGGGTGGGTGAAGAAGGTGGTGGAGACAGAGGTAGAGATGGCAACGAATGCGACCTAATTTCGGTTTCTGTTTCACAGTTTTATGTGCTTGTTGTTATTCTTGTAGCTCCGGCAATTAGCATACACACACAGATACACAAGCACATTCGTGTGTGTGTGTGTGTGTGTGTGTGCTTAAAAATAACAATACAGCAAACAGCTGATGCGCGAGTCACTCGCACCCACACACATAAGCACACGGATATTGTGTGTTGTGTGTATTTAAGAGCAGAAAATCCTGCTAGACTGCATATTTAAAAGGATTAACTTTAACATTCCAGTACTCATTCTCCCCCTCCCCCGCTCTCTCTCTCTCTCTCTCTCTTTCGCTCGCACATTACATGCAAATCGACTGCCAAGTTGTGCGTAACAAAATGCAGCATCACACATAGATACACACACACACACACACACACACGCACACAGTCACTGGGAGACTGGGACATGTCATTGAGAAGGCAAAACACGAATGAGCGAACAAAAGGGGACGGCAAGGATGCCAGCGGCCAAGGCGAATCATGTTGGGGAGCGCAAAATGTAACAGGCAACAACAATAATACCCTCACACACACACACACACACACACACACACACACACACACACACATTCATACAGTGTTGTTGGCACGCAAAGCGCCCGCAGCGCAGCTTTGCATTCAGTTACAGTGATGTCCATAAAAAAAGTGCAATGTCCAAGAATTTATGCTTGTTACGTCAAAAGTTTATGCCAAGCATTTGCAGTTGTTCCTTCCGTCACCCGCTAAGTGCGCTTAAAGCAGCGAGCGAGTGAGTGAAAGATACTCGATACAGAACACAACAACAGCAAATAAGAAATTCAGGCAAAAACAAAATGTACAACAAAAGCGAAAAGTTTCGGAACAAAAATACTTTTGCCCAACTTTTTGTGCTTCTTCGAAGAAGAACAGCAACAAAAACTTCTGCATAAAAAGAAAAACCAACAAAAACGAAAAGAAAAGGAGTCGAAAAGGTTTTTCGTGATACGGTGATGGCGTTGCGGTTTTTATGGCCGCCAGTGTATTGTATGCGTAAAGTAACTGTAACGAGAGATGCGAGAATGTTCGCCAGAGTGACAGTATAATGCGAGAGTTGGGAGGGGGGTGAAGGACAGTGGGAGTCGCAGCTGTTTAAAGCACAAAAACTGAAAGCGAAAGCAAATGTTGCTTACCCAAGGGTAGCTGATGGATGGATGGATTGGTACACGCGAGGGAGGAGGGGAAAGTACAAAAGAGTCGCTTTTGAATATTTAATATTTATAACTTGAGCAGCGAACCGAGAGATGATTTGTATCCCCACCGGAAGCTAATCTCGAGTTGAACTAACTCGCACATTTACCCAGCCAGCTACACACACACACACACACACAGCGAAGAGCTTTCCTTGGCGAGTGAGGTTATGTGCTGGCATCAACACTCACACACACAAACATAAAGAGAAGAAGAAAAGTATTTATGTACATATGTATGTACGTATGTATGTCTATGTGTGTTTTAAAGCATGCTGCACCAAAAATCCAAATAAGTATGCTTTATCGATTCCCAGTACACACACACACATGTACATCTCTCTTCATATGTATGCGTGTGCTTCTTCTTGTGCTCGCTCCAGCAAGAAACCAAATAAGGATAAAGAGGCAAAGCAAAGGCATGAAGCTCAACGGAGCTTGCCTCGGCGCACTTAATTTCGTTGCCATTGCTTTTTGCATTAGAGAGCAGAGCAGAGATGTGAGTGTGAGTGTGAGTGAGAGCGAGATGGAACGAGTTGAATTCCTGGTTTGAGCTTCTGCAAAAAGTCAACCCTGACCGCTGCTGGTGCTGCTGGCGAAGCTGGAGCCGAAGTCGAAATTGGAGCCGACGCGACGGCACGAGCACGAACATACACACACACACACACACACACATTCATATGCAAATACATACTTAAATAAGCACAGTCAGTTAGTCGGTCATTATGACGACGCTCTGCCGCGTGTGTGTTGGTGTTGGTGTGCAAAGTGCGTGCCGAGTGTCCTGTTGCTGCTACAACAACAACTCATGCAAATGAACGAAATGAAAACACAGCGACGTGGATGTCTTCTACTTGCTCCAGCACAGCCCCAAATATTTGTGTTGGTATGTGTGTGAATTGCAATTGCCGGCCACGTTTATTTATTTTATTTATTTTTTTGAATTGCATTTGCTACAAGGGATGAGAGAACAGCAGGACAACACAGGGATGCTGATGTCATACATTACAAGTGTATACATATATCTATATATGTATGTACATATACATAAGTATTTTTTTATATACTTGCCCAAGTGCAGCACATATAAAAATATTAGGTCATACAAGCGTATTTTTTTGACTATTAAATTCAATTAATAACAGTGCGCCCAAAAAATGGATTTGTAACCACTGTGCGGCGGTGACGAAGCGCCGACCAATGTATGTATGTATGTGTGTGTGTGTATGGTGGGGTTTTTGGTGAGTAGCAAAAGACGCGAAAGCACAAGGCACCCATGTGTGTGTGTGTGTGTGTGTGTGTGCTTGTGGTGAGCTTAGGCTTTGCCTTTAGCTAAGGCGAATTGTTGCGTGCGACGCCGACACGAGCAGAGGTCCTGCTGCTGCTGCTGCGCTGCTGCTGTCGGTGCTGTGAGCTTTTTCCGTTTGTAGTTGTATGGGTGCACGCAACACTAAAAGTCAATTGACCCGAAACGCTTGTATATGTAAATGTGTGCATAAATACATATGTATGTATGTATGCAGCAAATGCAGCAGCAGCAGCGCGATTAGATTTGGCTTTCATTTCAAATGCAAGTACATACATAGAGTGAATGTGTGTGTGAAGAAATCACAGCCGATATTTTATACACGCCGAATCGTGTACATAATACATGCAAACATACACACACATGTACATACATATGTTTGCATGTATTGCTCGCAACGAATTCAGTACTTCGCAGTTGTTGTTGTAGTTGCTGCCGCTATTATTAGCGCAATGTGAGTACAACAAAAACAACAAGATGAGCAACAACTTTTGCTTCTCTATTGTATTTGATGTTTCGCAATTGTTATTGTTGTTGTTGTTGTTGTTGCTGTTGTTGTGTCATGCTTTACTTTTCCAATCTATTTATGCTTTATTTTCATTCTTGCTTTCAATTATTTCGCACGCTCGCTCAGTGCTCAGTGTTGCTCTCTCACCACAAATCTCTCTCTCGCATGCTGCTGCCCTCTCGCTCGCACCCCCAGCCGTTGCTGCTCTCAATAGATGTCATTCTCCCACGCACGCACTCCCCACACTTCACCTCAGTTGCATTGCTGCAGCTGGAGAGAGGGGAAATTGGGGGAGGAGAAGGGGAGGGGATGAGGGGTGTCAGTAATTGTCATGAGAGTGCAAATTGCTAATTGTTGTAATTAATATGCATGCAATTAGGTTGCGTACATTCAACATACGCGTCTCATTCTCACCTGCAAGCTGCTAAACTGTTTCTCACCACACACACACACGCACACACAACACACACCAACACACGTGCGTAATTCTGCGTGTGAAGTTTTAAGGACACAATGTAACCGTTAGTCAGAATGTTCACACGTTGTTGTTGCTATGATATCATTAGCAGTTTCAAGAAGACAACATTATAATTGCCTGGGATCGTAGATAATGATTATTTTGTTATTTCTATCATCATTAGCTAAATTAAAATATTCTTCGAATGGTATTTTAACAAAACAGGACTAGTCAATATATTTGAGTAACAATTAATCGAAAATATTGATTATTTTTAGCGATCAGGCCCAAATATATTTTTTTTTTATCAATATTCATATTTGAATCGTTATGAACGTTTGCATTAGATAGATAATAAGGAGCATTTACAATTTGTTGTAATGTTTTGGATTAGTACCGCTTAAGGATTTCAATAGTAAGGTCCATACGGGCTTTAATATAGCTTTGTAGAGGAAACCATTATTTTTTAAAGTTGTCGCTGATTTTCAGTAGTCAGTTTTTTGTGTTTTTAATTAGTTGTTAGTCAGCGGTCGAGATGCAAGCCAAGTATTATACATAGTTGCTATAAGGAATTGTTGATCCATTAAAAGTGACTACTGAACCTATTCTTCATTATTTTTCTCAACATAAAATCCACTTTTAAATCCCTGATTTCTATATTCACTCTTCTTCTTGAAGGAATTATCCATTTCATTGATTTTCATAGTTTTGCATTTATTTGCTCAGAAAATAATCATTATAACTCATTGAATGTACATTTGTTATGTTGTGGGTTTTATTGAATTAATTACTGTGAAATCAATAATCATTATTTTTGAGTGCATTATTAAAAATGTAAAAGCAATTATTATTTTGCACTTTAAAAATTATTACACTTACACAAAAATTACAATTTTATCTGACCTTTTAACGAAATGCCAAAACATTTCCCATTAAAAGTTCAATTATGTTTTATATTTGTTTTCCTTTTTTTTTGGATTTCTAATCGCTGGGGACATGTCAAAAGCTCAGCAAGCAGTCAAAAGATATCAAAAGTCGCGACATTTTAATGACATTGCATGCGATTATCAAAGTAAATGTAACTAATTTGTCTACTCCAATACGTACATATGTGTATGTATATAGAATAAAAATACAATTTGTTTGCTGTAACGCAGCCAATTGGTCTAATAGGACTTGAAGGAAGTTGACCACGCCACGATTATCGTCTAATGAACAAATAATTCAGGGTAATGAAACCACAACTGCTCATTTTAATGACATCCAAAGCGAATAAGCCTTTATTGTGCTTGTTTTTGTGATGCATATTGAAATCGAAATTCAAATTATTAAATATTATATACATATATACAAATATGGATATTTCCAGAAAAACGATTTAATTTAAAAAGAAATTATGGAAGAAATTAGCGTAAACAAATCGTAAAGATATCAAGCTGATGGGTTTTCACCAAGTGGTAAAGTCAAGCGCAAGCTTGTGACTGATCATTGATCGTTTAAGAAACACCCACTGTATGAATGTGTAAATATGTACATAAATGTACATTTGTACTAACGTTTGTTTGTAAAATATTACGCGCAATTTAAAATAAAATAAAATAACCGGGTCATCAGCATGCGATCGATGATTAAGGCCAGCGATTGTGCGCTGGATTTGTGATTATACTAATATATAGCACAGAAAATAAATAAATACAAAAAACTGCATTACGCTTAATGCATTTGGGTCCCTGGGACATTTGCCAAGTTGGGTTCTCCTTGAAAGTTGCAAGAAAATAAAGCGAGGATGAAAGCCTTGATGAGATGTCCATGAAAATTCACTCACACACATACACAAGCATAGACACACATAGAAATGTCCCTGGCTGGAGTTTGGGAGTCGAGGCTGTATCGCGACTCAAGGACGAACGCACACAGAGCCAATGATGATGACTGTCGTGTCGTGTCCTTTATGACTCTTCTTTTATTTGTTGTTTTTAAATGTTGCTCTGAGTTATGCTTCTATTATTTGTATTTTATTTTTTGGTTGGTTTTGTGTGACAAACAAAACTTCGCTTCCAGCACCACGGTGCGTATACGAAACGTTAGCGACTGCGCAGCAACAGCGACGTCAACAGCGTCAGCTGAAAAACGTTATGAGCCCCCTCACACAGACACACACATCCTCCCCAACTTCTAAAGCAAGCATGAAAATTTTCGTTGCTCCCCCACACACACATACATATATACACATATATGTATATATCGATGTGTGTGTGTGTGTGTCGCAAGCTCCGTAATTTACGTGCGGCGAGCTCTTTTACTCTCTTTCACTCTCACAATCACACACAAACACACACACACACACACGCATACACAAGCTTTGCTTTGCTTCATCAAATTTACTGTTATTTTTTTAAGTCTCTCTTGCTCTCTTTTCTGCCCTGTGTCCCTTTGACAGCATCTAAAATAGTTATTTTAAAATTTCGCACAAGTCCACCAAAAATTATATGTATGTACATATGACTAATAGCAAACAAAAAAAACATTTGTTTTAATTTCATGGGTACATAGAAACTGATGTACATAGATCGCTTATGTACATACACATAAATACATGTGAAACGGGCACACTGTTATTTTTCACTCGTTGCACTTTTTTTTTTGGCATGCGGAGCGCAGCGCGTGTTTCAGTTTCAGTTGCTCCCCAATTGGAAAATCGACATGAAAAACGCAAATGCAGAAAAGCCAAAAGCCAAAAAACGAGCGCGGTTATTGAGCCGATTTCTTTTTATTATTATGCTATAAACAATGTATGTATGATGTGATGTACATCATTTACATCATGGTACAACAACAAAAAAAAGGAGAAAAAATAACATTTCATACACACACACACAGTGACACACACGCACAGTTCAGTCATATTGGAATTACACATATACATATGTACTTCGCAAGCAGTATGTATGCATATGTGTGTGTGTATGTGTGTGTGTTTCCAATTGGTGTTTGTTGCTAGTCCGTTTTGGTTTCGTTTCGTTTCGCTGCTCAGCTTTGAGGCTGCTGAGAATTTTCTACTTGCTGCGCTGAGCCGAAGCAGCAGCAGCAGCGTTGGCGTCGCCCCCTCTTTTATTTATGTACATACTCTGTTTTCTGTGTGGGGGCTTTTATTTATTTTTTTCCTTTCCTTTTTGTTTTTTTTGCTTTTGGTTTTTATTTTTTTTGGTTTGTTTGGTAATTGAGACGCACAATTCTTTTCAAAAACAATTTTCAGATGAAGAAAAAACAGCAAAAAAAATGAAACTGCTTGCAATTTACCTTTTCAATATTATTGCTACAAACGACGCAGACGCACGGTATTTCTGTGAGATTCGGTTCAATTGACGCGCTCCCGCAACACGTCCGGCTGATATTTCAACGCAAATACTTTTGCTTTTTGCTTTTGCACAGCGTGACCGCAAGTTTCATTTCTCAAATATACCGGTTTACTTTGCCAAATATACCGAAATGTACAATTTGTAAACCACTGTCTGGTTACACTTCATTCAGCTTTTATTCATTATTATAAATATTTACTTGACTGCAAAAATTACAAACAGTCGAATTTTCATCTACTAAAATAAGCTCTTCAGATTGATTACAAAGTAATCAATCTCAGAGGTATCAACATTTCAAAAGAAAGTAACGGTACTTCGGAAAATAAGCTTTATTCTAAAAAATACCCACGTACATTCAGTAGTTTGCAGTATTTTCGTAACAATGGTTTAATGGAATACAAAAACCCGCTATATCAAAAAACTTTTTGTTAATATATTGAAAGTATGTTGCTTTCTTTATTTGAGTCTATTAGAATATTTTAATAAATATTGGATCAAGGATTTATTTAGCATCGAGGTGTAAAAAACATTTTCAGTCCGATTAACGCAAAACGAGACGACGTAACAAAGTGTGTAACATTTAGCGCACTGTTACGAGCATGTTAGTTATGAGTGCTATCGACAATCGATCCTGAAATCGGTATTGAACTCGTTCGAAAATAGAAATAAATAAAGCAACTTAATAGCCATAACAGCGTTCACGGGAAATAGTATTTTTTTTTAATAATAAATGCACTTGTTTCAAAAAAACATATCGATGTTTGCCATCGATATATCGCTGCATTAATAGTGCTAACGAACCACCTTTAGCGAATGGAGGGGGATGAGTAAAACGCACAAAGTCAAAGCGTAAAAGCAGAGCAGGAGAAGAAGGTAACAAAAAAAAAGAGTGCAAAATACAAATTTCATACTCATCAAAAACGGACGTACGCGTGTGGCAAAAATAAAGGCAAACGTTTTGCCTGCAAAACAACGAATATATTTTAGTAAATAAAGCCCCAGCTGCTTGCCAACCTCACCCGCCCTGAACCCCACAAACAAAGCAATAGCAACAGCAACAGCAACATTAAAGTGTGGCCATGAACAACGGATTCAGCACCGGCGAGGAGGACTCTCGCGGCGGTCACACTGACCAGACGTGCTGCCTGATCGATGACATGGAGCGATGCCGCAATCAAGCGGGCTACGCCAGCTACAGCAAGCGCATCCAGAAGACGGTGGCCCAGAAACGCCTCAAGCTGAGCAGCGACTCAAATGCGCAGCACATTTACATCTGTGACTATCACAAGGCGAGGATTCAGTCGGTGCGCACGAAGCGGCGACGCAAGGATAGCGAGGACGACAGCAACGAGACGGACACTGATTTGCACGAGTTCCCCGATCTCTATCAGCTGCATGTGTCCACGCTGCGTCGTTACAAGCGCCACTTCAAGGTGCAGACGCGGCAGGGCATGAAGCGTGCCCAGCTGGCGGATGTGAGTACAATAATTCCATTTTAAAATATATATGTATTTGAATGAACCATTTTGTTGGCAGACCATCATGAAGCACTTCAAGACAATACCCATCAAGGAGAAGGAGATCATTACGTTCTTCGTGTACATGGTGAAAATGGGCTCCAATAAATTGGACCAGAAGAATGGCATCGGCAATGATACCACTTGAACGCAGCTCTTGCGGCAGCGACGCTATCGCTATCGTTATCGGTATCGCAATCGATATTGATATTGATATTGATGCTGGCTGCCATCGCTATCGCTATCGCTGCCCTGCTCTCACACGTCACGACACGACACGAAATAATATTACAGACAAGGAAACAACACAATCAATACATAAAGAAGAACAATAGGGCCTAACTACAGTGGAATCGAAATAGCTGCAAATGTAGCCCCTCTATATAGACAACCTATATACTTTTGTTTTTGCCCTAACCCAAACTGAATCGCTTACAATAATACTGTTGAATGAGGCTGATTCGGGCTTATTACGATATGCATATATAGTATATGGTTAGTTTTTTGAGCAAGATAATACGTAAACTTCAATTTTTTATATACACAATATAGCTATATATTTTTAGTATTTATTTTAATTTTTTTGCTTACTTGTATTTTGTTCTCTTGTAAGCTCTCGCTGCAATATTAGAGTTTTGTAAGAACGTCAAATAGAGAAAGCAAAATGTAGGTTGTAGGTTTCACTGTACCAATAGCCCACAAATGCAATACGCACAGTACTTTATAGTACTAAATAAGGTTATATAGCAGCAAAATGCAAGAACAACATTATCATGATCATCATCATTGTCGTCAACAACAAAAACACTTGGTGCTCCCAAAAAACAAAACAAAAACACGTAGTTTAAATATTGAGTGAAGGTTAAAGACAGAAAGCATATAAAGTAAAGTGAAGCATAGTAATTGTAGCGTTCGTCGTTGTTAATAGCTCTTTATACAAATTCTACACGCATAGATAATAACTATAAAAATAATATTAATTAATAAAAGTGTAATTACATGACCCAATATTTCTGGGGCCAACAACATGAAGCAAACTACTAACTAGCTAACATTTACCTTATCTGAACCCTTTAGCCTTTCTTCTGTTCTTGTCACCACTTTGGCCAAAAAGCAATCAAATAAAATTCTAAATCTGCCAACGAGAAATGAAATGAATTATAAGAACAACAATCAAGAACTTCATAACATTCTACGTAATAAATAAAAACAAAATAGAAGCATACAAGTAAAATAAATAAAAAATGTTTAATAATATGTAATTATTATAATTAATGCTGTAATTATACATATATTTAAATTGTACAATTGTAATTTTAAAACTCATTCTAAGAAACTTATTAAAAAAAATGAAAACCACTTTACTGATCAATCTTACAGTACATAGTACATTAGAAATCTTCTGCATGCCGATGCTCAAAATACTCGAGAGTTATTTTATCTGTTCGACAGGCTTTGTCTTAAGAGCTTCAGAATTCTCTCTCATTCAAATGATATTACCAAATAATCGTATATATAATCGAATCAGGCCTTCACGCCGATTACGATATGCCCCATTAGCTTGTTTTTTTTTTACCCATTTCAAGGGTGTTTCAATGTGCGTCGTGGCAATACAAATTTGGTTTCTTCTAAAGTTTTCTTTACCAATCGAAACCGTTGCGCGTTTTATTCGGAAAAAAAACGAAATATGAGTGATACTAATAAATTAATTAATAAACAGCACAAAATATTTATAGAAATTTAAATATAACAAATTTATAACAATATAAGTTGTAATGTATTTAAATTTCAAATAAAATCGGAAACTGGCGGTTCATTGAAAGACAGCACTCAAATCGATATGATGTATATCGATTTAAAAGTATCGAGTATGTATCAGCTTAACAGTTTCCTGAAATGTTATTGGCATAATCGGTAAATAATTAATTTTCATACAAGCCTGTGCAAAAATTATAAATAAAATTTCTAAACATTTGTTGAATTTCTGTATAATGCATAACAATAATATAAAAATCAAAATTATTTTATATAGTAGCACTGAACAAGTTCATGCGATGAATTGCTTGGTTGAACTTGCGCCGAATCGACTAGAGATGGAAAAGTCTATCGGTATGCACCAATTTGTGACCCGCATCGAGTGTTCTTTATTTTAATATATTTCATCGGCAATGAAACGTAAAATTATTTAACAACTTTTTTCCAACAAAAAATCTGATCACAGGGAGAAAAAAACTCCAATGGTGGTCAAAGAAATGCTACCTATATTTTCTTAACGCTCGAAATACCAAAATACTTAGAAATTACGCTTTATTTTTAAGGCATTTTGGAAATTAAGCAGTATATTTTGGTATATCACAGGTATTAAATAGGATAGCCTTAAGAGCACTTTTCTCTTAGTATAACGTCTAGACTTATCCAAAACAATTATTTCTTCAATAATGATTTTATATATCTAACAATATTTGCCAGCAAAAAAACATCGATTATTTACAGATTTCAGAAACATCGATGCATCGATAGTGCAATCGAAGTTTTGGCCACCTCTAGACACAACTCTAATATAATACAAGTGTGGTGTGCGCTTCATTTTTATTTTTACAAGAATTTAGACAAATATATTTACATTGGCATATCTGCCAGATAGTCAAAAGTATTTGGGGACTATTGAGCAATCCGTAACACAGCTGCATTTGTCAAAGCGATCAATTATATATGAAAAAAGCGACTGAGAAGCAGCAGCACACCTAGAAAGCAAAACGCTATATTCAAAGACGACGCACACACAGTGCGTGTGTGTGTGTGTGTGTTGGTGTGTGCGTGCGTGTGTGTGTGTGCCTTAGTGCGTGCTTCTGCCGTCGTTGTCGTCGTCGTTGGCAAAGAGGAAGCCCTGGCGAGAGGAGAGCACACGTAAAAGGAGTAAAGAAGCTGTGGAAGGAAGGAAGAGCACAGGAGCAACAGCAGCGACCTCTACAGTTCACATATAAATACAATCAACGACAACAACAAACACAAGACAACAAGAACAATAGCAAAGCAGAAGCACTCAACAAAGGTGTTGCCCCAAAACAGCAGAAGAAAAAAACAACAGAAGAAGGAGAAGCGAAAGAAGATGCAACAACAACAACAACAAGAATCGGGCGGCGAGGAGAGCTGGCTGGAGGAGCAGTTCCTGCGCGACATCAACGGCCAGAACGATGAATACGAGCGCGAATTCGTGCGTCAGCGAGACAACAATTTGAGCACCGTCTGGGGCGCATTCCAGGATTCGGCCACAGCCGTTGCACAGCTCTATCGCGGTAAGATGCAGCATCCAATTTACCATAGTTTTTGTTTATATGTCTTGTGTGTGTATGTGTGTGTGTATTTTCCATATACATCTGTGTTGATGTGCTTAAAAATAGTTTGGGGCGAGCGTATTAATAGCAGCGGCGTCGACGGCTGCTGCGCTGCCAGCCTGCCAACAACAACAACATTGAGAGCACCGAGAACAACAACAACTACTTCAGGCCCGGCTTTTAAGTTCTTGTGTTCGTGTGTGCGTGTAAAGCACACGCACATACACTTTAATATATTCTTCTCTCCTCTCTCTCGTTGGTAATCTACGCATTATCAAAATGCAGTCGGCGGAAGGGCTTGGAATGCAATAGAAGCGGTGTCTCTGTCTAGCATATGCGCTGGGTGCGACACTGTGTTGTGGCTTTGCTTACTCCTTCACCGCTCAGTTCCACAAGATTTAGACACTGTTTGTGTATGCCTGTGTGTGTGTGTGTGTGTGTAGTGCGTCATTTTCACTAAATTGCTCAAACAGCTGTTTTGACCGTCTGTGTGAAGGAAGCTGCATTTCTATTCTATGCCCTTTGATTATCACCGTGTGTGTGTGTGTGCACTTAGATGCATACATACAAATGCTTCTGCTTGTTTAATTTTTCTTTTGATTGCAAATTATTTTCGGGTTTGGATTGCCATCTCGCTTCAACTCATCTGCAGGCAGAGCAGCAGCCATCGCCATCATGCATTTAGTTTTCCCTTGCACGGGTCGATAAACGTACCTTCAAGTTGCTTTGGTCCTTTTTCTCCGTGTAGCAGCAGCAGGTGTTGAGAGAGCGAGAGAGAGAGAGGGAAGCGCCACAATCCAAGACGATCAGCAATGGCGGCTTCTGTCGCTCGTTGCTTTTGCCTTTGCTCTTTGTGCCGCTCTCTTTTTGTTCGTTTCTGTTTATTTCCTAGCAAAATAGGGACAGCATAGTTTTGTTTATATACCCGCTACTCAAAAGCGTAGCAGGGTATAATAAGTTGCTTAAGACGATCATCACAAATCCAAACGGAACTTTTGTTGTCTAATATAAACTAAAGAAAAAAATATTTAAAAAAAAAATACATTTATATATTAATATAAATTGATGTAATTGTTTAAGACGATCATTGCATTACCACACTGCATTTTTTTTTATTTTTAATTATTATAAATTAAAAAAAATAAAGTAGTTTGTTATAAATTAATGTATTAATTTTGTTATATTCTCAGTATAATTTAAATATAGCTCGCATTTAAATTATTTAAGTATTTCTCTTCTTTAAAAATTGACTAATCGAAAAATATGCTGTGATCCAGAGTAGATCTTTTTGGGGGGCGGCAAACATGGATTCGTCTGTAGCTTGCGGTTGTAATATTATTTCCCCTACTAAAATGAATGTTTCTTTGCCTTGCAGAGCGCTCATCAAACACATTCGCTTCTGAGACTGGAGCACTGTGGCTGCCCTTTCAGACTGCAGCTGGCACAGTGACAACCCTCTACAAAGGTAGCTCATCGAATAAAATACATACATATATGCATATAGTATAGAGTTGTCTTATCGTTCCACAGAATCATGTGATGGTCTCAAACGCACCAGCGACGCTGCCATACAATGCGGCTACCAAAGACGCACACGCGAACTGGCCGATTGGGCGCGCAGCAAAAAACGCCGAATGATACGTCGCGAGGATTTGCTGGCCTTCTTAGCTGGAAAACCGCTGCCAATGCAATCAACGAATCCACATGCCAATCGTCGGTGAGTCCGCCTTGTTGCGCTGCAGGACATCCCATTTGTTAAGTCTAATTCACCTTGCATTTTGCAGCTCCCCGAAGCCAGAGCATAATAATCATGGTGGCCATGGAGGGCAAGTGAGTGGAGGAGGAGGTGGAGGCACCAATGGCTTTGGCAGCAACGGACTGAGCATGATGCCACCCTCAAATACAAGCGGCGGCGGACAGGCGCACCTGCTGAACAATGCCAGCAGCGGTCAGGTGGCAACAGTTGGCGCCACTGGCGGCGCTCTGGGCGCCGGTGGCATCGTTGGCGATGATTTGCACACTTTCAAGGAGGCCTTAGTTTTGCGTCCACGGTAAATATGCCATCCATTTGGAGCGCAGTGCAGATTTTAGTGATGCATCTACATTTTGTATATAGTCTTAAAACTCGGCTCTTCATATAATCTAATTTGGTTTTTTCGTATATGGTTTTTTTTTCCTATATTTCAATTTGCCCCATGTAAAATTACATGTTTCGAACATGGTTCTACGTTATGTGCAAATATCGACCAACAGTTTTCGGTGTATGTTTTTGGTCACGCGATAGTGTATCGAACTCAACCCAAAATAGAGCACACTATACCATAATATGCTGATAAATAGGCGAGGAAAAATGGTCTTTTCTATTTACAAATTATTTTATAAGCATATATAATTTGTGAGAATCTTGAAATAATTTTAGTAAGGGCACAATTTACAGAAACAAACACTTGAAAGCAAGACATTTTAAATAAGGTATCCGATATGAGACAAGGACCAAAATTAAAATAATTCCAATATGGATGAAATGTTCTAAAAAAAATAACCGTTTTCAAAGTGCGTGTGCTTTCCTTTCGATAGTAAAATAAGGTCATAAGTCAACTCTAAAACAATAGTAAACCGCGTGAAAATTACAATTATATACAAAGTGAATTGAAGAGTTAAGTAATGCTGATCGCTATGGTCATATATATTTTTGAATTGAAAGTTTATAATCCAATTAAGGGCTTATTTAGAACGTTTGCTCGCATTTCCCTCCGCTACGTTAGGTTGCCATTAATTTCATGAGCTATACAAAACTGAGGAACACTCACTGAATGCATTTCCCTAACCTCTCAGTTATTTTCCGTACTAATTGCTTCTTTTTGGATTTCCAGTGGCCCGGAACTATTTGCATTTGTTGCCAACGAAATAGCGCGCCATTGCAAGCGGCCCGGCAGTCCCATCGATGATAAAATGGATATTTGCCATTACAGCAGTAAACGACAGCGTTTTATGTAATGTGCAGCCTCTCGTCTGGATTCCCCGGCGGGGATCCACACAACAAACACCCAACCACAAACATACACATACTTCACGCCCACATCAAATACATTTAAACTCACAGACACACACACAGGACATACATAAGGAAATATGTATGTATGTAGGGGCTAAAGCATAAGCGACAATTAATACCCGCTCAATACACAAAACCAAACCGAAGGAAGCAACTACGAACAGTCAAAGGTCCCGCTCACTCGCAGAGAGATAGAGAGAGAGAGTGAGTGAGCGAAAGAGAGAGAGACAGCAACAAATGAATTTAATATTTTTAATGACGAAAGACGACTATTCAAAGTGTTTGCAAGTCGTGTAAAATATTATGTTCAAAAGTCTTGTAACTGCGCTTAGCCACAACAAAATAAAAAGAAAACAACACTTGACTCGCCTCATTCATCACTCATCAGACAAGGACAGATAGACTTGTCACAGACAGAGACGGACACATTACACATGCAGCCTGTTGTACGAAAATACACAAAAAATAAAAGAAGGAAAAAAGTTAAAAATAAAACACACCGAACAGCATAAGTTAAATTTAATTAGTTAAGTTAGTTAAGCGAAGAGCCCTTTCGTTATAAGTCTTACACAACAAGTCAAGAAGTGATCGAAACCGTAGGAAAAGCTAAACAAAAAATCAAGTATGTAAGTTAACTGAAGAGTATATGTATCCATATATATATATATATTGTGTTGTTGGACGATCAAGCGAACAACAAATGCATAACACAAACACAAATCTATGCATGAATTGTTAAACATACTGACACACACACAATTGGCGACAGAGAGCAACAAAACAATTGTGCACGTATTAAAAGCGGTTAAAATGTAGCGAATACTGTAATATATATTACAAACAAAACTATAGATACTGTTATAAGCCAAAAGATGTAATGTACATAAGAACGAAACCGAAACAAAAAAGAGACAGATAAACCAACATATTAATAAAAAGCACACACACAGAATTGTTTCCAATGCGAAGCTTCAAAAAACACGCAAAACTAAACTAATACCTTATTAACTGTTCTACACAACATACATTTGACACTCATTGTTCATTATCCTTTTTATCATCAACATTACCAAAACATCAAATGCTTCCCAAAATCAAGAAAAAAAAAACACACACACAAAAATTCTCCCAACAAAAAAACACACAAAATACTTAACACAACTAACGAAATTAAAGTAAACTAAATGAAATGATTCAAATAATAATCTGCGGTTAAGTTGCATGGATGTCTTTCGTCTTGGCCGCATTCGTAGCTAGCCAGGTAAACCATATGTATATGTGTATGCATATATGTATGTATATTTATTCATATAGAACCTCTTGTATATGATTAGCATACGAAGGAACGAGAACGAATGAGAAAATAAAAATTCAAATACTAAATTATACATGTTTTAAAGCAAAGTCCTACGAAATATTGAGTTGTAATAAATTTAACAACTATGCTAAATTAACAATATACATTTATGAAAAAAAGCAATTTAAAAAAAAAACGGAAAAAACTTATACAAAACTAAGAAAAACACTATAAGTTAAATAAAAACATGAAAACTATAAAAAAAGAAAGAAAACGAAATGAAAATTTTTTTCTTGGGAGTCATCTGGTGGACTGTAATAATAATTAATCATACAATATTTAGTTTTCAAACATTTCCCCTTGATGGCGGGAACGAGAGAGAGAGAGAGAAAGACCAACTTTTATTTGCACCCAAAGAAAGAGAAACCCAAAATTCTTCACTTTCATTTTAATGTTGACCATTTCCAATTTTTGATATTGATAATTAAATGAAATACTCAGTTGTACATTGAAATTCATTGCTATTTTTATTTTCATATTCATTTATATTAATTTCGGTTGTTTGTATATTTAGATATATGTATACATATATTTAATTTTAAATTTTTGTATAACTGCACAGCTGGCAATTAATTATATATGTAGATATACGATGGAAAGGAAATTCATTAACTAATTCCACAAAAAACGATCCAGACACATGATTGCTAAACTGTAGCCTAGCTCGCACACACAGTGAACGTCAAACTGTAGCGCAACTGTTGACTACAATCGTTGAGATAACGGGAGTGCAAGGTAAGCTTTGCATGTTGGTAATGTGATTAGAAAGAAAAAATATAATAGTAATATGTAATTAAGTGTGTCAGTTGCAGCTATAAACATTAGTGAACAAAATTAGTTAAATCGCAACTATTTGCTTTGTTTTTAAGTGTTTTATCAACAGCAACAAAATGAGCACAGCAACAGTTTGGAATGCTGCGCAGCAAAACACAGTTTAAGAGCTTTTATTTATTTGCATTTTTTGTTTGTTTTGTACCAGCAGAGATTGCAACAGAAGATTTAATTTTTATCTTAACAAAAATGTTTCGGATCCAATATTTCGCTTGTTGCAATAACTTCTTTTCGTTTCTCTCTACTTTTGCTTTTCTTCATTTCATTTTACGTGTATTATATATGTTCTTTTTGTTTGTTTTATATATATTTATATATGTATGTATATATATAATTCATTTGATTTACTTAAATACTATGCGTGTGTATGTGTTCGCGCGTGTGTGTGTGTGTGTGTGTGTGTTAAACAATGTCAAGAGCAAAACAAAATTGATAATAAGTGTTTAATCGGTATGCATGCCGTCTAGTTTAACGATAACGATATAACGATACTTTTTGAACTAATTACAATGCCTTTGTTTGCCCTAAAACGGAATGTTCTGCTACATTTCCAACTTGATCCAGAACTGTTTCGAATTATTGCTTTTGTATAATGTATATTGTATTTAAATACTTTTCGAAGAGAAGGTTGTTTTCAGCAATACGAATACCGTAACTCGGAACAGTTCTTCATACAATATATATGTATAATAAGTGCATACCTTCTATAAATATGCCAAAGAAAATCTTGTTTTTTTAATTTATCAACTTTAACGGACTTGTTTTCATTTGCGTGTGTGTGTGTGTGTGTGTTGGTCATTCTCGGAGTTCTTGCTGTTGTCCAATTGGATAGCGAGTGAAAGTTACGTGTGTGTATGTGTGTGTCTTGTGTGAGTGTGTGTAACGGAGAAAAAAAACACATTAAGAGCCTTAACACAATAAAGTGCGTGACGTTGCGCAAGGTGGCAGCATTAAAACTGCACCCAATTAGCATTTGCCGAGTTCTGTTGTCCTTGATTGCCGCTGCCGCCACAGAGAAAGAGAGAGTGAGAGAACGATTGTTAGTTTATCGATTGTCGATGAATTGATGAATCACAAACTTACCCGGCGGATGCGTAATCGGTCCATTCACCGCCACCACCGCCGCTGCTCCTATGGGCTGGCGATGCGCCTGGACTTTGCCGCAGCGTCGCTGCTGGCGCCGCGGCCGGTGGCGGCGCTATCTTGCCCAGGCCACCTGGCGGCGGGGGGAGCACTCCACCGGTTCCCTTGCCCTTGCCGGTGCGCGAGGTGCCCTCCGAGCCATCCTTTTTCTGCAAGTACAAGAGCGGGGATCAATTAAATCGATTACTTGTGTACAACTCAAATCGAACTTATCACAATCGTGTTTCTTCTTTTGAACCCGTACCAAGGTTTTTTGTATCTCTATCTATCCGTAGATAATAAGCAAATGGCGAGAAAGGATATTTGCAATTATGAGAGGCATTTATAGGGGACAGGATCAAGATCCCAACTTCTTGGGGTCCAAAAGGCTTGTGAATAGGTGGTTTTTGAGACGACAAGTGTGAGGACTGTTGTCCAGAAGGTTTATGGCGAGCAGGCATTGTCAAGTCTATTCAATTGTTTCTTGCTGTATCTGTTGATTTCTCCAGTGATAGTTCGGATGCGGAAATCGATTTGTAACGTTTGATTTTTGGAGTAGTATGGTGATAGTGGGTAATGCTGAGAATTAAGAGATTGATTTTAAATATGTACCCTGCAAATGTGTCCCATAAGTCCAGATGCTATTTAAAATGGCCTTATAGTTTAAGCAAGAGGCGGCATCTCATTTGTCCGGATTAGAAAGTAAGTTTGGGACTTGGGAATAAATGCGGTCCTCTTAAGCCCGCAGACAATATTTGTTGATTGTTCTTTCTTCAGAATTTTTTTGGTTCACCACATTTTGATCTCTATCGCGTCCATAGTCTGCGGACTTTTCCTGGACATAACGAAGTGGTTCCGCGGTCCAACTCAGTCCAATGGATTTAGGACATCCCATCAACTCTACCTATCCAACCCAACAACTATATGAGGCACCACAATAACCCGGGATCTCTGGACACTGGTCGAGGCATTGAATATTCTATCTTGATCTTTTCAACTTCGCGAAAATACTCAGGTATTCAACAAAGAACAATAACCTTTTGTGTTAATTGAATAATAGGACGATTATCAAGCGAATGGAATTATCGATAGTGATAGTTTTACTCACCGTAATGCGCATGTTAATTTTGATGGTTTCACCTTCCTTGAAACCGAGATCCAGCTCCTGTTTGGGTTCGGTTTTCTCCTTTTCGATTTGCTCCTGGTTCTTCACCCACTTGAAGTGGTCCTGTAACGCCACATTCAAATCAAACGAATCGGACCGATCGCCGAATCCCAATCCCAAAAACGCCGATCTGCCATTATCGTCCTGGACGCGTATGACGAAATAGCGCGAACTGTCCGATACCGCTTCAATGGCCACGCCGGGATATGTATCGATGGGACAATTGGCAAATAGAGCGCCGCTCGTTTTATCCTCCAATTTCAGTATGCAAGCGGTGCCCTTGGCCACCAGACGCATCCGACCTGTCCATGTGGGCTCTTTGAGGTTCCAGTCCGCTGCTCTGCGTGTTGCGAACAAATTAGAAACAAAAAGCGTTGTTCATCGGTTAATAATAGAGCCAAATACAATAGTGTGTTTGTCATGTTCCTTTTATTGGTAGCTCGCGTGTGTGTTTTCTCTATTTTATTTTGATAGTTTAACCCTTTCTCAACTACTGGGACTATATATTCTAGCAATATTGTAACTTACGTTTTTTTTTAGTTTTTGAAGCGATCGTGAATGTAATCTATCTCAACCGCAGCATTTTGTGTTTATTTCACAACGTCGACAAAAAATTAATCTAAAATAAGATGAGCATAGAAATGCAAGTTGACGTGAAATTTCACCTCAGGAAAAATTCCTCAGTTTAATCGCAAAATTTGATAATTTGCGTCAACTTCAAAGTTAAAAATAGAAAATCATTTGCTGCTAATCAACAGTCTAGATTTAGAATATTAAAATAAAAAGGGTTAAGACAAAAATTGATATGGTACAAAGAAAAGACTAGTTCAAGAATCTATTGCAGCATATTAACATAATCTTTAAATTAGTGTGTTTCTTTCCACATTTGGCGGCCCTTAATAATTTTTGTAACTAATAATAAATATTATTATTATTATTGTATGTGAGGTCACCTGATGTTGTAAACAACGGTCCTCAGCTGTCCACGAAGTATCTAGTTCGTGTCTAGTGCAAAACAGACAGCCAAGCTGAAGGGGTGCTAAAGTATTAGTGTGTGCGTGTGTGAAAACAAAGAAAGTCAACAAGAGTAGCAACAAAAACAATTGCACTAATACTTGTGCAAAAGCTTTTGGCCATACACACACGCACACATGTGTACATACAGACATTGCAAGTGAAATGAACAGTAATTAAGAGAAACTGCAACGCGATTGTTAAAGGAAAAAAATCAATTGTAATTGAACTTCAAAAGAGACAGCTACAACAATAGCAACAACAACAATAACAACCACGTTGTTGTAGTTGTCGTGTTCTTTAACCTTGGCTGCGGCTACGGCTGCATGCCACATAAATACATTTTACATTGCTCTCTGTTTGCAATTTTAGCATAATTTAAGCATTTCTCACCAAATCACACACACACACTGGCGCAGCCATGAATTTTGTGTTGCGGGGGCGTCTCGTCTGCATGAAATCACGAAACGAAACTTTCAATTGCACCACACAACAAAAACAACTCGACAAAAAGTTTTTTTCTCTCTTTTATTTTGTTTTGTTGGTTTTAAAACTCACCTATATCCTCTGTTGCTGGCGCGTGGCGGTATTTTGTAAATGAATACCTCGGGCTTGACAATCAGCACACTCTCATATTCCATGTTATTTGTGTATTATTGCGATTTGTTTATTATCTCTTCTTGTCTACAATTTCCGTTTATAACTTAAAGCTTACTACTACATATACTGCTGGGGGGGCTGCCAAAACAATCGATGCCAACGCTATCGATGATGTAGCCAATCGACCGACCGCCTCAATGCGCCTCTATTTACCAAACACAATAAAACAAACAGAAATATGGTCAGACTGCCACGTAGCGCTGGTAATTTGGCAATCAGCTGACTTTTCTGTGATTATTTGCGACTTTAACAGTTCGCTAATTGAGGTTATTTATCTATTTGAGTAACAAATTTACAATTAAAGTAATTATTAATTTATTTATTTCAATTAACATAAAACATAACATATCGATTTTTTGCTGTGTTTTTTAAACATCGATATATGCAACTATCAAATCAAAACAACGATGGCTTATCGATTTTTCTTGACTTCGAGCGCACGCTACTTGTAATTTGCTCAAACGACGCTGACTGACAAATGCGGCCGGATTTGTTGATAACCAGCGACAGCGACTTGGATGTCGCCCTGGAGGAGTTCAAGGCGAAGAAGCCGCGACGCGACAGCCTTGGCCCCAAGTACAGCTGCAGCATTGTCGGCTGCGAGGCGAGCTTTAAGCGTCTGGACCAATTGGATCGCCATGAGTTCCATCACACTGGCATTGTGAGTAAACCGACAATGATTGATAACTAAAAATATAATGAGTGGTGTTTGCAGAGGAAGCACGCCTGCACGTACGAGGGCTGCGACAAGAGCTACTCGATACTGACGCATCTGAAGCGGCATCAGCGCAGCACTCACGAGCGAACGGCGGCGCCGCAAAAGACCGTCAAATGCACGCTGCCCGAGTGCAGCAAGATGTTCACCTCGGCCTGCAACATGCAGCGGCATGTGCGCGAGGCACACGAGGCGCCGCGCGAATACGCCTGCAGTCACTGCGCCGCCAAGTTCCGGCAGAAGATGAAGTTGCGTCGCCATGTGATACAACAGCACACACAGGAGTATCCGCATCGTTGCGAGAAGTGCGCTCGCGGATTCTACCAGCAGTGGCAGCAGGAGCGGCATCAGCGCAGTTGCAAGCTCTACGCCTGCGCCGACTGTGAGTTGAGCTTCGACAAGTGGTCGTTGTTCACCAAGCATTGCCGTGAAACGTTGCACGGCCGCCGCGAACGACACAAATGCGAACATTGCCATCGCAGCTACGAGCAGCTGAGTGCCCTCAACAAGCACTTGGCTGCTAAGCATCCGTCAGCCACAGATGACGCGGATGCTGGAACATTCCAGTGCAAAGAACCCGGTTGCGATCGCAGCTATGCCTACGAACGCAATCTACGCCAGCATGTGGTCACCTCGCACACGGGCAGACGCTTTGAGTGCCTTGCCTCTGGCTGTGGACGTTGCTTTAGCAGTGCCCAGAATCTCAGCAAGCATTTGCTACGAGACCATAAGAGCAATAAACAGAAATCGGAAGCCACAGCTAAGGAAACACCCACGACTGAAGAGGCACCAACAGTTAAACCAGCACGCAAGCGTCGCCGCGATGCGGGACAACCCTCGCGTTCACAGCTCGCCAAGATGTCCTGCCTGGTGCTGGACAAGAGCGTGGACAAAGCTGTGCGCCAGCGCGAAAGCGAAGCGCTCACTTCAGTGGCCCAGGAGCTGCAGCAGGAGCAAGAGCAGGACGACAGCTTTGAAGAGGGCTTGAACCACTAAGCTAAATTATTATATTAATAAAAACACAACTAGTCACAGCTCGGTATCTTGTACAATGCTCGAATTATTGTAATTTCAATTCATTTGCAGAGCTGTAGTATTACTCTAAAAATTTATGGAATAAACTTTCCAACTACTAGACTTAATAACTTATATACAATTTCTCAAATTATTGATAACCATTAATTTCACAGCTACACTTCAAGAGCTGTTCTAAATATATACAATTCTTTGACTGATTGAACTATATGAAGGGGTTTCTCAAAAATCCAACTCTAACATAATTTTAAATAATAAATAAGCTATTTCAACCTTCTTTTCAAACATATTTAACAATATTAAATAAGCAAATTAACTCTAGAAGGCTTGATAATTCATATAAAAATCTAGAAAAAGTGAATTGATTATCGCATTGCCTGTTCGCAGTATTGTGTAATTTTTTAAATTAGTGCAAATAAACTTGTTTTATTTTCTCAAGCTTGCAACTCACTGCAGCTGCACCTCAAGCTCTGTTCTATATATGTATACGAAATTCTTTGCTTGGACTCACTGACTGAACTATCAACGCATAGCTCTAATGGCTGTAATTGTTATACAATATAGCCGCGAAATTTGATTGTGCAATAAGAAGCGGTACTGCAAATTTCAGCTCTCAACTATTTAGACTAATAAATTGAAACTTTTAAATTAAAACTTGTAGACACAAACTATAGCAATTATACCAAGTGTTTAGCGAGCAGACGAACCAGTTGAAAGTTGCATAAATATATTTCAACATTATTACTTCTCAAACTGGCGATAAATAAATTTGCTACTATTCAAGTTAATGACTTATTCGTGACACACTTCGAATAACAGTTCTTGCATTATTGTAACGATTTCCGTCTACGATTTATTGAAATATTAACATCAAAATGCGTGATGGTTGTGATTGTGTGGCCGTGTTTAATATATGGTATAATTTACAGGGAATTGATGACCTTTCTGCTGCGCATCTGTTGCACCCAAGTCTCGTACTGTTGCTGCGGTGTCTGTGGCTCGGGAACATAATAATGCTGCGGTGGCTCGCCCTCCTCGAGCCGCAGAAAGTAGTGACAATGCTTGTACTCCACGCGACCAAAGCGACCGCGCGCATGGCGACGTAATCCTTTGAAAACACGTCCTTTGCCCACAAACGATTCAGCTAAACGACCAGAAATTCATGGATTAATTGACAAATTGGCGTGATGAATTTGAAATTTACCAATCCACAAATTGCTTCTGTATTCCACGTTGTGCCGCTCTACGGCCATTTGCTGTGCCTCCAGAATGGTCTCTTTGACATCTGTGGCGCCCTTCTTGAGCACAAAGTTAAGTTGTTTCAGGGCCTCATCTACGCTCATGCCACGCACAAATGCAGCAATGTACCACATCTTGTCCGGGCTGTATTTGATGTTGCTGCGCATGTGGCAGACATACTGTAGTGAAAAAATTAAATGCATATGAGAAATCTATATAAATTTTGGGGTATACAGTATATCCAGAGGAACTATGGCCCTCAGAATGAAGAAATAAATAGTCGGTTGGAAACTGCATCGTGCCTTCGATAAGCATTGCTTGAAATATGTACATGAGACGGTTTGTGTTTGAATTGGAATTTTTAAAAATCTCTTCATATGGCACGATCGACTGTTGCAGCTCTTAACGTTCGGATTGTTGCTAGATAGTTCAATCAGTCAGTAAATCAGTAAAAATACAATTGAATTTGTCCGTAAGTTGGAATTTTTAGAAACCTCTTCTATTGGCACGCTCAACTGTTGTTTGTTTAAAGCTCCCAGCTCTTACCGTTTAGGCTGAGGAGTGATAGTTCAGTTAGTCTGTAAGTCAGTAGATATATAGAAATAAAATTGCATTTAAGTTGCTTACCGCTTTGCGTGGCTCTTCGTCCACCTCCTGTGGCGGGTGCACCGTTTTGTTGTACTCCAGCCACCGGCGCGGTCCGTAGTTGTGTTTGTTCCACTTCGCGCAGAGGCCTCCTCCACCGCCTCCTGCTGCCCCGCCTGCAGAAGACGTGTGCACGCCGCAGCTATCAACTTTGTGCGTGATCGTTGTTGTTGGTGCGACGGCCAGCAGTTTGACAACATTGGAGGCGGACGATTGCAGACTTAGCTGCGTCATTTGTCTTATCACTTTGTGCATGTCGCTGCAGTTATATTTCTATTTACTTTAACGCCAAAAAAGAAAAAGTCAAATTGAAAAAAAAACTGGAAGCACCATCGGTCGCGTAACCTGCCAGCAACAGCTGTGAGCGACTGGGCCGAGTGTGACCGCCGCATATGATATTTAAGCGAGCAAAATATACTAAATATACCACTTGCGTAAGATCATCGACTTATCGATAAGCACAGTTTGCGATATTCCCGTGTTTATATTAAAACATTGTAATTACATTTGTTAATATAATTTATTGAAAAAAAAATTAATAGTTATTGTTATATATGCATTATGCACGCCAATTTTAAGCAATCGCACAATCAACTTGGAACTATCGATTGTTGGCTATTTAAGGGCTGCTTCAGCAATGACCTAAGCGTTACATTTTTGAATTAAAAAAAACAAACGTTAGAATATTATTTGGCCTTGCGTTTGCTCTTGGCGACCTTGGCTGCCAACCGCTGTTGTTGCTGCTGCTTCTGTTCGTATGGTGCTCTGTAGGTCCCGTGCAGTTTGTCCAACCAGCCCATAACTCCATAGTTGTAATTGAACCTTAAAAGATCAGTAAATAATTATTTTGTATTACTTATAGGAATTCTTCTCACTGACTTGGCGTGATGATAGTCATGGAAGCGCACAGATCCCGCTGACCACGGAAAACTGTAGCCCGTGTGATCGCTCATCGAGTTGATAACGGCCAAGGCAATCATGCCCCAGGCCACAGTGACATGTGATCCCAGCAGAGCCAATGAGGCCCCAACCGGCATCAAATTGGCCACCACATGCTCCACCGGATGGGCATACAGGGTGATGGCTGCAATGGGGGCGGTCCACTCGTGATGCTTCTTGTGCACGTACTTGTAGATAGCCTTGTGGTGCAGCAAACGATGCGCATAGTAGAACATGATCTCCTCCAGAATGACGAGCACGACAAAGTCGCGTACAACGCGTCCAAAGCTGGGCAACACTCGAATGTCATGGCTGTTGTTGCTCCTCAGCACCAGTTCAAAGAGCAGCCAAGTGGTCAGCAGATTCACAACAGTCAAATTAAGGAGCACCACCTTGATAGCCTGCCAGAGGCGGCCGAGATTGACGGGTTCATTCTGGCCCGGCTGTATTTTGTATTTGCGCAGAAATCGCGGACGATTCGTAATGTCCATGAGGGTAAAGATCGCTGCGTATAGCCAATAGACACAAAAGACAACGGTGGTGGTGCCGAGCACCCAAAGGCGCATCGGATCGTCGCCGATGACGTCGAGCAGCGACACCCAACGTGCCTGCAGCACATCTCCAGTGTAGCGCCAGCGCAGCGCGAAGCTTGACCAAATTGCTGTAGCGTCCATGGCTCAACAATCACAACTGTCGTTTGCGGAGAAGTTGATCAAAATCAAGGCGATATAATGCCAAATTATACACTACGCTCAACTGCGGCATATCGCAGTGGAGCAGCCGATGGTACCGAATTAACACCAGAATTATTATAATTTACATTAAACAACTTATAATTTATATTATACAAATTATCAAATCATCAGTAATTTCTAAATGATCCATAAGAATAAATTAGCTTCCCAATTTTAATTAAATATTAACTGTAATAGATATGAAAATAAATCTACAAATAGCAAAATGCAATTAGGCTGTACTGTGCTAAAAAAATATTGTTAAATATATAAATTTAATTTCATTTCATTAATGTAAAATAATTTGTGACTAGTGCCATAATAAATAAACCTAAGCGTGCACCACTAGGATACATGTATTTCGATAAATAAAACAAATAAAACAATATAACATATATATATATATATATATTAGTGATTTGGAAACTAAATGTTTTTTCTCAATTTTCGAACTTTAAAATCATAACTTAAAAAAAATAATGATTACGTTATTTGTAATTTTTATTATCTTCTAAAAAACGACATAAAACACAAGTGTAATTACGAATTTTTGTACATTTCTGCTCTCTAGAAATTATTTCAAAATACTTTTTAATTATGTATCATGAAATAAATAAATAAAGTTTAGTAAGAACTTTAAGATACTAAAAACATGCAATAGATATAAAATTTAAAAAAAAATTGCAATTTGAATTTTGTATGTTTTTTAATTTTTTATAATAATAATGGATCAATTTAAGTTGTTTCATAATCTTTACACCATCATCTTTATTTGTTGACTAAAAATAGAATATTTAAAATAAAAATGGTGTTTTCAGCGAAAAGAGTAAAATTCATATCATAAACTGAAGAAATCGTTCAATATTCTAAGCTGCGAAAACATGGATGATATGGATTGTTCGATCGAGAAGAATAATTTTACAATAGTTTATTTCCAATTGTGACGTTTTTATTAAAAAAAAAATGTATTTTTTCGGTCCTTGGTTAAAACATTTGACTTAAGAAGTGCATAAGAAGTAGAGCTCAAAGGAGCGACAGTTCGAGCGGAGTTCGAATCGGATCTTCAGTTGTAAGGCGATCTTTAACTGGCGTAGCTCATTGTCTTGACGATGCAATCGAATGTGTCTAGGGCAAGTTCTATCGCTTGATTAGCGTCGCTAACAAATTGTTGTACTCTACTAGTGGAGATAACTTATTGCTAAGTATAATTTTAATCGTAGATTAGGTTTTATTTTCGGTCTGCGCCGGGGGTACAAAAACAATTGCTGCTGCGCCCAAAGTTCAGTTTTTGTTGTTCTAGCTTTTCTTTTTGTTTCATTGCTGTGCGTGTGTTGCTTTCTTATTTATTACTCGTAGTTCATCATTGTTTGGTGCTGTGTGTAGTTGTTGTTGTTGTTGTGTGGGGGGGTTTAATCATAAAACATAATAACACTCGTACATACACTTAGTCTTACCGCTAGAGTTTATGGGATTTGTGGTGTGTGTGTGTGTGTTTTGATGTCTTGTCTACATTCTTACAATTACATTATACACTTTCACAATTTGCATTTTAACATCTTTCGTGGTTTTTGTAACGTCTATAAAAATCGATTCTCGATCGCGACGCCTTTGCCTGGTTATTATCACAATGAAGTATACACATTTAGAAATGCCAGTAAAAACTATTGACAATTAAATAAATATATACACACGTACATATCTATTTAGATAGTTGGATATATGCATGCGCATAGGACAGGAGATTACAAGATAATATTTAATATGCGGCCCGCGAGCTCGCTCACTTCATGGTGGAGTCGGGAAAGGCGTCACGCGGAGGCACGAAGCTCAGCATCATGATGTGGCGCGCATACGACTTGGTGGCACGGAAGAGCGAGTCTGTGCCGTGGAGTCGATCCAGCACGCCCAGCACTCCAAAGCAGTTGTTGAATCTACGATCACGACAAGAGGTTAGTCAAAAGTGTACAATATGTATTACGGTTACTTTGCACCCACTTGAGATGATGAAAGTCATGGGCCTCGGGGCTGGGAAAGAAGGGCAGATGGTAGCCGGAGTGCGCATTCAACGTGCTCAGAATGGCCAGGGCGAACCACAGCCAGGCTGTGGCCACGTGGCTGCCCATCAGGAACACGCCCAGAAACGGCGGCACCAGGTTGCTGAATATGTGCTCAATGGGGTGGCAATAGATGGCGGTCACCGAGATGGGGGCCGTCCACTCGTGGTGCTGCTTGTGAATGAACTTGTAGATGTGCTTGTGGTGGAGCAGGCGATGCGAGTAGTAGAAGCCCAGTTCCTCCATCAGGATGCAGACGGTCAGCTCGAAGCAGACCCAGTGGAACGTGGGCAGCTCTCGGATGTCGCTCAAGCCGCGCACTGTCATCAGCTTGTAGCTGAGATAGGCCAGCGGTATGCCCACGAATATTTGATTGCAGATCACACGCCAGATGACCTGCAAGACACACGAGCAATGATTCGACACCCAATTTCACCCAATATCAATTGATCGCAATCAGCAGACAGACCTTCATCAGGCGTCCGGCTTCGACGGGCTCGTTGGTGCCCGGCTGGATTTTATATTTGCGCAGACAGGCCGGCCGATTGGTCAGATCCATGAATGTGTAAATGCCGCCCACAGTCCAGTACACGATCATGGTGAAGAGCGTGGTCCCGAAGACCCAAAGCATCATCGGATCATCGCCTGCAACAACAACAAATGCATATAGGTAATCGTTAAGTGTAGTAGTTCAAAGCTTAAATCTTCCATTAAAGTCAACTAAAACGTCAACTAGTTGACTTGTGCAACAATAAATAATATTTACTTTTCTACTACTTCTACAAACATACGAGTATACTATATACATATATGATAAAGCGCTTTGTTCTGAGCGAGTGATTTGGCAATTAATGCACAGTGCATAGATCTGAGCAATCCAGGAATTCAATTTAGCAATTTTGCACAAAGGGAAAAACGTGCTGCTACTACACTTTTAAATAAACCCTACAAAAATTATACAAATATTTCAACTTATTCTTAAATAGCTGCTTTCGAAAAACGTTGATAATAACATAATATATTTTATAGAACTTTTGTATTTCATAAATTGAAATAAATCGCAAGAGTAGGTGCATTAATATGATGCTATACGAGTACACCTTTAAATAACATACGATTTCTGATAAATAACCAATTTGAGAAAAATTTACGAAAATTGAATAGATTTTTTGTTTTTTTTTTTTTAAATATAACTTAATTTATTTTTATTGTTAAATATTAGACTATCTTTTGAGCCTTTTATTTTATCCTATACATTTTTCTAGGTAATATATTTACTTATTATATCAATCATCGAAGCGGAAAATTGTTCACTTAATGACTTGAAAACAAAAAAATGAAATTATAAAAATATCAGTATTTTTAGGCGACACCGTCAAGTAATAATCAGCGACAAAATGTCTAAATTCAATATATAAATATAGAAACATATTTAAGAATGCATAATATTGAGAATGCATATTATACATATATGTATTTCCAAGTGGTTTCTTGCCCTGCACTGAACTATGAGCGAATACTCGTAATAACAATCTGCGACGGTGATTTGTTTAAATAACGTTATCAATGTTTGTCAGCTGAATCACAAAAGTAATATGCATATATTTAAATTAGTGCAAATTGAATAGCTACTTCAATGAGTAAGCACTTTACGGCGATTATTGTTGTTGCATCACCAACATAATATATGATATGTAAGTCTAAATAAACAAAAATGCAAATTACGCACAGCTGAGCACCGAGATAAACACGAATTTCGAAGAGTATACAAAATGTTTGGTTACGACTGATCAAACAATATTTGCGCATAATGTAATCGAGGTTTCCTGCCGTTCAGCCTTTGTCAGTGAGCAGCGTGCAAGTGTGTGTGTGAGTGTGATTGGTGTGTGTGTGTGTGTGTGCGAATTAGTAAACAAAACGGTTGCCGTTTATTTATTGTTGACTTTGTTTGCTTTCGCCGTTGTTGTTGATATTGCTGTGGCTGTGGCTTGTGAATGGAAGACAAAAGTGCAATTTCTGATATCTGGCGTTTAAAGACACACACATACACATACACACAGACACACACGGTCGTAAGTAAATAAATAAAGACTCGAGTGCATGCGCACTTTTAGATTTCATTTGCACAATTTACTCATTATCATTTCAAAGATATGCACATACAGTTGATCTGCACATAAACTTACCGAACATGTCGATGAACTTGTCCCATTGCGATTGCCAAAAGTCTCCGGAGGCGCCCCAGAAACTCTGCAAGTGCCTGGTGGGCAGGTAAGAAAACTCGTTAAATTTCTCCATGCCAAAACAAATCGCAAGACGAAAACAAAACAAGAATATAGGAATCGAGAGCTGAGCGAATTCTTTGTGCGTTCTACAGAGCTGTCTGCCTCTCTCAGTCAGCGGTCGCCAACCAACTGAGCAGAGTTTGTTTTTTGGGGCTAATGGGGAAGAAGCGCAGCTCACACAGAGCAGAGCGTAAGAGCAGACTGAGTGACACAAAGCAAATCAAAAGAGAGGCGCACAAAAAGGTAGACAGACGTTGCTGGGCACGATCGCAGATACACAATCCACACTCTGTGTACCCATATCCATTGTCCGTTACTTACAGCTTTCGTGCGAGTTCAATGCCGAAAGAAAAGAGTATTCAGTTATATATGTACATATGTATGTATGTTCAGCCGTGTGCGTATCGATCAATTTATATAGCGAGTTTAATTACTTTGATTCCCCATTCTCGATTTCGCTTCGCAAATAAAATATATGTCGTTACAAAACAAGTTAAAAACTACACAAGATCTTCAACGATCCATAATATATGTACTATATGTATTTATAATAATATATTGATGTGTGAAATAATTTATAAGCGGATTTGTTGTTTTGAGTCTCAGATAAACTTTGTATTCAACTCCACAGTTTCATAAACATATTCGAATTATTTAGAAAGAGATACAAATATCTCCAAAACCACAGTGAAAACTTTTAAACGCTTTTTAAGGACTTTTAACTCCCACGTTTTTGGCAAGTACATTACATATCGGAAAGATTTAAGTTCTAGTCTCTTGAGAATTATATTGTGGTCTTTGTATTTCAACCACAAGCTCTGTAAAAAACCATCGTACTAATTTGTACGTTTAGATCAAATACATAAATGTAATAAGACCAAATCATTTTCATTTCTAACGTTATCATTTCTATCGTTAATGCACATTAAGATCGAGAAAGTGTACATATGTATATTCCGTTAAAATATTTTTTTATTTTTTTTTATATTAATATTAAACACACCTGCAGTTTAGAAATGGCTGTTGCACTGCTTCCATTAAAATAAATCAGTGAAATCGCATCACTTTTTAAGCTTTAAATGTTTATTCACCATAGCAGCAAGAAAGTGCTACCAGCGCCATCTATCGATCGCAAGTGCAAAAGCTCGACACTGATCGAAGCTTCGCCGTAACCGACATAATCGAAAGGTATTTACCAAGACTGCAAATTCAAATGTGCAAACTTACCAAGTCAGCACGTTGCGAAACAATATGAAGACGGCCAAGGCGCAAGTGATGATGAAAATGACGCTGTGCAACGAGGACAGCCACAGCGGACTGTCCAGCTCATCTTTCCAGCCTGGCGGGGGGGAGGTGGTTGGTTGTGTGGCCGGCATCTGCTTCGGCGTTGTTGTTGTCCCACTCACATCCAGCGATGTGTGGGCAGCCACTGACCCTCCTCCTCCGCCTCCTCCCCCTACTGCTCCAGCATTGTTTTTGTTGGATTCGCCACTCACATTGCTGTTATTTGGCGGCTTTTGGGCGGGATTTGTGGACATTGTTGCTAGACTTTCTTTGAAACTTGGTTTTACATGCGGTTATTTATTTTTGTTTTTTAAAAATTATTAAGTTTTTCGGCTTGCCTTGATTGAAAAGTGTCCTTTGTGATGTGGTTGTTGTTGTGTTTTTATTGCCAGTTTTGTTATGCTTTTTGTTGTCCTTGACATTTAAAGCACTTCGATTTTTTCCGTTGGTATTTAACAAACGTTGTGCGCATTAGTGCTGCGCGTTGCAAACATTTTACAAACACAAATGACCTGCATTTGTTGTTAACTATTTGACATGCGATTCAACAAAAATGATTCTCTTGCCGCTAAAATCGCTGTATTTTGAATTTCTTCTGGTTTGGTCTATTGGCTTAAGCCTTACACACACACACGCACACCTGCTCACATCGAAATTTTCAAAGCAACCCTGCTTCCAATCGTTAATCGATGTTTACAACATGGTATATTTATATTCAGTTAGTATTTTTGCGTTGGGTTAGTATATTTGTATCGGATTGATGAATTAAATTATAAAACTACCTGCTACATATGGTAAATTGCCAATATGATTGTATGTTTTCGATTTTCCAATTTACCTCAAATTATTGTAAATAAATTATCATTCTCGATACTACCGATTTAGACTGCAGTTTGATAGTATACATACAGTCAGCAAGATAAAAGATTTACTATACTAAAACATACTAACAATGCTTTGTTTTCATTTGAAAACTTGAAATTAAAAACCACAATTGATGAGGTAAGTAAGGTAAGTAAATAGAGCTAGTCATCATTTGTTTTGAAAGTACTTAGTGGGTTCTTTTATGAGGGGTAATTCCAATTGATATTTCATTACGCTCACCATATATTTCAGATACTCCACGTGGAATTAAAATTTGAAAAACCGTTATCATGGCATGAAAAACCCGCTTCGACGATGACCCGCTTTTGGCAACATTTACCTATTATTATATTATAATAATGTAACAAGTAGAATCATCCTGCACACTGCACACACAGAGAAGCTGAGAGAGCTGTGATTCAAGTGAGCTGACGGTTGTCGATCCTTTAACGGCTTCAGGATTTCAAGGATATGGCTTTAGAAGTGTATAAAATTTAAATAAAATACTAAAGTAAAACAACTTGCTTTGTTTAATTTTTTTTAAATATTTGTTACATATTTTCATATATTAATTATTATAGATCTTAATTATAATACTTAATAATTTCTATAATTATATACATATTTGCAATAATTAAAGACATTCAAAGGAATATATACATATATAATGTTTTTTTATTAAAAGAGAAAGGTGCTGAGCGTGGGTAGAAAACGATGAATGGCCTTTGATCGACTTAGGACTCATAAGAACTAGAAATAACTAAGACAGCGATTATTTTCCTTGTGACCTTGTTGTTAAATGGATATTTCTTATCACCGATGCATTTTATGCAACGAGGACTGTCTCCATGCATCTTATCATATTTCAAATGTCGAAGTAACGAAAAATCTTGAATTTTTTGGCAATTTCCATTGTACAGTTTTTGCAAGTTATTGTTTTTGTTATTAATTTTCTTGAATTTTTTTTACATATTGATCTGATCTAGCAAGCCTACAAACAACATTCTAATTATAATTCTAGTTTCCTGGATATTCCCGTCATGAAATTTAGACTAACATATTAAAGAAATCCATTTGGTTTCAGAGATATATACGATTTTAAATTTGCGACAAAATTAATTCGCCCCCGAAAGTATGCAATGTTTTTGTATTTTTGGACTTGCAAAAGGACAGGACAAAAAAAATGTACGAAATCGCTGCAAAATGAGAAAATAATGAATATCTCGGGAACCAAAAGGACGATCAAAATGTCCTTTGGCCAGCTGATAGTCCTTGTTAAGACAAGTTGATTGCCACAGGACTCATAAGGATCAGCAGGGATATGGCCAATATAGAGCATGTTTTCTCTCAGCAAAAAAGTCCTTCTAACTCTGTTGTTTAAAGGATATTTGGGCTTTTGATTTCATAGTCGTCCATCACGAATCCGTCCCTGTATGCATGCCAAAGGACATCCTGATCGTCCTTCAAATGACGAAGTTACGGACGATTTTTGAATTTTTGCCCAATTTTCCATGCCTACCCCTTGTAGATTTTTTCGAAAAATTCTTGTTTGTTTTTTTCATATATTCTTTATTTTTTTAATGACAATCAACCGTTATTTTTAAACCTATTTACCAGAGCTATCGACAGGCCAAAGAATATCTAAATTGTTGTTGTTATTTTCGAGATAAAAACATTTTAAGTTTTCCACTACAAAATAAATTCGATCCCCAAAAGTATGCAACAATTTTTAAATTTTGGACTTGCAAATTTTAAATTGCGGAGTCGAAAAGAAATGCAAGAAATCGATACAAAATGAGAAAATCATGAATATCTCGGGAACCAAAAGGACGATCGAAATGTCCTTTGGCCAGCTGATAGTCCTTGTTAAGACGAGTTGATTGCCACAGGACTCACAAGGATCGGCAAGGATATGACCCAGATGGAGCATGTTTTCTCTCAGCAAAAAAGTTCTTCTAACTCTGTTGTTTAAAGGATATTTGGGCTTTTGATTTCATAGTCGTCCATCATGAATCCGTCCCTATATGCATGCCAAAGGACATCCTGATCGTCCTTCAGATGACGAAGTTACGGACGATTTTTGAATTTCTGCCCAATTTTCCATGCCTACCCCTTGTAGATTTTTTCGAAAAATTCTTGTTTGTTTTTTTCATATATTCTTTATTTTTTTAATGACAATCAACCGTTATTTTTAAACCTATTTACCAGAGCTATCGACAGGCCAAAGAATATCTAAATTGTTGTTGTTATTTTCGAGATAAACACATTTTAGGTTTTCCACTACAAAATAAATTTGATCCCCAAAAGTATGCCACAATTTTTAAATTTTGGACTTGCAAATTTTAAATTGCGGAGTCGAAAAGAAATGCAAGAAATCGATACAAAATGAGAAAATCATGAATATCTCGGGAGCCAAAAGGACGATCGAAATGTCCTTTGGTCAGCTGATAGTCCTTGTTAAGACGAGTTGATTGCCACAGGACTCATAGGGATCAGCAGGGATATGGCCAATACAGAGCATGTTTTCTCTCAGCAAAAAAGTCCTTCTAACTCTGTTGTTTAAAGGATATTTGGGCTTTTGATTTCATAGTCGTCCATCACGAATCCGTCCCTGTATGCATGCCAAAGGACATCCTGATCGTCCTTCAAATGACGAAGTTACGGACGATTTTTGAATTTTTGCCCAATTTTCCATGCCTACCCCTTGTAGATTTTTTCGAAAAATTCTTGTTTGTTTTTTTCATATATTCTTTATTTTTTTAATGACAATCAACCGTTATTTTTAAACCTATTTACCAGAGCTATCGACAGGCCAAAGAATATCTAAATTGTTGTTGTTATTTTCGAGATAAACATATTTAAAAATTTCCACTACAAAATAAATTCGATCCCCAAAAGTATGCAACAATTTTTAAATTTTGGACTTGCAAATTTTAAATTGCGGAGTCGAAAAGAAATGCAAGAAATCGATACAAAATGAGAAAATCATGAATATCTCGGGAACCAAAAGGACGATCGAAATGTCCTTTGGTCAGCTGATAGTCCTTGTTAAGACGAGTTGATTGCCACAGGACTCATAAGGATCAGCAGGGATATGGCCAATACAGAGCATGTTTTCTCTCAGCAAAAAAGTCCTTCTAACTCTGTTGTTTAAAGGATATTTGGGCTTTTGATTTCATAGTCGTCCATCATGAATCCGTCCCTATATGCATGCCAAAGGACATCCTGATCGTCCTTCAGATGACGAAGTTACGGACGATTTTTGAATTTTTGCCCAATTTTCCATGCCTACCCCTTGTAGATTTTTTCGAAAAATTCTTGTTTGTTTTTTTCATATATTCTTTATTTTTTTAATGTCAATCAACCGTTATTTTTAAACCTATTTACCAGAGCTATCGACAGGCCAAAGAATATCTAAATTGTTGTTGTTATTTTCGAGATAAAAACATTTTAAGTTTTCCACTACAAAATAAATTCGATCCCCAAAAGTATGCAACAATTTTTAAATTTTGGACTTGCAAATTTTAAATTGCGGAGTCGAAAAGAAATGCAAGAAATCGATACAAAATGAGAAAATCATGAATATCTCGGGAACCAAAAGGACGATCAAAATGTCCTTTGGCCAGCTGATAGTCCTTGGTAAGACAAGTTGATTGCCACAGGACTCATAGGGATCAGCAGGGATATGGCCAATACAGAGCATGTTTTCTCTCAGCAAAAAAGTCCTTCTAACTCTGTTGTTTAAAGGATATTTGGGCTTTTGATTTCATAGTCGTCCATCATGAATCCGTCCCTATATGCATGCCAAAGGACATCCTGATCGTCCTTCAGATGACGAAGTTACGGACGATTTTTGAATTTTTGCCCAATTTTCCATGCCTACCCCTTGTAGATTTTTTCGAAAAATTCTTGTTTGTTTTTTTCATATATTCTTAATTTTTTTAATGACAATCAACCGTTATTTTTAAACCTATTTACCAGAGCTATCGACAGGCCAAAGAATATCTAAATTGTTGTTGTTATTTTCGAGATAAACATATTTAAAATTTTCCACTACAAAATAAATTCGATCCCCAAAAGTATGCAACAATTTTTAAATTTTGGACTTGCAAATTTTAAATTGCGGAGTCGAAAAGAAATGCAAGAAATCGATACAAAATGAGAAAATCATGAATATCTCGGGAACCAAAAGGACGATCGAAATGTCCTTTGGTCAGCTGATAGTCCTTGTTAAGACGAGTTGATTGCCACAGGACTCATAGGGATCAGCAGGGATATGGCCAATACAGAGCATGTTTTCTCTCAGCAAAAAAGTCCTTCTAACTCTGTTGTTTAAAGGATATTTGGGCTTTTGATTTCATAGTCGTCCATCACGAATCCGTCCCTGTATGCATGCCAAAGGACATCCTGATCGTCCTTCAAATGACGAAGTTACGGACGATTTTTGAATTTTTGCCCAATTTTCCATGCCTACCCCTTGTAGATTTTTTCGAAAAATTCTTGTTTGTTTTTTTCATATATTCTTTATTTTTTTAATGACAATCAACCGTTATTTTTAAACCTATTTACCAGAGCTATCGACAGACCAAAGAATATCTAAATTGTTGTTGTTATTTTCGAGATAAACATATTTAAAAATTTCCACTACAAAATAAATTCGATCCCCAAAAGTATGCAACAATTTTTAAATTTTGGACTTGCAAATTTTAAATTGCGGAGTCGAAAAGAAATGCAAGAAATCGATACAAAATGAGAAAATCATGAATATCTCGGGAACCAAAAGGACGATCGAAATGTCCTTTGGTCAGCTGATAGTCCTTGTTAAGACGAGTTGATTGCCACAGGACTCATAAGGATCAGCAGGGATATGGCCAATACAGAGCATGTTTTCTCTCAGCAAAAAAGTCCTTCTAACTCTGTTGTTTAAAGGATATTTGGGCTTTTGATTTCATAGTCGTCCATCATGAATCCGTCCCTATATGCATGCCAAAGGACATCCTGATCGTCCTTCAGATGACGAAGTTACGGACGATTTTTGAATTTTTGCCCAATTTTCCATGCCTACCCCTTGTAGATTTTTTCGAAAAATTTTTGTTTGTTTTTTTCATATATTCTTTATTTTTTTAATGACAATCAACCGTTATTTTTAAACCTATTTACCAGAGCTATCGACAGGCCAAAGAATATCTAAATTGTTGTTGTTATTTTCGAGATAAACACATTTTAGGTTTTCCACTACAAAATAAATTCGATTCCCAAAAGTATGCAACAATTTTTAAATTTTGGACTTGCAAATTTTAAATTGCGGAGTCGAAAAGAAATGCAAGAAATCGATACAAAATGAGAAAATCATGAATATCTCGGGAACCAAAAGGACGATCGAAATGTCCTTTGGCCAGCTGATAGTCCTTGTTAAGACGAGTTGATTGCCACAGGACTCATAGGGATCAGCAGGGATATGGCCAATACAGAGCATGTTTTCTCTCAGCAAAAAAGTCCTTCTAACTCTGTTGTTTAAAGGATATTTGGGCTTTTGATTTCATAGTCGTCCATCATGAATCCGTCCCTATATGCATGCCAAAGGACATCCTGATCGTCCTTCAGATGACGAAGTTACGGACGATTTTTGAATTTTTGCCTAATTTTCCATGCCTACCCCTTGTAGATTTTTTCGAAAAATTCTTGTTTGTTTTTTTCATATATTCTTTATTTTTTTAATGACAATCAACCGTTATTTTTAAACCTATTTACCAGAGCTATCGACAGGCCAAAGAATATCTAAATTGTTGTTGTTATTTTCGAGATAAACACATTTTAGGTTTTCCACTACAAAATAAATTCGATCCCCAAAGTATGCCACAATTTTTAAATTTTGGACTTGCAAATTTTAAATTGCGGAGTCGAAAAGATATGCAAGAAATCGATACAAAATGAGAAAATCATGAATATCTCGGGAACCAAAAGGACGATCGAAATGTCCTTTGGCCAGCTGATAGTCCTTGTTAAGACGAGTTGATTGCCACAGGACTCATAGGGATCAGCAGGGATATGGCCAACACAGAGCATGTTTTCTCTCAGCAAAAAAGTCCTTCTAACTCTGTTGTTTAAAGGATATTTGGGCTTTTGATTTCATAGTCGTCCATCACGAATCCGTCCCTGTATGCATGCCAAAGGACATCCTGATCGTCCTTCAAATGACGAAGTTACGGACGATTTTTGAATTTTTGCCCAATTTTCCATGCCTACCCCTTGTAGATTTTTTCGAAAAATTCTTGTTTGTTTTTTTCATATATTCTTTATTTTTTTAATGACAATCAACCGTTATTTTTAAACCTATTTACCAGAGCTATCGACAGGCCAAAGAATATCTAAATTGTTGTTGTTATTTTCGAGATAAACATATTTAAAATTTTCCACTACAAAATAAATTCGATCCCCAAAAGTATGCAACAATTTTTAAATTTTGGACTTGCAAATTTTAAATTGCGGAGTCGAAAAGAAATGCAAGAAATCGATACAAAATGAGAAAATCATGAATATCTCGGGAACCAAAAGGACGATCGAAATGTCCTTTGGTCAGCTGATAGTCCTTGTTAAGACGAGTTGATTGCCACAGGACTCATAGGGATCAGCAGGGATATGGCCAATACAGAGCATGTTTTCTCTCAGCAAAAAAGTCCTTCTAACTCTGTTGTTTAAAGGATATTTGGGCTTTTGATTTCATAGTCGTCCATCACGAATCCGTCCCTGTATGCATGCCAAAGGACATCCTGATCGTCCTTCAAATGACGAAGTTACGGACGATTTTTGAATTTTTGCCCAATTTTCCATGCCTACCCCTTGTAGATTTTTTCGAAAAATTCTTGTTTGTTTTTTTCATATATTCTTTATTTTTTTAATGACAATCAACCGTTATTTTTAAACCTATTTACCAGAGCTATCGACAGGCCAAAGAATATCTAAATTGTTGTTGTTATTTTCGAGATAAACATATTTAAAATTTTCCACTACAAAATAAATTCGATCCCCAAAAGTATGCAACAATTTTTAAATTTTGGACTTGCAAATTTTAAATTGCGGAGTCGAAAAGAAATGCAAGAAATCGATACAAAATGAGAAAATCATGAATATCTCGGGAACCAAAAGGACGATCGAAATGTCCTTTGGTCAGCTGATAGTCCTTGTTAAGACGAGTTGATTGCCACAGGACTCATAAGGATCAGCAGGGATATGGCCAATACAGAGCATGTTTTCTCTCAGCAAAAAAGTCCTTCTAACTCTGTTGTTTAAAGGATATTTGGGCTTTTGATTTCATAGTCGTCCATCATGAATCCGTCCCTATATGCATGCCAAAGGACATCCTGATCGTCCTTCAGATGACGAAGTTACGGACGATTTTTGAATTTTTGCCTAATTTTCCATGCCTACCCCTTGTAGATTTTTTCGAAAAATTCTTGTTTGTTTTTTTCATATATTCTTTATTTTTTTAATGACAATCAACCGTTATTTTTAAACCTATTTACCAGAGCTATCGACAGGCCAAAGAATATCTAAATTGTTGTTGTTATTTTCGAGATAAACATATTTAAAATTTTCCACTACAAAATAAATTCGATCCCCAAAAGTATGCAACAATTTTTAAATTTTGGACTTGCAAATTTTAAATTGCGGAGTCGAAAAGAAATGCAAGAAATCGATACAAAATGAGAAAATCATGAATATCTCGGGAACCAAAAGGACGATCGAAATGTCCTTTGGCCAGCTGATAGTCCTTGTTAAGACGAGTTGATTGCCACAGGACTCATAGGGATCAGCAGGGATATGGCCAATACAGAGCATGTTTTCTCTCAGCAAAAAAGTCCTTCTAACTCTGTTGTTTAAAGGATATTTGGGCTTTTGATTTCATAGTCGTCCATCATGAATCCGTCCCTATATGCATGCCAAAGGACATCCTGATCGTCCTTCAGATGACGAAGTTACGGACGATTTTTGAATTTTTGCCCAATTTTCCATGCCTACCCCTTGTAGATTTTTTCGAAAAATTCTTGTTTGTTTTTTTCAAATATTCTTTATTTTTTTAATGATAATCAACCGTTATTTTTAAACCTATTTACCAGAGCTATCGACAGGCCAAAGAATATCTAAATTGTTGTTGTTATTTTCGAGATAAACACATTTTAGGTTTTCCACTACAAAATAAATTCGATCCCCAAAAGTATGCAACAATTTTTAAATTTTGGACTTGCAAATTTTAAATTGCGGAGTCGAAAAGAAATGCAAGAAATCGATACAAAATGAGAAAATCATGAATATCTCGGGAACCAAAAGGACGATCGAAATGTCCTTTGGCCAGCTGATAGTCCTTGTTAAGACGAGTTGATTGCCACAGGACTCATAGGGATCAGCAGGGATATGGCCAACACAGAACATGTTTTCTCTCAGCAAAAAAGTCCTTCTAACTCTGTTGTTTAAAGGATATTTGGGCTTTTGATTTCATAGTCGTCCATCACGAATCCGTCCCTGTATGCATGCCAAAGGACATCCTGATCGTCCTTCAAATGACGAAGTTACGGACGATTTTTGAATTTTTGCCCAATTTTCCATGCCTACCCCTTGTAGATTTTTTCGAAAAATTCTTGTTTGTTTTTTTCATATATTCTTTATTTTTTTAATGACAATCAACCGTTATTTTTAAACCTATTTACCAGAGCTATCGACAGGCCAAAGAATATCTAAATTGTTGTTGTTATTTTCGAGATAAACATATTTAAAATTTTCCACTACAAAATAAATTCGATCCCCAAAAGTATGCAACAATTTTTAAATTTTGGACTTGCAAATTTTAAATTGCGGAGTCGAAAAGAAATGCAAGAAATCGATACAAAATGAGAAAATCATGAATATCTCGGGAACCAAAAGGACGATCGAAATGTCCTTTGGTCAGCTGATAGTCCTTGTTAAGACGAGTTGATTGCCACAGGACTCATAGGGATCAGCAGGGATATGGCCAATACAGAGCATGTTTTCTCTCAGCAAAAAAGTCCTTCTAACTCTGTTGTTTAAAGGATATTTGGGCTTTTGATTTCATAGTCGTCCATCACGAATCCGTCCCTGTATGCATGCCAAAGGACATCCTGATCGTCCTTCAAATGACGAAGTTACGGACGATTTTTGAATTTTTGCCCAATTTTCCATGCCTACCCCTTGTAAATTTTTTCGAAAAATTCTTGTTTGTTTTTTTCATATATTCTTTATTTTTTTAATGACAATCAACCGTTATTTTTAAACCTATTTACCAGAGCTATCGACAGGCCAAAGAATATCTAAATTGTTGTTGTTATTTTCGAGATAAACATATTTAAAATTTTCCACTACAAAATAAATTCGATCCCCAAAAGTATGCAACAATTTTTAAATTTTGGACTTGCAAATTTTAAATTGCGGAGTCGAAAAGAAATGCAAGAAATCGATACAAAATGAGAAAATCATGAATATCTCGGGAACCAAAAGGACGATCGAAATGTCCTTTGGCCAGCTGATAGTCCTTGTTAAGACGAGTTGATTGCCACAGGACTCATAGGGATCAGCAGGGATATGGCCAATACAGAGCATGTTTTCTCTCAGCAAAAAAGTCCTTCTAACTCTGTTGTTTAAAGGATATTTGGGCTTTTGATTTCATAGTCGTCCATCATGAATCCGTCCCTATATGCATGCCAAAGGACATCCTGATCGTCCTTCAGATGACGAAGTTACGGACGATTTTTGAATTTTTGCCCAATTTTCCATGCCTACCCCTTGTAGATTTTTTCGAAAAATTCTTGTTTGTTTTTTTCAAATATTCTTTATTTTTTTAATGATAATCAACCGTTATTTTTAAACCTATTTACCAGAGCTATCGACAGGCCAAAGAATATCTAAATTGTTGTTGTTATTTTCGAGATAAACACATTTTAGGTTTTCCACTACAAAATAAATTCGATCCCCAAAAGTATGCAACAATTTTTAAATTTTGGACTTGCAAATTTTAAATTGCGGAGTCGAAAAGAAATGCAAGAAATCGATACAAAATGAGAAAATCATGAATATCTCGGGAACCAAAAGGACGATCGAAATGTCCTTTGGCCAGCTGATAGTCCTTGTTAAGACGAGTTGATTGCCACAGGACTCATAGGGATCAGCAGGGATATGGCCAACACAGAACATGTTTTCTCTCAGCAAAAAAGTCCTTCTAACTCTGTTGTTTAAAGGATATTTGGGCTTTTGATTTCATAGTCGTCCATCACGAATCCGTCCCTGTATGCATGCCAAAGGACATCCTGATCGTCCTTCAAATGACGAAGTTACGGACGATTTTTGAATTTTTGCCCAATTTTCCATGCCTACCCCTTGTAGATTTTTTCGAAAAATTCTTGTTTGTTTTTTTCATATATTCTTTATTTTTTTAATGACAATCAACCGTTATTTTTAAACCTATTTACCAGAGCTATCGACAGGCCAAAGAATATCTAAATTGTTGTTGTTATTTTCGAGATAAACATATTTAAAATTTTCCACTACAAAATAAATTCGATCCCCAAAAGTATGCAACAATTTTTAAATTTTGGACTTGCAAATTTTAAATTGCGGAGTCGAAAAGAAATGCAAGAAATCGATACAAAATGAGAAAATCATGAATATCTCGGGAACCAAAAGGACGATCGAAATGTCCTTTGGTCAGCTGATAGTCCTTGTTAAGACGAGTTGATTGCCACAGGACTCATAGGGATCAGCAGGGATATGGCCAATACAGAGCATGTTTTCTCTCAGCAAAAAAGTCCTTCTAACTCTGTTGTTTAAAGGATATTTGGGCTTTTGATTTCATAGTCGTCCATCACGAATCCGTCCCTGTATGCATGCCAAAGGACATCCTGATCGTCCTTCAAATGACGAAGTTACGGACGATTTTTGAATTTTTGCCCAATTTTCCATGCCTACCCCTTGTAGATTTTTTCGAAAAATTCTTGTTTGTTTTTTTCATATATTCTTTATTTTTTTAATGACAATCAACCGTTATTTTTAAACCTATTTACCAGAGCTATCGACAGGCCAAAGAATATCTAAATTGTTGTTGTTATTTTCGAGATAAACATATTTAAAATTTTCCACTACAAAATAAATTCGATCCCCAAAAGTATGCAACAATTTTTAAATTTTGGACTTGCAAATTTTAAATTGCGGAGTCGAAAAGAAATGCAAGAAATCGATACAAAATGAGAAAATCATGAATATCTCGGGAACCAAAAGGACGATCGAAATGTCCTTTGGTCAGCTGATAGTCCTTGTTAAGACGAGTTGATTGCCACAGGACTCATAAGGATCAGCAGGGATATGGCCAATACAGAGCATGTTTTCTCTCAGCAAAAAAGTCCTTCTAACTCTGTTGTTTAAAGGATATTTGGGCTTTTGATTTCATAGTCGTCCATCATGAATCCGTCCCTATATGCATGCCAAAGGACATCCTGATCGTCCTTCAGATGACGAAGTTACGGACGATTTTTGAATTTTTGCCTAATTTTCCATGCCTACCCCTTGTAGATTTTTTCGAAAAATTCTTGTTTGTTTTTTTCATATATTCTTTATTTTTTTAATGTCAATCAACCGTTATTTTTAAACCTATTTACCAGAGCTATCGACAGGCCAAAGAATATCTAAATTGTTGTTGTTATTTTCGAGATAAACATATTTAAAATTTTCCACTACAAAATAAATTCGATCCCCAAAAGTATGCAACAATTTTTAAATTTTGGACTTGCAAATTTTAAATTGCGGAGTCGAAAAGAAATGCAAGAAATCGATACAAAATGAGAAAATCATGAATATCTCGGGAACCAAAAGGACGATCGAAATGTCCTTTGGCCAGCTGATAGTCCTTGTTAAGACGAGTTGATTGCCACAGGACTCATAGGGATCAGCAGGGATATGGCCAATACAGAGCATGTTTTCTCTCAGCAAAAAAGTCCTTCTAACTCTGTTGTTTAAAGGATATTTGGGCTTTTGATTTCATAGTCGTCCATCATGAATCCGTCCCTATATGCATGCCAAAGGACATCCTGATCGTCCTTCAGATGACGAAGTTACGGACGATTTTTGAATTTTTGCCTAATTTTCCATGCCTACCCCTTGTAGATTTTTTCGAAAAATTTTTGTTTGTTTTTTTCATATATTCTTAATTTTTTTAATGACAATCAACCGTTATTTTTAAACCTATTTACCAGAGCTATCGACAGGCCAAAGAATATCTAAATTGTTGTTGTTATTTTCGAGATAAACATATTTAAAATTTTCCACTACAAAATAAATTCGATCCCCAAAAGTATGCAACAATTTTTAAATTTTGGACTTGCAAATTTTAAATTGCGGAGTCGAAAAGAAATGCAAGAAATCGATACAAAATGAGAAAATTATGAATATCTCGGGAACCAAAAGGACGATCGAAATGTCCTTTGGCCAGCTGATAGTCCTTGTTAAGACGAGTTGATTGCCACAGGACTCATAGGGATCAGCAGGGATATGGCCAACACAGAGCATGTTTTCTCTCAGCAAAAAAGTCCTTCTAACTCTGTTGTTTAAAGGATATTTGGGCTTTTGATTTCATAGTCGTCCATCACGAATCCGTCCCTGTATGCATGCCAAAGGACATCCTGATCGTCCTTCAAATGACGAAGTTACGGACGATTTTTGAATTTTTGCCCAATTTTCCATGCCTACCCCTTGTAGATTTTTTCGAAAAATTCTTGTTTGTTTTTTTCATATATTCTTTATTTTTTTAATGACAATCAACCGTTATTTTTAAACCTATTTACCAGAGCTATCGACAGGCCAAAGAATATCTAAATTGTTGTTGTTATTTTCGAGATAAACACATTTTAGGTTTTCCACTACAAAATAAATTCGATCCCCAAAAGTATGCCACAATTTTTAAATTTTGGACTTGCAAATTTTAAATTGCGGAGTCGAAAAGAAATGCAAGAAATCGATACAAAATGAGAAAATCATGAATATCTCGGGAACCAAAAGGACGATCGAAATGTCCTTTGGCCAGCTAATAGTCCTTGTTAAGACGAGTTGATTGCCACAGGACTCACAAGGATTGGCAAGGATATGACCCAGATGGAGCATGTTTTCTCTCAGCAAAAAAGTTCTTCTAACTCTGTTGTTTAAAGGATATTTGGGCTTTTGATTTCATAGTCGTCCATCATGAATCCGTCCCTATATGCATGCCAAAGGACATCCTGATCGTCCTTCAGATGACGAAGTTACGGACGATTTTTGAATTTTTGCCCAATTTTCCATGCCTACCCCTTGTAGATTTTTTCGAAAAATTCTTGTTTGTTTTTTTCATATATTCTTTATTTTTTTAATGACAATCAACCGTTATTTTTAAACCTATTTACCAGAGCTATCGACAGGCCAAAGAATATCTAAATTGTTGTTGTTATTTTCGAGATAAACACATTTTAGGTTTTCCACTACAAAATAAATTCGATCCCCAAAGTATGCCACAATTTTTAAATTTTGGACTTGCAAATTTTAAATTGCGGAGTCGAAAAGAAATGCAAGAAATCGATACAAAATGAGAAAATCATGAATATCTCGGGAACCAAAAGGACGATCGAAATGTCCTTTGGCCAGCTGATAGTCCTTGTTAAGACGAGTTGATTGCCACAGGACTCATAGGGATCAGCAGGGATATGGCCAATACAGAGCATGTTTTCTCTCAGCAAAAAAGTCCTTCTAACTCTGTTGTTTAAAGGATATTTGGGCTTTTGATTTCATAGTCGTCCATCATGAATCCGTCCCTATATGCATGCCAAAGGACATCCTGATCGTCCTTCAGATGACGAAGTTACGGACGATTTTTGAATTTTTGCCCAATTTTCCATGCCTACCCCTTGTAGATTTTTTCGAAAAATTCTTGTTTGTTTTTTTCATATATTCTTTATTTTTTTAATGACAATCAACCGTTATTTTTAAACCTATTTACCAGAGCTATCGACAGGCCAAAGAATATCTAAATTGTTGTTGTTATTTTCGAGATAAACACATTTTAGGTTTTCCACTACAAAATAAATTCGATCCCCAAAAGTATGCCACAATTTTTAAATTTTGGACTTGCAAATTTTAAATTGCGGAGTCGAAAAGAAATGCAAGAAATCGATACAAAATGAGAAAATCATGAATATCTCGGGAACCAAAAGGACGATCGAAATGTCCTTTGGCCAGCTGATAGTCCTTGTTAAGACGAGTTGATTGCCACAGGACTCATAGGGATCAGCAGGGATATGGCCAACACAGAGCATGTTTTCTCTCAGCAAAAAAGTCCTTCTAACTCTGTTGTTTAAAGGATATTTGGGCTTTTGATTTCATAGTCGTCCATCATGAATCCGTCCCTATATGCATGCCAAAGGACATCCTGATCGTCCTTCAGATGACGAAGTTACGGACGATTTTTGAATTTTTGCCCAATTTTCCATGCCTACCCCTTGTAGATTTTTTCGAAAAATTCTTGTTTGTTTTTTTCATATATTCTTTATTTTTTTAATGACAATCAACCGTTATTTTTAAACCTATTTACCAGAGCTATCGACAGGCCAAAGAATATCTAAATTGTTGTTGTTATTTTCGAGATAAACACATTTTAGGTTTTCCACTACAAAATAAATTCGATCCCCAAAAGTATGCCACAATTTTTAAATTTTGGACTTGCAAATTTTAAATTGCGGAGTCGAAAAGAAATGCAAGAAATCGATACAAAATGAGAAAATCATGAATATCTCGGGAACCAAAAGGACGATCGAAATGTCCTTTGGCCAGCTGATAGTCCTTGTTAAGACGAGTTGATTGCCACAGGACTCATAGGGATCAGCAGGGATATGGCCAATACAGAGCATGTTTTCTCTCAGCAAAAAAGTCCTTCTAACTCTGTTGTTTGAAGGATATTTGGGCTTTTGATTTCATAGTCGTCCATCATGAATCCGTCCCTATATGCATGCCAAAGGACATCCTGATCGTCCTTCAAATGACGAAGTTACGGACGATTTTTGAAATTTTGCCCAATTTTCCATGCCTACCCCTTGTAGATTTTGTGCGCAAATTTTAAAATTTTTGTTTTTAATTTCCCTGTTTATTTTTAAGTCCGATCATTCGGAAAACAAAAAGCACTCGTCGGTATATTTTGGTATTTTGTACATTGCGTCACACAACAGTGACAGTCGAAAACGTGAAATCGATTACTAAAACTGTGCACAACAGAAAGCTCTCTGCTATGGCCGTTTTTATTTAAAATTTGAATACATTATTTGGTTGTCAGAAATTTTTATCTAATTAGATGCACTCGGTAATTTAGCTTGATGGCAGGTGGCGAACACAACGATGACTTGCTGCACAAATTTCGCAGCCAAGCATAGCGAGATGCCATCCATCGTGCGTAATGACTCAATTTTTGTCTATAATTATTATGCAGACAGGCGACTATACTTACAGTATGCCGCCGAGATATAAGAAACTGAAAGAAGCAGTGATCCATATCGAAATATATATTAAGAAAACAGCAGATTAGTTATAGCATATAATCGTATTTATTTGTATTAAATTCTTGTGATTAAAATCAATAATGTTGTTGCTGTTGCTTGCAATACATGTATTCGTAATGTAATCTATTCCATTTTTAATAGTTAGTTTGCTTTAAATGATTTCATATTAATTAATTGTATTTTAAATACATTTTCATATATGTTTTGTTTTTTGCATTTTATCAATTTCCCCAAAAATAACAATTAAAAAAAGAAAAAGAAGAAAGAGCAAAATATAATTGAGATAAAAGGAGAAATATTCGCGACATCGACGGTTGCCAATGTATTGTTATAGTTATTCAATTATTGTTAAGCAATTGTTCTTCTTACATTTTGTATGTGCGTGTGTTGTAAACAATTAAATTGTTCACCTTTCTTCATTGCTGAAATCATTTTTTTGTTTTGTGTTTCGATTTGATCTATATATATGTCTCGTAATAATTGTTGTGAATTAGCATAGTTAGGAGCCAGGGCTCTCGATTTGTATATAGTATATATATGTATATAGAGCATATATGTATGTGTGTTTAACTGTATAAGTATATATGTATGTATGTTGTATATATGTATGTATATATATAATTATAGTATAATTATGTATGTTTGGTTTACACTCGACTCGGAAATCATTTAACAAACATCGAACAGAACACACGTCAAGTTTGAAGATATTAAGGCCGATTCCAACAAAGATTAAACAAAGCATATGCGATATACGATACATATGTACATATCATACATATATATTCATATATCATGTAAAAGGTACGACGTACTAAATATGGTTAACTTTAATCCACACAACAAAAAAAAATACACATTAAAAAAAAAAACATATTATTTATATGCAAGAATAGATCATTGCAGTTAAATTAAGCTAAAGTATTTTTGTTGTCGTCTCTGGATAATTCTTGCTCCTTAAAGAGCCGTTATCGCTTGTAAGGTTATGGTCTGCGATATAGGTAGTATCGTAAGTAATTAGTATCCATTATAAGTGTGGTAAGTGTTTTGTAAGATTCGAAAAGATTTGTGACTTCTTTTTTGGGGAGAGGGCAAATCGGGATATATGCATATAGATAAGGATATTATGTCTGTAACTGTGTTGTAAGTGTGTGTTTGCCTTGACCTAAGTAAAGCACCAAATTTGTTTTGTTCTACGCTCTGATCGGAACCTTGTTGCCTAACTACTGCACATACCATTCAGTATAACTCTAAATACCATCTCAAATCAGATGATCTTTTCTTCCTGTTTTTTTTTGTTTTTATTTGCTGTAAAATCCCATATTTTCTCGTATTAAAAGCTTTTTTCCTATCTCGCTTGCCTTGTGTATAAAAATAAATGTTCCTTTTCTAAGACTATGCTGGAAAATAGCAAGCACACGCACACACTCACACTTCCCACCCACACACACATACACATACACAGATACAAAACACACGCACAACAATCAGTCCTGCGAATTCGTTCTTTGTTCATCTTCTCTTCTATTTACACTACTTTCATGTGCGTGTGTCCGTGTAAGCTGTGTGTGTGCGTGTGTGTCTTCTAATCGTAAAACTTCTAGAAAATTACGCGCATCTGTTTATATAGGGGAGCGGGGCTGGGGAGCCTTGAGGGGGTTCTATTAGTTCTATCACGACAGTTATACATTCATATATGGTATTTTAAAATGTGTCTCCCTCCTCTCTTTATCGTCTTTATCTTCGTCTACTGCTTAGTGCTATTAAAAAATCGATTACTGCTGGTAATTTGTAAAATTTTGTTGTTCAAAGTCTCAAATTTGGATTGTAAATGTTTGGTTCACTTGGCGCAACAACAATCGACGCAGAAACAGTTCTCGCTGCCCGCCAGCAACGAGATCAACGACTAGCGAGTAGCGACAACACAACTACAAATAGTTGGTAATAATGCAATAAAACGCTTCAGCGATCAGTAAATAATCGTGCCGAGTTACAGGAATGTAACAAGTGGCGGAGTCAAACTAAATGATGGGCAAAGTGTGAATAACGAGTGACGAGAAAAGCAACGAGTGCGCATTAAATTTTAGTGTTTACTCGCCCAAAAGTAACGAGTGGCAATTGAAATAATATAACACAAAAGTAACGAGTGGCGAGTGACGAGTAGTGCAAATGCAATGAGTGCTCGTTAAAATTATGGAATTGTTGCATTTTGGGATAGTTGCTTGAAACGAAAATGTAACGAGTAACGAATGCTCGCTGAAATGCTAGATCTGATCGATTTGTTGTTGCGCCATCCGTGAGTACCTGATGAGGCAGTTCTAATTACATCTTTATTGATTACGCTACATATATGTAGATAGATACTGTGCTGTACATAGATATTTATGCACTTGTATGTTGTGAATGAGGTGTTTTTGGAACGGTTCCATTCAATTCGATGCGATTCGGTTCGGTTCGGTTCGGTTTCTGGTTCTGGTTCATACACACACGCACGCACGCACAGACGAGACGGACAATTCCAGCTTGGCTCTTAACATTAACCTAACACCTTAACTAGCCCCTCGAAGGGATTCCCCCGTTCGCTGTTTGGGGCGGGGTTTTCAGAAAACACTCGGAAGTAGCTTGACATTGACCTGGGACATGGATCGGGGCCGTGGCCGCAGTCGCAGTCGCTGATGGGCGAGCGCAATTGGCCGGACGCTGGGCGTCCGCACGTGCCGTTAATAAAGCTCCGTATGATGACGCACTGGCGCCGGAATCTTGGACATGCCCCGCTCGCGTCGCGGCGAAATGACGGCAGCTGCTGCGGCTGCGGCGCCCGTCGAATGGTTGCTGCCACACGAGGAGGCCGCCGAGCTGGAGCGCTTCGAGCGCGCCTTCGCTGGCGGCGAGCAGCTCTCGGAGCGCTCCGGATTGCCATTGCTGTGCACCCAGGCGCTGGTGAAGTCCTCGTACACCGGCGTCTTCTTGCCATTGCTGCTGGGTTTTGGCTGTGGCTGCTGCTGCTGCTGCTCCTTGGCATCCTTGTTGCCGGCGGCGTAGCGCGAGAGCAGCGTCTTCATCTTCTCGAGTATCTGCGCATCGTTCTTGGCGCTGCTCGCCGCCTCGAGCAGCTGCTGGGCGAGCGGCGAGGACGCGTGGTTCTTCACCGGCGACGTGGTCAGCGAGCTGCTGCAGCCGCGCACCCGTCGCCCGTTGCTGTCGTACAGGATCTGCGAGGAGCGTGTCTTGGTGTTGCGATCAAATGGCGACGTGGCTGAGGGCGGCGCAAAGGTGTCGCTGCTGATCGTGGGTCGCTTCTTGCTGGGCAAGGCGCTGGCTGCACTGCGTCCGCTCCACGTGTTCGTCACGTCGCGCACCAGCGGCAGCTGCGACGCCTTGCCGCGCGGTGCGGCAGCTGGCGAGGAAGCCGTTGCGGGACGTCGCACCGAGCGATACACCGGCTGCTTGCGACTGAAGTTGCTGCTGCTGGCGGCGCCGGAGCGCGTGCTCAGATCCTGCAGACTGCCGCCGGCGCCGCTGCAGGTGCTGTTGTCGATGCTGCTCCGACGACGTCGCTGCGCCAGCGGAGAGCGCGGAATTTTGCTTGTCGCCGCTGCTGTGGCTGCCTTGGCCTGCTCTTGCTCCTCCTCGGGCTGCTCTGTGGTCACGGTGATCACGTCGTCTGTGATGTAGACGCCCGACTGCGCAAACTTGTTGTCCACGTTCGCGTAGCGGGGCTTCAGCTTGGACTGCAGCTTGGGCTTGGGCAGCGCCAGCACAGCCGGCAGCGATTGCGGTCCATCGATGTAGTCGGGCTCGTCCTCGTCCTCCTGCTCCTGCACCTGCTCCTCTTCGGGCTGCTCTTCCAGCTGCTGCTGCTGTTGATGTTGCTGTTGCTGCTTTGATTGCTCCGGTTCAGCGTCATCTGTGGGCGAAATCTGCGAGTCGCTCGACGTTTGATCCAGACGCGCTGAGGAAACAAGACAGAAAAGTAGTTGCGAGACATTAGTCAGCGAAAGCATTCTCGGTTCTAGGAATTATACAGTGGGAAGATGATTTGGCCAGTCCCTGCTGAGCTGGCAACAAACTAATGTAGTTGAGAGTGAGTTGAGAGATTATTCCTATGGCGAAGACATGATCATTTGGGAAAGTTAAAAGAATCCTCAGTTTCTCAGTCTTCTTATCGGTGAAATAATGTCGGAAAAACAGACTTAAGTACTCGTTGCTCAGTTGAGAGCTTAGAGCTTATTGCTGACATGGTTGTTCGGAGATATGTTCAGTCGAATGAATTCTCAGTTCAAGGATGGTTTTATCGGAGAAATATGTCTCTGTGGGAAAAAATTATTGTCGTTTTTGGTTGTTTAGTCGGTCAGTTAAGTGAGAAAAGATATTATCTCTGATCAGTGGACTTCTTATCAGTACTATTTGAAGAATTAGTCAGTCAAAAGAATTATTGAGTGGGGAAATAAAACGGTCGAAGAATTATTCCTGATCAGTTTGGTTTATTACTCAGTTAAATGCATTCCCAATTTAAGAATTTCTTATTGGTGTTATTCGGAGAACTATTCCTGATAATTTGGACAATTGGTGAGTGAAAAGAATTCTCCTAGATTTAGTCTGGGCAGGAACTCACCTTGGCTTTCAGCGTCCTCGATGGAGGCCTGACTGTGCAGCGACTCGCGCTTCTGTGCCGTCGACTGGATGACGCCCAGACTGCGGTAGCCCTCATCGCTAATCTCGCTGCCATTGTCGCTGATGTTCTCAAATTTGCTATTCTGTTCCGGCTGTGTTCCAGAGACGACAACTGTTGCTGCTGCTGCAACTGGAGCTGTCTCCTCCTTGGGAGCGCTGTAGCTGTCCTGTGAGTTGTGCTTCTGCTTGCGCAGATCGCTCATCATCAGGCGCCGCTGGCTGGGCGACATGCTGCGCCTCGCCAGACTCGGGGATCCCTGCAATGTCTCCATGGTTCCGTTTCCGTTTCCATTTCCACTTCCATTTCCGTTGCTGTTGCTCGTCTGATTGAGGAACTTGCGCTGCGGCGTCGGACTGCGACTGCGATGCTTGGTTGTGAAGCCGCCGCTGGGCGACAAATTGGGCACGACGCTAACTCCGATTCCGATTCCGACTCCAGCGTTAGCTGTGGGCGAAGCGGAGCCCGTTGCAGCTCCAGTTCCGGGGGAGGTTGTGACTCCCGATCCAACTGTGGAGATGACGCGACGAGCTGCGTGCGGTGAGCTGCGAATGGCGAACAACATTAGAAGGCGACGAAGAGAGCGACGGAGGGAAGGAGAGAGAAATTTGCTCAAGGGGTCTCGACTTAATCGATGTGTAACGTGAATCAACGCGAAGCGATTACAAATCCATTTCGTTATCACGCTTCACGTTCGCACTGTCAATCGACGCCATCGACGCCAACAACAGTTGCGAACAGGCTTTTCAGCTCTAATCTACAAGCGATTCAATTCTTGTGGCTGATAAAAAGTGACGATTCCGCTGTATTTCCGCAATGAGTCCTCAAAGACAGCTCGAAACTATAAATAGTCATGGAGCCACCAAACTACAATTGTTTACGGCAGCCTATGAAAACACATTAGTTTCTGCTTCACTTATTATGACAATCAAATGAATGTACGGACAAATATTAAAAGGCAATTGGAACAAATGGAATGGAATAATACAGAATTATGAGGTGAAATGTGAAATATGTAACGAAATTTCTGTAATCTAGAGTAACAAATGGAATTAAACTTCTTCGAACAAGAAATGAAGGAGTAAATATTAAATGTCATGTTGAAATATATGTAAATGTAGCAATATTTGAACGCAATAAATTATGTTTAAACTTGGAAAGATGAAATGGAATCTCAACAGCTAAAAGAATTGCAGTAAAAATGAAATAATAAATTAATTGATTCGCGCAACTAGACTTTAGGAAACACATTTGCCTGATCAACTATTTTATGCAAGACTGTAAGACCGTTGGATTGTCTTCTACAAACGGAGAGTCGCAATGATTGTCGCAGTTGAGCTAAGTGTGCTAACTACTCACGAGTTCGGATGAATGGATATCAAAGTGCTTGGCTGGCTAAATGAATAAGTGCACGATGCACATTTTGAGTAGCTCAACTTCGCCCCTGGCGTTGCATGATGGAGCTGCTAATGGAGCACTCAAGTGGCATGGTTCTGTTTGCTGCCACCATCATTACGCCGGCTCTATGCTTTATGCATGCAATTAACGCTGGCGATAACAACTTAATGCATGCTCTCTACTAGACTCCCTCCGCCCTCCTAGCAGCTTAGTTTAGTTTTTCGCATTAAAGTGGAGCTGTCACTGAACGCTGTGTGTGTCTGCGTTTGACTCACCGTTCGTATATCACCTGCGCATTGTGCAGCTCGATGCCGCCTCCTCCTCCGTTGGGGGACTGCGAGTTGTTGCCGCTGCTGCTGCTGGTGCGGGGCAGCAGGCGGGCGGTGATGGAGCTGCGGTGCTGGGCACGACAGCGGCAGGGATCGTGCTTGTCCAGATAGTGCGACAACGTGTCCCAGCCGCCGCCCACACGCACCATCACATGCGATCGAAGGATCTGCAACGACACAGAGAGAGAGAGAGTGAGTGAGAGGGCAACGATGGAGGGAGACTCCTCCTTATGGGTTTGTGCTTGAGATCGCTTTCAACTTACGCGCACAAAGATGAGCACTTTGGTGTCGCCAATGCGGTATTTGCCCTCGGAGACGCGCACCATGGGAAACTGTGAGGGGCACGTGCATTTCTCCACCAAGTCTCTGACCTGCCAACGAGATGTTCGAAAATGTATATAGAAATGTGTCAGCTTAACATATTTCCCGTCTCTTTCCGTTCCTGTGCCTGTTTCTGCACAACCCGCGGCGTGACCCCGTAGGGCATTGCATAAGATCAAGAGCCACAGGCGATCGCAGCCACCAAATCCAAATCCGAGTCCCAACGACTGCGGACTGGACTCGCCATTAGGGATGTGCAGCACGTTGTTCAATCAGCACGACACGTACCCCAAAAAAGATGTTGCTCACACGGAGGATCATGAATGGAAATATTAACTAGCTGCAATAGCAATCTTATCTTATATGAAAGAGACAGCGGTTCATACAAATTTCAATGCGCCAATTAATAAAGTTAGAGTGAGAATTTCGAACGTTTGGTGCGTTGATAGTTTAGCCAAGATAAACAGATATCTCATGTATATACATGTATATATCTGTAAATTTATGTATATGTTTATTAGCTATTAGAATGTATATGCCGAAAATAACTGCTTTTCACACAAAAATCAGTGCTCGATGTTAGTTAGTTAGAGTGGGAATTTTAGACAATCCATAGTTTAGTCAGTTAGTTTTATATATGTATTAATTATATGCGATTCGTGTCGTGTCACGCGACCATCTGCAGCTGGCAGCTAGAGCTTCAAGAGTGCTGCTGTGGATCAGTGGGCTGTGGGCAAAATGCATTTCGACTGCATAAATTCACGCGCTGCCACATTGCCATTGTCCGATGGCCGAGCAAATGATCAAACAAATGAGCGGAACAGCAAACGAAACGACTTGGCTTCCAGTCGCCAGGCAGACGGACGGACAGACGGACGGACTGAGAGCTGAGGGCAACTGGCTCCTTCTAGTTGCAGTTGCAATTGCAGTTGCAGTTGCAGTTGTTGTGGATTCGTGTCTGTGGGGATCTGCGTCTTGGCCAGGCTGTGGCTACTGTGCCGTCGACGTTGCGACGTCGCCTTTGACAGGCCTTCGACTTCGCTTTGGCTAACAAAGCTCAAGTTTTGGCCAGGCCAGCAGCAACAGCAACAGCAACAACTGTGACACGAACAAAGCAAACAGACAAAACGCATTTGCACCTTTGAACTCCGCCAGTTGCAAGCGATACCCGGCAATTAACCAGCCTGCCAGTGGGCTATGATCAGCGAGTGTTCAAGACAACTAAATGTATTTTTTCGTGTTATTGTGGCTTTCCACAGGGTGTCTGCGCGTCGAGCATTGCAGCTGGCAGAGCCAACAGGAGCGCCACAGGAATGATTGGGAACTGTGCCACAGCAGCAGCAACAGCAGCAGCAGCTGTATGCGTGCCACAGCAGCAACTGCTGTGGGGGCGAGAGAGACGAGGCATTGCTGCTGTGCAGTTGGTGCCTTTTGTGTGGTAAGTCGACATCACAATAAATCTAGCATTTGGCGATAAGCCGCAAAAAGAGATCTTGCCATCGACAATACAGCAACAGCAACAGCAACGGCAACAGCAACGGCAACAACAATCTTGGCATGACTGTGACGCATGCGAGATTAGCTGGCGCTGGCAATGGCGCTGTGATCCTGGCCAGGCCATAAATCGCAAGCAAGCAAGCACAGCAACCACTAACAGCAACAGCAGCAATGTTGACGACGCGGACGTGCCAAACGGCAGCGACAAATGATTCGTGGCTCGTTTTTGCCGAGTTGCCTGCCCCCTGTTGTTGTTGTTGCCGTTGTTGTTGTGGCACATCATTTGATTTTCGACAAGTTGTTGAGGCTATTTGCTGATTTGGCAGCCACAGCAGCAGCAGCAACTGTTGCTGCCGTTGCCAAACAAATTGATTGGCCGACTGAGTGATCGCCACAGACAACACAAGCAGGAGGCAGATGCCAACTGGGCAACTCGGAGTCCAATTCGTAGTCGTGGTTGCAGCCAGCATCGTCGTTGCTGTGGCTGTTGCTGTTGCAAGTCAAGCTCAAGCTGCAGCTCAGCTCAGCCATTGAGCTTGTCCGCCCGCCAGCCAGGCCAAGTTTTGTTATTGTTGCTGCTGCTGCTGCTGACAATGTTTGTGGCAGCATGTGGCAGACAGTTAGGCAGGCGGACAGACAGACTGAGAGACTGAGAGACGGACGGACGGACGGATGGCGAGGCATGTCCATGTTGCGTCCAATAAATGCGCAACGATTTAAGCAGCCATCCATCCAGCTGCTGTCGATTGTGGCAACTCAGCGAGCAGGCCAAAGAGGAGGCATTGTTGCTGTTGCTGTGACTGTTGATGTCAATGTTGCTGGCGGCGTGAGGAAATGTTTGCATGGCTTTTCATTAGTTTTCCGATTTTGGCTGATTTTGGCGATTTTGCTCCGCAATCCTTTGGGCGCTGCTGCGTTGTTGTTGCCAGTTGCTTGTTTGTTGCATGTTGCATGTTTCTTGTTGCTGTCGTCGTCGTTGGTCGTCGCTTGTTGTCATCGCGCAATCGCTGCTCGCAGTCACACTTGCAATTACACTGCCAATTGCGATTTGTTGTAATTGCTGTTGGCAGCAACATCGGCAACGCTGTGGCGCCACCAGCAGCAGCAGTAACACGACAACACATCGGCAACACGCCTCGAACATCTAGTCAAATTAATTTACAATATGATGAGACCCCAAATGTGACATAAGCAGCAACAACAGCAGCAACAGCAACAACAGCAACGATAATTGTAATTGAAATGCAACAATTGTAACTTGGCAGCAATGGAGCAATAGATCAATCAATACTTTGGCAGGCAACGTTTGAGTTTTGGCTCAACAATTGATCCTTTTGCCAAATGTATTCACAAATTTATTTGCTCTCAGAGTGCCAACTGAATATTTTCCCACAGCACTTTTATTAACTATCATGGGCTACACCTGCCACATTTCAATTTAAACTATATCGCATGAATAGCTATAGTCTTTAGGAACGTTGTGTTTTTATTGGCCGACGAACGGACTTGATTTGACTGCTGATTAAACTACAAAGTCGTAGACTTCGAAACAAAGACATCAATTAGATCTAGACATTTAAATTGTGTTGTTGCGAGTGGTAGAAACAGCGCTGCTGAATTTCTAAAGGAAATTATGTTGGTTAAGATACTATTCTGAAATTTGTAGGACATATAGAAAAATAAAATAAACTTAATTTGCGCTATGAATTGCTATTGATAAAAAAGCTAAAAACCTTTTTAAAAAAACGTGAATCAAAACTCTTGATTCTAAGCATAGAAAAATAAAGTAGCATTAATTTTCTTTCCGATCTCTGGTCGACATTAAAGTTACTTGAATTTTTAGCCTACAAAAAAATGTAAATTAAAACGCTTGATTTAAAAGCAAGGAAGAAGGCTATACTCTATATTATATACAACAAAAATGTGAGAATCAGAACACTACATTCAAAAAGAAATACACACATACTACATAGGAAAATCTATCATATATCTGATCGATATCAAAGCCATTTGCATGTGTTGCCAATAATTATCTAACCATATTAGAGACTCATTTAAATAGGCATATACTAAACAAAGTGTGAATCAGAACTATTGATCCCAAAAGAGGCAACAGATGTGTGGTCGATCACTGATCAGTGATCACGGATCACGGATCACGACTCGTGGCCATATGACGGTATCAATGATTGCCGATTTCGGTTGCGGGGTAATGCACATAACACATATATCCGATATCCGTTTATAGCCAAAGTCTCCCACCCCACAAATAAGCGTTGCATTTGTTGTGCCGTTGTCGCTGTGGCTCTTGATTTGTTTTGACCAAGTTTGTAACTGGAAACTCAGCCATAGCTAAAAATGGACATGAGAAAAGTGGCAGCCACAATCAGAAGAAATAAAAGTCGTGAGCCGCAGCAAAAGACAAAAAACAGAAAACAGAAACAGACAAAAGAGAAAACACAAGAAACGCGATAAACGCTTGCTGGGCAATCGATAAATCGATAGCAGAGCAGAGCAATTCGATTCGATTCGATTCGATTCGATTGCAGAAGTTCACTCACCATCTCGTCGAGGCTCTTGAGATCGTTGGTAACGATCTGTGGCTGAGGTCCGTACATCAGCATCGGATCCTTGTCGTCCTCGTCCTCGTTCTCCGTGTCGCTGTCGTACAGATCCGTTTCGACGGCGACGCACTCGCCGCCGACCGGTGGCGCCTCCGTCTGTGTGCCACTCTCCGCGCAGCCGTTGCTCGTCTGCGTGCCACAGCCGACGCCGCTGCCGTTGCCGCTGCCGACGCCGATGCCGACGCCGTTCGCCTTGTTATCGGCCGCGATTTCGCGATCGATTTGTCGCTCCATCTGCACCAGCATTGGGGCCAGCATTCCTATTGGGCATCCATCACATCGTTGCAGTTAGTATATCGATCAGTTGGTTGATCAATCGATCAGTATGTGAGGCGATCACTTACCGAACTTGGCGCCACGTCGCGCCACCTCCAGAAGACAGAGAATCACATGCTTCTCGTTCTTGCGCATGATCAGATCGTCCGTTTCGAACAATAGGCACTCGATGATTTTAAGGCTCTTTCTGCGAATCGATTGATCAATCCAAATAATGTATAATATATTAGTGTAACTTTATATTTTGTAATTACGAGCAGAGTGATCAATGATTAAACACGGCGATATGATATTATTTTATCTCATTTATGGCATATACATTTATGCATAAAGTTCTTAAACCATAATTGATCAATCGCAAACATAGAATATATTATTTTGAGCCACCTATGGCAATCAACTAATATTTTATTACAATCTCATTTTTGCTATCAAATTTGCTAATTTAATATTTCACATATAATATGAATTGATTGATCTACAAATATTGATTAGTAAAAAGTCATCTGAAGCTCTATCGGAAATACCATTTATATAATCAATAGACATCCTATCTTTGTTCTTCAATCAAAGAGTACAAAATTAATGTATCACAATTTTTTAAAATATATGTATATATCTTTTTGTTTATAATAATTTCTGATTATTTTCATTTAAACTTTATTAAATGTACTTCCTCATCAACGAATTTCATATTCTAATTTGCTTAAACTGAAAATGCATTCTATACTCAGGCAATCAAATCAGATAGGATTATCAATAACTTGCAATTGATTTATTATATATCAAATTAATAATTGTCTATATATTGCAATTAATTCAGATATGTATTCAAAATTAGCCTGCATTCACTCTCGAGTTGCGTTTGATCGATCTGATTGATACTTTCGTGGGCGGCATATGAGTTCATTGATTGATCTGCTGCGTTTCGCGCCGTCCCCAATCAATCAGAGATCAATCGCGCGTCGTTCGTTTGATCTGCGATCGATGCGGTTGCACAGATCGGTTCGACTCACCTGCACCAGGTTATGAAGTTGGAGACGTTGTCGCGGGAGAAGAAGGTGCCGCTCTTCGCGGTCGGCAGAAAGTGGACGTTGCCCAGGGCGAGTATGGGGCCGGCCAATCCGGAAGTCATCGAGCGTGTCATTGATTTGTTGCGCGCCTGTCGCCGGGCCAAATAATCCTCGGCCGCTTGCCGCACATAATTTGCGTGCTGCAACAACAATCGGTTGAAAAACAAACAACAAATTAGACACAAAAGAGGAGACGCGAATGCAATGCGAATGCAATCGCATTTCGCGATTCGAGTGAAAGTCAAAATGAAATATTTTTGGCTTATTCAAAAGCGCGACAAAAATCTAGAAAAAGTTTATTTTTAAGCGTCGCAAGAATTTAGCGCAGCATTTTTAGGCTGACGGCGGCCAAAGACGACTGCGATGGGGCAGCGGGCAGCGGGAAGGGGGAGGGGCAGCTGCACACCTTCCTCTGCCCCGAACACCGCCCAGCCCTGTCTCCCTCCCTGTCCCCTCCTTTTGCGATTGCGATTGCAGTTCAACTGCTTTGATTGAGGGAAACAGCAGCGAGGGGAAGTGTACGAGGGGAAGGGGAAGGGGAAGGCGCCGCAATGCTATGCATAATTAATTGACACGCAGCCAGTGCAATAAAAAACAACTCACTTAAACAACACACAACGAAGACACTCGTCACTCATCAGTCATCATTCAGTCGCAGTCGCATTTGCAATTCATTTCGTGAATGGCCACAAGAATGGGCACCTGACACAAATACTCCTCTCTCTCTCTCCCCCTCTCTCTCTCTCTCTCTCTGTCTTTAAGATATTGCAGAGCTCAACAGCATATATTATGGTACACTTAAGTAAATAATGAGTTGTGCTCATGAAATATTCAGAATATATTGCTCAAATCGTGTCTTGAAACTCCAGCTAAATACGATTTATGACAGTTTAACACTTAATATAATAAAGTATATCATTTAAAGAAAAAAACAAGTGAAGACAATTTAAATTTATAATTCTTTATGCTGAGGATCTACGCTTGCTAGATACATATGTAGATATTGCTCATATTTTTAAAAGTGATAAATAAATCATGTTGTGAAACATTTTGTAATATCATGTCATTCTATTTTATTTTTATTACTCACTCTATATTATTCCTTAATCTATTTGCGATACGCGTGTTTATCATTTTCTTGAATAGTTCAAGCATAAATCAAACATAAATAGCATTGCTAATATGTCATGCTATTTAAATGTATTATGAGCAAAATGTGCCTCCAGCGCCTTTTTCTGATATGAGTGCTTATCAAATTTGTAAAATATAGTAGATAGCAATAAATCTTGTTGTATTATAATTTCTAATATGTCTTTCTTTTCAAATATTAACATTTTTACATATTTCGCATTCATCTGAAGTGCTTAAAATATTTATTAAAATAGACAAAGCTGTAATACATTGTCTAACAAACTAGAGTTCCCTTTAAATGTACTCTTCAAACAGACAAGCACACGTAAATAACTAATACTAGCTAATATGTTTTGTTTTATTAATATTTCAATAACAATACATCAATCTGTTTGTGATCTATACATTTTAAATATATAAATGTATATTTTTCAATATTTCAATCTACATGCATATTTGCCATTCATCAAGAATTACTTTATAACATTTTTAAATACATTTTCTAATAGCTTATTATTGACCACCTCCATTTGGAGTTGTTTTCTCCATCCTGCATTTTTGGACCTCTTCTCAATCTTCTCATGCGATTCCATTCCCAATCCCAATCCCATTTCCATTTGGCATTTCTCCTGTTGCAAGTGTTGACACTTGTTGCCTCCATTTGACGCCCTCGTTGGCATTGATGTCTGAGTTGAGCTGCAGCTTATGTCATCATCGAAGTCGCGCGTGCTCCGCATCCCCTTGCCCTCTCTTCACCCCCCACTCTCTCGCTCTCTTGATGCGATGCCAAAAACGATTCAATCCCAATTCGAATTCGAGGCGATGCGATGCGATGCGATGCGATGCGATGCACGACGCCGATCGTCTCGAGACGTGTCATGCATTTCCATTTCCATTTCGATTTCGATTTCCATTTACATGCATTCGATATTCATTTATGCACATTTTTGTAATAATTTAATATTTAAACAATTTCAATATTGCTCCCCCCGCGCTCTCGCCACAGCGATTATTATTATTATGTGTCGTGTTTTTAGCTGCGCTGCGCTGCGCTGCTTTGTTGTTTATGGTTATCGGCTCGAACTGCATTGTAACCTGCTTTATTTGGTGTTTATTGTTTACCCTAACCGAGCCATAGAAGGGCAACATCGTCGTGACACAGTCGTCACCACTCTCTGACGTCTCTGTCGTCTCTGTCGCGTGGGCGTGGCACTTACCTTTCCAAGCAGGATAAATGATGTTCATTGAAATCGATCCATAAGTATTTACATACATACATAATTCGCAAAGTAAGAGCATTTCTCAGTCGATGCCATCTTGTCGCCTCAACTTTGGCTCTTATCATCGAGCCCGACAGCACGACGCCCACGTTGTTGCAGTTGTTGCTGTTGTGGCCACTGGCCAGAGGCGTTAAATAGCTGGGCATCTTCTGCCCACGACCGCGACTCGGATATTCACCAACATATTCAGTAATCGGCATTTGGCATTTAGCCTTCTGCTTTGTCTTTCCGCTTGCCATCGAAATTTATAATAATACTCGTATTTTCATTGTTTTTTCCACAGAATCGCTGACAATTTTCACTTTCGATTGTGTATTATGACATGCCTTGAGCACGTGCCGCACTTGCAGTGTTGGAAAGTGCGCAAAGTGCAGCTTATTAGAGATGCACAAATTAGAAACGTCTAGAATTACGCTCAAAGGCTGGACTAAATAAGTTTCCAATTGCCAAAGCAATACATAAGGTATTCGAATTTTGTAATTAAAATTAAATAATTGTATTTGCGACATATAAAATGTAAATATAATAAAGCTTCATCATGTTGCCCCACACTATGTTTGTATATGTATGTTAACGATATTTGATGTTGCGCCGCGATACTTAAATAGTGCCCAAAATACTTGCGTTGCTTTACAACTCTATTCTTCGATAATGTTTTGCCATTCGAATGTAACTTAATTTTGATTTGACAAGCTTATTCCCGATAACTAGGCTGACTTCAGACTTTTCGATATTCGCAGCATTTGTTGAACGTCGTAGGTAAGTGAAATAGCAAAAGCGTGCAATTTGTTGCTGCAAGTGTTTGTTTGTGTTGTCTTTGCCGTTAGTTGCAAGATGCAGCCACAGCTGGAACACGAGGAGCAGCAGGACGAGCCGTTGGAGGCGCTATCAGATATCGACAAGCAAACGACGCCAGCTGTCGAAGACGCGAGCCCCTCGACCCCAGTGCCAGCTGAAGCGGTCAGCTTCGGCTCCAGCTCCTTGGACAGCCACGAATTCGATCTGGAGCTGGAAATGCTCACGTTCACGGCGGACATTGAGCGCCGCAAGCAGGAGGAGGTCAACGGGGCACGCCAGCTGGGCAACGACGACGAGGGGGCAACATTGCCATCGCAGCGGCAAACGCAAACGCAAACGCAAATGCATCAAAACATTCACGAACGCATTGCCGAATTCATGGCGTGCGATCAGCAATCATCGTGGCCCACATACGAAGTGGAGAACATGCTGAACATACTCAACGAGAATGCCGATCAGCTCTTCCCCATCGTGAGAGCTCAGCCCCAGCCCCAGCCCCAGCCCCAGCCCAAGCCGAAGCCGAAGCGGAAGCTCACCTTGGCGCAGATCAACGAGGAGCTCTTCGGCCTCGACAGCGACGAGAGCACCGAAGCTTTTCAATGGCCGGAGCAGCAGAGCAGCTACGATCCCGGGAAATACTGCGAGATGCCAGACGAAATGCGCTTCAGCGAAGCCAACAGAGAGCTGCAGGAAGGGGAGTCGAAGACGCAGCCGAAGCCCCAGCTGCAGCCCATCGACTATGATGCCATACTCAAGCTCATGGAGGACAAACTTGTGAAATTGCTGCGCGAAGTTTCCAGCGCGATAACCGCAGAGCTGAGCGGCCAGCCAGCGCAGCCGGAGCCGAAGCATCGCCATGCTGCCAACGAGACCTGGTGTTTGCCGTACGGCCAGAATGGCAAGGTGACCGTCAGACGCACCAAGGAAGGCATCATGAGCATCCAACTGGACGCCATCGACCCCGAGCCCCTGCGTTCGACGCCGAATGCCAAGAAGCCGCTGAAACGCCAGTGCAAGTCGCAGAGGTCTGAGCACATATTGCAGCCAGCGTGCCAGCAACCAGATTTCCAGGAGCAATCGTTTCAGCAACAACCATTCCAGGAGCAACCGTCCCAGGAGCAAACGTACAACGAGCAGTCGTTCGATGGGCAATGGTTCCAGGAGGAAGAGTTCAATGAGCAGTCGTTCAGAGCACAATGGTTCCAGGAGCGAACATGCGAGAAGCAATCGTTGCAGGAGCAAGCGTCCCTGGGGCAATCGGTCGATGGCCAATCGTTCCAGGAAGAATCTGGCAAAGCACAATGTTTCCAGGAGCAGGCAGTCGAGAAGCAATCGCTCCAAGACCAGGACCAGCAGTTGCCAGCCAAGCAGCGGGCTTGGCCCTTTGGCCAATCGAAGCCCAAGCGTCGCAGCAGCGTTGATCGGCTCGTCCAGAATCTCAAGCTACGTCTGACATATCCTTGCACCAGCCGGGATGCACTGCGATGGGAAGCCGACATTAACGAGTATTCTCGCCAGCTGGCAGATCCCCACAACGTGTTCGACGATGCCGACAGTGATAACGCTAACGCTAACGATAACGACAACAACGATGAGTACGTAAACGTGGAGGATGATGTGGACGGCGAAGTTGATGTGGGTAATGCGAACGTTGTAATCATTGAGATGTCTTCCGACTCCGGCTCCTGCGCCACGTCATCCGAAGACGAATCCACGCTGCAGCTGGAGATCTCGGATCAGGAGTATCAGCGCCTCTTGCAGCGCAGTCGCCTCGAGTCGTATCTGTACCAGCGCAAGCTGGAACTCGAGGATCGAGCTCGCAGGATATTCGAGCAGCGAACGAAGAACGTGGAGGAGCAGCCGCCAAAGTAGTTGGAGACTCCGTCCAAGGCACGAATTTGTGCAAGCCTCGCACTTGGTGGATCACAGATAATAATCAGTCCACAGCGAGTCTTGACTTCAAAACCGAATGCGAAACGTAACAAATACATTTCAAAAACAGCCAAAATAGCTCTTAAACTTTCCAAGTAACTCTTTAACATTTTCCACATGTTTTAAAAAACCCAAAGATAGAATTATTCGAAGCATTGCAAGAACCACAAATAACACTTATTTGCCGAATTTGCAACACGAAAATAATATATCAAGCACTTTAAAAAACTGAAATATTCAAATCACATTCTATACTTTCAAAAATGCGCTGTTCAAGTATGCATTGGAGCATTTTTTTGATTAATTAAACGAATCTAAAATATTAAACAGAGTTAAAACATTCCGATTTTGTTTCATTTGAGCCTTTTTCATAAACCATAGAAATGTATAACTGAAAACCTGAGGAATACTTTTTCATTTGAGTCTTTTTATTTTAAGTTATGCATGTTATGTTTGGTTTGTAAATTATACAAATATAACAAATGAAACCTTATTAATATACAAAATAAAACATTTATAATATTCAATAAATACATAATAGTCATTTATGATTATTTCATTCAAATATTTTCCGTTTTCAAATTTTAGAATTCTAAAAATAAACTTCTTCGAAAACTCCGATAAGGAAAGCAGTTTGCTGGTTTAAGTTTGTTTTATAGCTCAACAATTTGAAGGAGATATTAAGGACAATAGTCAATAAATCCTTTGGGTCATTTAAGCTTATTCCATTCAAATATCTTCAATTTCCAATTTTGGAATTCGGAAAAATCAAATCCCTTATAAAATCCGACACAAAAATGAAATGAAATGAAAGCAGTTTTATGTTATGTTTCAACATTTTGATATTACGGATACTAAATATTTCAAATAATTGGTTTTAAAGATTATTCTATTCAGATACATATTTTGCATTTATTTACATAAGCTGCTTGACAATTTGCCCTTTTGTATGAATGTAGTAATACTATCAAGATTAGTCCACAATTGAGTTGCAGCATGCGAAATGACTTTCTGTTTTTTGTTTTGCGTTCGCCGCTCGTGCCACACACTGAGGTCAGAGGCCTCGTGTGGCAGACGCAAGTGTCGAAGCTGTCGAAGCAATTAACGTGACTTTGGGAGTCAAGAGTCGCCCGCAAAGTGGGGCAGCTCATAACGTTTGGTCGAGTTTTTCTGGCTGCGGCTGCCGCAACTGATTGCCATGCAACTGTGCCACAAAAGCGACGGTTGCGCCTCAAGTACGTGACAGGTAGAAAAGAGAGCGAAAGCTGTGCTGTTAAGGAAGCGCCCATGTTGCAACAATGTGCGGCAGGGAGGAGACGCTTCTGGCTTGCGACTCTGGCGTTATGAATATTGTGGGCGGCGGTGGTGGGCGGGGCATCATCGTTGTCGTTGTCGTTGTCGCTGCTGTCACGTAATTAGCTTAGATTTTTCTTCGCTTTTGACTTTTCTTTTTTGCGTTGCAAATGTGTGTCAATATGGCGTTAATAACATTAGGTAAAAGGCAATTGCGAAAAGCAACAAAAGGCACAACACAACAACGTGTCTCTCGCATTATACAGATAGACGGCGATATACCAGACAATATATGTATGTATGTACATGCATATATTGTTCGATGTGGAGCATATAGCGTAATGGGCGTAACAGTTTTTTGCTTCCGCAAACGCGTGGAAAAAAAAGACGCCAAATTAAATCAAACAGCAGCAGCAGCAACAACCACAATCGAAATGACATTGCAGAAACCGAAAATCAACAACAACAACAACAACAACAACCACAACAACTAAAGAGGGGCAAGCATAATGTTTATTGTACAATTGCCGGATTTGGGCGCCAAGCGCGCAATTATCAAATACCTTTTAAGCCACGCACAGCACAGGCATGCCCGACTAGCGACTGGTTATGAGTTTCATAGTATTGATTAATAATAATAATAATAATAACTGTCAATTGCAATTGTGAATGGCAAAACAGTGTTGCAAGTGTCCGATGAATTGCCCATCTCTAGCTGCAGAACTCAGGCCATCTCTAGCTTTCAGTGAGTTGCTTTTTCTTTCGATAGCCTTCGTCAACGTGAGCGACATCATTTTTAGCTTCTCATTAATTTTTTTTCCCGTTGCGAACAGAAAATAATTGGCAGAAAATGAACAGAAAAGACAAGAAGACAAATCAAAATGTGGCCGAGAAGACCAAACGTCGTGTCGCCCCAAAACGCAGAGGCATACCGCAATTGTCGGACTCGGACTCTTTTGACGAACTCCCTGTTGATGCGTACTTGGATGCCTTAGAGGAGGAGCAGCCGAAGCAACAGCCGCAGCCGCAGCAGCAGCAGCCGCCGCCAGAGCAGGAGCCGATCGACAGCGATGAGTCCTCGTCCTCGTCATCGTCCTCGACCACGTCCTCGTCCTCATCCTCTACCTCGACCTCGACCTCGACCTCGACCTCGACCTCGACCTCGTCCTCTTCTTCGTCTTCATCCGGATCTGAGTCTGAGGACGGAACTGATGGGTCTGACGAGTCCGCCACTACTGATGATGGCCCGAAGCCGAAGCGTGCCAGATTCTTCTAGGATGTCAACTGGTAAAAGAAGCGATTGATTAACTACCACTAACCCCACAAAGGAGCAATTAACAGATTGCACTTTTTTCTCAAACATTGTCTAATCAACTAAAACCCATTAATAAAATACAATTAAAAACTTAATTCTGCATTTGTTTAAGTTTATTTCTCAACCAACAGAAATGCATATACTTTTTATTGGTGAATGCTTGTAGTTAAGATGGAAAATGGCCGCAATTTCTACCATCTGATTGGGAGTTTCTACAAAATGGCAGCATATCAAAATGCATTCCGACACGAATTGAAAATTGAAATTCGTATCGAATGCTACAATGTCAAAATGCAACTCTGCCAAATTGACTGAAAAAAAGACTCAAATTTGAATTGGAATTTGATCATATCGAAATGCAACTCTGCGTTACTTCTGCGCATCTCTAAGTGTCAGCTGGAAAAAGTTCCGTCTCTAATTGACAACTGTCTAAGCAACTTTGTGTGTGCCAAGTTGTGCTTCAATTGTTTTTCCTGAATTCGGTCGAATACAAAGAACATAAGTGATGAACAACGAGAAGCCGGAAGAAGATCGAACTGTCGACAACAGCGTGCAACAGACGTTGGAGACACTCGCCATATCGCAGGACGAGGCGACTGGCCATGAATCATTCGACTTGGAGGCGCATTGGCGCATCTGGGTCGAGCAGAAGGCGATGCTCGACATGCCTACGACATGGCGGCGATGCACTGCTGAACCATCTGCAGTCCTCGGATATGGCCCAGTATCTAATGGAGGCCATCAAGTTGGCCAGCGACAAGAAGGTGCAGCTGGTGGACAAGCACGGCAAGCTGCTGACACCCGAAGAGCTCAACATACTGCTGCGCGAGAAGCCAATCGATAAGTAGAAGACTCGACTCTATGCGAATATTCAATAAAAAAATTGATATTTAAATGCAAATCATTTTTATACCCGGTAGCCTAGAAGGAGAAGAAGTAGTTGGCGACGACTGTTCTCGAAAATTCCCACTCTACTTAAAATAATCGATTGAAAGTGGACTTCAAGCAGTGCTCTTCCCAAAATCTCGTTCGTTAATCTGTTTGCAAGTGGCTAGCGGGTATTTCGGCGTCGAGCTCACGCGTCTGCGGCATTCTTGCTGGCGACTTATTGATTTGGGCAAAACGCTGAGGTGGCCAGGCCAACGCCTAAGCGGATTTGCTAACAATGAGCAATGAGCCAAAAAAAAACAGTACGAATATACAAAAAGGCTTAAAAAGCTGCCACCGATTGCCAGATAGCTCGGCTGACTGAATTGGCCATAACAGCAAACGGCTAACAGCTAACACCTAGCATGGCCAACAAAGCACGTCAGCGTCGCGTTGTTGCTGTTGTTGCTGTTGTTGCTGTTGTTGCTTTCAACTCAATCAAATTCAAAACTGTCCACAATTTACCATTCACAAATGCTGAATTCAAAGCCGTGTGTCGACGTTGCCGTCATCAACAAACAACAACAGTGCTTAACCGTTGTCTTGTCTTGGCTTGTCTCGTTGTCTTGGGGTTCAAGGTTCTCTTGGACAACTTCCTAGCTGACCGTTTGGCAATGATCGATTGCTGCCAGCTGATTATTGCACCCACAACAGCAACAACAGCAACAATTGTCGATGGATCTATCGATTGATCGGTCACCTGTCTCGGTGCTCGCTTTTGATCTTGGCTCCATTTGATTGCCACTAACGGTATTTCCATAATGGCCCCAAAGTTTGTTGCCCTCCCTCGCCTCCCTCTCTCGCCCTCTCTGTCGATCTCTTGTGCTGTGGGAAACGACCATGGACATCGCAAGACACACAAGACGGATGGGAGATGAGATCATTGATCGCCTGATTGCATCGTTGATCATTAGCAGAGCGAGTGTGGTTCTGTCTGACTATCTGCTTATGTGTGGGCAGCCCAACAACACACACTCTTAGCATAGGTAATTGATACATGCCGCAACACTTGCTGCACACACTGGGGGCATGCAACATCTGGGCGCGATTTCCTCATTTCGCGTTTCCCACAGATCCCAAAGAATCTTGACGCTCGAAATCAATGGCATTATAATAATAATTGATTTCGAATATTACATATAGAGAAAAATAGATTTCACTTTTGTAATATGTGACTTCTATTTGTTTTTCGAGCTAAGTTACTTTTTATTTATTTAATATGATATATACACTATTCAAATTTAAATCCTCGAATTCTGAAACTTATAGCAGCAGCACAACAAATTCTTCAAGTACATTTCGTGTTGCGGATTTACATGCGAGAATATATTGTGTCCATGTTTGTGTGCTCAGGTATTATCTATAACATGTTGCAGGCTCATTAAGACCCAAACAACACAAACAACAACAACGCAGCGAAGTCTAGGCTAAGCGACAACAACTTGAAAACAAGACAAAAGCCGCTGCCAAACTGAACCAATCTGAACTGGTTTCTATTAAAATGTTGTTGTTGTCGTGTTTGTGGTTGTTGTTTCCATTTTCCAAAGCCAAAACGAATTTTGAATGTGGGTGAAGTTGTTAAAAATGTGGCAAACGCCGCAAACGCAATCGAGGCCAGTCTCGAGTCTTCGCCTCGATCTCCATCTCGATCTCAGTCTCTGTTTCAGCTTCCCGACAACCAAGACACCCTAGTCCCCTCCCCCTCGCCCCTCCCCTCCCACTTGTGCCACCCTCGCGCCCAGTCGGTTTTTGGCCAGCTAAGCGCATATTTAGTTATAAACTTGAATTTAGACGCGGCCCAAATTAGACACATCGACTATGACTATTGGGCCACGGTGAGAGCGCCACAAATGTTGTGTTGCCCAACCAAAGAATGCGCCAAACGCAGACAAATTAAATAAAATAACAGAAATACATTCAGACTGATTAATGAATCTATGCATTTTTAAATAATTTAATGATTTAAATAAAAAATGATTACGACTAAAGTGCAATAAGCATACAAGATCAAATCGAATGTTGCGAAGAAAAGAACTCCGCAAAAATAAAAGTAACAAAATAAGAACGTAAATCAGAAGAAACAAATTAGTGAATCAAAACGTAGAATCATAAAACAAAATGAAACGACAACAACGCGTAACAATGGAAAATAAAGTGAAACGCAAACAGTCATCAAATAAATGAGAGCTGACTATAAAGAACGCGAATTAGTTTAATACCCATTTCCAGTCCCATTCAGACGAGATTAACATTCTAATTGAGTTTCGTATTTGGTGTTGTGCTTCCTGTGGCAAATTGGCAAATTAAGTAAGAAATTAAATGGCTCAAGACTAAGAGCTTTCAAATTTTCCGTATTTCTGATTTTAAATACTCTTTTTGGGGCGTATATAAAATGTTGTTTATTAAAAAAATCATATCATGAAATGAAATAAAAATAAAGGGCACATAATCATTATTTAATCGGTGCATAAATATTAAATTAATATTCTAAAACCAAATGCATTTTTCTACAACTCACTGTCTATCGATAGTCTCGACTGCTGTCGATATATCTATTGAAATTTATCGACTTCATCATCATCGAGCACAAGCGAATAACAATTGTGTATTGCGTGCGTTGGGACTGATCTGGGATCTGGGCAAAAACTCTGGAATCGTGCAAATTGCCGCGACATGTCTATCTTTCTGTCGTTTTACTTTTGGCTCTTTTGGCTATTTGTCCACTTTTGGGCACAGAAAATGACAGGCAAAGAGGCGACGACGGAGTTGGCGACGTCCGAAACATTTTGGCCAAGTAAATACGAGCATATGTAAATATTAATTTTATTAAACAAACGTGACGCTAACTCAACTCAAAACTGAAACTGAAATCCAAACTCTGGGAGCAGCAACGAAAGAGATGGAAGAGAGAGAGAGAGAGCGAAGGGGGAGGAGGAAGAAATAGATTAAACAGTGCGCGCTTTTCATATTTGGCTTTTCAATTCACAATATGTGCGATGCCAAGCGACAACAAAAAAGACGCAAAACTGTTGTTTATTGTGAATGCGAATGCGAATGCGACTTTGGCCCCGACAATTGCTTTACATTATTTTTTTGTTTGAGGTCTTTTTTGCTTTGGACTTGGACTCGTTTCGCAAAACCAAAAAAAAAAACAAAACAAAAAAACGCTCGGTGACATCGTCATCGGCATCGTTGTCCGTGCTCCGCCCGCCTAAGCGACGTGGAGTTGAGTAGTCGACTTCAAATCGGAGGCAGTTCATCAACAACATCAACAAACGCAACGCATCGCATCGCATCGCATCCAAAATGCGTGGGAATTGTGCCGGCCTTGCTTTGAAGTCTGCTCTGCTGCTCGCGAAAAGGCTATTTGCGGAATTTCAAACGCAAAACACACACACACGTGAGTTCTTGGCGCAGTGAAAGCTGAGTGTGCACACACTGGCGGTCATTACAAGTGTAACCCTGCGGGCTGCAATTATGCGACCAGTGTTGCCTCTTTACCTCTTCTCAGTATCCTAGTATTTTTCTTAAATGATTTCTTCAAATATTTGTCCAGCTTAATAACAATAAATTTCACATTCAAAGAAATATAAAAAAAATAAATAATAAAATAATAGTTTTAATTATACATTTATTTTTAATGTTGCCTATTCAGCCTTTTCTGTCATATCTACGTCTACGTCTTCTTCTCACACTGGGCAATATTTGGTATTTTAGTATTTTCCTTAAATTATTTCTTCTAACATTTGTTGAGCTCAATAACAATAAAGCTCGCAAAGCCAACAAATTTAAATAAATACCTATTAAAATAATAATTAAAATTATTAATTTTGTTGTTGTCCGCTTAGCCTTTTTCAGTCATCCCTGCCTCACAGTAGTCAACATTTTGTATTTTAATATTTTCCTCAAATATTTGTTCAGTTTATATATTATGTAGTTGTTTTATTTTACAAAATACTTTCCCACATTACTACTTAAACATATTAATTTATTAAAGGAAATCTATTTAAGCAGCGCAACGTATTAAATTCGTATGGGGTAAAAGTATTTACAAAAGCCGCATTAATTTCTATTTATAATTTTATTTAGTCCATAATATCCATATCGAGCGACAACAAATGCAAATAAATGAATTGAGTTTCATTCTGGTTAGTTTTTATCGACAAGAACTACCGACATATCATTATTGAAAAGCGATTCAAATGAGAGTTGTCACTTTTATTGTTACTCGGCTAGTTTGGCAGCTAATTTGATGGATGAAATTAACTATTTTTGGTTAACGCGTCGAATCGCGATTATCGGCAGGGATGGTTGGCAGAAAACCGCAACAACAACGATAAACATGGTTGGCAAATATGGCTAAAGAAGCATAATAATTGTCACATAATCGACACAATGCTTGAATCGGCGGCGGCGGCTTGGACTTGCGACTTTAATTGGCCAAAAGTGATTCATCGACGACAGCAGCGACAACAACAATGGCACCAACAACGGCAGAAACAACAACAACAATAGTCGTCACATTTCGTAGGCGACTCTCGACAACGATTTGGACTTCCTTTTGTGGCGGCGGGCAAATGATTGTCGCCATTGAGACTGCACGACAACTGGCAACGTGACGCATGAACAACGCCGCCCTCCGCGACGAACTTGCAACTGCAACACATTGCCGCATTGTGGCAGAGGAGAGGAGATCACAGGGTGGTGCTGGTGGCAGCGACAGCGAGAGCAATAGTCGCTCTTTAACCTTTCCCCCTGATGGTCTTCTATTTTCAAAATGACGACAAATTTAGAATGCGATTCTTCCCCCCGAAACTACGACTGAGACTGAGACTGAGGCTGATGATGACCGCTAATGGAGACACAACTTCCCAAGGGAGGGAGGGGGAGGCGAAGGAGGAGAAGGAGAGCTACGTAAACTATTTATAAGCTGTCGCAAACATCGCAGCTGCTACCCAAATACTAAATGATAACTCAAATTTGAGAATCAGTCGCATTTGTAGTTGAATCCTTTCTTGAATTGAAAATAAATAATTGTGTTAAAGCAATTTTGTTAGTTCAAATTTAAGAATCAGTCTTAATTTGATTCTTTTCTTAAGAATATTTTTGTTTTAAATATAATTTGCTCAATCAACGAATTCTATGCGAGATATATTCTTGATTTTAAAAACTCATTTGTAGAAGTAATTTTTTGAAACAAATTTATGAATTCGAATTCTATGCGAACTGTTTACTTTGAATTGTTGTAATTATTTTTCTCTTTTTCTCAATTGAAAATGATGAATACAACTTTGAACTTTGAAGAGCAATAAATTCTAGAACATCATTTTAAATTTCCATGTATTTTATATTGTATTGAATGAACTCTTTGCAGACATTGAAAACCAGCAATTGTTATGGGATTGCCAACCGTTATTTCGCTTTGTGCAGCTGCCGCGGCACATGCCACAACATGGTTGTGTGTGTGTGGCTGGAACAATGGCCAAAACGCAATTACCAAGAAAGAAGTCGAGGAGGTGGCGCACAGTGGCGCACCACTTACAAGAACTTTAACACGCCAGAGTTCAAATTAGTCAGCCACACTCCATAAATCAGACAACGCAAAACAATCATAAAAAGGCCGCTCTCAGTGCTGCCACCGCCACCGCCACCGCCACCGCCACCAGTTCGTGCCCCAAAGTCGCAGCGCCATGCTGGGGGTCTCTTGGACAGCTGCCACCACAAAACGGGCGATCGGTCGATCGGGCGATCGGACGATCGGCCGAACTGGCCAATCGAGTTGGGGCCGCCCGCTGTTGCCGGGTCGAGCGATTAGCATACAATTTGTGTGGCAACTTGTTGTTGCCACTGCTGCTGCCGCTGCCGTTGTTGTTGCACGTTGCATTGACAGTAATAAATAATAAAATTGCATTGTGCTACCCTTGCCTCGGCTCTCTCGCATGCGATAAAGCGTATCCGTCTGGCAAGCATTCGGCGGTGGAACACGTGGAATTGAAACAGTGCAAATGACGAAAACTTAAAACAGCCCTGAACACCAAAAACCTTAGTTGTGTAAATGATAGTCAGAAACTATACACAAATCCAGGTAAGTTTAATAAAATAAACATGCTGGATATGCAGAAACGACTGAAATTCGAACAGGAAAACATTAATATTAAGTAATTTCAAGAATATTGTATTTATTGTAATATTACAAACCTCAAGATAGAACCCAAATACAAGAAACCTATATTACGTTGTTGATTGTTAAAAATCTAGTTACATTTAATACATTGCATAAGCGGAAAAGAGTGAAATTGGAACATCGTGAGAGCAGAAATCTACTAATAAGTAGATTAAAGAATCTTGCAAGTGGTTGAAGCAGACACGTGGAATTGAAGCATTGTAGAATGGAGAAAACTCTCAACTACAGGGTATTCGAGAGTCGTGTGCTTGCGCTTCGAGTTGAGGGTGGCAGACAACAGGGCTTTGGAGTGTGGGGAGATCGAAGAGGGAGCTGACTGGCTGGAGGAACATTAAATATAACTGCAGCCCGTTGTGATGTTGTTGCTGTTGCAGTTGCAGTTGCTGTGGCCCAGTGTGTCGTACAAATTGCACCGTTAATAAAGTCAAAATCGGATTAGACACGCCTCAGCCTCAACCACAACCACAATCGCAACCGCAACCGCAATGGCAACCTCAGGCCCTGCCTGCCCCTGAGTGCTCGCCATGCCCCAAACCAACTCGATCTCAGCTGCACGCCAGTTGGCAACTGGACACTTGCAGATCTTGATCCCGACTCCCAGATGCAGAAAAGATATTTGATTTCAGTCAGAAATAACAACAACAACAAAACTATAAGAAAAAAACACACGTATCATAACGATAACAAAAATGCCAAACAATAAATTGGCACTAATGAATTTGATTCATTTCGATTTGCTTTTGGGGCAATAACTAAATCAAGCTCCACGAGACGGGCGACTGTAGACGGGGGAGGAGGGAGGAGGGAGAGTGGACATATGACAGTTGTCATAAGGCAAAACACTCGACTCGAGACTGAGAGCCATTTGTGTCCAGCAAGTGGGCAGAATTTGCAGTCGAGCTGCAAATCGAAAGGAAAAACCTTTGCATAGCGTGTGATTTAACTGCCAGATACTTTTTGTTGCCTTAATTACTAAACCAATAATCTGAAAGTGCAGCTGGATACAAAATAAAAAGATTTCTTGCAAGCAAGTTACGTTTTATAGCTAAGATATTGTTGCAAACTCTTCAAAAGTTGAACTCCTTTATGATAGAAATCAAACGAAATAATATTTAAATAGGTCTTGAGTAGTTGACAAAAAAAAAAAAGAATATTTCTGCTGAAAGTATTTCTATAAATATCCGAAGACTTTTGTTGGAATGGTCGGCTATAAATACCAGGCGAGAATTTTAGAATGTGTCAACTGTGGGGCACAATAAATAAATCCATCAATGATCCTCGATGACAATCCCATCGATCGATTTGTTTATACTGCTTACATATATTCGAGAGCAGCAATCAGTGGCGATCTCATCGCATAGAGCCACGTCCAAGTCCGTGTTCAGGTCCGTGTCCGTGTCCAGGCATTTAGCTGCGAATTTCCCAATAACTTGCGGCCACTTTGTATGCACGAAGGTGGCCAACGAAGCCAACGACTGGAGACAAGTCGACAAAGACCAGAAGAGAGAAGAGCCCGACTCTGTGCAGTCGAGTCTCAATTAAGAAGCCAACGACCGAAGTTGGACTATAAAATTGGATGGGCTCACGAAGTGTCCATTGAACCATTGAGTCACGACTCACTGACTGATGGACTGAAGAATTCGTTCATTTAATGTCAATGTCGAATCTGTTACAGATACATATCGACGGCTTCATACTCAGAGATTTCCATATCGTTATTCTCAGAGTAAATTATAAGCACAAATTAACTATTATCACATTAGTATGCTTCATTGGAAAGCCTTTTAAAATAATTGTTATCAATTGAAGTATTTTTGGCTATTTAATTAAATTTATTAAAGTTTCAGTTCCACTTCCACAGAGTTCCAATATATTATTTTCTCAGCTCTTTAAATTGAGAGTAATCGCCGCGCACAGAAGGCGGAAGTAACCCAATTTGCAGCAATTTCCTTATCAAATTCCCTTTTTTGTGTTTTCCAGAGTCGCTGCTGGCATTGTCGATACGATGCTCGGAAAATCAACTTGCGGCACTTGCCACACTCACAATCACAATGCGCTGCATTTAATTGGGGCAAGTAAAGTTGTAGTTGGAGAGGCAAATTGCAGCAGTTGGCGCTTGGCGAGCACGCAATGAAATGCATTTATTATCAGTTCACCGTTCAGATGACGCTGGTGGTGGGGCGATCGAGGGGCGTAAGAGGGGCGGGCTGGCGTTAATTGGCAGTGTGAGTGTTTGGCCAATTAAAAGCACTCGCCGGCTTTATCAAATTCAATTAGTCGAGCTGACTTCGCAGCACAGGCGGGCCCCAAAAACGTGCAGACGTTAAACTGCTCGACTGGCAGATACCCAGTGAACTAGAACAATGATTTTAGAATATAAATAGATCTCAACTCGATCGTAATATTTAAGAAAACTCGAACTACAGTCTGAAAAATATAGTCCAATCTTAAGATATGATAATAAAAGTATTATTTAAAGTACATTTAAATACTTGAATGTGTATTTAAAATGCAGTCGATTATAGATAGTCTCTCTGCAATGTTATGAAATCATGCGAGAATTATGGTTTGAGTCACAAAGTGAAGACATTACTCAACTTTGGAACGACGCGAGGACGCGACGACGAGGCCACGTTGAGTTTCTAATTATTTGCGAGAACGATAATAATAACAATAAAGATAATCATAATGGTTGAGATCGTTGGGATAGGATAGATGTGTATCTGGCAGCGAGTAGTGTGCAGTTAAAGCCAGGTGGCATATTAATTAGTTAGTAGTGGCAAATAGTGTTCTATGCGCTGTGGATTGTGGATGCTGCCGGGATCGTTGCGGATCGTTAGACAATTCGCTAATGATGCCAACTAACGACCTGGTGCCTGCTAATTGGCATACAGAATAGACGTACAATATCCGCGTACCGCCAAATGAGATATGGCTAACACACACACACTAACTCACACACACTCGCTCGATCGCTCTCTCTCACTCACTCACTCTTTGGTGGCTGGAGATGAAGACATGACAAACAAAGTTGCTTTATTTTCATTCAGTTTCAGCTGCAGCGCGCATCGCATCCAAAAGATACAAATGCATCTAGATACATACGGTCTTGTGCCCCTTGTTGTTGTTGTAGTTGTTGCAGCCACATCGTGAGTTTCAATTAAAGTTCCATTAACGCTTCGCGACACACACAATTATCAAAAATTAAATTTATGCTTATGACATTTCCGGCAGCAGCCAACTCCCCTTTTCCTCTGCCCCTTCGCAGGTCCCTTCCCATTTTGCTCTGCTTCTCCCCTTATACATACATACATATATGCAAAATCGAAATGTGACGCATGCTGCATCTGTGTTAGTGTGTGTGTGACTAAATAAATAAATAAATAAATACGAGTATTTAAAGACAGACACTGAAGATCAAAGCAACTTTATGAATATGCTCCATGCATATCCATCACACCAGATGGAGTTGTTGCTGCTGCTGCCGATCTCAAAGGCCAACCTGACCGATCTGATCCAGCAGGCCGGACGGACAGACAGACAGACGGATGGACAGACGGACGGAAAGCCGGGCCAGAGACAAAAGAGTTCCTGCATCTATTATAGTAGGTGCAAAAATGTAAACGCCTCAAGTTCTATTCGCCTCTCGCTCCCTCGCTCTGTCTCTGTTTTTACTTTCAGGAATAGTCGGCACAACAATGCCGCACACAACCACACACAACCACACACACACTCACACACACCGCTCTGCACTGCGGGAGAGCCCACAGAGCAATGCTGCAACATGATGCGATGCAACGTTGCCGATACGCTGCCGCATACACTGTGAGAAATGCAAGGATTAATTTAATCCAATCCAATTTTGTGGCAAACAATATATTGCTTATTTATTTTCTTTTGATTTTTAATTTCTAGGTTTTTGTGCAACTATTATTGCATGTCCTTATAGGCAGAACAATAAATAAATAAATATACATAGTTAAAATCATTTTTATGAATAAAGATAATAGCATTAAAGAAAAGTCTGTTCAATCAAACTCTTCGATTCTCTGTTGCATTATGCCTTATGCCTTGTGGAAAATTAAAAATGTTACATTTCAAGTTGATAAATAAAACTAAATTAGCAAGCACCAAAGCCATAAAAAATAACAAACAATCTTTACGTTTGAGCCATAATTTTTGCAACTAAAAGTTGGGCCGAACTTTAAACATACGTTCACGTCATATTAACCATTATGTTTAAAGATTTATGACATTTATTATGACGCAGAATTTGCTGTCTTCATTTCGCAATTCAAAGTGATTTTTGTATTAAAAAACTATATAAACCATTTTTATGCCTGCTCATAGCATAATCAATTATGTATAGTTTTTTAATATATATTTTTCTCATTTACGGTCTAGAGAATTATTGCATTTGCACTTTACACAAGATGCGCTGCTTAGTTGCATTATTATTGACAATAAAATCGCTGTTTAGCAGGTTATCGTCATCGCGCTGAGTTGTTGCCCCAGCCATTGTTGCAGTGCCGTTGCCGTTGCAGCATCGCATTCAGTTGGTCTGCACTTTTCAGCTCGTCTGCCTGCCGACAACGACAACGACAACGGCAACGACAACAACAAGTCGAGTCAAGACAAATTGTCTACGCGTTGAGGTCTTGGCTATTGGCCTCCAGCATGAGCTGGCTGAGTTGTCGGCATCCTACTTGTAGTCGGAGTCGGAGTCGAGCACAGACACTGGCGCCAGTAGCCGCGGGCAGCGTCACTCAGCGCCATAATCACAACAAACATGGCAATGCCACAAACCACACAGAGAGACCCAGAGTGACAGAGAGAGAGAGAGACGAGAGAAAGAGGTGAGGAGTGGCAATTGCACTGGCAATGGGCAGAGGTTTTGTGGCATGCGCCACGTAACCGAAACCGAAACCGAAACCAAAACCAAAACCAAAACAGGCAACGGCAACGGCAACGCATCGGTAATTAAAAGTGGCATCGTGGAATTTGCAAATAAGAGGCAAGAGGGGGAATGGCCAGGGGTTAAATGGAGGCAGGGAGGCAGTGGCAAGCCTCGTTTGTGCCACACAGCACAAAATCACTGCAAAATCTCACAATTTGAATGCCTAAGAACATCCCTTACTTTTTATATTTTATACATAATTTCCATTATTTTTTTTATTAGCATTGTTTGTTGATAAACTAATTTTTGGCAATTACATTTTTTAAGCTCATTTTAAGAAACATTTCGATGTATATATAGCTGTTTAATTCCTTTAATACAATCAAATAAAAGAATTATGGAATTCCAAACTTAAAGAATTAATTTACAAAAATTACAGCAATTTTCTTACAAAAATGAAATTAATTGTAAACAACGAACTGCACTAATTTTTGTAAATGAATTCTTTTATTCACAAGCTACATTAATTTAATTTAATCGATTTGCATTAATTGTTGTAAAGCTATTTCTAAATGGCATTGCAAAAAGATATTGTTTATTAATGCAATTTGATGAAGCAATGATGGTTAATTGACAACAATTTAACCAATCATCAAAAACATTCTTTAGTCAAAAAAGTTGCTTCAACTTTGCTGCTGATTGAAAAGCACAAGTCGATCTATTTGTGGAAAAAAGGACGAGCATTAAGGCCTCAAAGGCCTCAAAAGGTATCCTTTTGAATGTGAAAAGTGGGGCAAAATGAGGCATAAACTTGCCACTTCCCACTTCCCACTCGCCACACAAAGTGCAACATTTGAAGCACTTAACGTGCAACAACGAAAACATTTGCATTTACATTTGGATTTGCATTCAGCCAGGTGGATGGAATGGATGAATGGCTGGAGCCTTTTGGCCATGCTCGGGTCTTGACTGAACTGAATGCTGGCAGGCAGCTGGCACAACGAACGGAGGTAACCTCAATACACAAAACGCCAAGGAGCCGAGGCTGGCGTGATTGTGGGCTAGTAAGGAGCTTTGACCTGACGACAGGGCATGACGAAAAGCGGCTGTCAGGATGCGCCCAACTCAAGCCGGATGGCTTTGATAATGTGCCGCGGTGCAGCGGAGCATGTTTCTGACTGCATTTAGTCCACAACAAACAGTCACTGACTGACTGACTGACTGACTGACTGACTGACTGACTGACTGACTGACTGGCTGACTGATTGCTTGACTGCCTCAGTGACCGTGTGCTGCGAGGGGGAGCCATAAAAGTCGAATGCACCTAAATCCGTAAATCGCCAGCGCTTTTAACACCTAACCAAACAAACAGCGATGCAGCGAGCTAAACAGAAGCAGCAGCTAATAGAGATGGCAGTTCGAATGCTACTCAACTGCAGGTCAACTTTAAAACTATTATAGTTATTTGCATTAAATAAGGAAGGTTGCATGTAAAAAATAAATATCGATTTGTCTTAATGTGAATGCATTTGAACTTGAAATCGATAGTTTCGCGATAGTTTGTATAGCGAGTTGTGTCATCTCTAGCACTATCGACTATCGCATTCGCCACCCACTAAACAACAATCGATGGCATGTGTGAATTTGTTTTATGGCTCCAAGAGGCAGCTTCCCGGTAGCATCTGCTGCCAATGTGTGCCAGAGCTTTTGTTTTGAATTCGGCAGCTCGTAAACGAACTGAATAATCCATTCGATTGATTCACTTACCTTGCAGAGGGCCACGCCCGTGTCGAGGCGATCCATGAAGTTGTCGGCATTGATGCTCAGCTCGGGATACATGGTGCTCAGCCACTCGGCGAGATCCTCCTTCATGGCCTCCAGGTACTCCTCGCTGGACTTGAAGGGCCTGTAAGGCCGCGCCTCAAGCACTGCCATGGCGCCTCTCTCGTTGCTCGTAACTCGTTACTCGTTACTCGCTACTCGCTACTCGTTACTCGTTACTCGTCGCGTTTCGTTCGCTCGCTCGCTCTCTCTCTCTTTCTCGTTATATTGCTTATATTTTGCTCTTATCGTTAGGTTTGCTTGAAGGATATCGGGGAATTGAACTGAACGTTCTCGTCACTCGTTATGGCTCGAGCAACAATAGAAACTCGTGCATCTCGTCGCGCTCGCTCGCTAATTGGTTTCTCTCTGCTTCTCTTGCTCTCGTCTTCAGTCAGTGCTGCAAATGGAAAACAAATTCTGGTTAAGTAAAGTTCCACTTAATTTAAATATATGTGAATCGAAATGAATATTGCATCGCAATGTAACGAGTTGGAATGGAACGTGAAACGAGCGAGCATTCCAAGCCACAGCTTGGACAGCAAATGAACTGCGCACGTTTAGGAATTTGATTAAGATATACATATAAACAACAACAGAAAAGTGCTGTAAATTAAAGTATAAACAAAGAGGGAGCGAGGGAGGCAAGGGAAGGCAAGTGAAGGGAAAGGAAGCGTATGTAACGCGGGGGCGAGTTAAAAGTGGAATCATAAATTTCAATATGCACATTTGCCATTAAATCTGCATTCCGAATAAATATTTGCACTTAATGGATTGCTCTCTGTTGCTGTTGCTGTTGCCGGGCTAAGTACGTTTCTTTGCTGCACAAATGAATGAATGTGCATTGAAAGACGGCGCAAATTTATGACTTTGGCACTGCAGCTGACATAATTATGGGACACAAAGCCACAACAGCAACAACGACAACGACAACTACGACAGCCACAAAAATTATACAAATAAAATCAATAAATAAAACATAAAAGTTGCTCGCGGCAGTCGGTTACTTAAAAGCCTCCAGCAACAGCAACGACAACAGCAACAACGACAACGACATCGACAACAGTTGCTGCTGGGCGCCACGTTAATAGCGGCAACTAGTCATGCTGCCCCTCTGCCCCTCTGCACCTCTTGGCTGGCAAGCTAATTAGCGGTGAGCTCAATTGAACTGTGAACTTGCCGTGAACAAGGAGCCAACTCCCCAGTCCCAAGATTAATGCCACCGCAACGGATTGTGTGCATCTGTGCAGCAAAATGTTGTATCGCGACGGCCTTTTGCCAAATCTTTGTACAACATATAGTACACACATATATACACACATATATATAAAATACGATATTTGTTGGTGTAGACGAGCTGAACAGCCAACGCTCATAAAACTTATCGCTTATCTATTTATCAAAGTGCTGTTGCACAACCTCGACTCAACTGCGATCTGCGAGCTGTGTGTTGCAGGCGCAGTTCGAGGGCAACTTCAAGTCGTCCCTTTTCCGATCCCGATCCCGATCCCAATTGACCTTGTTGGGGGCGTAGAACTCTCTCAAGTGCTTCTGATCCTCATTATAGTTTTCATTGCTACACTTCGATTCGCTGTTCTTATGCCTTTCCTTTCGCCTTTTCAGTGTTCCTTTTTCTGGCTCCTACTCTTGCGCCATCACGTATGCCACGTAATCCTCAATTCAAACTTTCTTTAGCCATTAAAACTTCTCGATCTACGACGCAACTTTCTCGCACCAAAGAAGTAACCAACCAAAAAAAAAAAATAAAAAAAACAATATAAAAACACAAAGTCCAACAATAAAATTGAAAAGCTTATTTCGATTTTGGCAAACAAAAAACCAAAACGATGTAAAGAAAAGAAAAACAATCGCATATGCAATCTGAATACCCTATAATGACTCCTAACGGGGTAGATGCGCTATAGGAAAATGTACTAGAAGTAAAGATAGATTTTTGCGAGGTAAAGCAAAATGGTAATGCTTTGTGCTCTTCAAGTTCACAATCCTTATTTTCGAGGGTAACCAAGCGTTGAGTACATCTGAATAGGCCGTCTTAGTTGCTTTTGTTTTTGCTTTTGCCATTTATGTAACGTTCCCGGCAATCCAATCCGATGAAACGACAACGACGACGACGACGACGACGACGTGGTCTTAATTAAGCTCCAGCTTTGCCCGGTTTACTTAACTCGCAGTTCGCAACTTAATGCGAAGCAATAAAGGAAAGCTAAATGCACGCAATTGTCCACACAACGAAGCGCAGATACTCTTCTCTTTGCAGAGATAAATTCCACATTAAAAAATTACCAAATTTAAGCTTGGCATTTACTTCTAGAACTAATATGATCAAATAAATGAAATAATATATTTTAAAATATAATATGTTATAATATATTTTAAAATATAATATGTTATAATATATTTTAAATATATTTCTTAATTTGCAAATTCCCAAAAAAAAAGCAGCGAGCAATCTTAAGATAATATGGGGAAGTATAACTACTCTAAAAAAACGCATGCAATAGAATATGACGCAACGACGAATATTCAAACAACTTCTGGCAAAATACATCTCATAAGTATTATATCATCATTGGCAGATGCAGCTCAACTTTAAATCGATTTTGCAAATCACTTGCAGTTAATATCCTGTAAATTAGCAATTATTGAGACACAGCCAAACTAATTGGACAGCCCTCGCCTTGGCTTCAGAGCGTTCAGTGTTATATAGCTAACTATTGGCTAATTAGTGGTATTGATCAAGCGGATTGGGACTGAGATTGGGATTGGTATTGGTATTGGAATTGGGATTCGATTGGTTGGCCAGATCGGATTGCCACATTGATCTGCGTCTGGACTAATAGTTTTCATATAAGTTATTTGGTGTTTTGTGCAACTTTTGATTGGAAATTGTAGCAAAACACAGCGCCCCGCGGTGACCAGACCCAAAGAGCCGGCGAGCGAGAGGAGAGAAAGATGATGATGGGTCCGATGATGAGATGGATGGATGGATGGATCGCATAAGTTGCGGGTCGTATAAGCAATTTAGTGTTCGATTTCGATTACGATTTCGATTTCGATTCCTCAATGTTGCGCAAATTTTTTTTCTTTCTCCGCATGTTGTTTTTTTTGTTTTTTTGGCGTCGATCAGTGAATGACTCTATAAATTGTGATCGATGGATGGATGGAGGGAATCGATCCCACCCATTGAGTGAGTGAAAACAGTGAAACAAATATGCAAATTTGAGCACATTATTATTATTTATTTGCATGTGTTTCTTCTGCTTCTTTGCCTTTATCTTTTTTTTTGGCTGTTAGTTTTCGTATTTTATTATTCGCTTTTAATGATTAGCGGTATTTTTGAAAGTGAATTTAATTAAAATCCAAATTGTGCATAGGATGCACCATCGTCAACGGCAAAATGCTTATAAGGCCAATCGCCAGTTACTCGTCTCCATCTCCATCTCTATCTCCGCCCCCTCCTCTTCCCTTACTCTCTTATCCAACTGCTCCCCAACATTTTTACCTCTCCAAATCGTAATTGAATTTTTATGTTTTTTTTTGTGCATCAAATTTGAATTTCTATTTCGAATTTCGTAATTCGCAAATTTGTCGCGCAGGCGTATAACAGTTTGACAGTATAACAGTTAGCATAGAAAACACACTAATTGAAGAGCTCAAATCAATTGATTAAAACTGCGCTCTAAATATATTGCAGAACTGAAAACAATTCTCTTAAGATATATTTCAGTGGAATATTTAAATTTTAAATACATGTTTGACGCTATAAACAAAAAATATTACTGCATTTAAGAGCACACATTTTCGGATTAGTTAAATGACATAATAAAATAAAGCAAAACAAACTATTTTCGTAAGATACAAAGCAGAAAGTTGTTATATATAGATTGCTTGAATCGTTAGTCAACAGTAAATTGTTTTGATTGCGCAATAATGGTGATTAGGCAGTATCAAATCGGAAGAACTTGAGTGCTATTCTGTAACTAGTGCAGTTTATATAACTTCGAGTGGTTGAGGTAAATGAAATGAAATGAAATTTGGGAAAATGTGTTAATAAACGTTGATAGTACGAAACAATAACGCTAATGAAATTATTAGGCCTCAAATGTTGAACGATGTGATACGATATTATATGGTGTGTGTGCAATGTTTGTTTGCCTTGTTGTTGTTGTTGTTATAATGTGCACACATATTATGATGGTCTTGTTGCGACTTTTTAAATATTGTTGATTTGTTGTTGGTTGTTGTGTTGGGTCGTCGAACGGTTTTTCATTATCAAATGACGACGAAGTCTTTACGAAATTGGAGGTATGCATGTTCCATACGAGTGCCTGTCTTTCGATGGGGTGCTTCAGAAAGGTTGTTAAGTGTGAATTGCCAAATGACAGACAGAAAGAGTGCCACAACGCCAACAACGCCAACAACGGCAACAACGGCAACGAGAGCAACAAAAGCACTTTCAATTCGTTGTCGAGATGGGAAAAATTGTGGCTCGTATCACACAAAATACACGTAGTTCATGTTGACTCTTTCAATTAACAATTGCCGTTTGATCGATGGGACAGGTTGCTGCAATCGCAGTGCCTCACTATATACGAGTACATATGTATGTATATATCTAAATACATACTGTTGTTGTTAGTGGGTCACACGAGCTCGCTGTTGAGCTGTCGATTCGATGGGTGGCAAAGGTGGCTGCCATGTCCCTTTCTCTCCCGCTCTCTCCGCTCAATCCTTGAACTTGAAGCGCCAACTGCAACTCCTGCCAAACTCCTTCAACTCCGAGTTTATCTCGAGCTTTTGAATGGCACTTGAAGCGACAATCCAAAACGATTTTGTTGCAAGCCCAAATGACATCAATGGCAATAGAGACATTTGCCCATTCCCATTCCCATTTGCAATCCATATTCATTTCCACTTGCCTCTCTCCATGTACATCTCAACACATGTGGAGCATTTTTGCCGGCACGAATTTGAAGCATTTGCTGCACTTCTTCGCATCTGTCAGTGTCGAGGCTTTTTTTTCTCATTTCGGGCTGCATGCAACATGAAAGTGGCAAGCAAGGGAATGGGTTAGACGCCGCCACAGACAATGTTGCTGAAGCTGCAAACGGAGCAGACGACACCCATGGACCACAATTTTGACAGATCCCCTCTGCTGCCTCTCTCTCTGTCACGCGGAGGAATCAATGTGAATGCCAGGCCAACAACGAGGTGTCAGCGACTCGCAGATACCTCGCCTAACGACCTCAACTGGTAACGAACAAAATTGGCTGTTGAACGAAAAGGCATTAAACGAAGCCACAATATTTTTTGTAGTTTTGTAGGCTTTTTGTTTGATAGTTAAGCCAGAAAGTAAGTGAATTTAGTTACACTGACTTCAAGTGCAAAAAAATCGGTAGTTAAGTGCAGAATTTATACTATTAGCATATACACTAGAATCTCACAAATTGGAATTCTCTGAAATTCGCATTTTGCAGCAATTGGAATTCAAGTTTTTGCAGTAATTGGAATGAATCTTTATGTTTTGTTGCATTAAGCATTTTTTCTTACGTTATTAAGTTTTGTTCCATCAGTTTACTTATTTAAAAAAAAATTAAAATAAAATCAGAAATTATTATGTTTTTTTAAACAAAATAAATATAATTCAAATTTTTTTGGATTACAAAAATTTAAAATTTTTAAATTACTTGAAATCCATCATTGTTGCATAACGTTAAAAAATAAATGTTACTTAAAGGTTTTTTGCATCGTTTAGTTTCGTTTGTTTATTTTTAAATAATAATGCAAATCTATTGTACTTTTTATATAAGTTTCCCAATTTGAATTTTTTTGAATTTTTTTTAAAAACAAAATAAATAGGATCGGCAAGCGTCTGCTGCATTAATTATATAGTCTGAGTAGTTGTTATATTACTAAATATAATATTTTGCTTAGCTGGTCACAGTTTTGCTCGACTCGCAGCTACCCGGTCGAGTGTGCTGTATGTACGGGGTATGCGCTGCTTGGCTGTCATCGTCAAGTGCAAGAGTTATTTTCACAAGTTATTATCTATCCATTTATCCATTGAACCAACAGCAACATTAACAATGCAACAGCTCAGCAGCTAAACTGCAGCTCTGCACCCCCTAGCGTGCTCTCTCTCTCTCTCTCTCTCTCTGTCTCTGTCTCTGTCTCTGTCTGTGTCTCGCTCTGTCTCTGTCTAGTCTGCTCCCCTGTCGCCTTTTGTTGCGCACTTCAGTCGACACTCGCACAACAAATGCATCCACACACAGCGAGTGTGGCATTTAAAGCCCTGTGATGGATGCGTTCGCTGTGTGTTGCGGCTGTTGCTCTTTTCCCATACCCTGCACTCCACCCACACCGAGCGGGTATGCCCAGCCAACACTTGACTTGATTCAATTAGAAGTAAACATTTGTTTGAATGTGTTGCCATTCATCAATGAAAGTTTATTAATTCATCTATCGAATTATCGATAATTGCTATTCAGTTAATACATTTTAAAATACAAATTAGTTTTGAACTGTAAATATTTATTCCAATATATGATCTAGCTCATTCTGTTCAAAACATACTATATTTCAATTACATTTTACAAATACATATATGGAAATAAATTTGTATTATTTGAATTGAATTTAGGAATTCAAAATAATTTTATTACATTTAATTCAAAAAATCATTGTTATTTATATGTTTTGTAATTATATATCATATGCAAATAATGTCGATAATCTTACACATAAATTTGCAACTATCTGTTATGTTATGATCAAAATCATAATTTGAAAGACTCCCATTACACGATCAACAAACACAATTTGCATTTCACTTAAAACCTCGCAAACCTATCGATTATGATTACTACAGGGTCTATGACAGTCGCGTATACTTCCGAGCCGTGCACTGCCTGTCTTGTCTTTTCCCTTAGTCGGCTTAGTGTTTTTGTATTTCGACGTGTTGTGTGCAACAAAAACACGAGCATTGTCAGCGTCATTCTCCACATTATGAACTTCATTTTTTCAGAAGGTGCAGAGGAGGGAAACTTCATCATCGACAATATGTTCGGAGCATTATGAAGTGTTGCCATAAATGTCGTCACTTCATTCTTGCCTTATTTGATTTGCAGGGTAAATGCACTGCGGCTAAAAGGAAAATCAATAGACGACGACAACGACGACGACGACGCGTCGCCCACGCAGACAAAGGATCGCAACAACAACAAGAACAACAACTCATTTATTTCTTGCTGGCCATATTGAGAGTGAAGTTGGCCAAGAAAATCGGTTGACAATTTCATTAGTTGCGGCGACTTTGAGTCATCGTCGCTCTAGCTGACTAACAGGACGACGACCTTGGCTAAAAGTCCATCGGGCACAATGCCAGACACACAAGGAGGGAGGCAAAGATACAGTGAGAGAGAGAGAGTGAGAGAGAGTGAGTCACAGCGTGTGTTGCATGCCGCATGCTGAACTCTGAATGTTTCAACAACAACAACAACAACATGCACATTCACATTCGCAGCACACATTTCCACCATGTGTATTTCCATAACCTTCGCTTACAATAAATACAAACGAAAATACAAGATAAAAGCTTGTCTAAGTCGCAACTTAAGAACAACAAAACACAAAAAGTGTCGCACACACTTTGGCTTACAATATGCCACACTCATGTGTGTGTGGAGTGTGTGTGTGTGTGTGTGTGTGTGTGACAGCGACAAGTTAAGAATTCGAAACAAGAAACGCAACTTAAGCTGCGTAGGTTTCTTAAGTAACTTCAAATGTTTTGATTAGACTTTAAATGACAACAGCAACAACAACAAAAGCTGTGTGAATGCCAAATGGCAGGCCAAGTCGAGAGTCGAGAGTCGAGTGTCGAGTGTCGAGAGTTGAGAGCCGAGAGTCGCCGTCGAAGTCCAACTCGAAGTCAAACTCAAACTCGAAGTCGAACTCATTTGCGCAGTCGCAGTGTGGGTTGCCTCAGAAGACCTCGCCGAGAATTGAGAATCGAGAGACCAGAGACCAGAGACCAAAGACCTGGAGAACTGAAACTGCCGCCGTTTGTGGCATACACAATCACAATGCCAATTGGCCAACAACCATGATAATTAAAGTCGCACATCGATTGCCCTAAGCTCACTTCGAATCTTCAGCGCATACTAATGCCTTACAGAAATTTACGCGATTCTACAACTCGTCAATCAAATACAATTTATAACTCTAAAAAGTTAGAAATACGTGTTAGCAAAATAATTTCTATTCGATTACAATTCACATCTCTTTAATTCACTTTTCATGTTATACAATTCTAAAAAAATAAATGACATCATTTAAATCGTTTAATTAAAAAAATAATTTATTTGTCTTAACAAAAATATTATTAAAAGAAATATAGTCAGCAGCGGAAAATTGTGCACAATAGAAATTAAATGAAAAGAAAGTTCAGTTCATTCATAAAAAAACACTGAATAAATAAATGCAAAATCTAGTTAATAGATGAAAATTCCACAAAATAGAAAGCAAAAATAAGAAAATACGTTATCAAGAGAGGAAAATTCTATGCAATAAATGTAAACCAGAAGCAAGGTCAGATTTTCTGGGAGCAAACATTTTGATCCACAAAAATAAACAAAAATATTATTAAGTGAATGCAAAATGTATACAAAATACAATCGACAGACATTATGAACATTATGAATTAAATCGAAAATGTAGTTGTCATCAAAAACCAATTTATAAAAGCTTTGAGCAACTCGATTGTTTTCGCTCAGTGTAGAGCGGCAAGTGTATTTCGAGTTCTTTAATTGCCTGCATTTGGATTGCAGAATTAGTTTTGTCTCTGGCGTTTAATGAACAATCGAAGCGAACAAACAAACAAACAAACAAACAAAGCAGGACAGCGCTTAGTATCTGTATCTGTATCTGTATCAGCATCAGTATCTGCATCTCTGGCTGTAGCTGTAGCTGTAGCTGTAGCTGCAGCTGTATCTTTAACTGTAGCTGTCGTTCGCATTATCCGCGAGATAAATAATCGACAAGCAGCCGCTGTTGCATGCCTCATGCTGCTCGCTGCTCGCTGCTTGGGTGGCGCAAACTTGCCACGTCCGGCTGCAAATGCAGCCCAAAAAATAAACGACTTCTTGTAGGAGTTGTTTGCTGTCTCGCCTGCATTCATGTTCTTCTAAGCAGTCACTGTTCATCGACTTCAAATGCTTTATACTATATATGTATGTGTTTCAAATGGCAGACAATCAATTTATCAAGACTGCAAAATACATTCACAAAAAAAATGAAGTTAAACGAGTGAAAGAACTTCACCAAGACAGCGCTGTCAGGCGGCAAAATTCAAGAGATACTTTTGTGTGTAAATCCCCGGTAAGCAAGCTAGCCAAGAGGCTGTGATCGGTGAGTGGCAAAGTTTGTAAACCACTTCGATTGTTTATTTGTATTTCATCAGCTCTAAATGCGAACTTATAAAAACAGTCAAACTATTTTGCATTATTTTATTTTATAGTTGAAAGTTCACAGACGTAAAATTTGGATTTAAAAACGGTAACCAAAACTTTTTGAACAAGCCTTCACGATTTTAAATATATTTCGTTTTTTTTTTAACATCAATATTTTCATTTCAACTGATTTTATTATGCTCAAATATCATCAACATTGAAAATGCTCAAAATGAAACTCATTTCCAAAATTTGGGCTGAAGTTGCCAAAGAATTCACGCAAAAGCCGTCATATAGTTTATATCGAAAAATGCAAAGATTTTGTTTAAAATACCGCGTTCCTAAAAGTCGAGCACACTTGCTGCTGCTATGGCTGTTCTTTGAGCTTTGTCTGAGCGCAGCTCGAGTCTCGCTTTGTTTGTGAGTGCTTTATGTTGGCCTGGTCGCTTCGCTTGGTCGCAGCTGCGCATCTCAGGCAACATTGTATCTGTAGCTTTGTATCTGTATCTGTTGCCGTTGCCGTTGCTGTTGCCGTTGCCATTGCTGTATGCGAGAGACAGACCCGCACTTGACCTTGAACTTGTACAGGTTTACTTTTGTTTTCTTTGGCTCGTTTTGGGCTGCGTCTTCGTCTGTCGTCTTTCGACTTCAGTCTTCAGTTTCAGCTTTGACTTTGGCCGTTTTGGCCGCTCTTCAACTTTTCTCAAGCCTGAAGATGCGCCTTTCCTTTCTTCTGGCCTTTCGACTTTTGCGGCGCGTGAACCTAATCAGGCTTAATGCCGTTCAGTTTATTGCTCTCACTCTCTCGCCTTGATCGCACTAGGATTATTATGAGCATTGCTTCCAGGAATCATTTTACAGCCTCATCGCCTCGTTCTCGACTTATGCAGAACTCAATTCGATACGCACTTAATTTGTATTTATACTCGTTCGTATATGCAAACAAGATTTATGCGATTTATGGAATTCGGAAAGAGCGCGAACGAAAACCGAAATATCTTTGGCTTGATCTACAGATTCCCCGGAAAGACAGTCTAAATAAAGAAGCGAAATCTTCTTTTGTTGCCTTTGTGCCAAGTTCAGGCAAAGCTCAACAACAAGAGTTAAATAACAATATAACAAATATCGCAATATCTATTTTAAGATTTTTTTGGCCAAAAGAATTCGAGTTAGGAATCACATTGAATATATTCAAGGATTTTTCGCATTTTATTTTATACCCTGCCTTGCCTTGGCATTCGATCATGTTGTATTTGAAGACTTATTCGATTGAGGTATTAATGACACGAATAGTTTCAAGAATTCAATGGATTCTTTTTTGTTGAGATTAATCAGCAAAGCGATTGTAAATTTTGAAATGAATTCTTGGCGTGAACGAACTAATAACTGAAGTTTAAAAGGCTTAAATCTCGTATAGAATTTATTTGGATGGAATTCTAATCTAGTAAAAGTATAAAATATAAATCAGCGACCACAAATAAGAGTTAAAAGTTCCTCCTAAAATTTTCTGAAAAACCTTGTATTTCAAATTCATTATAAACTTATTTTTATACCCGCTACCCATAGGGTAGAAGGGTATTATAACTTAGTGCCAACAGAAAATGTATGTAACAGGCAGAAGGAGGCATCTCCGACCACATAAAGTATATATATTCTTGATCAGTGTCAACAGCCGAGACGATATAGCCATGTCCGTCTGTCCGTCTGTATGAACACCTAGATCTCAGAGACTATAAGAGAGAAATTTGGGGACAGTACTCCTATAGGTGCTACGCAGATCAAGTTTATTTCAAAAGTTGGATGCCACGCCCCTCTCAGCCCCCAAAAGTCTGTAAAAGCCGTAATAATAGACCTAGAGCATTGAATTTTGGTGTGCATAATAATAATTATATTCTCAATGATTCCTGTGAATTTGGTTGAGATTGAATGAAAAACAAGGAAGTTATTAAAGAATCAATTTTATATGCAAAATTCACTTGCAGCTGCCCGCGCTTTGTTTGTTTAGTTGACAGTGTGACCATAACGGTGTTGTGGATTTTTATTCGCTATTTTCAAATATATACAAAAAAACAAGTTTTAGTATATTTGGTATATTATTTGTTAAAATATCATTTAAGTTTTTTGTTTTCTCTCGAAATGGGTTGCGGGTATCATACGGTCGAGCACTCTCGACTGTAGCTTTCTTACTTGTTTAATTTTATTTTACCAACTTAGAAGGGAACATACAGGTGTTCTTAAGGAGTTCAAACAGCTAATAAGGCCATCGACTCTGTATTGGAAACTATCCAATGTTATTTTGCTTTGTATTTGTAATTTTAATTCATTTGTAAAATTTCCATATATTGGCAAACCAAATTCGTTGTATTTTATTATAATAATAAGTATAATTTGTGTGAAATTTATTAATTCTATTTTGCTGGATATTTTATTGTATTCCATAATAAGTATTATTGGCTTTGTATTTATTTTATTTTTATTATTTATTTAGCATTTGCCGTTTATTTTATTTTTTTAAGTATTATTAGTATTATATTTATTTTACTTTTACTATATTATATTTTGCCTTTCTTGTTCATTTCGATTTGTTTATTAAATGTGCATTTTGTTGTATGTTATGGCAATAATAAGTATTATTTTATTTTTATTATATGCATATTTTGCATTTGTTTTTTATGTAGGTTCTTTTTTTGTTATATCTGCATTTTGTTGTATTTTATTATAAGAATTAGTATTATTATTAGTATTATTATTTAGTTTGTGTTCGTTGCGTTGTGATTACATTAGGGTGTGCAACTTGATGATTATGTAGGTAGGGGACTCCCCCTCGTCATCATCATCTCCGGCATCCTAATCATCTTCATCAAGATAATCTTCATCAAGATCATCTTCATCTTCAGTCTCCTCTGAATCACTCGAGTCAAAGTCAGAATCCATGTCGTAATCGTCGCTGATGTCAAACAACACAGATTCATCGATTTCCACATCTATGTGTATAATCAGCTCCTCATCCTCCTCATCCTCCTCATCGAATAGCGGATTTGGGGCTGAACGCGAATGCGACAAGGACGTGAGGTGAGCTTTATTTTGTAGTCACTACTTCACATCCAAAGACTCACCTGGCATATTGCTTTAGTACCGATATCAACTTTCTAAGAAAAAGTAATTCTCAAAATTTTCTCACAATTCTCGCAACGAACTGAAGTTGAATGTCGAAGCTGTTCAATATGAGCATCAGCAGTTTTTAGAGAGAAAACAACACGAATACTCGATTGTTTTAAATTGAACAAATGTTGAACAACCTTTAACAAATATCAAACTACCTTACCTCAAATGAATATTTAGCCTCATTGAGTACCCCAAATTGCACTACCAACAACTAATGAAGTACTCCTCATAGAACCGAGTCAAATATTTTTTAATTTTATTTTACCAACTTAGAAGGGAACATACAGGTGTTCTTAAGGAGTTCAAACAGCTAATAAGGCCATCGACTCTGTATTGGAAACTATCCAATGTTATTTTGCTTTTGTTTTAAATATTTGTATTTTGTAATTTTAATTCATTTGTAAAATTTCCATATATTGGCAAACCAAATTCGTTGTATTTTATTATAATAATAAGTATAATTTGTATGAAATTTATTAATTCTGTTTTGCTGGATATTTTATTGTATTCCATAATAAGTATTATTAGCTTTGTATTTATTTTATTTTTATTATTTATTTAGCATTTGCCGTTTATTTTATTTTTTAAGTATTATTAGTATTATATTTATTTTACTTTTATTATATTATATTTTGCCTTTCTTGTTTATTTCGATTTGTTTATTAAATGTGCATTTTGTTGTATGTTATGGCAATAATAAGTATTATTTTATTTTTATTATATGCATATTTTGCATTTGTTTTTTATGTAGGTTCTTTTTTTGTTATATCTGCATTTTGTTGTATTTTATTATAAGAATTAGTATTATTATTAGTATTATTATATAGTTTGTGTTCGTTGCGTTGTGATTACATTAGGGTGTGCAACTTGATGATTATGTAGGTAGGGGACTCCCCCTCGTCATCATCATCTCCGGCATCCTAATCATCTTCATCAAGATCATCTTCATCTTCAGTCTCCTCTGAATCACTCGAGTCAAAGTCAGAATCCATGTCGTAATCGTCGCTGATGTCAAACAACACAGATTCATCGATTTCCACATCTATGTGTATAATCAGCTCCTCATCCTCCTCATCCTCCTCATCCTCCTCATCGAATAGCGGATTTGGGGCTGAACGCGAATGCGACAAGGACGTGAGGTGAGCTTTATTTTGTAGTCACTACTTCACATCCAAAGACTCACCTGGCATATTGCTTTAGTACCGATATCAACTTTCTAAGAAAAAGTAATTCTCAAAATTTTCTCACAATTCTCGCAACGAACTGAAGTTGAATGTCGAAGCTGTTCAATATGAGCATCAGCAGTTTTTAGAGAGAAAACAACACGAATACTCGATTGTTTTAAATTGAACAAATGTTGAACAACCTTTAACAAATATCAAACTACCTTACCTCAAATGAATATTTAGCCTCATTGAGTACCCCAAATTGCACTACCAACAACTAATGAAGTACTCCTCATAGAACCGAGTCAAATATTTTTTAATTTTATTTTACCAACTTAGAAGGGAACATACAGGTGTTCTTAAGGAGTTCAAACAGCTACTAAGGCCATCGACTCTGTATTGGAAACTATCCAATGTTATTTTGCTTTTGTTTTAAATATTTGTATTTTGTAATTTTAATTCATTTGTAAAATTTCCATATATTGGCAAACCAAATTCGTTGTATTTTATTATAATAATAAGTATAATTTGTATGAAATTTATTAATTCTGTTTTGCTGGATATTTTATTGTATTCCATAATAAGTATTATTAGCTTTGTATTTATTTTATTTTTATTATTTATTTAGCATTTGCCGTTTATTTTATTTTTTAAGTATTATTAGTATTATATTTATTTTACTTTTATTATATTATATTTTGCCTTTCTTGTTTATTTCGATTTGTTTATTAAATGTGCATTTTGTTGTATGTTATGGCAATAATAAGTATTATTTTATTTTTATTATATGCATATTTTGCATTTGTTTTTTATGTAGGTTCTTTTTTTCTTATATCTGCATTTTGTTGTATTTTATTATAAGAATTAGTATTATTATTAGTATTATTATATAGTTTGTGTTCGTTGCGTTGTGATTACATTAGGGTGTGCAACTTGATGATTATGTAGGTAGGGGACTCCCCCTCGTCATCATCATCTCCGGCATCCTAATCATCTTCATCAAGATAATCTTCATCAAGATCATCTTCATCTTCAGTCTCCTCTGAATCACTCGAGTCAAAGTCAGAATCCATGTCGTAATCGTCGCTGATGTCAAACAACACAGATTCATCGATTTCCACATCTATGTGTATAATCAGCTCCTCATCCTCCTCATCGAATAGCGGATTTGGGGCTGAACGCGAATGCGACAAGGACGTGAGGTGAGCTTTATTTTGTAGTCACTACTTCACATCCAAAGACTCACCTGGCATATTGCTTTAGTACCGATATCAACTTTCTAAGAAAAAGTAATTCTCAAAATTTTCTCACAATTCTCGCAACGAACTGAAGTTGAATGTCGAAGCTGTTCAATATGAGCATCAGCAGTTTTTAGAGAGAAAACAACACGAATACTCGATTGTTTTAAATTGAACAAATGTTGAACAACCTTCAACAAATATCAAACTACCTTACCTCAAATGAATATTTAGCCTCATTGAGTACCCCAAATTGCACTACCAACAACTAATGAAGTACTCCTCATAGAACCGAGTCAAATATTTTTATACCCGCTACCCATAGGGTAGAAGGGTATTATAACTTAGTGCCAACAGAAAATGTATGTAACAGCCAGAAGGAGGCATCTCCGACCCCATAAAGTATATATATACTTGATCAGTGTCAACAGCCGAGACGATATAGCCATGTCCGTCTGTCCGTCTGTATGAACACCTAGATCTCAGAGACTATAAAAGCTAGAGCTACCAAATTTGGGGACAGTACTCCTATAGGTCGTACGCAGATCAAGTTTATTTCAAATGTTGGATGCCACGCCCGTTTCCGCCCCCCAAAAGTCTGTAAAAGCCGTAATAATAGACCTAGAGCATTGAATTTTGCATATTAATTAATGCATATTAATAATTATATTTTCTATGATTCCTGTGAATTTGATTGAGATCGAATGAAAAACAAGGAAGTTATTAAAGAATCAATTTTATATGGAAAATTCACTTGCATCTGCCCGCGCTTTGTTTGTTTAGTTGACAGTATGACCATAACGGTGTTGTGGATTTTTACCCGCTATTTTCAAATATATACAAAAAACAAGTTTTAGTATATTCGGTATATTTTTTGTTAAAATATCATTTAAGTTTTTTGTTTTCTCTCGAAATGGGTTGCGGGTATCATACGGTCGAGCACTCTCGACTGTAGCTTTCTTACTTGTTTAATCTCAAATTTTATTAAAATAATAAAAAAAGAAAATAATATAAAAAAAACCTGTATAGTATTTAAGGTCCCTGATATAAATATCTCTGAAGAATAAATAATAGATTTCTTTGTTTAACATATTTTTGTTTGAAGATTGAAAATATGAGAAATTAATATTTATGATTTTTTTTCATTCATATTTTTCCAAATTGATTTTTGGAGCCTTAATATTTATTATTTTGATGTGATATAGTTTACTTTTAAAAGTACTTTTTATTAAGTTTGTTTCTCAATTGTTTATTGAAGATTCAATATTTATAATTTTGAAGAGATATGGTTAACTTCCGCTTAAATGTACTATATGTGTATGTACATACATCTATTTGGATTTAGTTGTAACTCTAATGTATCTGCTTGTTACTTCTCTCTGCGTTTAGTTCACTTTAAATGAGTTTTTATAGCGCAAAAGCAAAACATGATATATGGGCTAGTGTTACAGCACAGAAATTGGCATAAATGGAGAGATGTGGCCATATGTGTTAGTCATACACACACAGATACACACACACAGACTCAGACGTGGCTCGAGTGTTGGACGAAGCGTGACATTTTCCTCATGAGCGAATTTTGCCTTATGCAGAGAGCGTGTGTTGCTGACAATCTTAAGCTGCAACTCAATCTCAATTACAGACACCGTCAGATCTAGGTGAGCTAGACAGCGGACAAGATGCTAACAGAGAGAGAGAGTGAGGAGAGAGGGGGACAGACTGAGTTGAAACAGAGACTTGGGGTTGAGGCTGAGGCTGCAGGGATTGGGACTGTGACTTCGGACCTGAGGCTAAAGTGGAGCACTTAAAGCACAAGTTTCAAGTGCAGAGCCAGGAGACAATGCGAGAGAGACAGCGTGATGGACAAACAATCTATGACAAATGACATTGGACAAGTGGAAACAGCAGCTTTATAGTGTAGTGTGTAACTGGAACCAAGTCCAGAGGTGTGACACAATTGTTTGCTATCAGATGACAACAGCAACAGCCAAGAACTAAAACAACTGCAACAACATGGGATTGGCTTTTGCTAAGGCGACAGAATGAGATTGAGTTGAAGACTGAGATTAAGACTGAAGAAAAGTGGAGTCGACGCTGGAGACTGGAGACTGGACATGCACATAATTGGCATTGTTGCATTAGCCACAGACCACACTGCGTATACTCAATGCACGAGAGATCAGGTGAGAGTTATGCGCTGTTGTTAATTAACCATTTACGGAATGATTGCAGAATGACAGACAATCAGACGGCCAGACAGACAGCAGGACAAGCAGAAACAGACAATTAGAGAGAGCGAGACGGCAGACCGAGACTTCGACTTGTGGCAAGTGTAACGAGGTCAGTTGCAAGCAGTTGGTGGCATGCGAAGCCAAGCGAATCGTTCTGCAAGCGGGTCAGGGAAGCGCCACCAAGGGCTGAGCATTAAACAGCCCCTAGAATTTTACTATCGATAGGCGATAAATTTGGGGGAATAGCTAATGAAAATTGCCAATTCTACAGAAATTATTTATATAGCATAATGTATTTGTTTAGCATGTTTGGAATAGTAAATCGACAACTCTTATATATACTCTTATATTAATACGAATTGGAATTTACAGTTCGATCAAATAATACTATCGATAAGCAATAAATTCAAGGGCAATTATTTATGGAGCACCGAGAGTCTTGTATTTCTCATGAAATTCAAAAACTAACTCTATTCATTTTATTTATTCAGCATGTATTAAATGGTTGATCCATAACACTAGTGTTTAATACGAATTTGAATTTAAAATTCGTTAAAATACTTATTATAAAATAAACGATAAATTTGCGGAAATAGCCATAGAAAATTGGCCAGTTTAAGGGCAATTATTTATGGAGTGCCGATAGTCTTGTATTTCTCATGAAATTCACAAACTAACACTATTCATTTTATTTATTCAGCATGTATTAAATGGTTAATCGATAACTCGTTTAATTTATACGAATTCGAACTGACAATTCCACCTCAAATGCCCACTCCTAATTGAAATGCATTAATTTGTCTAAAAGTTGAAAATGCAAAGTAGTATTTGGTAAAAACTTACATTACGACAGTTTCCAGTGTGCGTCGTTGATGCACTTGTTGCGCATATTGCCGCAAGTCGAATGAGAAGCACAGCTGCAAGGAAAGAGAGCGAGCGAAAATATCGATTAATTTATGTTGTTCATTTCTTGATTTCGATTTCTTTAATTAATATGCAGGGCACACTTGGCACTTCAATTGCATCAATCCAATTGATGCAGCGATATGTCAAGCTGCAGACGCACTCGCATTGCAAATGCGTTGCCGTCGTTTCTTTTCTTTTTTTTCGGGGGCGTTGACAGCCGAGGAGGCGACTCCCCTTTATGGTGGGGCATGCAACACAGTCGTGGTGCTCGTAAATAAATGTAACGCGCCTCAAATACACAGCGAGAAACAAATCAATGAGAGCCAAAAAATCACCATTGAATTTTTTACACTTGCTTTAATTTCGATCACAGTATAATGCCGATAATTGCAGCTACATTTGAGTGCGTAATATAACAAATAATTGTTTTATATTTGAATTTAAATCTTGCATCATTATTTTGCATAAAACATAGTTGTGCAATTGTCGAAATTATACTATATTTTAATACGAACTCAAATTTAATCTTAAATAAACAAACAACTAAATAATACAATTATATATTGTATATTATTGTTGATGTTGCATTTACATATGTGCATTTTATTATTTCTATTTATTTATTTGCTTTTATTTTAAGTTTATAATTTGAATATATTTATTTACTTATGTTTATTTTTTAGTATGTATAAAATTATTTGCTAGTTTTTATTTTAAGTAATTCTATTTATTTACTTTAAGTATTTGTATTTCTTGTATTTGAATTTATTTATTTGTAATGTTTACTTTTATGTATTTTATTATTTTTATTTATTTTATGTATTAGAATTTTCTTTCACTTATCCATTCCAATTTGTGAATGTGGAAATTTTGTATTTTTTGTATAACATCGACTATGGATGATTAGAGCCTTCCGAATTTTGTATAGAGTGATTTGTAGCTGTGTAAAAAGCTGACAGCGAATCGGGTCAATCAACTGGCCAGTAGACAGAACAAAACAAGACAAGACACGTCGCTTGACTTGGCTCGAGGTGGCTCCCCTTCTGCCCACTCTCCCCTCCCCCCTTGGCCCGGCTAGCTACCTTTTGCTGCCCACCAAGTTGATAGCACGCACGTGATCTGCAGACTGAGCGAACGAGCGACGAGCGACGAACAAACGACGAACGAGCTGCGTACCAAATCTGAATGAAGAATTTATGAATGAAGCTGATGCGTGAGCGAAGCCGCAATCAGAGTGCTGTCTATGTGTGTGTGTGTGTGTGTGTGTGTGTGTGTGTGTGTGTGTCGCACGTTGGAGGATCCTCAGTTGGCTAAGCTCAGCTCAAGCTGTAGAGATACAAAGATACAAATGTATCTTCTCGCACGTGCCGAGCGATTAGCGATAAACGCTAATCACAGCGCATAGTTGTCCCCCCCGCCGATTAGCGACTCCCTCTCTGCCCTCTCTGCCCTCTCTCTCTCTTTCTCTTTCTATATTTCTGCCTCTCCGTCGCCCTCTTGGCTGCTGCAGTTTCCGCAACGCCCACCGAAGGTTGCTCCTGGCTACTGTGCAACGGCAGCTGACTGAATGACTGTCTGGCTGCCTGGCTGCCTGGCTGCTTGTGGCATGCCACCATAGGATGTATCTGCAATTGCGACTGTATCTGTATCTGTATCTATAGCTGTAGCTGTAGCTCTAGCTGTTGCTGTTGCTGTTTGGCACGCATGTCTCGTTGGCCGCCGTCTGACGCATTGTGCGTGGCTCAACAACTTGAAATTGTGGCATAAACACGTTCTACAATTTCCGGCATGAGTGTTGTTGGCGTTGTTGTTGCTGCCGTCGCTTGTCGACTGTCGACTGTCGATTTGTTGTTGTTTATTAGTTTCATTGATCATCATCATTACTCGCTTTAATGTGATCTCTCTCCCTCTCTCTCTCTCTATCGCTCTATCGCTCTCCATCTGTCGATCTGTCCATCTGCAAGTTGTTTGCTTCCCTTTGGCTATCGACCGCATCAACCGCAACTGACCTCTTGCCCTAATTGAATGCCTTTTGCTTCACTCCGTCCGCCTCCTCCTGCACACCTCAATTCGGACACTTGCAGAATGATTTGGGGGAACAGGTAATTGACGCGGAGCAATCGCAGATTTCGATTCAGACGGGTTGCAACCACAAATGACCCACAAAACATTTGAATGAACTAATGTGATGGCGTATTAACAGCTAATGAAGAGGCCAAGTGAAGAAAGAAGTATCTAAAGATAAAGGCAGAGTCGAGAAGTGAGATTCTACGAAATTCTCAATTGAGAAATTGTAATGTATAACTTCTTCATATCTTACAAATATTGTATTATAAATTCATTATAAACCAATGTTAATTTATAATTCAGTTTTGTTATAGTCATTAATTAAGATTTTATTACTAAAAGACAATATAATTACTTTAAAATTTGAATTACTTTGATTTTAATATAATTAATTAATAATAATATAATATGCAATTTAGAATTGAAATTCAGAGTCGAAAAGTGAGCGTATTAAATCTCAAAAAAAAAACAACTTAGAAAATATTAGAATTTAATTAACTAGATTTTATAGTTCATATAAGATTTAAAGTCTTTCATTATAAATTTTATAAGAGCGTATAAATAATTAAAAGGTTTTATTATTTCTAAATAGAATATGTTGTAATAGATGAACTATAGAGAATTTATAATTTGTTAACAGTTTCTAATTTTAATTTTCTAACGTCTATGTCGAGAAAATATCGCAATAAATTTACTATTTTAAATTTTAAATTTATAGTTCCTATTACTTTAATTCCAATGTAGCTAAAGTAGGTTTTTTCAAAGGTAGAATTTACGCCATTTGTTTATTTTAAATTAATAACTAGGCTATGCAATATTTGAAACTTTTCAAACCATACTAAAATGGGGAAACGTTCCAAAACAATTCTAGAAATTGTTGAAGAAGCAGAATTGTCGAATCTTTCCTATCTCCAAATTCATTTGCCAATGTCAAACTATTGATAAATTGTGTCGATAATTGATCAGCATTGGCTAGATCAATTTTTTGATCTACTTGTTGTGCAACAAAATACTTCCCAGGCAATAAAGAATTGCCAAACTTGAAAATAGATATATAGGTTGTTTTGTATCTTTTTTCTGTTGCCAGTCAAATAAATAAGTCAACAGACGACGATGGAGATGGAGATGGAGATAGAGATATATGACTGTGACCTTGCAGAGCTGCTAAAGGTCTTGGCTGGTCTGGGGTCTTGGTCTTGGGGTCTTTAAAAGGTCTTTCATCTCCGGCAAAACAAAATGACAAATTTGGTCGCTTGGCTTTAGAACAATTAATTTGTTGTGTGTTGCTTTTTGTTTTTCAACGTTTTCAAACGAAATGAAACGCAACGAAAACGCAAACGAAGAAAAATCAACAAAGTTGAGCAACTGGTGGGATGGATCAATGGATCGAACGGAACCAGGGCCGATCGATGCGGCGGTCAGACAGACAGACGGACGGACAGTCGGACAGACGGACAGTAAGACTGACCTTAGGCGAGCGACTTGGACTGCGAGCTGTGATCACAAGTGTTGCGCATGTGCGCACTCAAATGATCGTAAATTAAATAAAAATTAACTTTCGATTTCGATATTTGTTGTGGTTGTTGTTGTTGTTTGAGTAATTAATTGATGACTCTTTAAAGGGCAATTACCGAGAGCGACAAATTTCGTTGGCTGGGAAGGGCTCGCAAACTAACCAATGGAAGAAGTACGAGTTGTCGAGGACAGAGCCAAACATCATCGATTGTCAGCAGCATCTGGAGTTTAGTTCAGTTGGAATCATTAGCGATAATGATCCATGGGTAATCAAACAAGAAACCAAAAAAAACAAAACCAAGTCAATGGCATGTCAAATGACCAAATGGCCAAATGGCCAAGACAGCGCCTAGCTTGCTCAATTAAAGGTTCAAGAAAAGCAAGCAACCTAATAAACATAATAAACATGCCAATGGCATTATAATGATCATGCAGTCGGAAAACGAATCCAAATCCAAATCCAAAACCAAATCAATTTCAACTCCCAGCAGGCTATCGATCGATCGGATTGACCAATTCCGTCTCCAACTTCATTTGCATTTACATTTCCATTTACAAGTTTGTCTCGCAGCAATTAAATCATGTTGAAGGCTTTACAGCCATCTTTTACACGCACCGTAGAAAGTTTAATTTGTTTGGATTTGGCTTTGGCTTTGGCTTTGGCTTTAGCTTTGACTTTGGATATTTGGCTTTTTGCCTGCTTTCATTGTTATGGGGCTATAACAAGCTTTACGATCCATTTTGTCGCATTGGGCAATGGCCAACGCGTCTCCCTCCCTCCAAATGCATTCATTCAACTGGATTCTGACTTCTCATTTACATAAGTTGAGTTGTTTCTTGTATCTGTCACTCACATCATTTGACATGATCATTTAACAAGTACTAAATTATGTACGATAAGCAAATCTCCTGATTATTAACGGATAAATTTAGTAATCAATGAAATACACTGCCAAGAAGCGCTTTGCATTTTTACAACCGTTCGTTGGTAATTTATCGTTTAGCTTAACATTTGCTCTACGACCATCTTTAATATCAATTGATTAATATTATTTATAATAAATTTATATATGTTCTTGCTTAATTTATTTTTCGCGCATTAATAATAGAATATTTACTTCCATTATATATTCAATAAATATCGATTTAATTTACGTATTATTTAAGTTTTGATGAACTTATCAACTTATTTAGTTTGAAGTCTGACAAGAGCTATTGGCTGCATATTGATTGATCGTCACGATCGACTGCTAACGCTTTGCTATCGATAAGCGCTCACGCGTGTTATCGCTATCGATGATCATTTCCGCATCGCATTCCCCGTTCGCATATCAGAGATCGCGAATTGCGAATTGTGAATTTTGAATCGCCCATCGCATTCGCATGCATATCGCGCCGATTCGGACGAGCTTTAACCATATTTGTCAAGCAGCGCCCATTTGGCCATCGATCGCCGCATTCTCCCAAGCAAACATTCTATATACACAAATGCAGATATATGCAAGCGTATGTATATAGATAATTGTTCCGTCATATATCATCGCCAATTGGCAGCGACAGGAGAAGACAAAGAGCTGGAGGAGAATGAGAAGGCGGAGGTGACAGGCCAACGACAACGGCGCCAATTGCATTAATATCTGAGAGCGAAGGAGGAGTAGGAGCTATGTCGACAAGGGGGGGGATCGGAGAACGGGTTAAATATTGATGATAATGCAAGTTGCAGGGAAATGCTCGTCGATTAATTGCCGCGAACTACGAGAACTCGCCGCGCATGCATAGATAAATATTAATGTTAACGACACCGAACCGAGTTCCCCCCCCTCTATATCTATCTGCATCGCAGCAATCTATTCCACCCCACAGCGCACACACACACACACACACACACACACACACTCGCACACTCGCACACTCACACACTCACACACTTGCACATATGTAGTTACTGTGTGTAACGAATGAATGACCAAAGCCCAAACGAATTGCGCAGCGATAAATTACAAAAGGAATTCGCAACGCCCAAACGTCCCCAAAAACGAGGCGTAACGAAGGCGGCAGCCGAGGAATTTCGCCAGTGTTGCAAAATGCCACCAGGCAAGAAATGCCAACTGTGTTGAGTGTGGGAAAACGAGGTGGAATGAATCGGGGGCAATTAAGTGCGATAGAAAAGTGGCCAAACGATAATATGAAATATACAAAAGTATCTGCAGAAGAAAAACATTTGTGATCGAAAAAGATGTTGAATGTAAAATATTAAAATTTAAAAAGACAATATTCCGACATAATTTGATAGAAGTGAATTTTAAATTGCATTAAAAGTAATTAAATGATAATGCAGCGCTACATTTGTAAAAGTAATAAAACTGCAGAAAGAATACACACTTTTGGTAAGCAAAAACAAAAAGAAGTCAATAAGAATTTAATTGGACAATAAATAGCAATAAATTTAAAATGGAATGAATTTGAAATTGCAATAAAATTCAAAGAAATTCAAGTGACAAGCAAGCATTAAATTAGTTGAATTTAAATTGCAATTAAATGCAACTTTTCAGGTAGCTTTTGTGCGTTAGATACTTTTGTGAAGATGCTTTTAGAAAGATGCTCTCCATTCAAGGCAACACAAGAGCTGGTTGCCTCCTGCCTCATTATGCGACTCCATTCCGCCCTTTCCTCCACATCTCTCGCCCCTCACTCATTATGCGTACTTTTAATGCACTTTCCGCTCAGCATCCGCAGCTCAGTCACAACTGTTCACTGTTAAACATTCACAACTCACCCCTCGACAGCAGGCCACAACTGTGAGTATATTCATTTAGTGATAGTGAATATTACCCGCATGCACTTATTCACTTACTCGCATACTGCAATCGAATTATTTATGCAAATTTTATGCGCAAACGCAAAGAAAACAAAAAGTAATAGAGAGTGAGAGAGAGAGAGAAAAATAACGCTTGCATTTTCATTAAAAAAAAATGTATAATAAATATGTGTATATATAAATATATATGTATGTACATGATAACAGCATAAATCTGTGCGGCTTGAGTGTGAGTGTTGTGAGTGTGTGAGTGTTGTGTGTGTGCTTAATGCACTTTGAGTTTTGCTTTTGCAACTTGAAACGAATCGCATCGAATCGCGTTGAGTTGCGTTGCGTTGCGTCGAGTCAAGTCGAGTCGGGTCTCTGCACTGGGGGCGTGGGTACTCATACACATATTCATACACATATTCATACTCATACTCATGCTCATACTCATACCCGTACTCATACTTATTTATACTCATACTCATTCTCATGCTCGCAGTTGTGGAGCAAACGGGGGCGTCTGTTGTCGGCATTTGTCAAAGGCATTTGGCTACCGATTTGTTTTACTTGCAACTTCGACATTGGCGGCAACTAGTTGTGGCAACAACAACAACAACAACTAAAATTGTAGTAGTTATTCTTGAGAGCGTGTGTGTATTATTTGGGCAACTAATGAGGCTGCCAGAGCAGCGGCGTTGCGGCATGCAACATGTGTCCACATAATTAAACAAATCTCCTCCGCAAACTGGCCACAAGAAGTGCGCATTCGCAATAGTTGCAAGCTAAATAGTATACTCGCGTTGGGTATCTGCAAGATACTAAATGCAACTGTACACAGAGAGACCAAGTCTCTATCGTTGACAAAAACTGTGCTATGCCAAATACATCAAACAATATTTCTCTTTTTGACAACATAAAATACACAAGATTTTATTTGTTTTCTTCTTCCTTAATTGCTTTAATTTTGTAATGATATTTTTATTTACTATATTTATTTTTTTGTATTTGTTAAATTTTTTTAGTTCTGTTATTTACTTTTTTTAATTTCTATTTTTGTTCTATTTGAAATTTTTGGTTTTTATTCATTATTCATTATTGTTATTTTTATTTGATTTATCAACCACATGAAATTGTTTATAGCCAAACTCTAATTGTAATATTGCTATTTTTTGTTATTGAATTCAATAATCCAACGAAATCAAAGTAAGCAATTTTTAAAAAGAATTTTTGTTTTTTGGCTCAATTGCTGATCGTTGGTTTCTCTGCGTGTAGCTGCTCGAGCAGCTTGGCCACTCGTGGTTGCGTTTGTTGTTGTTTTCGTTAATTAATGCAGCCACAAGATCAACACTAACAACGCAGACGACAACAACAGCAACAGCCACAGCAACAACAACTTCGACAACTAAACAACGCACCAAGTTGTCGTCGGCAGGCGGCAAGTTTCAGTGACTAAATTGAACTTTTCAAATGATTTAAGCCAAATGCCACTTTGCATTCAGGGCCATCGACTTGGCCACACACACAGCTGCAAACACATACACACACACACACACAGTCGAGACATGGAAATGGGCGTCGTGTAGCTGTATCTATATCTGTGCATTTGTATCTGTATCTGCGACTGCGTCTGCAACTCGGATGCCTTGACAAGTCAATTTTAGTCGCGTCTAACGGTAACAAGCTGTTGACAGAACGCCAGACAGACAGAGCGAGAGCGAGAGGCAGCGAGAGAGGGAGAGGGAGACAGTTGTCAAATCAAATGCGACTGCAACTAATGAACTATTAAAATCCATAAGTCAATCAGCTGGAGCAGCAACAGAACACGGCTAAATTTATAATACTCTTAATGTATCTTAAGATGCAAGTGAGATACTTTTTGCAGGCATAAATACGCGTAAGTGGTAAGTAAATATTGATATTTCATAATTTATTTGTAAACAATTTGCCACCTGAGGGTATCGATTTTAAAGCTCAGCAGGAGGCGTTCAAATAATGCTCAATTGGGTTAATTTTTCTTTTATTGCACAGCAAACCAAAATTAGTAATCCGTCTGCCCGTCTGTCCGCTGCTTTCTATGCGCCAAACTCTCTCGATTTTAATGCCATGTTCAACATATTTTAGTACTTCATTGTATTAATCATTGAAATACTTAAGCATATTTTCATTATTCCATTAAAACAGCCCTGCGCCAAGTTTCAGCTAATACCAGCCTAAAAAATATGTTTAATATGCTGCACGTGCCCAGCTAATTATGCTTAATTACAGTGGTGATGAGTTCGGCTGATCAATCAATGCCAATGCTAATGTTAATGGGTATAATGATCGCACAACAGATCCCTGACAAAGATCGAGCCAAGTCTTGGCCAAGATCTCGATTAGAGCGCGGCCTAAACGACCACATCCGGTGTGTGTGTGTGTGTGAGTGTGGAAATTGGAAATGAATTCACTGGATAAGTGAGCGAATAAATGACTGAATAAATGTGTGGCATATTAAAGTGAAGCCACCCCAATGTCAGGCGAGCTTGGGGGCATATGGGAGAAAGAGATGTTGCCACAGTGCGGCAAGTAGTTTAAATGAAATAAATGCAATTGCAGCCGAGCTACGAGTAACGAGACGGCGACAACGACAACGACAACGACAATGTGCTTCCACTTGGTTGAATTCGAATGAAGTAAAGGGGAAGGGGAAGGGGAAGGGAAGAGGGCGATGTGTGGGAGGGCGGAGGACACGTGTGCAGCATACTAGCTGAAAACCAATAAAATGCAATGGCCACAAAAATATATTGTACATTTTCCATCAAAGTGAATTTTAGAAGAGTCTGCAAAGGAGCAGACGAGGCGAAAAGAAAAGAATTCAAAGCATGGCAAAAACTCAGATTCATTAAAATTGAAAAGGCGGAAAAGGGAAAAAATCATAAAAATGAAAACGAAAATGAAAATGAAAATGAAGAAAAAGAAAAATACAAATACAAATTTGGTGCTGGGTGCTGAAAGGTAATAAATAAGCGCTCGATGCGGACACGTGTGCTGTTAATCCCCGGCCGGCAAAGACCCCAGAGAATCCACCCCTCTCTCCCTCTCTCCCCCTCCGGCCCTGTAAAACCCCTTCATTCTTCTGCTTCTTTTAGGTCTAAGGCTCCCCCTACAGTCGAAACACGAGCGATCCATGGCTGCAGCCACGCATGGTGCAGCGTTCTAATTAACGTCAACATGCATAGCATATAGCATAGCATATGGCAGACTATACCATTGCTATATACCATATCGGGGACCGTAGCGAGCTGCAAGTGAAAGATGAAAGCCAGGGGCTGGCAACGACTACAGCTGCAGCCTCTTGAACGCGGTGCAAGGGGTCGAAGCAGCCACAAAGTCAGCGAGTGGGAGGGAGACTGCGAGTGGCAAAGTGGCAAGGAGCTGGGGACGAATGCTGCAATTAGGGGTTCGTTCGGGTTCGTTCCCCAATGCGCAAATACGCAAATCCAAAAAAAAAAAAACACTACAGTGTCAACCAAGTGTTTGCTGCCACGCCGTCTCCCGCTCTCATTCTCTTCCACTTTTAGAACTCATGCAAATCCGGCTTGTTGCGATTTGATTTCTCGCTACAGATAATACTCTAAAGTCTGTGATTAAGCGTTTCGCCCGCCGATTTCACTCGAATGGCAAGATCTGATCTAAATGAACTGCTTGAACCGATCAGCGAGCGATCAATCTAGGGCTATTCTAATGAGCTCGAGTCATCAATTTATTATCATTAGTGATCATATTTTAAGTGTTTTTTAGTTATTTTATACGATCACTTTTCATTGAACGATCGTATCATCAATTTATATCGCTAATCTAGCTCATCATGAGTTGTTTATTAAACGATCGTAGACCAATTCGCAGCATTGTCGAATAATCAATCAATTTCTTGATTCGATTTACATTAGTTGATCGTTTAGGCACCCCAAATATATTACAGCAGATGATCAACAGCTTGACGATCGCTCTCTAACTAAAGTGATCGTCTGCTTATATAGAATTTAGTCATCAATCTTTGCAATCACTTTTCATTCAGCGATCGCACAATAGATTTGTAATGCTCTGAATACTAAGGAATCTTTTGCTGATCGGTCAACTGATCATCAATAATGATCGTCGAATGATAGATAAATTAACGTGCTTACAATTAGATCAACGTATTTATTTGTCAAGTGATCGCTCAATCAATTCCCAATGTTCAAATGAACATTTAGCACTTTCTAGAGCTCTGCATTGATCAATAACTGATCGTGCATTGCAATCATTACAAACCAATCAAACAATTTGCTCTGCAAGCATGATGACAAAAACTATCCGTATAATTTATTTAGAAACACAAACTAAGTGCAGTACCAAGCGTTCGAGCTTATGAAGATCGTCTTTCAGATTGTTTATGAAGTGATCGTGTAATCGCTTTCTTATGCAAATTAAGCATTCAATTAGCCATTTCATTAAGCAGCATAGTTGTAGCTGATGTTGTTGCCTTAGTTTTCCAGCTGATCACAATTGCATGGCACCGCTTTAGCCTACTTCTTGTCTGATGAACTGATCGGACTGATCTCGCCATTAATTACGAGCACACTGCAGGCTAAATGCATTGGCCTAGCCCACAGCGATTGACTGGCTGACTAACTGATTGACTGACTGAGCTCTCACGTGGTGTCTGGAGTTTACTCGCACTCAGTCAGTCAGTCAATCAGTCAATCAGTCAGTCAGTCAGTCAGTCAGTCTGTTTACAGCACAACACCCACCCAATCCCATAGATATTGAGATGCAGATGCTGCGGCTGCAGATGTTGGGCTGCCTTTATGGGTTGGGTTGTTTGCCGATGCTGTTGGGTTGGGTTCGAATTGGCTGCAAGTTTCTTTGGCTGGGTTGGGCTAATAACCTTGACCCAAATGCTGCGTGTGGTATGTGCTGAAAGCGTGCTAATTGCTCTCCAGCAAAGCATAAACATAATAAAAACAAAGAAGAAACCACAAACACCAAATATCGAAATACCAAAGAACCATTCGAGAGATAGAAACACAGCCACTGAGATGTATCTCGATTCTACACCAACAGTTTAGACAACTTTATGGACACGCATTGGGCCACAAGTGGTTCAAGTAGCCAATAGATTGGGAAAGCCGCAAGACGATAAAGTGCGAAGAATTATAGACAGACAGACAGACAGACAGACAGACAGACAGACAGGGAGGGAGGGAGGTGCAGAGCAGGGAGCCAACTTAATAAACAGCACGGAAAAGACAAATGCGTTAAACGTTTTCATTTTTCCATTTTCCAATTTCCATTGTTGTTGCATGTGATCCAGCTCACGTCGTCATCGCTTGGCTGCCATATGGGAACCAACACACATGTGTCTTGGCAAACAGCATAGATAAGATAAGGAACAGCCACGAGCATTTGCTGTTTACATTCAGTTCAAATTCCAATGCTATTTGCCTTGTGGCTTGATTGATACGACCTGCGATTAGGCACTGGATATGCGAGTACTCATAGTACTCACACTCACACTCGCACTCGCACTCGCACTCACACTCACACTCACTTTTCTGGCAACTCTTCGTCGATTCATCGCTTTCAAAACAATAGAGCCCAGCTACTGTGTCTGAAGGTATCTTAAGCCCTTTGGACAACATTGATTCCATTCAATTTGACAATATCAAACTACTCATTATAACCATACAAGCTTTTTAGATAAATCGCAAAGATATTCTATATCTAGCAACTGGCAAACTATCTACTCACCTACGACTTTTATAAACTTTTTTATCGTTGGGTAATAAATACTAATTTCCGTAAATACAATGATAATTGTTCTTTGAAGTCCCACTCATCATGATCATAACAAACTATCTGTTATCTACCTATGATTTTTATATCATTTTTATCTTCTGGTTAGTTAGTAATAAATATTAATTTCCTATGCATTCATTTATAATTTTATTTTATATTAATGTAATCTAAATATTGGTCTACAGCAAAGATTTATCAATTTGAAATTTGTATGTACAAATTATTATTGAATTATGATTTAATTTATATCAGACAGTATAAGAATTAAATGATTTTTTATATAAATTGAAATTTATTTTATTTAACAACTCTTTTTTTTTATTTCACTATAAGGTGAATTTTTAAGTTAGACCAAAATTTTTAGTTCTAGTTAGAGAAGAATCACAAAAGAAATTTTTAAATGATATTTATTTAATGTACTTTTTATATTACTTGAAAATCTACATTACTACTAATTGGAGAAATATTGTAAATTTTTACGGTTTTGTTTTTTTATGGAACTCAACTCAGCTCAGCTGAAAATGTTGTATATTTTTATTGTTTGTATTTTATGGAAGTCTTCTCTCAATTTAACAAAGTATCTCACAGATACATAGATGGCAACTCGACAGCACTCGATTGACGGCTTAGTTAGTTGGATTTTTTAAGTGGGCATTTTGCGACTAACATTTATTCCGTTAGAGATAAAGACTCAAAATGCCATAAAAAAGAGGCGTTTGATAACTATTTGATGGCTTTTCTATGGGCCATCTTTGGTAAATGCTCGTTATTGAAAATGGAAAGTTGACCAAAATTGCGATAGCCATATGGGAGTGCGAGTGTGATTGTGAGTAGTCTATGCAAATCCACTAGGAGGGAGCTCAATAAAATAGCCATAAAGGTTTTAACTCGTGCATTTATTCGGCCAGCCTAAGCTTTTGGCTCAATTAAGAGCCACTGTTGTGGCTTAAGCTTCCACAAAAATAAAAAACACACGAGCTGTAAAGAAACAAGCAGCTGGCCATTAAACTGGGCTAAGTGGGCGTGTCGGCGGCAGACGCTGACTTTTGTGGCTGTCACTGTGTGTGCACGCTTCACATTTGCTTTATGGCCATCAGCATCAGCATCAGCTCTGAGCTGACGATTAAGGTGTTGTCTACGCCGACACAGACAACACTTCAGGCTTCAGGTAGAGCTCGAGGATTCCCCGAAGGTCGCAGGCAAAGCACTTGACGCACGTCACCTCGACGTCCCTGAATCAGCAAAAGTGTGCCCAGACTGTGGTTGTGTGAGCTGCATTTACGGACAATTCGATGGGTGAAGATCAGCGAGATTATCTATTCATTTTGATTTTAATAATGAACTTGAAAATACATATATTCTAAATGGAGAATTGAGTTTTTCATTTTAACATGATCTGAAATGTAACTTATTTGAAGAATCGGACAATCTAGAAATTTTTCTTAATTTTGATTTTGTTGCAATTTTATAATTTTTGGATCCTCTGAATTACAGATATTTTTTGTTTTATCTTATTTATATACAAATCGTTTGGATCTGTATATGCAAACAAAAATACCAATATGATATTCTTGACTATATTAGCTCGAACCGAATCTTAATGTTCATAAATTGAGAATGTTTTCATTCTACCAGAATTGATTTTGGATCTCAGCTCAAGTTTAAAATGTTTTGGCGTTGATGAGCGATTATATATATTTTTTGTTTCGCTCTGTTACAGCGTAGCTGCAAGTCGAGCACACTCGCTTAGCGCTCGCTGCCGAAACTGTCGAACTGTCTTACTGCAGTTTATTAATATCAAGAGTCTTTTAATAGATTTGGGATCGAGTTGCGAACAATGGTTGCTCCCCAAGGAGTTGCAGCGGGGATTAAAATTCTCCCCCTCTCTTTCTCACACATACTTCTTCTGACTCTGTCACTCAGCCGATCCTATTCCGTTGTAAGCAAAGACCCAAGTCGAGTGCTCTTGAGCTCGTTTCATTTATGAGATGTTGGGTCAACTGAATATTGCTCTTGCTCTTGTTGTTGTTGTTGTCGCTGTTGTTGCTGCTCAGGGTTGCACTTGACATTCACAAGATATGCCGGAAAATTAGCAAAACGAAGAGCAAGAAGAAGCAGCAGCAGCAGCAATATGAAAAATGATCATCAAGATGAGAACAACAACAAATAAAAACAAAAAAAAAAAAACAATGCCAGGCCGTAATGTTAGCTGGCAAAAGCTGCAAGAATAGAATGGAAGTTGGCTTTGAACTGAAGCTGAAGTTAACACACACGCACACACACGCACACACACACTTAGACACTGACAATTGAAGAGTGTGAAGTGCAAGAGAATAGAGAAGAAGATGAAATAACTATGAGGTAATTCCAACAACACACAACAAATTAGATAAATACAACTGACAGAGGGAGACGCAGATGGATATAGACGACTGAGGAGGGGGAGGATAAAGCGTGGGGAACGAGGAGAGCGGCGTAAATAGAGGCAAGCCCAAAAGAGCCGCATCGCAAACAGCAACAGCAACAGCAACAACAACAACAACAGAAATGACATTGACATAATGATTCTTAGTTAGCGTTTACAATTTCAAACTTGTTGCCATTGTTGTTGTCGCTATTGTTGTTATTGCTGCTGCTGCTGCTTCTCCTTCTTCTCTTTCTGCTGCTGCTGCTGCTGCTGTTGTTGTTGTTGTTGTTGTTGTTGGCGTCTTTCAATGTGACGACAACTCTGTGTTCCGGCGTGTGTCGCTTGCGAGACTTTTGACAAGTTTTTTATTTCGTCTGTGCTTTGTTTTGTTTTGTTTTGTTTATTCTTTCGTCCCTCCCCCCCCCGCCTCATCCCCTCATTTGCATACCCTGCAGCAGCGGGAGATCTTATATAGACAGCTATAGCTGTCTATTTTTAGCACGCTTCGCCAACCATTTGTGGCCAACTAAGCCGCAGGTTTTGGCAACGAATTGCAACCCCCGCAGCTGAAAAATATTAAATAAAAACATCAATGGAAAATGCAAATAAAGCATAACTTTAAAATGTTAGCTGCAAGTGGAAAAATGCAGCAAAAGAAAATTGTTTAAAATATCTTTTACACACTCCATAAAAGTAACTATACCCACAGGTGGGAAATGCTGCTTAGACTATAATTATATTGAACTGAAGTTGGTCCACAAAACGATCAGTTTTAAACTCTGAAAAATATTATCACTAGGTCTTCAAAACCATAGATTTTAGCGATGTTTATATAACTGTGCAATGCATCGATGTTTTTTGTGAACTAATGTTAAGAAATATGTTTTAATTAATATTACTCTTTCCCTCAAATTAAATTGTTTTTTTTTGGTTATTATTTTGAGAAAGAAATCTATATTTGTATTGCCTATTAATTTAGATAATGCATCTATACTTTGTTTATTTTAATTGCTGTAATATTTAAAAAAATAATGAATTTAAGTACAACCCTTCTTTTAACTATTATTCATGTAAACTTTTTCATACAAACAATGTCTAATATATTTTTGAGGCTATTCCAGCTGATTTTTAAATTATCGATCTTACCAACATCTTGGTAAGATCTTTTAATGAGGTAAGCAAATTAGCAATCAAAATTATCCAATAAATTAACTTAATAGACAAATCGTTCAATATGCGAATTTATCACTAAGAAGTCGGCATTTTTGTAGTCAGGGTATTGCGCAGTCGGCCAGACTTCACAGTGAATTGCCTTCATCATTTTTTATCGTCTGCGCGAAACTGAACTGAACAACTTAATGAGCAAGACACTTGAGGCCAAGTCTTTAGTTTCCGCCCTCCCCTAACTGCTCCTACTCTTCGGTCCGCCTCTTCTTCGGTTGCTTCTCCTACTTCAGCTGGCTCTTCTTGATGTTGTTGAGTAACCCCAAACCGATCGCCCACCCAACGAAGCTTTAGCCAAAAAAAAATTCTTAATTGCGCGCCTTTGGCGCAATTTTGTTGTTTGTTGTTCAAAGTTGTTGCTTGTTGTTTAGAGTTGTTGTTGTCGACGCTATTTTCGCACAACTCTCAAAAGACTCCGCTTTGAGTCGGCAAGATCATGATGTAAGCCGCCTAATTTGTCTTCACCTTTTATTCATCAGGTTCGTCCGGTTCAGTTTTGTTTTTTAAATTTTTTTGTGTTTTTGGTTCCATCATAATTCATCAGCTTTTGCACAATTTTCGCTTAAAGTTTGCATCTCACTCACTCACTCACTCACGCATAGGCAATGTATTCATTCATTCATTCATCATTCATTCGCATGGCATTTGATGGTGTTTCATTATGTTCAATGGGTTTACCACTCGCTTACAGAGTGCAACCACCCAGCAAAAAAGCAATGTGAGCAGGCAGCCAGCGAGCATGCACGACTGCAACCTACCCATTATGTTAATTTTCATTGATATGCACACTTCAAATTATAAAACAACTATAAATTCTTTTCATTCAATTATTAGAATCATATGAAATCCTAATTTTGCTGAAATTATTATGGACGTTTTTGAAGTAATCGAATCGTTTCTTTAAATGAAAGAAATTTTTCTTTTTTGACATAAGAGTTAGGTATTTCAAATTTAGGAGCGTTTACTGTACTACCAAAACTTGATTTGCTTGTCATCAAATTTGAGAATTTTTTAAGATCACTAAACGCAAAGGCAGCAGTAAATAATTTGGTAGATTTGAAAATTACTAAAGCAACATTAAATCATGTTGTAGCTCAAGAACATATTATTTATTTAAATTATTATTATTAAAAAAAATGAAAAACATAAATATCACAAGTGAATTATTATTGAAAAATAAAGATCTAAGCCACTTCTGCATAAACAGAAAAGTATTTCAAGAAATAAAACTAATAAAATCTTGAGGGGAAGTAGTCACAAATCCACCACTATAAAATCGAATTTGAATTATCAAATTCACACCCGCTTTTCACACAGCACTTATGCTGCTTGCAGGGTATTTAAAACCAGCAAAAAAAGAAACAAACAGAAAAAATCCGTTGATGACTAAACGTTATTAAATGTAATGAAATTTAAGTACGCGCCGCTGTCGTTTGCTACCCCTGACCCACTAACGAGTTTGTAATAGGAACACACACACACACACATACACTGATTACACACATACACACACACACACTGAGATACGAGTTGTTCATATCGCATAAATATGCTTTTGATTAGAGCCGCCAGCCGCCCGCATCGAAGTAGATTTTATTTAATAGGCAACAATCGTGGCGAGGCATTTAATCGAAGCACCTCCTCGCCCCTCGCCCCGCCCCTTCGCAAGCTATGGTGGTGCCACGCCCAGCACTGAGCGGTTTAAATGATTAGGCCACATAGAGTGTTAATTTGACAATTGGCTCGACAATGCGCCCAAATCGAACCTGAATTGGAAGTTCAAGTCGAAGTCGAAGTCAAAGTCGAAAAGCCGCAGGTAACTCAAAATTGGCTACTTACAAAACAATCATCAAGTGATCTCAGATCTCTGAGCCGCAGATCAACAGCTTGATCACTTGGGCAAACTTAAGAGCGCCTAGGGGTTTGCTTGACAGTCCCGCAAAAACTATAACTTTAATGGTATCCCTAACGAGATCAAAGTGAAATCTACAGACAGATCTTTTAAATGAGGCCCCTCAAGAGTTTAGATCTTGGAGAGTGCGGCTTCGAAACGGTAGGAACAATGTAATGTTTTATTTGTTGGAGATCTGCAGATCCTTAGAACTTTGATTTCGTGTTATTTTAATGATAACCCCAAAGAGAACAAAGTTAAATCCACAACAAGATATATACTTTGATTTCATTTTAAGCTAAGATTGTTGAAATGCGTTGAACAATATTTTAAGCATAACTCGAACGAGATCAAAGTGAAATCTACAGATTAGATTTCTAAATGGTTGCGATCTTTGAGAGTTCTGCTTTGAAGCGACTTAAAAACGGGAAGGTTTGCAGATCGATTAGATTTTATTTTGTAATTATTTTAGAATATATTGTACAAATTATTTGCTATTTCATATAGTTTTAAAATATATGATAAATTTGCAAAATCAGTGAATAATTTCTTTCAGTTGAATAGTTGCATCTACATATTTTGCGGAACAACTGGGGATAATTTTAAATAGCTGAATACCAATTAAGATTGTGGTAAATTTCTATTTTAGCTTCTAGAGATTGTGCATTAATAGTCTTATCAAGCTATTTTGCATCCTTTATTTGATTTTTATTGTGACTCTGACTCGAGTTGCGAGCTGCGTTTCACTTCCAAGTGAAACTTTGTCGTCTAGCCATTGTTGAGTCTGTCGAGTGTGTTGATGAGTCGAGTGTGGGGCAAATGAATGATTTTATTTCACCCACAGCCCACATATATTGTGAGGCATCCATCAACTGAATAGGGAATGGGCAACATGCGATCTGCCAACTGCGAACTGTGATCTGCAGATCTGTGTATAACCCAAGAGTGCTCGGCAATTAATAAACAAATAAAAATGGCAACAACAATGCGGGTCCATGACCACAGCAACAACAACAGCATCGACAACAACACGCCCCCCCCCATCGCAGGCAAATTGCGTGCGCGAACAACTAAATTTACAATATGCTGGGAATCTGCCGGATGATCATCGCGACAAGCATAATCATAATCACAATGATAATGATAACGATGATGCCATCAACTGGCTGGCTGGCTGACTGGCTGGGAAGCCAAACGAAGATGCGTCTGCGCAATTAATTGAAATGAAGTGAATAAAAACGAAAAAAGAAAACAACGAGACAACGAGGCAACAACAAAGACTAACGTGGCAACACAATGTGGCAGCTGCCACAAGACAACGGACTGACTACTCATCATCCAGCGACGAGGGCAATCTTCATTCTTCAGTCCGCAGTCTTCAATCTCAAGCAGTTGCCATCCATGACTAAGACATGACTCCAGGAATCTCATGGACATTCATTCAGAGTTTCAGGCAGATTAATTCAATCAAGCACTCAACTGAAGCTGCAAATGAATCTCAATCTTAAGTGATCTTAAGTTTAGCGCTCAATTTTTGACACTCGCTTTATTCTAAAGGCTCAAAAGGAAAGACGCATTCGTAGGAATCAGATGAAACGCAGATCGATTAGCGCTAAAGATCATTGAGCAACAATCCGCTTGGAATTTGAACTCGATCCCTAAATGACAAGCTCATTTTAAGTTGAGAACATTTAAAAGAACTAAAGATCGACAAGCAAACAAAATATAATACTTGAGGCATAACCAAACAATAAAAAGTCTCTTTCAGCTAAATTCAAGATGAGTACAACAATTTAATGAATTCACAGAAATATTATATTTGAATATATTTTCTATATTTTGATTGTCAAATTTTGTATGCATAAACAATGCACCGAAAAATTGTTGAACTCTGCTAAAGAATAATTACATTTTTCATAAAACAGAAAATTATTTGGAAATTTCACCAAATCGTTTAAAAACTACTGTCAAAATAAAGAGGCAAAAACTTCTAACTCAATAAGCAGAATATCTTTATAACATACAAATAGAATATTATACTTTGGTTGAAGTTATTCCGCCCACAGAATGAGACGTTTTTGCATCTCGCCCTAGACAGTTTTTATATATAGTACAACTAAAGATCTTTTGAAATCAAATGTCACTTTCTTTTTCATTAACTCTCAGTCAGTGCTCGTTTATTTTTGTGTCCCCTCTTTTGGGGCTATATTTCTCAATGATCTCCCTCAATTGACATGTTCAAGAAGTCAACTCGCACTCGCACTCGTTGCAATCGCTGTCGTTGTAATATTATCTAACTTGGGAGATCTGTGAAACAGTCGATGCATCATTATCGTTGCCTTGGCCGCAACCCTTGGCCAAGCACTTGACATACACGAACGAACACACACACACACACACAGTCTACAGTTTGTCCAATCGTGCCATAGATATTAATAAATATTGAAATATGGCTAGGAAAAAAATACAGAAACAAAATAAAAAAAACATAGCCGTCGATTAATGACAAACGACGACAAATCGTTTGCCAGCCGATTGAGCAATCGTTCGAATCATTTGGAATCATTCGCTCGGACTATCGCTGGCATCAGTCAAATCAAATCAAAATTCGTTTGGAGAATCGATGGATTGTTTGGATCGTTGGGATTGTCATTTATATTTATTGTTTATTGTTGCTGTTGTTGTTGCTGTTTTGTTGCTGTTCACCTTTAACGTCTCTTTCGATCGATGCATTCATGTATTGCCACGTCGCGACGCTTCGCTGTGCCCAATTTGTCGCTGGCCGTTGTTGCTGCCTCGTTTGAATAACAATTGAGCCAAGCTAAGATAAGCGACAGGAAAAGCGACAAGAAAACGACATCCAATCGAAATGAAATCGAAATGAAATCGCAACGAAATCGAAACCAATTCAAAGTGCTTGCTTATGATGCGTCACAACGTTGGCAAAGTGCCGAAAATTCTTGACCTACGACACAACGCAAGACACATACGATATATACTATATACTTTCACGATCTGCATATATGCGATCTTGCAAAATGACGAAATGCTCTGGTATTTTTCTCGTGCTTTATTTCGCTTGGATTCTCGGGGCCCTCGGCCGATGATTCAGCGTGATTTTCGCCAGAAACCAAGTGATTAGTGTGTAGGCGTTTCTATATATTGCACATACACATTTCATGACGCGTCTCTCGGATCTGATGGGTCTACATATATCTGTATCTATAGCTGGGGGTGCGATAAGCACACGCTCGGTGACAAACAGAAGACTCGTTCACTTTTTTGGGTTAAAACTATTACGAACCGTAGCGTCAATATTTTATGAATGAAACCCCGAAACAGCTGTAGGTTTCTCAGCCCGATAATAGTGCATATCTACATACATATAGTATATTGAAGCGTATTACCAATTGCGCAAATATGGATAAGATAATGCTGCGTGCAGCTTAGTCAGCCCAAGATCAGCGGATTTATTCGACTCAAAGACGCAAATGTACGCTTGCAGCTCACACAAGAAAAAACCATATTTTTGGAAAACATTATCAATTGTATGGCAAGGTGCAATATATCCCCTAATTAAATGTATAATTTAAATGCTTAATAAATACATGAACAGTTTAAATTTAAATAGATTGCAACTGCCCATCCGTTAAATTAGGTTCTCCTCTAACGTACTTCTTAAATAATTTGGAAGATCATTACAACGAACTTAAGTTTAAATATAAAAAAAAAAAAAAAACATATAAAAAAAATTATAGTAATGACTAACCTAACATTTGATTTGATTGAGCTTTTTCTGGATTTTCAACAATCCCTGCAGCGAATTTATAATTTAGAACTTACAGTCTATAATTAAAAATTTCAAAAATGATTTATAGACTTTAAAGTTTTGTTAATTTTATTGTTAATTTTTAACTACATTTTTTTTCATTAGTTTCATATTTTCATAGTCATATAAATTATTTTAACTTACCGTTCAATACGTTGAGTTTATAGCTTTTGGAACCGCCCTGGAAAGAGATGAAAGACAGAGTGAGAAAAAGGGAGTAAACAAATTACATGAGAATATTGTGTGTAATACTATTTTAATGTGTGTTGTTTTAAGTGTAGTATTGCAATTTATGCAAAGTATGCGAAGGCATTGTGTGACATCATCAGAAATGAGTCTGTAAGTGGAAAACGGTAAATGGAGTTTTATTTGCTTTTTGTCATTGAGCGTTACACACGCACACACACACGCACTTTTGTGTGTATATACATATGTACATATGTGTGTGAGGTGCTCTAAACAAATAAGTCAATAAATAAAGGCGTTAACTTGGTTCGAATGGCCTACGTAAATATGCGATGAAATGCGCGAAAACTACGAATTCGACTATGAATACGAGTCATGATGAATACGCTGTGTGGACAGACAGACAGATTGGCATTATATGAATACAATATACATACATAGATTGATATATATACATATATATAATGAATAAACGGACAGGCGGACAGATACGAGTAAAACCGATACAACTCGTCAGCTGCGTGTAGGTTTATTTTGCAATATCAAGCACACACACACACACAACACTCGCCAGCCAGCCAAGTTGGCAATAAGCTAAAAGCCGACAAATGTTTGACAAGCGGAAATGGCAAAAAGCACAGCAAACAACAGCATGAAAAGACACCGATCCATCGAACCCGTCAAACACATACAAGAAAAAACAGAAAAAACCGATCACAAGAACAGGAAGTTAGACTCAAGAAGTGCTTGGTCCTGCTTTCCAAGAATACAGCAGAAACATATCTCAGCTCAAAAGCTGACCTCCAGTGTGGAAGGGAAAGACGCTTCCATTAGCATTTAAGAACAGACAGCGTATTCAATTAATATAAATACTCATTATATTAAATGGTATAATAGAAAATGCCATCCAGCTGAGCTGTGAATTCCAACAGCTAACAAAGAACTACGTTTAAAAGACACTAAATTAAAGTGTGGGAGTTGCAGCTACTTCCAGTTTATGGAAAGTGACAGCCAGTTATGTAATGGAATTTCCAAAGCATTACTGGATTACGCTGCCAGCTTCCGCTTTACGTGTTTCCAGGCTCAAAGGAAACCTCATTGAGAACTGTGCGCTGTTGCTTCCCCGCCTCATTCCTTTTTTTGCATTCCAGCACGCCACCTTGACACCTTTTGACGCATGCAACTGCGGCTTCCAATGAGCTGCTGCTGCCGCTGCTGCTGCTGTTGCAGTTCCAACGAAATGGTGCTAAAACTGATTGATGATTTCAGCGGCTGTCGCTCCTTGAGATTGCCACCAGGTAGCATGAGAATCGTGCCTGTGGCAAGGTCATTGCCATAACATTTTCATATTTTGTGTGAAGGCCCCTGGCGTGCATTAATTGTTGACCTTTCACCTGGTCCTTGCTACGTCATCCAAAAGCCATGACAGTGTGTGCGCGTATACCCGGCCGCCACAGGCGTGATAGGGCATCATTTTTGTGTGACCAAAAGAAAACGAGACGATACTTACAATGTGCTGAGCTACCTCAAAAATTAGACAGTTTTCTTAACAACGCAAATAACTACAATTAATTTACTTCAAAAAATAAATAAATTTGTTCTAAACATAACTAATTTTATTTGCAGTTCTCTGGTTATTTTTATAAACAAGCTGATTATGCCAGAGACTGCAGCGATTATAATTTGTATTATAGTAATATATCCATTGTGTATTATTCACTTGAAAGAGTAACTCTTATAAAAAATAAAAGATATTATAATGATTTTATTGTTACCAAGTTCGTCTGCTTTATCACATAGATCTGAGAGATTCCTTAAAAACTGGATAAATCAAATATCCAGAATTTAAGAATTAATTCAAAATGCAAAATAAAGCATCGATTATTGCTGTCTAACAAGCTTAGCAGCAAAACTCTGATTTTGTTTCCTCTTCAAACTACCCAAGAATAGCTCCAGAAAGTTTTAGCATCTAACATAACTCTCTTGCTGTCTAATAAACTTTGTAAAAATCTGTTTTAATTTGGTCTTCAATCAATAGACAAACTATCCCGAAATAGCTCCACAAAGTTGCAGAGGCTAACATAACTTGGGTTATCTTGAAAGGAGGTTGGGGGGTTCACATCAAAAGTGCGTAGCAACTATTTTAAAGTCGATCACTTTTTATAGCTTTGCTACTTGTGTTTTTTGCTTATATGGAGTGTGTTTGCAAATTGCTCTTCGATGTGTGGGTGCGTTGGCAGCCTGAGGCCTGACAAAATGCCGAGAAATGCCTGCGCATGCGGTCATCAAGGTCGCCGCCCGACTTTGAACAGCTGACATGACTCAATCGCCAAACTGGCGTTTGGCCTTCGTCTCCCCGCTCTCACTCGCTCACTGGCTCCTTGTGCAAACAACAACAAACAACAAACTTTATATATACTACACATCGCATGCTAAGCATATGACTCATGGCAATTTTCCCAAGCCTTCCCAACTCTCTCTCTTGTTCCTATCCTTTGGCTACGTCCCCAAAGAGAGTTGGGTAATTTCTATACTATTAAGTTTATAGTACAAAATATTTGATAATCTTCCCCATATGAAACTCATTCCATCTGGGGGGCGTCACTTGAGAACCTTGAAAGCTTTTAGATAAAAGTGCAATCGAACAAATAACAAAGCTGCATTTACTCATTGCTATATTTACGATTTGAAAACAACAGCACCGACATTTATAACTGCAAGTGGAATTATTATTATTAGTTTTCTGATTGGAATTATTACGCCCCTATAAAATGTAGATAAATGATAAAGGCAATAGCTCAGCGGTCACATGTAGGAACGAAGGATTTCCTTTAAATTTAGTCTATATATAATTCAGTTAAGGAGTCAGAATTTACAATTTACGATCTATGTATGTAAATTTGTGCTCATAATTTTCAATTTTGTAGAAGATATTATCAGATATTTTCGTGTATAAAAGTGTAACTGATAATAACAGATCAAATTCTTCTGCTTACAGCCAAAAATTCGTAAAAGCAAAACAAGATCTATTTATAAGAATATCCTCTAGCAGAGTTAATTTATTTTTATACGAGTATATTGTACTTACAAATTTGTTTAAATTTTCTTATTTAATTGAAATCAATTAATTTTTGGATACTAGCAGAAGAAAGAATTTAACATTTTGTGAATAACAGAAACTTTACAGGATTGTCAATCTTTGTAGGGTGTCGTCTAGCAGAGGTTAAATAACTGTCGTAAAACAATTATAGTATCTCAGCTGCAGCTGAAGTGTTATCGCCTACAAGTGCAATATGCTCAACAAAGAAATATTGAAAACCCCAAAAGATTAAAGTAGACGCCATTTATGGCCTATAATCGCGAAAACGTTTCGTTTCGATGTCAGTGCATTTTATGGTTAGTTTTTACTGCTCAAAAGTAGTGCATACTAAAGTTGGTGCAAATTCCTGTGCAGACACAGAGGGAGAGAGGGAGACAGGTAGAGTGAGCGTCTGGAAAGCCCAACAGACTGAGAGACTGACAGATTGATAGACTGGCAGACTGACAGTTATTGGGTGGCCTGGCAAATGGATAATGGCCAATAATAACAATAATTTTAGCACCCAAAATAGACAATCGAATTGTTTTATATGTAGGTACATACATACATATATACAATCGCGTTTTCCCATTTGATTTGTTTGACTGCGCGACACGCAAATCGATGGTTGCCACCCTACAAAAAAAAGGCAGCAACAACAACAACAACATGAGAAATATCGAAAACTTACGTTTAAATTCTGCGCTTAGTTTGCTGCACGCGAAGCAAAAGCCGAATAAAAATCGCGATTAACATTAAAACACACACACACACACACACACACAGGCAACAACAACAGTTGGAGGAAAAAATATTGTCTATCGACAAGGAAGCACGTTATTATGTGCTAAGATGTTGTTGCTAGTATTTCTTTAACAACAAAACACTCGAAAAAAAAGGTGTGCAGAAAAACACAAACAAACGGCACAAGGAACGGAACGTCGACGGCGACGCTGCAAAGCCGCAGACAAATCGCGAAAACTGCGGCAATTGCCAGCGACGACGTCGGCTAAGAGCGACCACAGGACGAAACGAAACTGCGACTTCGACTGCCAACTGCGATTTGCGATTCACAATTCCAATTAGAATTTGCGACCATATGACGATTACACGGGCGCAGCGCAGCGCAGGGCAAGGGCATCAAGGGTTGCCACGACGTTCGCTTCGTGCTCAGCTTCGTTTTAAACTTCGGCTGCAGCGAGCGTCTGAGAGAGCGCGACAGAGCGAGCGAGAGCGCACTAATAACAGCTTCCGCGCAAGTCCTGCCGCAGCAGACAAAATAGTGCGATTTCTCACAGTGGGTTTGAAAATCATATAATTTTACGAATATTCACTATTTCCAATAAGACTTATAAAAAGTTAATAAATCTATTTAAATTTGTATTTAATTGAATTTGGCAAGTCGATACTATAAAACATTCTCACTATTTACAATTTTATTTATAAATGCTTAATAAATATATTTAAATATGCATTTATTTCCATTTGGCAAATTGCTGCTATCTCAACTAAATCTGAGTTTACTATGATACATTACGCAAAACATTTTCTTATAAATCTATTCAAGTGGAAAAAATTAATGTGTTTTTATATTTTAGCAATTGCAAGCCACTGTGCAACGGACTTGTGCCGACTTGAATATTAATATGTAATCCGTAAAACGCTTTGTGTTGTTTTTGGGAAAATAGTGGCAAATGGCTGTGGGGAGAATAAAATACGCCGCTTACGACGGAACGAGTGGGAGGGAGTGAAACAGGCGCATGCGTGCGCAAGGGGGACATAGAAACATATGTATGCCAGAGAGAACAGACTCAATCTTTTGCTCAGCTCAGCACAGTTCACAAGGCGTGCGTGTGTGTGTGTGTGTGTGTGAGTCTGTTTATCAGTCTCTGCTGTAGACGAGATGTATGCGTGTGAATGGAATGCCCTGCAGCCCTCTGGCTTATCAGTAGTTGTTGCATTCGTTATGCTTTGATAGAAATGTTAGGCGGAATTAGCAGAGCAGCAGCAGCTTCAGCGATGACCAAACTCAACAGCCAAAGCCGCTCTCCGGCTCTGCTTTGCTCTTTCGCTCTCATCCTTGGCTCTCGCTGATGTGGAGGCCATTGTGATTGCAACAGGCGTAAACAGCTGTCAATTGTTTGTCACCAACACACGCACTTACACACACACACACACGCTTACACCCGCATGAAGAAGGGCCATGCAAATTAAACATTTTTGTTGTTGTCGGGTGTCGTGTCTCTTATCAAAATGTATCCTGTTTCATTACGTTTTGATTGCTTTTTTTCTGTGTGTCATTTGTCATTCGCTGATTACTGTTTTTAATTAGCAGCTGTATGAGTTATGTGTGTGTGTGTGTGTGTGAGCAAGGTGTGGGTGCTATTGCACTTCCTGGCCGCACAGTGACCCACAACCATCTGCAAATTGTTGACTAGGCAAAAAAAAGTTCAGTTCAGAACTATAAATATTCGGAGAAAATTGCGCGAGGTTAATGCCACTTATAGCAGAAATTAAAGCAAGCTTTTTTTTCGGGTATTGAAGTCTTAATTTTTAGGTCTGAATTTCTGGAGGTTGTTTAATATAATTATATTTCATTTTCCTCTTTTTTCTCTTTATACAATTTAAAATTTTAAAATTTATATAAATAAAAAAAGTGTCTTATTCTATTATCGCATTCAGCGATTTGTTTTTTGTCTCTAAGAGCACAGATCTTTGTAATCAACAAGTGCGTGTAAGTAAAAATAGAAACAAGAAGTTGAAGATAAAGCTGGGGCCGCGATAGAGACGGCACAACTAAACCGATAAACGGAGCTTGAGCTTTTAGTGCAGCTGATATGGCTCAGCTAGTGACCTACAGATAGTCAAACAAAGGCATTAATAAGTTAAGTAGTATCATCTGAAGAGGGGGAAAAGTGGGGCTGCAAACGTGTGCGTCGTACAAGAAACACTGTGTTTATTTTTTTTGCCATAGCATATTTTTTACACATGTACCGAGAGAAAAAGAAGCTGCATGCTTATCGTGTGTGACAGCAAACAAACAACAAATTCAGTTCTTCAATCTGAGTACCATTTTCGTTGCAATCAAATCAAACATGGAACATGTGTAACGGCACATTAACGAAACGATCTCTTTTGTCGCATTTGCTTTTGGTTTGTTTTTTTTTTTTGGCAACCCCAAGTTAAAAAGAGAAGCGAAAAAACCGTTATATTCGGTTATTTATTGTGAGTAGGTGAGGAACTGAATTCGTTATACTTCTAGTTTATTAACTAAGATATTTACCTTTTCTGCTTAGTTTTTCGTGCAGCAAAAAACCAAAATCGAAGCCGTTGAATGTCAATTTAATGCAAATTAAATGCAAATTTCACACACCGAAAATACAGATAGAAAAAAAACACACACAACACACGCGAAATTAGCTCAGTTTCGGAATTAATTAATCCGTTTCGTGGGCATTAATAAATGCCAATAACATGTATTGTTTATTTCTATTCTAATCCGCAGCTTGTAAATTTATTGATTTCAATGCGATAATTATTTTTATGCTAATTCGAAAATAAGCACAGAAATTTGTCACAAACCGTTCGCTGTTCGTTAGCAATTTTTTGTCGGCTCCGACTGTCGATATTGTTAATATAGATTTCAATTATAAGTTTCGTTCACAGATTCACAACAAAAAATAATCAAAAAAAACTAAAAAGTGTAACTAACAGAAAAAAGGCTGTCGGTAAATTGCGTTTAGCGGCAACGCACATGCAACGGTGCACGCGATTGATAAACAACTGATGTTTTGGCGCGCGAGCAGCGCAGACATGCGACCAGCTCAATGTTTAGCGTAAAATGCCAAAGCTAAACGGCACGCAGTCGGCGCGATGGTCACACCGAATACCGCATGTTAACTAACAGACGCTGTTAATGCTACAGACGATCAGCTCCACACACAACAGCAGGCTGATAACATTCGTAATTTAATATATTTGTATTAAAACTGACAGTTTCAATGTTTTACTAGTAAATAATGAAATGCGTTTCAAAAATTTAAAAAGTTGAAATTTAATTAATAAAAAATAAAAAAGCGAAAAAAATATACAACTCTTTACCCCAGATGGGACTCGAACCCACAATCCCCGGCTTAGGAGGCCGATGCCTTATCCATTAGGCCACTGGGGCTTGCCGATGCCTGTGACAAAAGTCAGATATAAGCTACGGCAAGTGCGTGCGTAACAACAAAAACACGAACGAACAACTGTGCAAATAATTTGTTTGAGTCGAGGAACGTAAAAAAAAAAATAAATACAAATTTTAAAAACGAGGTTAAAACATAAAAAACATACAGTTTCAATACAATTTATGTTTATTCAATTTAATACTATAAAATTCATTAACAATCGCGAACTTAATGCATACATATGGAACATTTCGAAACGGATTTTGCAAATCGTTTTTGTTTTTTGTGTTGTTGTTTTTGCTTTGCGCGCGCTTGCCGAGGAATGGGAAATAATTTAAAGGAGGCGACAAGAGATTCGTGAGAGTTTGATGCGCGGAATGAATGCAATTATCTTACATTATTGAACTATACAAATATAATAAAAAAAAAAAGAGTAAAACGCCCCAAGCGTTCTAATGAAATCAGTTGGTTATATCCACATCGATGTCCTGCCAAAGCGGATCGTCGGAGAACGTGTCGGACTCGACATCCTCGTGGGCCACCGCCGGCGAGGACAGCTCCAGCACATCGTTGGACATCTCCTCGCAGTCCAGCAGCCACTCGTGGTTCGGTGTGCCACACGGCGTTGCCATTGCTGGCCCACTCCCGCTCCCACTTCCGCTCCCCCCACCGCCACCGCCTCCCGCGCCAGCTGAACTCGGTCCGCTGCTGCCGCCCGTCACATTGTTGGCATTCGTGGAGCTGGCGCTGCTGCTGGTGCTCGCCGTGACGCTGATGCCGCCGCCGCCGACGACAACGCCACCGCCGCCGCTGCCGCTGGCACAGCTGGCGCTGGTATCGCTCGGCTTGTTGGCGGCCGCAGCGTTGGCGGCGGCAGCGTTGGCGCTCCGTGCCACCTTCGTCAGTGCCTCGATGCCATCCAAGGCGCGTCGGAAATTCGGTTCCAGTCTGCAAACAAAATAGAGATCGTTAATATTCAGTTGAGGCGGATTTATAGACATAAAGAACTTAAAAAAGGAAGCGACTTCCTTGACTGCAGCTGTATTTAATACTGATATCCAAGATATAAAATAAAAATAAATTCTTGAATAGTTTCTAAGGAAATAAATTAGATTTGTTGACCGGTTACATGGTTAACGCACCTGAGTGAGAGTGTGTAAAAGTGCAGAGCACCATCGAGATCCTTTTCGCTGCTGAGCAGCTCGCCGAGCATGGCAAAGAGTTTGGGATGTGGATAATTGGTGACGTGCTTGCGCAGCAAGCCAATTGCCTCCTGAGCGGCGCCCTCAGCCTGAAAGATGCCCGCCATGAGAGCGATGCCGGGCGCATAATGCTCATCGATTTGCAGAGCCTTCTCCACAAACTTCTTGGCGCTCTTTTTCACCTGCGGATTGCTGGAGCGGAACAGTGTGCCCCCGAACATGGTGTAGCTGCGTGGCGAGGTCCGGAAATAGCGCACGGCCAGCACACACATGTTGTGGGCCTCCTTGATGCGCTTCTGCCGGATGTAGCAGGCGACCAGTCCCTTGTAGATTTCGAAGCGAAACGGCGCTATGCACTGAGCACTGCGAAACGCCTCAATCGCCTCCTTGTTGCGCCCGAGGCCGCCAAAGAGTTTGCCCCGCAACAGCATCGCCTCGACGTTGCGCTGATCAATGGACAGCGCCCGATCCGTGAAGATCAAGGCGCGCTCATACTTGGAATTGGCGTAAGCGAGCTGAGCCAAAAGGAACCAATGCGGCGAGGTGAATTCACCGCTGCCGCGTGTGCGAATGGGGGAGATGAGCTTCTCCTGCTCGAGATTCTTTTTGCTGTTGTACTCGTAGACAACGGCGAGCGGGCACAGGGCGCTCATATTGTGTGGATTGTTCATGACGGCCATGGCCAGATAATGCTCCGCCTGTAAAAAGTTGCCATAGTAATAGAGGCATTTGCCGATGTTGCTCAGCAGATAATCGTTCTGGCGCAGCGGCGTTGTTTCGTTCAGCTGCTGGAATGTCTTGGCCGCCTCCAGATGCTTGCAGCCGTACATCTGGGCGTGCGCCTTGATCCAGCTGCTCAGCCACTCGATGTGCTTGGGCAGCGTGGCAGCTACCCGAAACAGAGAGAGAGAGAGAGAGAGAGAAACGAATTCAATACAGCGACGGATTTATATGGATTATGTTGCTCACCATTGACCACCATTGAGTGCACCTCGCTGCCGTCGATGCTCAGCTCGATGAGCGCCTCGATGGCCGTCAGGGACATGGGACAGTCCCGCAACACATCCTTGTAGGCGGCCGTCTTCTCGGCCTTGGTGACGCGTCCGTGTTGCAGCAGCAGCTTGGCCAGCAGCATGTTCAGCTTGGGCGTACGTCCCTTGGCCTCCTGCAGCGTGCTTATCGCCATATGATATTCGTCCAGTTCGCGGTAACAGATCGCGATGCGGTAGCGCAGCTCCGCGTCCTGGAACTCCGTGTACGACGTCTCGATGGCCGACAGATGGCTGCTCTTGTAGCGCCACATTGTCTTGCGCTGCAGCAGCACCGCCTCCAGCTGGTTGCAGGCGATCCGATAATTGCGCTCCTTGTAGTTGGCGCTGCTCATATACAGCATTGTCTGGTACTCCATTTCCAGTGTGGCCACATTCCGATCGTTCCGTAGTACCGTTGACAGCAAGCTCGCCTGCAAATTTATGAGTGTGTGTTTGTGTGTGTATTTCTTTTGGCTCGCCTGACTCCTGTTGCGGAGGTGCAGCTGTTGGAGACTTACCACTGGTATTGTGCACTCGTAGAGCCCATTGTCATACAGTTTTTGCACATTGGCAAACAGCGCGACCTCCATAATTGGTTTGTTTGTTTGATGCCACAGACAACAAAAAGCCGCTGCCTCCGCACAAAAGGACTGTTGAGCCCAATATCGATAGGTCGATAGCACGCCTGCACGTGAATGTCAAGCGTTTCGGTATTTTTGTATCGATGGTGGTATTCTTTATAACAGCAATATTGCAACGGCTTCTGTATATTCAAATAATGTAACGAGAAGTTATTATTGGTATTTTAACGATCTTGTATTTGATGTGTGACTAAATTAATTTTATTTTGTGATTTTATAGCCTTAATAAAGCTGACAATTTGAAGCGTCGCAAATTGTGAACTGATCTTGCTCAATGCGATATTTTGATTACATAGCAAATCGTTACACAAGCTTATCTGCGTATATCGCGTGTAGTGAAGCGTTTTTTATAACTGATAAAAAAAGGATAATATTATTTAAGTCATGTTGGAATATGTGCAATTATCAAATAAACTGGTACAGTGAACAAAGGAATGACAATCGAAAATCAGTTCATATCGATTGCAGAGTTATGCCAATTAGCTGGTAATTTGTATTGATTACGAAAAAAATTTATAAATTAATAGAACAAATAAATTATTATTTCATCATTTTCAATTTTAAAGAGAACTAGTTCGGCGAATAAAGCGTTATTGGAATCGCCGGCTCACATCGCGCACTTCGATAACTGCAACCGCCGGTTCTCATCACGCAATTCGATAACAACAACTCATCGAATTCAGAGTTATGGCAATTAGATAGTGTTTTATTAATTATTGACAAAAAAACAAGAATAAACGCCCAAAACAATTCACAATGATGCTGGCACGCCTCACGCTCGCCAGTCTGCGCACCCGCACACACACCCACCTGCAGCGGCAGCGGCAGAGCAACTTCGACTGGCAGCCAATTGGAACGCAGACCGCACAGTGGCTACAAATAAACAAACGCCTCGCGTCCAGTATCATCAAGGAGACGGCGACGGGCGCGGAGTCAACGGCCGCCAAAAAGCCGCTGAAGGGACGTGCCGCAGGCGCAGTGAAGACGCTGCCCCAGGTGGATGAGCCGCTGGAGACGGCGCTGTCGCCGAGTCGGACGCGAGCGTTGCGCAAGAAGCGTTTGGCCATCGATGAGTTGTCGGCGCTGGGCTTCCTGAAGACACGCGGCTACACGACGGCCGACGAATACAATCTGGAGGAGCTGCATGCGGCGCTCAAGCAGCAGAATCTGTACGAGACGAAGCGGTTCTTCTCCACCGACAATCTGGGCGTTGAGCAGAATGTTTTGTTTGTCACCGCCAAATATCCGACCGGGGAACAGCCGCGAGAGATTTTCTTCTTTCGCGAGGGTTCGGTGGTGTTCTGGAATTGCAATGACATCGAGACGAACAATGTGCTCAATTTCCTGCGCAACTTCGAACGCGAATCCTATGTGAGCGCCTTAGTGCACGGCGAGAGCGAAATGATGCCCTACACTTATATTGCATCGACGGCGGTGGATGTCGAGGGGGATCCGGTGATGGAGGACTCCTTGGATCTGGATGTGGCGTCGCGTGCATTCTTCCAGAATGGCAAATTCTATGTGACGCCCGACAGCGACAACTTTCTCTATAAGTACACATTCTCCAATGCCATCGCACAGTCTATCAAGCTGGGCTTGTGGGAGGCCACATTGGATCGCTACATCGACTCCATGGAGTATCTGACCGAGGATCTGAAGCGTGGTCGGCGTTTGCGCATCTCACGCGCCGCAATGTTGCGTAAAACGGGAGAATTGTTTGCGTTGCGGCATTCGATTAATCTGTCGTCGGATCTGTTGGATGCGCCTGATTTCTATTGGGATCGTGAGGAGCTTGAGGGTCTCTATCTGCAGGTGTGCTCATATTTCAGCATATCGCGTCGCACAAAGGTCATGAACGAGAAGATCAATCATTGTGTGGAGCTGGCCGAGCTGGTGTCGCACAATTTGAACGATGCGCATCACATACGACTGGAGTGGATGATCATTATACTGATTATGGTAGAGGTGGGTTTCGAGATTCTGCATTTTGTGGAGGGTGCCTTCCATCACGATGCCAGCGATGCGGGCGGTGTGCACACGGTTGCCCAAGCTGGCGCCTAACATTTGTTTTATAGTTTGCAGTGCTTAAAATTTGTTTTCTAAATATACAACTTTTACTGTTTACGGACTTCTTTTTAATTTGGCGCCACATGGCATCGATCGCATGTAATTTCCTATTGCATTAGTCGCAAACATATCGAAGGCGTAAGAACAGCTGCGGTATCGATAGCACCTAACCGATATTTTAGGAGCAAACATTATTGTATTTTTTTTTTATTTATTATTTAAATTATAATTTTAATTATTCTGCCATTTTGGTAACCGGCATTTGCATTGGTTTTAATCTGCTTCTTGTCTGCTTTTATTCAATACCATCAATTTAAATGTTATTACATTGCTATCGAGTAGGTCGGCACATTTCCACTATCGATAAGCACAGCGGCCGTCATCAGCTGTTTTGAGTGTGGCGACTTGTGCAACAACATTGAACGTGCTGTGCGGCCCGCTAAGAAAAACATAATAAATCTACTTTAGCACGATGCATTTAACCATAGTGAACTTCTTCAAGAAGACGGTGCCCGGCCACATATTCCGCGGCAAGCGGCGCCTCGTCAAACCCGTCAGCAAACGCGCCATGGACACGCTGACCCGCGAATACGAACGCCAGGAGCAGATCATGTTCCTGCTGCGTCACCCCTTCCTCACGGCGGTAAGTCTTCTAATTACAATATCAATACATATATGGGCAAAGCTAATGATATGTATACAGGAACAATCAGCGGGCCATGCCAAGGAGCTGCAAAAGCGAGAGAAACTGGTGGCCAAATGGACGGAGGCGCAAACGTTGAGCAAGATGAAGCCTCATGTGACCATCGAGGAGCGTCTCAATCAGCTGAAGATCAAGGAGGCGTGGGATTAAAATGTCTGTTCTAATTCTAGAATAAATCAAACAATTAATTTGTATTATGTAATTATTTGGATTTTTTCGGATCTTCAATTGGATTGAAATTGAAGGATTTTGTTGAATCTGGGGTTAATCTTCTGTTTGTTATTATAAAAACTAAAAAAAAAATTGTTTCTTATTTTTTTTTAAGAGAAACTGTTTTTTGGCTTCCCCTAAAATTGTGAAATAATTATTATATTTTGAATAATTTATATTTTTGCCAATTTTGTAAGTAACTTTTATTATTAACTTTAATTATTTTGCAATTGTGCAATAGTGTTTAAAATAAAAATCAAATATAATAGTTATTTTTACATTTCCATATAAAACTTTATATTAGTTACCTATTTCTGTACTAATATAAAATTATAAATTTTCTTAGTTTTTTATTAAGAAAATTTTGAAAACGTTATTATACATATATAAACTTTTTTAAAAGTTAATCCATAACTCATAAAAATTTTGTAGTTTATTTGTACTTATTGATTGCTTTTCAGAGCTCTACATGTTAAAGCATAAATATTTAATTTCACTTTTTATATTTAAAATTCTCCTAACCATATCGAACTATTTCATTTTATTTGTCTTATTCGTATTTATAAGAAATTCTACACCCACAAAATTCAAATTCAACAACTTTATCCATATCGAGAAATTTCTGCATTTCAAAACATTTTTTGTTGCAGATTACTTTTGCTTTTTAAAACTTTTCATGGTTTATGGAGTTAGTTTTAAAAGCTGAGATATAGCAATGCTAAATCGCTCTCTCTCGCTCAGTTTCATGGGGACGCAGCTTTATAGGGTGACCCTGCCACAGAAATATGCATAATCTCGCTCTGATGCGTCATTTTCAATTCGTTTTTATTAATTTGATAAATTTAATATATAATATATATTTTTTGTATATCAGTATGAATTCTGTTATGTACATATGCAACCGTATATACACATATATTTATATATATAGTGTATATATTATGCATGTAACATGTTTTCTAGGCGCACACAGAACAACTCCGGGCAGCTTCGTTTTATTTTTGTTTTTATTTTATTGTTTGTTATATTTCTTTTATTATTATTATATATTCTCTAATTTTTATTTAATTTTAGTTACGCCTACGCTGTGATTTGCTTTATTTTCATCATCATTTATTTTTTTTTACTTTTAGAAAGCATTTTTTTTATAACTTTTTCTGCTGTTGCAAAGTGTCGCTTTTTGTCGCTAAACAAAATTGAAAAATTGCATTTTCCAAAGAGTAGCGTGTGAGGAGAGGTGCGGGGCAGGGGAATGAGTTGGGATCACAACAAAATTCTCAATAGCGTTATAAACATTTATAATAATTTCTCGTGAATACAATTTTGCGAAATAGAGCTAAGCTTATTAGAGAGTATTTAAGCGCTGTTTGGGGGCGGGGTGTTCTCGAAAACAGAAATGTTGTGTGTGGTGTTCTGCGCGCATAACCTCAATGAAAACATTTTCGTAACAATAAAAAAATAGGTATACACAGACATATATGTTTGCTGTTGAATATATATGTGTAGTTGATGTTGCAGCTGTTGTTCTGGAAATCATAAACGTCCATTCAATGTGTGCCATGTCGCTGTCACTCAATCCGCGGTCAGCGGCGCCACATTCGCCGACTTTTTGGACGCGCTGGGCGCCGGAGCGGGAGGCGATGGCAGCGCCACATCCGTCAGCTCCTCATCCGCCAGCAGTTCGCGCTCCAGCTGCTGCGGCACAACAACAGCTGCCTCGCTGCTGGGCAACGGTGGCGGCGTGCTCGACAACATGGCCACAGGCGAGGCGCTCGTTGTGGCCGCCGCAGCGCCGTCGCCCATGCCGCGTTCCCGTTCGCCTGCCGCCGCTGCAGCTGTCACGCTGCTCTCGATGGGCTCATCGTCCACAATGGCAGCTGGCGTCGGTGTCATTGGCGAATTGGGCAGCGGCGAATCGAGTTGCTGCTGGCTAAACTCCTGATTGGGACTCTCGCGCGTAAACAGTCCCATTTTGGACTCCGCGCCGGGCAGGCCGGGCAAACCCGGAGCCTGGGCAGCGTGCTCGCTGTCGCTGTTGCTGCTGCTGTTGATGATGAGCGAATGCGCGACTGTGGGCGCCGCTGGGCCGCTCACCAGATGCGGCGGCGCATGCAGCGGCACATGCTGATGATGCGGCTGCTGATGCAGCTGCTGCTGCTGGTGCTGAGATTGCTGCTGTTGCTGTTGCTGCTGGGCAACGTGATAGCGTGGGATGTCGGCTTTGCGCCACAACGTGATCTCCTGCTGCTTGAAGTAGCGACGATCCTCGGTGTCCATCAGCACCAGGTTCAAGAAATACTTGACCGAAAACTTCTTGTTGATGTCGCGCATGGTTGGCGTCAGATTGTAGCCGGCGAGGAATACGCGTATGGGAATACTTTCGCCTTTGACCGGAGCACCGTCCATAATCTCGTATTTGGCAATCGTTTCGTTCTCGTTGAAGACATTCGGTCCGGTGCCGGTGGATTCGCGTTTGATGATCGCAATCTCCATGTGTTTGATCTTGATGCGCACGAGCAGAAAGTAGATCTTCCCGATGATGGTGTCCTTCAGATGGTATTTGCTCTTGTTGTACTCGAACTCAATGTGCAGACAATCCTCGATGCCCACCTCCATCTTGATGGGATTGTTCATCTCCGGGTAACTGCACAGCGTGTGCACCGCAATGTCCACTTCGCGTGTGATGTCGCTGATGCGTCGCACAATCGTGGCGCGCAGAAAGTAACGCAATCGCACATTGGAGCCGGCATAGACCTCGAATTGTTTCTCCACGTTGGGAAAATCGAAGGGGTAGCTGTTGTTCTGAATGAGATCGCCGGGGCGGGCGAGGGCCTTGGATAGGCATTTGAATTCGTGGTGGTTGCCGCGATCGTAGAACAGCTCGATTTGGCCAATGAACTCGATCTTGATGCCCTGATGCTCCAGTTTGCTGCCCGGCTTCTTTAACGTTACATTCACCTAGAATCAGATTTGAAATCGATTAATTACAAATGCAATCGATAAGTGAATATCGCCGTAGTTGCATGTGTGCGTGTGCGTGTGTGCTGATAAGTGCGAGGGAGGAGTGCACAGACCAGAACGGAAGCGATAATCCGATATACACTTGTTATCGCATTGCTCCATTTCAGAGTGTGACCGCCCCCTCCGCGACTCCCTGCACTTCCTACCTTGCCCGACACTGTTTCGCCATCGTAGAACAGCAGCATCTTCTCCACTTTGCCATCCTCGCCCTTGACCTCCGCTGTTTTCCGGCTCTCCGCCCCATCGAATACAATCTCAATTTCGGCTGATTGGCCAAAGCCCAAGAAATTCATTATTGCTGCTGATTGTTTGTTGTCTTCTTCCCGTTTTCCTTCTTTTTTTCTTTCGTTTTTTTGGGGTGGTTACACTGTCCAGCAGGCTGCAGTCGAGCTAATGTTGTAATGTGTGGAATGTTTATTATTGCTTGTTGTTGTTGTGTTGATCAGCGCAGCGTCCTCAAATCAATTTCGTTATAAAACTTTTCTCTTTTCTTTTTTTTGGTGTGTTTGTGGTGTCGTCGTACTGCTTGCTTACTGCTGCTGCTGCTGCTGCCGCGCCTGCTGCTGCAACTTGTAATTTATTGGGCGTTTTTGTATGTGTGTGTGTGTGCGTGTTGGTGTTGCTGCTGCTGCTGTGAAAAAAATTGCTTTTCGCAAAAAAGTCTATCGATGACGATTCATCGCTTACACGTAGGTTTCATACAGTATATTATGCAAAATATACCGCATTGTATGGTCACACGGCGTGTATGACAAGTGATAAACACCAAACGATATATATCGGATTGCAAGAAATGCCGGTTTGATGACACAACGAAATGCAGAGCTTGTGACGTCACAATAATTTGCATTTACACTGAAAGTGCAGTAATTAATGCATGGAAATGTTGTATTATTTATCTTTGTTTAAAGTCAACTGATTAGAGGAGTAAAAATAGAAAATTAGGTTGAATTAATAAATTAATTTAAAATTAAAAAGTAATGTATATATCTTTGTCCAATTAATTAAAAATTTGATCATTAAATATATGTATTTTGTGCCCGTCTAGCTCTTCCTCCGCCATTTCTCTATCTAAATAAAATTAATTATGTTAATAATTTAAAATAAAGTCCTCTTCAAATAGTTAGCCAAGCAGATGCGAATTGTAAATCTTTCATTTTCATTTTTTTTTTTTTAATTTTGTACATGTGTATTTATTTTGTATTATTTTTATTGTATGTCATTTTTTTTTTTTAATTTTTTTACTATTTTTTTGTATTATTTCTTTATTATTTTGTTATTTAGTTGTAATCTTTAAAGTAAAGTGTTTCTCCGACTGTCATTCAGTGTGAAAAGTTATAATCTAAATAAACTGTATACTTTAAATAAAACAATTATTTTATTTTGCTAAAACTAAATAAATATTTTTATAAATATATAATAGGGGTTAAAATGCTGCATTGTTATTTTCATTCGTGGCTGTAGAACAAAATCTGAAAATTTAAACATAATAAAATATAACATTAAAAAAAAAGTTTGACGTGTTTTTATGAAAATGCAACGCACATTTATTGTACAAATCTCACTTGCTTTGGTACAACCAGAAGAGATACATTACAACACACAGTCATGACATTGAATTTGAAAATAGAGCAAATAGTTTATCGGTCGGGAGAGGGGATAATACAAAAATACTGTTGACCCCATCGCACTGGATCGATGGATGAATGAATGTGCTGTGCTGTGCTGCTTTGATCCTGTACGCTTTAACAAATTGTAACAATGAATATATATAGTATATATATATATATATATATATATATGTATATAGAGCAGGGTAGAAATCACACACATCGGCTGGCAGCTGCTGTTCTAGCGAACCTTGGGCAGCGGCTCCTTGAGCATGGCCGTCCAGGCCTGACGATTCTCGGCATTCTCAATCTGACTGCGTCCCAGGCACTTGCCCTGCGATATCAGCTCGGCAAACTGGGCGACAATCGGATCGCGACCACACGACGCCACCGCCGTCACAGTGTCCGCGTGATTAACGAAATACGCCACAAACGAGAGGTCCTCGAGGCTGCCATCGATGATGACGTCCGTGTAGGCGCCATGGCCAGCATAGCGAATGCCCTTGCCGAAGACCATGGTAAAGAAGAAGGGCACCGACTCGGCCTTCTTCACGCTGCCGCACATATTGATGGCCGCGATCCTCGCATGGTACTGCGCCAGCTGATAATGTCCGATGTTGACGCGCGACTGCGCCAACCCATAGATGTGGGCGTTGGCAATGTCGCCGCCCACATAAACGTCGGGCACGTTGCTCTCCATGAAATCGGTGGCATCCACCGAACCGTTCTTGTTCAGTCGCACCCCGGACTTGGCCATGAACTGTGTGTTCAGCGTGGAGCCGGTGCCCATGATGAGCAGATCACATGGAATACGCGTCTCATCGGCCAGCTGCACCTCGACCACTTTGCCGTCGGCGTCGCCAATAATCTCGGTGATGCCGCTCTGCATCAGCATGTGGACTTTGTTGTCCTCGAACAGCTTGAGGACGCGTGCGCCAATCTGTTCGCCAAACGCCGCCTTGAGCGGCACATTCTCACGTCCCACCACCGTCACGCTGGCCGTCTTCGACACGAGAAATGCGGCCGCCTCCAGCGCAATGAAACTGGAGCCCAGACAGACGACACGCGTTTCGGGCGTGATGGTGTCCTTGATGGTCTTGCCATCGGCATAATCACGCACCGTCATCACGTTCTGGAGATCGGCGCCGGGAATGGGCGGCTTGAAGGCCGAACAGCCGGTGGCAATGTAGATCTTATCGTACTTCACCACATAGCCGTTGGAGCAGTGCAACTCCTTGTTGGCGGTGCACAATTTGTCGGCGGTGACGCCCAGCCACACTTCGATGTCGTACTCCTTGTAGAATTGCTCGTCGCGGAACTGCAACGATTCGATCGCCAGGCCCATCGACTTGGAGACCTTGACGCGATCGTAGGGCAACACGTCCTCGCGGCACACAAAGATCAAGCGTCCCGTGAAGCCCTCCTGACGCAGCGCCTCCACGCAAACGGCGCCCGATGGTCCGCCGCCCACGACAATGAAGCAACGCTCGTCTTCCGGCTGGCGCTTGACCATGTTCTTGAAGCGTTTGCTTTTGGCCAGATCGCTGTGCTTGGCCCGCACCATCACCTGGCCGTCACTGACGTCCACCTTGTAGCAGGGCAACGAGTCCAGGCCGGGGAAGTCCTCAATGTCGCCCGTCTCCAGGTTGAAGCAGGCGCCGTGCCAAGGACAACGCACGCGACCCTGGCCCAAGGCGCCCGTATGCATCGGTGCCCCATAATGGGTGCACTTGGCGCCCAGCGCCTTGAAGCTGCCGTTCTGCTTGACCAGCAGTATGTTGGTGTCCTCGTTGAACTCCAGCTGCTTCATCTCGTTCTCGGCCAGATCGGTGGCCCTGCAGACGGCGACGGGCGCCGTGTACTCGGCATCGTCCACACTCGATGGCGACGACATCTTCTCCGTGCTGCACTTCGACTGATAAGAACCAACGGCACCTGCAACGACATTGGATTTGTTTGACATTCTGTTATTTCTCGATTCTTTCACTCTTTCGACTCCCTCCTTTGTTTAAAATATCTCCAATCTAAAACACATAAAATTTTCCACGTTTAATGGCAATTTAAATTCGGCCAGACCCAAAATAAAATAATAATAAAAAAGCTTAGAAAGTGTCGTCGGTCGCCACGCCTGCTTCCAGCTTCAGCTTGAGTTTTAGTGCTCGGTGATGCGCCCCCGTCAGCTGTTTTTCCTCTCAACTTAGCGGCAATTTTAGCCGGTTTTCAAAGTTACAAAATATTAAATAAATAACATTTTTAAATATATATAAATATACGTCTGCTGATGAGAATTTATGTCTACTATTTTAATATTCAAAACTTACATTTAAGTTATTTTAAAATTATTGAATATATATGTATATAATACAATTATTGAATGTTTAAATTTTGAATAAATTCATTAAACCAAAGTTGTAAAGAAGTTTTGTTTAAGTTTTCATTTAAAAATAAAAAAAAATTAGAATTCTGAAGAGATTAAAAACCAATAATTAAATATTACAAATTAAATTTTCGAATTGTTTTTAAATTATTGAAAACTAATGGAACAAATTTAAAATAATTCCCTTCTGGTAGCGGGTATAAAAGTAAAGGTATCCAAAGAAAAAAATGGGTTCTTTATTCACTTTATGTGAACTATTGATATATTTAAAATTGCATTTAAAAAAAATGGATATTACTTTTAAATGTGTTTTCGAATTTAAATGATACAATTTCTGGAATTAAATGAAATTATTAAATTTGCTAAGAAACGTGAAACAAAAGCAGCAAAGTTAAAGAACCTTCAACGCCTTTGAAGATCCCAACCAAACTTGCGAGTTTAGCTTTTTTTAGGCCAACAAACTTGGCTAGCTATTTATTATTTTGGGGGGCTGACAACACTGGCAGCTGGCTGGAAAGAAAGTGGCGGCCAAGTGATGCGGCTGCTGAGCTGAGATCAGTTGCAATGATGCCGTGGTCACGTCCGCACTTTGTTGCGCTTGCGCTGCTCATGCTCCACACTGGACTCGCCTGGAGCCTGGCCGCTGGAAGTGCTGACAATGCAGGTGCCAGTGGCAGTGGAAGTGTCAGTGGCAGTGTGACCAGCCCCGAGCAGCAGCTGGAGCTGAAGCTGAGCGCATTGCGGGTGCATCGCCAGCTGCTGCAGTCGGAGATCGCACGTCTCTACATGGACAACTTCCGTCCGGAGACGCCGCTGCTGCTGGAGGAGCTGCAGCAGCGACAGCAGCAGGTCCAGCTGCAGATCGAGACGCTGGAAGGCAAGGCGCAGCACGAACAGGACGCCCAGCAGTTGGCCCTCCATCTGGCGGCCGACTTTGAGTATCTGCAGCACAAGCTGGACGAACTGAAGCAGCAGCTGCAGCAACTGGATGCGACCATGTCGCAAAGCAATCACACCACAACAGCAGCCGAGGCTCTACGCGATGACACGATGACGCCCACCACATCGTCCACATCGTCCACGTCGTCCACGTCGTCGTCGTCGGGCAGCTCGTTCTTTTGGACACCGTTGCTGGCGATGCCCGAGTTCCCCAGCGGCAGCATTGCCCAACCTGCAGCCGCTGCCGCTGCCGCCAACGCTTCCCCCTCGCTCATCAAGCGACTGCTCGCCATGCTGCGACCCAATGCCTCATCATCCGCCTCCTCCTCCTCCGCTTCCTCGGCGGGCTTTCTGCGTGGACAGTGGCTGGACTCCGCCAGCAAATCGAAGCAGAAGCTGCAGCTGCTCAGCGCCGAGGAGCTGCTGCCCCAGCTGCAGATGCAGCGCCAGTTTATCGACGAGGCCATCACTAGACTCGAGCGGCTTGCAGCAGCCAAGAAGAGCGACAAGAACCCCTGAAAACTCCACAGCCACGTCAACTGCAATTTCCTCACTATAGTCTAGCATCTATTTATTTATCTTTTTTTTTATAAATCTTATGCATAAATCTTGTTAAGACAATTTCTCAATAGAAAATTAAGAAAGCGTCTATGACATTTTTGCGAGCTATTATTTTTAATACAGAAAATATTTTTGTATTTATGAAACACCTTATTTACTATATACTTATGTAAGTTACGTCTTTTTTTTTAATAAATTATCTGCGCAAATCAACTTAAAGTTCAAGTTGTCATTGTTTTCATTATATAAGGATCCTTATCATGGGATTTTCCGGCTGAAAGTCACATAATGACTTTTAGGTTTTGCGATTACGAATTTTATTGATAAATAAAAAATAAAATGATATGCAATCGCTCTACTGATAACGACTGAAAAGCCAAAGGGACACAATAATTTAAAAATGAATGTCATCAAAAGAATAGAAGTCACAACAAAAGACAAGACTAGTAAGTTCTATCTATAGCTTTCAATCTATATCGTTGCGTTGGAAACCGATTTAAACCGGTTCTTGCTATTGATTTTGAATGTGGCCAAAACAGAATAATGAATTCGTTAGCAAGGAAACTGAAACAGCTCCTTCAACAATTAGTTGCGTCATTGTAGTAACTAAAAGAGGGCACTCAATGGGGCCAATGGGTAACGAGATATCTATCAGAATGTCAATACTTCAAATAGATTGCTGGCAGATTGAGCAACTGAGCTGACAGTTGGGCATAAAAGGCAAACAACGAATCAATTGTCAATGAAAATTTCAATCTGATGACACCCTTGAGTTTGATATACTGAGTAAATAGCAACTGAGCTGACAGTTGGGCATAAAAGGCAAACAACGAATCAATTGTCAATGAAAATTTCAATCTGATGACACCCTTGAGTTTGATATACTGAGTAAATAGCAAATATTTTCTAAAGTAGTTCAACAATGCAAATAATTGTTGGCATTTAAATACAAATATCCTAGCGACAGTTTTACTTTCATTTTTTTTTACTCCCCTTACACGAAAGAATATCTGTAGATATATTTTAAAGAAATGTTCACTATACAATTAAAAAAAAAAAACAACATTACAGTTAAAAAAAAGCATTCAATGAATAATCTACAAAATTCGTAAACTATATGCATACTTAGAAGAAACTATTAAATTTCAATTAATTAAAATATATGAACTTCACTTAAAATAAAGTAAACAAACTACTTTTACAAAAATTGATTTAGAAACGGAATTTAATCTTGGTAAATCATCAAAAAAAGGAATTTTGTAGATATGTTTTTTCTAAAAAAATTAAATTTATCTGGAATTCAGAAACTTGACGCAATAAACGTTGCTTGGCCACATAGTAAAAAATAATTGCTGAAGCCAGTTTGAAGAAAAGTAGTTAAAACAAAAGTAAAAAAACAAAAAGAACTGCGCAAAATTTAATAAAGTTTTGCATTTTATGCATATGAAAACCGCAAACTCATAATAAAGAAATAAAAACCAAAAAAAAACTTCCAAAGACTGCAAAAATGTTCATGACGTCAGAGCTAGTGACGAAGCTAATTAAAGCGGAATCTTGATAAAGTTACTTAATGTGAGTGAGCAAACTTATAGTATGTGATTCAGACCTTCGATAGGTTCCAAAAATAATACAAGTCAAGCTAAAAGCAATTGAGTTTGATGCTAAAAACCGGTGTACAATCTAATTAGTTGAATTTCGATGTTAACCATGTAAACATATACATATGTACATATGTGTGTGTGTGTGTGTGAATTCGCTACGATTTACTGCTATTTGAAATGCACACACACACATACAGAGAACCTGTTGGCCTTGTCACAAACACATTTAAACAATTGTAATAAAAGCAGCAGAGAAAAAAAATAAACAATAAGCAAATATGTTTTTGGGCTTAGCCTCGTTTACCTTAAATAATCCGCTCGAAATTGCTTTAAAAAGATTTCAGATTTGACTGACACTGATATGACGCAGTTTAATATTTATGGATATTTGTATATTTTGTGGGGAATGTCCAGTTGCGATTTCTTCGATTTCTTCGATGGGTGTCTATGAGAAGACCATGACAGTTAAGTTCAGAGTGTAAACTGAGCATGAGACTAGCGAAAAAGTCCAAATCTAATGTCGTATGGCCGCAGAAATACAAAAAACAAAAGAGCGAGAGAGAGAGAGAGAGAGCTTTGCTTTTGTGCGGTTTGTTTCTAGTACATCGTCTCTTTCTCGATTTCTCTACACGCTCTTTCTCGCATGCTATATTGCTCTTTCTCGCACGCTATCGCTCTTTGCATTCTGCCTACACACTCTTTCTTTCTCGCCTTCTACTTCGATTAGCCCGGCTCGCATTGAGGTTAACCAAAATGCTGGTTAATGATGATTACAGTTCGACACACGAAACTCAAGAATTGTAATTATTGATTTACAACCAACTCAACTTCTGATAAACCAGCTAAATAAATATATATGTAAGTTGTAGAAATGGAAAGAAAACCCACTCAATTGAGTGGAAGAAAGTCTCCGCCCCAACTTAAACAGAGAGCCCAGAAATAACTGTAATTATATCAATTATATCTACAATCGTTTGTTAATATCTTATGCTCAATCGAGCTGTAACATCGTCATCCTAATAAACAGAAAGTTGACTTTCTTTAAAGAAAATGCAACTTTAATATTTCTTTCTGAATTATGAAATCGCTATATTTCAAAGACAAGATTTCTTATTTCGTATTTAAGTTATAACATGTCTAATAGAATTAAGTTACCCAAAAAAAAACAATTAAATAATCTGTAAACTAAATCACTAAAAACCAAACAAATGTGATAAATAAATAAATAAAAGTTAAGTACATTTTGAAAGTTAAATAACTTGCCTAATAAATAGAAAAATAACTAATTGTAGCAATTAAACAGACCAAAATTGAAGATTCGATTTAATGGAATAACTCATTAACATTTAGTTGTTTTTCATTTTACATTTTTGTTAGTAAGAGATTGAATTGGTACTATCTATAGTATTCTATAAATTTGTGAAAACCGAACCCCCTTAAGCTCATATCATAATATAATTAGATAGGCGATTGCCATGTTTAACGAATCGTCTTGGGAAATCCTAGACGCTTTAGTCGCATTAACTACAAAGAATAGTGTTTAATAGAAGTTTTCTAAAAAAAATTAAATAATAATAAAAATGATATCAACGTAAACTAAATAAACCCAATAACTAAAAGTTTAGTTAGTTTTGCAGAGAAGTTCTCCACTAACTAAATTATTTAAAAACCACTTCAAGCGACCTTGAATTATGGTCGACCCAAATGCTGAGCAACTTCTCCAATTTACATATGAACTATTTACGCTTTTGTGCTATATTTATTACCTGTTGCCTGTTCCGGCTTGGGAGTTACTTTTCCCGTCGTCTTGTATTCCTTGCAGAGCATCGAACCCATTGTGTATATTTGTTTTTGTTGTAGTTGTAGTTGCAGTTGTCTATGAGTATTTTGGTACACTAACAATTGTCGCGTTCTATACTAAAATCAAGAGAAGCATATTTTTATTCCATGTAGGTAGACAAATTGATAATGCAGCGTTACGTACCTAGCGTGTGAACCGCGTAGAACTTGAAATCGCTTCAACAATGATAAAACTGAACAATTTTTCGAGTGCAACCTGAAATTAATAAAATCACATTTATAAAAAAAAACAAAATAAAAAAAGGTCACAATGATTCATCACAAGATTAATTGGACGCTCCAAAAATATGCACAGCGCTAATTAAGTGTTAATTAGCATACAACTAAAGTGAGAGTATGCAAAAGTCGGCAATTCAATATTATTTTTTTTGTATTATGTTATGTGCACTTTTCCATGGGGATTACGCCATGTTTGCCAACTCTCTCACGTGCTCTCGCTCTCTCGCAAGCTTCTTCGCTCTCTTGGAATGCGCTTTGCGCTCTCCAAAGTTCCGAATGCTATGGAGTGTTTGTATGTATATGCATACGTATGTATGTATGTATGTGATTCACACACTGTGGGAGAAACCAAGACACAAAACAAAAAACAAAAACAAACCCGGCGCGACGACGACGACGACAGCGTGCAGCAGCAGGTTAAATATTGAATGACTGACTCTTCAGTCTCTTGAGGATTTGTGCAGAGAACGACGAACACACGTCCGACGTTCATGAGCTGCGAATCGAGTATGCCTCAAACTAACTTCGATAGTGGGCAAAAAAGCGCTTACATCTGTGTATTGCCTGCGCCTTAACACACAACACACACACACACACACGCTCACATATGTAGGGTATGTGTGTATGTGTGTGTGTGTGTTTGGAGCCTATGCAAGCGGCTAACCTGTGTGTGACTAACGAATCGTTTTGACCTTGTCGACGCTCGACCGCAATAATAATAATCATAATAATGGGCATGCCAACAACTTCATGCCGCTCGCAACATGTGGCCAACATTAGCCACGCCCCGTTCCGCCCCGCCCCTCCACGCCGCATTACCGGTTTTTGTGGCGACTTCAATTTTCTTTGATTTGCACTTGATAATTTTTTAATTTGGCGCTTGGCTTCGCAGCATTCAGCTTCGCAGAGCCGTCAACAGGTTACATTGCTAATTGACGTGCATTTGAAATTCGGCACTTGGTTCGTGTCACGACCCGCGTTGGTTTCGCAGCATTCAGCAATTGTCAGTTAGGTCCAGCAACAGGCTACAAAGCAAGAACAAACGTAATAAAAAAACCCAACAGCTTTCAGAGAACATTGCAACCGGATCTTTTACATATATAGAAAACGAAATCAAATTTCAACTAATAATTATTTATAGCGCAACGATATCAATGAACAAGCAAAACAATTAGCGAGATTGAAGTTGTCGAGTTTCTTTTTACCAAATTAACTAGGACACGGACAGCTGAACTTCTGATACACACACTCACACATGCACGTTCTTATATGTACATGTACAAACATACACACACATTTGTACATGTGTCGAAGTGCCTTAAGCTTGTTCCGCCGACTATCGGCCACTTAATGTTCGTATTGACTAACTGATGTTTTGTTTGTTTTGTTGCTGTTGCTGCGGGTTGTGCACTCGCCAGCACGTCGCTGATAAGACGGCTTATTTGGCATATGGAAATGTGGAATTCTCGCCAGACAATACACACGAACACCATTTATTATCTAGCCTAAATTTATACGTTGTTTAAGTAATGCAGTTTACATACATACATGTTACACGCCTTTAACTGGTTTTGCTCTATGGAACTGTTGCCGGTATTGTTTTGTTTATTTACAACATGTTTTTGATAGGTGACTCAGCGTGACCGCAACTTTGATTTTAAAATATACCGGTACTTTGACAGTGTGCTGCTTGAATGTGAATGGTCACACCTTTAGCCGTAAACGATAGTTTCGCTTGACTTGTGGCTGTTAAGTCGACGCCTATTGGGTATGTTACGCTTAACAGCGCGTTGTAGTACACGAGCAGGGCCACCAGATGTCGCTGCGCGCTTGTGGGCGCCAACATTTGAATGACCTAACGCGAGCACGAACAACGAACAATGTGATGAATAATTGAAATAGTCTAGAAATTTGTGGAACAGGGTCAGCTTGTTGCGCGGTATCTGGTGAACCACATTTAATGCCAATGTGGCGTTTTAACGCTGTCTAATTATTATTCAATTGTTTTTTATTGTTAATTGCCATTTTGATGGGTATTGTTATTTGTTAATTTAATAAATATATATTGTGTATGCTTGCACTCTATACATTCTAAAGGTCAGCATGCGCTTCAGCGCTTCACTAGATTGATTTAATTAATAACTGATTAATGTTTGCGATAGATGGTTCTAATCTATGTACAATGTAGGTATTTGTTTATATTATGTATTTATAATATACATATATTGTTGTTGTTTGTTTACAGCAGCGGATTCCACGCGCCGTTCAAGTGATTGCCGTGTGCCGATTACAGATGTTGACTTCTGCGATTTCCAATTTCAAATCCATTTCATGAGAACTGCACAACCGTCAAGTTCAAAGGTCAAATTGAGGCGCGCACGCATAACACCGACTTCTAAACACGATGATGATAATGCCGATGATGCTGCTTCCATTTCTCTCCGAGTGCAACGGCCAACGGTTTTTTTGTTGGGTGCGTGGCCATCAAGGTCATCTCGGCCAGACAGTGCGACGTCCTCAATAGTTCAAGTGCCTAATTCTCACAGTTTCCAAATCACAATTTACCTCAAACTCTGCCTCCCTCTGAACGAGCAAGCAAAAATCCAAAACTTTTTGTTGCTGTTGCAACGCTTTTTTTTTGTGTGCCAAACATTGACCTTGACGAAGGCGAAGGCCTTTGAACGTTTGTCGCACTGTGGCACCTTCGCAATTTTCGAGCGCAAATTCAATTGGTCCCAAGCTGCGCTCAATTTCGTATCGTATTGCAAATCAAATTTATTAAGAATAAAACTGCAGAGTTTCTTAAGTAAACTTGTTGGTAGAACATTTTATTTACGATTAGGTTAATTTATTGCATATTTTACTCAGACATTTTTGCTAGTTTTCAAGATGAGAATTATAAAAACAAGTAGAATATTAAAAGAAAGAGAAATGTTGATCACTTTCGATATTTGATTATAATTAATTTCAACTAATCATTTTAAATTCATTAAAATCTATGTAGAAGATTCAAGAGGACGTATAATTTCTTTTGTATTATTTATTTGTTACCAAGGGCTTCGACTCCTTCTTTTAATATTTAAATTAATATATTTGATATGATTGCAGTCAAATAAATTAATTTAGATTCACATCAGTATGTAAATTTTATATACCTTAAAAAAATATTAAATATGTTTAAACAATAACAAAATATAGTCGCTAATTTCATCTACATTGAATTATACATCCACAAGACAATTGCAGTTACCATTATTATTTATTATTAATCTTAATTTTACTTTTTTTGCCTAAAATATTGTGCAATTACCAACATTGGATTGTTATAAATTAAATTTAATAAATTATTTCAACGAAGAAAGTGTCACAAATTTGTATTGCACTTAGGTTAAAAAATATAGAATGCATTATTTTCTCCAATGACCAAATATGGCATAATTTGACATTCGCTAGTTTCGTCAATTGAATTGGTAAATAAATAAACAATAAATATGAGTATGCTCCTGAACAGGACATCTGTGCGATTTTGCAGCGCTGCTCAGGCATTTGGCACCACTGTGCAGCACAGTTCACAGTTCACAGTTCACAGTGCAGTGAGCCCTAAAGGTTCTTACGTGTGCGTGTGACAAGAACGGAATGTGTGTCTATGGCCGCTGGTGACGCTCGGTTAAGGTCGGTCAGCAGCCGCAGTCGAAGTCGCCGTCGCCGTCGCAGTTAAAGGAGTCGCGACGACGACGCGACAACTGATGCCGTTAAAGCTCCTGCTATTGTTGTTGTTGTTGTCGGAGGTCAACGTGGTCGTTGAACAGTTTATTGACACTCGCGATAATTTCGCGAATCTTGACTGCGCTCTGCATTTGTTTTCTTCAATTTCGTTGTATTCTATTATAATAATAAGTATAATTTGTATGATATTTATTAATTCTATTTTGCTGGATATTTTATTGTATTTCATAATAATAATAAGTATTATTAGCTTTGTATTTATTTCATTTTTATTATTTATTTAGCATTTGCCGTTTATTTTATTGTTTAAGTATTATTTTATTAATATTATTATTTTGCCTTTCTTTTTTATTTCGATTTGTTTATTAAATGTGCATTTTGTTGTATGTTATGGCAATAATAAGTATTATTTTATTTTTATTATATTCATATTTTGCATTTGTTTTTTATTTATGTTCTTTTTTTGTTATATCTGCATTTTGTTGTATTTTATTATAAGAATTAGTATTATTATTAATATTATTATTTAGTTTGTGTTCGTTGCGTTGTGATTACATTAGGGTGTGCAACTTGATGATTATGTAGGTAGGGGACTCCCCCTCGTCATCATCATCTCCGGCATCCTAATCATCTTCATCAAGATAATCTTCATCAATCGAGTCAAAGTCAGAATCCATGTCGTAATCGTCGCTGATGTCAAACAACACAGATTCATCGATTTCCATATCTATGTGTATAATCAGCTCCTCATCCTCCTCATCCTCCTCATCCTCCTCATCCTCCTCATCGAATAGCGGATTTGGGGCTGAACGCGAATGCGATAAGGACGTGAGGTGAGCTTTATTTTGTAGTCACTACTTCACATCCAAAGACTCACCTGGCATATTGCTTTAGTACCGATATCAACTTTCTAAGAAAAAGTAATTCTCAAAATTTTCTCACAATTCTCGCAACGAACTGAAGTTGAATGTCGAAGCTGTTCAATATGAGCATCAGCAGTTTTTAGAGAGAAAACAACACGAATACTCGATTGTTTTAAATTGAACAAATGTTGAACAACCTTCAACAAATATCAAACTACCTTACCTCAAATGAATATTTAGCCTCATTGAGTACCCCAAATTGCACTACCAACAACTAATGAAGTACTCCTCATAGAACCGAAACAAATATTTTTTAATTTTATTTTACCAACTTAGAAGGGAACATACAGGTGTTCTTAAGGAGTTCAAACAGCTAAAAAGGCCTTCGACCCTGTATTGGAAACTATCCAATGTTATTTTGCTTTTGTTTTAAATATTTGTATTTTGTAATTTTAATTCATTTGTCAAATTTCCATATATTGGCAAACCAAATTCGTTGTATTTTATTATAATAATAAGTATAATTTGTATGAAATTTATTAATTCTATTTTGCTGGATATTTTATTGTATTCCATAATAAGTATTATTAGCTTTGTATTTATTTTATTTTTATTATTTATTTAGCATTTGCCGTTTATTTTATTTTTTAAGTATTATTAGTATTATATTTATTTTACTTTTATTATATTATATTTTGCATTTCTTGTTTATTTCGATTTGTTTATTAAATGTGCATTTTGTTGTATGTTATGGCAATAATAAGTATTATTTTATTTTTATTATATGCATATTTTGCATTTGTTTTTTATGTAGGTTCTTTTTTTTGTTATATCTGCATTTTGTTGTATTTTATTATAAGAATTAGTATTATTATTAGTATTATTATTTAGTTTGTGTTCGTTGCGTTGTGATTACATTAGGGTGTGCAACTTGATGATTATGTAGGTAGGGGACTCCCCCTCGTCATCATCATCTCCGGCATCCTAATCATCTTCATCAAGATAATCTTCATCAATCGAGTCAAAGTCAGAATCCATGTCGTAATCGTCGCTGATGTCAAACAACACAGATTCATCGATTTCCATATCTATGTGTATAATCAGCTCCTCATCCTCCTCATCCTCCTCATCCTCCTCATCGAATAGCGGATTTGGGGCTGAACGCGAATGCGATAAGGACGTGAGGTGAGCTTTATTTTGTAGTCACTACTTCACATCCAAAGACTCACCTGGCATATTGCTTTAGTACCGATATCAACTTTCTAAGAAAAAGTAATTCTCAAAATGTTCTCACAATTCTCGCAACGAACTGAAGTTGAATGTCGAAGCTGTTCAATATGAGCATCAGCAGTTTTTAGAGAGAAAACAACACGAATACTCGATTGTTTTAAATTGAACAAATGTTGAACAACCTTCAACAAATATCAAACTACCTTACCTCAAATGAATATTTAGCCTCATTGAGTACCCCAAATTGCACTACCAACAACTAATGAAGTACTCCTCATAGAACCGAAACAAATATTTTTTAATTTTATTTTACCAACTTAGAAGGGAACATACAGGTGTTCTTAAGGAGTTCAAACAGCTAATAAGGCCATCGACTCTGTATTGGAAACTATCCAATGTTATTTTGCTTTTGTTTTAAATATTTGTATTTTGTAATTTTAATTCATTTGTCAAATTTCCATATATTGGCAAACCAAATTCGTTGTATTTTATTATAATAATAAGTATAATTTGTATGAAATTTATTAATTCTATTTTGCTGGATATTTTATTGTATTCCATAATAAGTATTATTAGCTTTGTATTTATTTTATTTTTATTATTTATTTAGCATTTGCCGTTTATTTTATTTTTTAAGTATTATTAGTATTATATTTATTTTACTTTTATTATATTATATTTTGCATTTCTTGTTTATTTCGATTTGTTTATTAAATGTGCATTTTGTTGTATGTTATGGCAATAATAAGTATTATTTTATTTTTATTATATGCATATTTTGCATTTGTTTTTTATGTAGGTTCTTTTTTTTGTTATATCTGCATTTTGTTGTATTTTATTATAAGAATTAGTATTATTATTAGTATTATTATTTAGTTTGTGTTCGTTGCGTTGTGATTACATTAGGGTGTGCAACTTGATGATTATGTAGGTAGGAGACTCCCCCTCGTCATCATCATCTCCGGCATCCTAATCATCTTCATCAAGATAATCTTCATCAAGATCATCTTCATCTTCAGTCTCCTCTGAATCACTCGAGTCAAAGTCAGAATCCATGTCGTAATCGTCGCTGATGTCAAACAACACAGATTCATCGATTTCCATATCTATGTGTATAATCAGCTCCTCATCCTCCTCATCCTCCTCATCCTCCTCATCGAATGGCGGATTTGGGGCTGAACGCGAATGCGACAAGGACGTGAGGTGAGCTTTATTTTGTAGTCACTACTTCACATCCAAAGACTCACCTGGCATATTGCTTTAGTACCGATATCAACTTTCTAAGAAAAAGTAATTCTCAAAATTTTCTCACAATTCTCGCAACGAACTGAAGTTGAATGTCGAAGCTGTTCAATATGAGCATCAGCAGTTTTTAGAGAGAAAACAACACGAATACTCGATTGTTTTAAATTGAACAAATGTTGAACAACCTTCAACAAATATCAAACTACCTTATCTCAAATGAATATTTAGCCTCATTGAGTACCCCAAATTGCACTACCAACAACTAATGAAGTACTCCTCATAGAACCGAGTCAAATATTTTTTAATTTTATTTTACCAACTTAGAAGGGAACATACAGGTGTTCTTAAGGAGTTCAAACAGCTAATAAGGCCATCGACTCTGTATTGGAAACTATCCAATGTTATTTTGCTTTTGTTTTAAATATTTGTTTTTTGTAATTTTAATTCATTTGTCAAATTTCCATATATTGGCAAACCAAATTCGTTGTATTTTATTATAATAATAAGTATAATTTGTATGAAATTTATTAATTCTATTTTGCTGGATATTTTATTGTATTTCATAATAAGTATTATTAGCTTTGTATTTATTTTATTTTTATTATTTATTTAGCATTTGCCGTTTATTTTATTTTGTTTAAGTATTATTTTATGAATATTATTATTTTGCCTTTCTTGTTTCGATTTGTTTATTAAATGTGCATTTTGTTGTATGTTATGGCAATAATAAGTATTATTTTATTTTTATTATATGCATATTTTGCATTTGTTTTTTTATGAAGGTTCTTTTTTTTGTTATATCTGCATTTTGTTGTATTTTATTATAAGAATTAGTATTATTATTAGTATTATTATTTAGTTTGTGTTCGTTGCGTTGTGATTACATTAGGGTGTGCAACTTGATGATTATGTAGGTAGGGGACTCCCCCTCGTCATCATCATCTCCGGCATCCTAATCATCTTCATCAAGATAATCTTCATCAATCGAGTCAAAGTCAGAATCCATGTCGTAATCGTCGCTGATGTCAAACAACACAGATTCATCGATTTCCATATCTATGTGTATAATCAGCTCCTCATCCTCCTCATCCTCCTCATCCTCCTCATCGAATGGCGGATTTGGGGCTGAACGCGAATGCGACAAGGACGTGAGGTGAGCTTTATTTTGTAGTCACTACTTCACATCCAAAGACTCACCTGGCATATTGCTTTAGTACCGATATCAACTTTCTAAGAAAAAGTAATTCTCAAAATTTTCTCACAATTCTCGCAACGAACTGAAGTTGAATGTCGAAGCTGACAGTTCAATATGAGCATCAGCAGTTTTTAGAGAGAAAACAACACGAATACTCGATTGTTTTAAATTGAACAAATGTTGAACAACCTTCAACAAATATCAAACTACCTTACCTCAAATGAATATTTAGCCTCATTGAGTACCCCAAATTGCACTACCAACAACGAGTCAAATATTTTTTAATTTTATTTTACCAACTTAGAAGGGAACATACAGGTGTTCTTAAGGAGTTCAAACATCTAAAAAGGCCATCGACTCTGTATTGGAAACTATCCAATGTTATTTTGCTTTTGTTTTAAATATTTGTATTTTGTAATTTTAATTCATTTGTAAAATTTCCATATATTGGCAAACCTGACTTCGGAAAATTAGATATTTTAATTTCGACACAGAACTCTTAGTTCAGAATGAAAATACCTGTTGTAGTGGCATTACCTTTCATAAAAGTAGTTAATATCTTAAAGGTAGTAAGGTTCAAAATGTTAGTTTCAAAATGGGGGAGGGAGGTTCATTACGAAACAATAAATAAAAGAAGATATATGTACATACTTATATATATATATTGTGACGAGAATTTTGTAGATACATATATTTTAATTGTACCACAGAACTTTCAGTTAAGAATGGAACTGCCTGCCACAAGGTTCTGTTTAAAAATGAAACTATCTCTCATATGAGCAGATAATTTAAGCTCAGAAAATATTGTGGCCAGGTTTTCAAAGATAAATATATTTATACGAGTATATAATTACAACACCGAATTTTTCGTTATGAATGGAACTGGCAGCTGTAAAAGTGGCAATACCTTCCATGAAAGTAGTTAATATCTCAACGGTAGTAGCAGGGAAGTAAACACAAGACAAGTGTGACCAGACTTGTGGCGAAATGTGCGCAGTTTGAGGTTAGAAAGCAAAGTTCAGTTGCAGTTGCCGTTGCCGTTGCCGTTGCAGTGGCAATATGCATGTTTGTTATTTGTTTACATTTTGTGTTGTTGTTATGGCGGCGATGGCGACGGAGATGGCGATGGCGAGTGTCTGGGGACTGGACTGGACTGGGGACTGGACTCTCATCTAGGCCTGGCCTGGCGTGGCCTGGTATCGCAGCCCGCTGCGCACGCTTCTGGGTCAATAATCTGCGTCTGAGTCTGCGTTGCACTGTTGTTGCACTGCTGGCGCCCATTTGTCGCGCATGTCAATCAATGAAGATCCAATTTTAGCACAAGTAAACAATATTTGCACGCTCTCGCGCCCACATCCGAAGTCGAGAGCCGACAGCAGAGAGCCGAGAGCCGAGAGCCGAGAGCCGAGATACCGTCATCATCAACTGGGGTAGCTCCGCGACCTTATCAGCATGCCGTCTCTCTCTTTCTCGGCTGTTGCAAAGGAAAGTTTTGTGCCATTTATCGAATTTATCGAATAGTCCGATCAATTGCACGCCAAGTATTTGGGTCAGAATTAACGCTAATTGAGTCGGCTGCACGCCAAGCCAAAAGCTTTGACCTCAATCACCAGCGAATTGCAAGAGCTGTCCCAAAAAAAAAAACAAAAGCATAACAGACTGAACAGAACACAACAAATAAAAAGCTATCATTAAGTCTTGCTCATCGCCAGGCTAGACTTTGCACCGCATTGCGTACACAATGCAATACACAGACAACCCCCCCCAAATGCCCAACAGATCAACCCACGCTTATCTCTCTCACACACACATTAAATGCGAGAGAGCAACTTTTGCTCTCTGCCGCGCTCTCTCTCTCGCTCTCTCTCTCTCTTGTGATGCTCTTGCTTGCTTGCACTGACAGATTGTGCTAAAAATAGGGAGGTCTACGATTGGACGCGCGCGCGCTGTTGTTATTATTATTCATTTTAATGGAAACTAGATCACGTTGAATTCACGTTGCGTTGTTTACGTTCTCACTGGCGTCGTTACGCCCACCAGTTGGCTGCGCTGCGCTGCGCTGCGCTGCAGTTGTTGTCGTCTCGTTTCCGTTTTTCGTTCACGGCTGGCTGCAGCAAACAACAACGGCAACAACAGCTGTAGTCCAAGCAACCAAAACATCAACAACATGTCTTATCTGACGTTGGCATTATCAGAGCAGCACACACGCAAACGCACACACACGTAATAGATGATCCACAACAAGCCAAGGACCCGACTACTCAATACAATACACAGACTCCACAATACACACGCACAATGCGTCCCACAACAATTCGTATGACGACGAAATCAGCAAACGATCTTGACTTCATTTTGTAGCCACTTTTAGGCTCGACATTATTTACATATGTACATATGTACATACACACGCATGTAAGTATGTAGTTGAAGCGTCGAGGGAAACCCCGTTTTAAATAAATAAATAATAATAATAGCAAATCGACAACAACAAGCGCACTGATAAGCACCGCTTATCAGTGGTAAGTTGAATTGTTTTCAAAATAGCATGCAAATATGCATGTATCGATAACAGTGTCGATAACACCTGTAGGCACATAACAGACTGCCTCCTTTTATCGGCTGCTAATTGCTGTCGATTGCATTCCGAATGACAGCTGACACACACACACACGCACACTCGCACATAGCGATGACAATCAGAGTGCACAGGTTACAAAGCGACTGTGAATGTGTGCGTGTGTGTGAGTGAGGGCGATGCTATTGTCGTACTCTGATGGATTCACTCTAGTTGTTGTTTCTTTTTGTTTGCTTTGTGCTGCCTGCCGTTTACTCAAACAGATAACATACGTATTCACACAATACACAAGTATATGTATGTGTATGTGTGAAATGCACTTGCTGTTGGTATGCACGCCTGTGTACTTTGTTCAACGGCAAATATTATTAATAATATTCTCATTGTTATAGTTATTAATGCTGAATACAGCACAAACACAAGCTCACGTTCACGCACAGTGACAACGCGCTGTTAAATGCTTGGTAAGCAAAATAAACAGCAAATCAATTATGTCGGAATCAGTTTAGCTACTAATAGTATGAATAAATAAAAAATTTAACTGCACATCAATTAATAAACATTCAACTTTGCAAATTAATTGATTAGCATAAAAACTGCTTTTAAAGTCCGGCAACTCCATGACGTTTGCAAAGCTGGCAGCACTGTTGGAGTAATTTTTACATGTTTTCGACACACTGTGCAGAAGGCATACATACGCGTGTGTGTGTGTGTGTGTGTGCGTGTATTTCTCATCTTTTGAGATCGACTTGCGAAAGCTTCGTGCGCCGCTTGCAGCGCACTGACAATTCTTTTTCAATTTGGCTGTGAAACAACGAGCAACGACAAACGCTGACCGCTCAAACTATAGACAACAATAACAACTGCAACTGCAACTACAACTACATAAATAATTGCGTGAAATTCCATTATAAGTGAAAACGAATTAAAACAAATAAAACGAAGATATCAAAGACATATTGCATACAGGAAACGCCAGGCTTGCTAAACAAAACAACAAACAAACAACGAAAGCAAAGCAAACTAAAGTCAAGCAAACCAATCAGACAAAACAAAATCCCCCCCCGCCTCCCCCTGCCACCCTTCAGACTGAGCCCGACAAATAAACAAATAAACTTCTTGCAAGTGCCTTGAGTGCGTGTATCTGTGTGTGTGTATGCGTGTGCGTGTGCGTGTAAGTGAGATAAGAACAAGACGCCCAGCAGACGCAACAACAACAACCACAACAACAACAACAGCAGCAGCGGCTTCAGCGGTTGTCGTTGTTGTCGCCTTCACCCGTCGTCTGTCGTCTGCAGCTGTATCTGTATCTGTATTTGTGTCTGAGTCGGAATCGGAATCGGCGTCTAATTATAGCACACAGCTCGCTAAAAATACAATTCTGCTGCTGCTGGGCGATGCCGACACAAACACTGGCAAACATATCAACAGGCGCAAGCTCAACCAACTGATACAACAGCATAAAGGGTGAGCGAGAGAGAGAGACAGACAGAGCGCGAGAGAGAGAGAGGCAAGTTGCTGAGAGAGCGAGTTGGAATTTCGTAATAAGCGAACCGATATCGATACCGATAACGATAGCGATCAAAGTCCCGATACACACGCCGCAGCAGTCAAGCGATCATCGATTGGCGGGCTGATTGAACATCAAAAACCAAAAAAAATAAAACTGCAAAGCGACTGCAAAAATTCACCCAGCTTAGTCAGCAAGCCGAAAACCAATCAACTGCCCTCCGAGAGAAAGAGTGTAAAAGCGAGAGAGTCGAGTGCAAGAGAGAGAGAGAGAGAGAGAGAGAGAGACGAGCGCGCGCAGAGACGCGCGCAGAGTTGACGATTGATCAAGTCGCGGGCCCCAGGCTGTGATCATCAAAGCACGCTCCAAATCCAAGTCAACCAGCCACATCGTTAGGTCGTGCGCTCGTCGTTGTCGTTGTTGTCTTAAGTCCTCGATCGTGTGTTCGTTCGAACTTAGGATCCACACACAATCCAAAAACCACAAATAATGCAAGCAAATCGCCAAACATCGCGTGTGTCGAATAATAAAACTCGTCGTACACCAAAGACTCGCCCGCACACCGTTCCCGACTCTCGCGTCTTTATCGTCATCATCATCGACACCAATTAGCTCTGCGGCCATATCGTCGACCAACATCTGGAACTACTCTACCCACATCAACTTATCAACTTATTTATCCAATTTACTACACATCGATTACTATACAATTTTTTTTTTTTTTGTGCACGTACCAGGTCAATTTGTTATCCTTTTTTTAATTTTTGTTTTGTAACTGTATTCGTATTGTATTTTAATTGTGACAATTTATTGTGATTTCTGAAACTGTGTGTGATTTGCAAACGAACAAAAAAACAAAAAACAAAAAAAACCAAATACAAAAATATAATAACAATTAGCGCAAAACTCTAAAGAAAGTTCCTTAAGCAACGTGATAAGTTTAGAATCGAAAATTCCGCGCACAGGATTCAGCATCGAGAGATCGTCGTCACCCCCAACAAGCATCAGATTAAGGCATGCAACAGTAAGTCGCACTTATATAACTTTCACGATTTCCACCAATTTATTACCTATTGCATACTTCAACGCTCAGTTGGGTTTTGCAAAAGTATGCTATATGAAAATCTAAAGGGTGGCAAACAAAATTGGTAAGGTAGTTGGGTTGTGGATCGAAAATCATATTTGGACAAGAAGTCCAATAGGATGCTTAATCGAAATAGGCTTGAGAATTTCGCGATTATCCTTTTCATATATTCGGCTAAATACCGATCCTCTAAGCATCCCTCTTTTGAGCAAAAGTAACTTTTTATATAGAGTAAAATAAAATCCAATAATTTTTGTTGGATTTTTATTTAAGAACCTTAAGAACACCAATTGAGATAACTCTATCAATAACTCTTGCAGATCGTAAAAGTTTCTAAAATATATAATATCTTTACTTTCAAAAACATGTGAATATATGAACTATAATTCTTTCTGACCTCCTCCTCATGCTCTAAAAAGTATATATATAATAAAATATAATATCGAGAATGATGTTTTTGAGAAGACTACTCGACTAAGCGATAGCCACGTGGATGCAGAGCTTACACTGCATGATCTAATAGGTCTTATCAAGAGAGCAACAGCTTTCCACATCGGGAGGATCCTAAAACTATATTTAGCACTCGACTTTATCGACCAAAGTGGTGATGTTGTTGTTTAATTTCTCCGAATCGAGAATTCCCATGAAACGCCACCCAATATGCTCTATCTGACATTTGCCACTTTGTGACTTAACACAGCTCGACTCGTCGCTGTCGCTGTCGCTGTCGATGATATGCTGTGGAACAAACAACATTGAACCACATAGGCGAACTACTGATGAGATGTTTATTGTGGCTCTTTCAGAGCGACAACAACAACAATAACAACCGACAGCACCAACGAAGCAGCACCAGAATAAACAAACACTAACGCACTTTTTGTTTTTGTCGACAGTGGTCTTTATTTAATTCATGTTCCAAATGATAAGCTCGCGTTTATTTTTAAACATTGAAGTTTATGTAAATATTTCCTGGGCCGCGACCAAAGCGACGCGTGCGACGCAAACAAAAACAAGATCGGAAAACATAATAATATTTGATATTGATAACAACTGAGGCAGCCGAGAGACACGCCGACGGAGAGACGGGCGTCGCTAGACTCCCGATAGTTGCATAGCCGCCAAGAGCCAGCTTTCCAAATTTGATAGCAATAGCTCATAAAGCAGTTGAGCTATATGTTAGATGACGGTATCGGGGACTGTCACTTTAGTCCACAAGAGGGCTTTGAATACTACTTCTTTCAAGTAGTAGTAGTTGAGCTATGGAGAAATCGGAGACTGTCACTTGACTCCGCTTTACTCTATGAAAGGGCTCTGAAAATTTGCACCTATAATTACCAAGTGAAACTTCATTCAAGTAGTAGTTGGGCTATAGATGGAGAAGTCGGGGACTGTCACTTGAAAGGGCTCTGAAAATGTGTACCTATAATTACCAAGTTAAACTTCATTCAAGATGACGAAATCGGGGACTGTCACTTTACTCCATAGGAGGGCTTTGAATACTTAGCACCCACAATAACCAAGTTACACTTATTTCAAGTAGTCGTAGTTGAGCTATGGAGAAATCGGAGACTGTTACTTGACTCCGCTCTACTCTATGAAAGGGTCCTGAAAATGTGTACCTATAATTACCAAGTTAAACTTCAGTCAAGATGACGAAATCGGGGACTGTCACTTGACTCCGCTTTACTCCACGAGAATGCTAAGTTAAACTTCTTTCAGCGAACCTCCCGTACTGCGAATATTAACTATATATTTTCGTGTTCCTTGCAGATGATTCCCACGCTCCCCAAGTCTCGTGTGCTGGCCCTGCTTGCCACATTGGTGTGCGTGGCATGGAGCGTGTCGCAGGTGGCAGCCGTACCGGTGACCATCGCACCCCCACAGAACGAGAGGCTGATCAAGATGTGCAGCGATACATTGAACGAAGCCATACAGATAATATGCAATGGTCGCACTCTGTCGCTCGCCCAGCTCTATCGTGAGTAGTCTCGATCCCAATGATGTATGTAGATTAATGTGTTGTTCTGTTGTTGTTCTTTAGCAAACAGTTTTGGACCGTCGCGAGCGAAACGCTTCAGTCCCGGCCAGTTCTTATATATACCGCGACAGGAAGGCTCCGTCCACATGTGCTGTGTAAATGCCTGCAGTCGTGAAGTCTTAAGGCAATTCTGTGCGACCGATTAGGAAACGCCACCGAAGACACCCTCAGAAATGTGGAGAGATAGCTACACTTTACCGCCTACCTTCCTAATCATTTCCTACTGTTCCATACACTCCTAAACTATACTTTAATGATAATAATAATATATGCATATAACATGCAAGTATAGCATAATATCATATGTATTTGTAGCATATATGTAGCATATATGCCATATATATATATATATATCCCCACACTGCGCCCCGCACTACACTCTAAGTATATTGTACTAATTTAAGCTATGCACTAATAAAAATTTATACAATTATGAGAGCACTGCGATGTGATGAGGTCCAGCCCACGCTTTTTTTTTTCTTTTTTTTTTGCACCCTACGTACAGGGTTTATTTATAGCGAGCGCAGGCCATTAATGCAATCTATGCCACTTGATAAGTACTTGAGTTTTATCCAGTTTCGTTTAGTCTCATCTCTCGGACAGCATCGCGCTGATTTGCACAGTCGCGATGTTTCTCATAGATCTTGCTTCCTTCTTTTTGGTACTGGTCGCATTCAAAATCTCAGCTTTAAATAGATATCATTGTGAAAGACTGCACTGCGCTTACAATTTGCATTAGTCAAGATAATAGCACGATAAATTAGAGAAATTGAAATTGCTTAGCTACCAGACCAGTTGCGACTGTTGAAACTATTTAAAATGCACAAATGAAATTGAGCAGGGGGGTTTATTCAGTTTCGATTTGTAGCTAATCGAAATGTTGGCTCGCAAATTAGTTAAATTGCTTCAAAGGCACATTGTAATTTGATATTGTTGCCGAAAAACTGCACAAATTAATGTGAGAAACTACTTGAACTATACCCTGTAAAAGTCTACAGATTAATATTGTATTGCTCGTGAACTTTCAACTAATTTTGTCACGCCGCATTGCAGGCATTCGAGAATTGCAGGGTATCTATGACGCAGGGCGAACAAATATGGGCCTCAAAATCCATTTGGCAGCATGCATAGTCAAGTATTGAAATTGTAGTGTCCTTTAATACGACCCCAACCCCCCGTCGCTTTCCTTCTCTGCAATCTATCTCCATTTCACTCTCTCTGGCTGTTCATTAAAGTGCTTTGGCTTTTTAACCTACAAAAAAGTTGACGGGGGAGTGAGAAGCAGAGAGAACGGCATTTAACATCATTGCCATTTGGGATGGGCGGTTGATGGGACGAGGGCGGTTTCAATCTATTCATAAAATACGCAACGTTGACCTTTTTTTTTTTACAGCATGGTAAGGGTGGAATCCACCCCCCTCCCCTCCTCTCGCTACCCTTTCAGCCTTCGCTGGCACTTGTGTGCTGTGAAACCTTTGAGAAAGGACACTGGACATTGGACACCGTTGAATGAGGTCACATGACTGCAAATTATGTCACAGGCGGCAATTTCAGATGATTTTAATGATGGTGCAAATCAACTACGACACATGGGAGTTGACCCTCAACCTCAACCCCAAAAGCGACCGATATATGTACATCTGTACAAACATACATATATACATATATGTTTTACAATCAACAAACCCTACACTAAATGCAGCGTCATCGCCTAAAAGTATTTAATGGAATGTTGTCGACCTAATCCTGCGGTGGATTTTTTCCTATTTACCAAGCTTGATTAACGGTTTCAGACAACGCTTCAAACACATTAATGAACAAGTGAGAAAGCTACAGTCGAGAGTTCTCGACCGTATGATACCCGCAACCCATTTCGAGAGAAAAAAAAAATTTTAATGGTATTTTAACAACAAATATACCAAAAATATACTGAATTTTGTGTTTTGTTTGTAAATATTTGAAAATAGCGAATAAAAATCCACAACACCGTTATGGTCACACTGTCAACTAAACAAACAAAGCGCGAGCAGCTGCAAGTGAATTTTGCATATAAAATTGATTCATTAATAACTTCCTTGTTTTTCACTCGATCTCAACCAAATTCACAGGAATCATAGAAAATATAATTATTAATATGCATACCAAAATTCAATGCTCTAGGTCTATTATTACGGCTTTTACAGACTTTTGGGGGCGGAAAGGGGCGTGGCATCCAACATTTGAAATAAACTTGATCTGCGTACCTATAGGAGTAGTGTCCCCAAATTTGGTAGCTCTAGCTTTTATAGTCTCTGAGATCTAGGTGTTCATACAGACGGACAGACGGACATGGCTATATCGTCTCGGCTGTTGACACTGATCAAGAATATATATACTTTATGGGGTCGGAGATGCCTCCTTCTGGCTGTTACATACATTTTCTGTTGGCACTAAGTTATAATACCCTTCTACCCTATGGGTAGCGGGTATAAAAATATTTGACTCGGTTCTATAAGGAGTACTTCATTAGTTGTTGGTAGTGCAATTTGGGGTACTCAATGAGGCTAAATATTCATTTGAGGTAAGGCAGTTTGATATTTGTTGAAGGTTGTTCAACATTTGTTCAATTTAAAACAATCGAGTATTCGTGTTGTTTTCTCTCTAAAAACTGCTGATGCTCATATTGAACAGCTTCGACATTCAACTTCAGTTCGTTGCGAGAATTGTGAGAAAATTTTGAGAATTACTTTTTCTTAGAAAGTTGATATCGGTACTAAAGCAATATGCCAGGTGAGTCTTTGGATGTGAAGTAGTGACTACAAAATAAAGCTCACCTCACGTCCTTGTCGCATTCGCGTTCAGCCCCAAATCCGCTATTCGATGAGGAGGATGAGGAGGATGAGGAGCTGATTATACACATAGATGTGGAAATCGATGAATCTATGTTGTTTGACATCAGCGACGATTACGACATGGATTCTGACTTTGACTCGAGTGATTCAGAGGAGACTGAAGATGAAGATGATCTTGATGAAGATTATCTTGATGAAGATGATTAGGATGCCGGAGATGATGATGACGAGGGGGAGTCCCCTACCTACATAATCATCAAGTTGCACACCCTAATGTAATCACAACGCAACGAACACAAACTAAATAATAATACTAATAATAATACTAATTCTTATAATAAAATACAACAAAATGCAGATATAACAAAAAAAGAACCTACATAAAAAACAAATGCAAAATATGCATATAATAAAAATAAAATAATACTTATTATTGCCATAACATACAACAAAATGCACATTTAATAAACAAATCGAAATAAACAAGAAAGGCAAAATATAATATAATAAAAGTAAAATAAGTATAATACTAATAATACTTAAAAAATAAAATAAACGGCAAATGCTAAATAAATAATAAAAATAAAATAAATACAAAGCTAATAATACTTATTATGGAATACAATAAAATATCCAGCAAAATAAAATTAATAAATTTCATACAAATTATACTTATTATTATAATAAAATACAACGAATTTGGTTTGCCAATATATGGAAATTTGACAAATGAATTAAAATTACAAAAACCAAATATTTAAAACAAAAGCAAAATAACATTGGATAGTTTCCAATACAGAGTCGATGGCCTTATTAGCTGTTTGAACTCCTTAAGAACACCTGTATGTTCCCTTCTAAGTTGGTAAAATAAAATTAAAAAATATTTGACTCGGTTCTATGAGGAGTACTTCATTAGTTGTTGGTAGTGCAATTTGGGGTACTCAATGAGGCTAAATATTCATTTGAGGTAAGGCAGTTTGATATTTGTTGAAGGTTGTTCAACATTTGTTCAATTTAAAACAATCGAGTATTCGTGTTGTTTTCTCTCTAAAAACTGCTGATGCTCATATTGAACAGCTTCGACATTCAACTTCAGTTCGTTGCGAGAATTGTGAGAAAATTTTGAGAATTACTTTTTCTTAGAAAGTTGATATCGGTACTAAAGCAATATGCCAGGTGAGTCTTTGGATGTGAAGTAGTGACTACAAAATAAAGCTCACCTCACGTCCTTGTCGCATTCGCGTTCAGCCCCAAATCCGCTATTCGATGAGGAGGATGAGGAGGATGAGGAGCTGATTATACACATAGATGTGGAAATCGATGAATCTGAGTTGTTTGACATCAGCGACGATTACGACATGGATTCTGACTTTGACTCGATTGATGAAGATTATCTTGATGAAGATGATTAGGATGCCGGAGATGATGATGACGAGGGGGAGTTCCCTACCTACATAATCATCAAGTTGCACACCCTAATGTAATCACAACGCAACGAACACAAACTAAATAATAATACTAATAATAATACTAATTCTTATAATAAAATACAACAAAATGCAGATATAACAAAAAAAGAACCTACATAAAAAAACAAATGCAAAATATGCATATAATAAAAATAAAATAATACTTATTATTGCCATAACATACAACAAAATGCACATTTAATAAACAAATCGAAATAAACAAGAAATGCAAAATATAATATAATAAAAGTAAAATAAGTATAATACTAATAATACTTAAAAAATAAAATAAACGGCAAATGCTAAATAAATAATAAAAATAAAATAAATACAAAGCTAATAATACTTATTATGGAATACAATAAAATATCCAGCAAAATAAAATTAATAAATTTCATACAAATTATACTTATTATTATAATAAAATACAACGAATTTGGTTTGCCAATATATGGAAATTTGACAAATGAATTAAAATTACAAAAAACAAATATTTAAAACAAAAGCAAAATAACATTGGATAGTTTCCAATACAGAGTCGATGGCCTTATTAGCTGTTTGAACTCCTTAAGAACACCTGTATGTTCCCTCCTAAGTTGGTAAAATAAAATTAAACAAGTAAGAAAGCTACAGTCGAGAGTTCTCGACCGTATGATACCCGCAACCCAATTCGAGAGAAAACAAAAAACTGAAATGGTATTTTAACAAAAAATATACCACCGAATATACTAAAATTTGTTTTTTTGTATATAGATATTTTTTTTTAAATCCATTAAATACCGACATGGTCACTCTGTCAACTAAACAAACAAAGCGCGAGCAGCTGCAACTGAATTTTGCATATACAATTGATTCTTTAATAACTTCCATATTTTTGATTCGATCTCAACCAAATTCACAGGAGTCATTGAGAATATAATTATTATTATGCATACCAAAATTCAATGCTCTAGGTCTATTATTACGGCTTTTACAGTTTTTGGGGGGGGGGGAAAGGGGCGTGGCAAAAATCTAAAACAATCTTGATCTGCGTAAGACCTACACGAATACTGTCACCAAATTTGATATCTCTAGGTCATTCACACAGTTAATACGTCCATATGCACTGGGCACAAAAATTTTGATAAATAATAACGAATAACTTTTGTTCTACTTATCCGATCTGTACCAAAATTATAGGGTATATTAAGAGTATCAAGCGCAGATGGGTTACCAAATTACACATCATTACACAAAGAACTTTTGGAGTTATACGCGATTTACATAAAAAAAAACTTGACTTTTTCTAGATTAATGCTTATTGTGGGCGAAGGGGGCGTGGCATCCAACTTTTGAAATAAACTTGATCTGCGTAGGGTATGAAGGAACCTTTTTGCCAAATTTGGTGTCTGTATGTCTTATAGTCTCTGAGATCCAGGTGTTCATACGGACAGACAGACGGACATGGCTATATCGTCTCGGCTGTTGACGCTGATCAAGAATATATATACTTTTTGGGGTCGGAGATGCCTCCTTCTGCCTGTTACATACATTTTCTGTTGGCACTAAGTCATAATACCCTTCTACCCTATGGGTAGCGGGTATAAAAATATTTGACTCGGTTCTATAAGGAGTACTTCATTAGTTGTTGGTAGTGCAATTTGGGGTACTCAATGAGGCTAAATATTCATTTGAGGTAAGGCAGTTTGATATTTGTTGAAGGTTGTTCAACATTTGTTCAATTTAAAACAATCGAGTATTCGTGTTGTTTTCTCTCTAAAAACTGCTGATGCTCATATTGAACAGCTTCGACATTCAACTTCAGTTCGTTGCGAGAATTGTGAGAAAATTTTGAGAATTACTTTTTCTTAGAAAGTTGATATCGGTACTAAAGCAATATGCCAGGTGAGTCTTTGGATGTGAAGTAGTGACTACAAAATAAAGCTCACCTCACGTCCTTGTCGCATTCGCGTTCAGCCCCAAATCCGCTATTCGATGAGGAGGATGAGGAGGATGAGGAGCTGATTATACACATAGATGTGGAAATCGATGAATCTATGTTGTTTGACATCAGCGACGATTACGACATGGATTCTGACTTTGACTCGAGTGATTCAGAGGAGACTGAAGATGAAGATGATCTTGATGAAGATTATCTTGATGAAGATGATTAGGATGCCGGAGATGATGATGACGAGGGGGAGTCCCCTACCTACATAATCATCAAGTTGCACACCCTAATGTAATCACAACGCAACGAACACAAACTAAATAATAATACTAATAATAATACTAATTCTTATAATAAAATACAACAAAATGCAGATATAACAAAAAAAGAACCTACATAAAAAACAAATGCAAAATATGCATATAATAAAAATAAAATAATACTTATTATTGCCATAACATACAACAAAATGCACATTTAATAAACAAATCGAAATAAACAAGAAAGGCAAAATATAATATAATAAAAGTAAAATAAGTATAATACTAATAATACTTAAAAAATAAAATAAACGGCAAATGCTAAATAAATAATAAAAATAAAATAAATACAAAGCTAATAATACTTATTATGGAATACAATAAAATATCCAGCAAAATAAAATTAATAAATTTCATACAAATTATACTTATTATTATAATAAAATACAACGAATTTGGTTTGCCAATATATGGAAATTTGACAAATGAATTAAAATTACAAAAACCAAATATTTAAAACAAAAGCAAAATAACATTGGATAGTTTCCAATACAGAGTCGATGGCCTTATTAGCTGTTTGAACTCCTTAAGAACACCTGTATGTTCCCTTCTAAGTTGGTAAAATAAAATTAAAAAATATTTGACTCGGTTCTATGAGGAGTACTTCATTAGTTGTTGGTAGTGCAATTTGGGGTACTCAATGAGGCTAAATATTCATTTGAGGTAAGGCAGTTTGATATTTGTTGAAGGTTGTTCAACATTTGTTCAATTTAAAACAATCGAGTATTCGTGTTGTTTTCTCTCTAAAAACTGCTGATGCTCATATTGAACAGCTTCGACATTCAACTTCAGTTCGTTGCGAGAATTGTGAGAAAATTTTGAGAATTACTTTTTCTTAGAAAGTTGATATCGGTACTAAAGCAATATGCCAGGTGAGTCTTTGGATGTGAAGTAGTGACTACAAAATAAAGCTCACCTCACGTCCTTGTCGCATTCGCGTTCAGCCCCAAATCCGCTATTCGATGAGGAGGATGAGGAGGATGAGGAGGATGAGGAGGATGAGGAGGATGAGGAGCTGATTATACACATAGATGTGGAAATCGATGAATCTGAGTTGTTTGACATCAGCGACGATTACGACATGGATTCTGACTTTGACTCGATTGATGAAGATTATCTTGATGAAGATGATTAGGATGCCGGAGATGATGATGACGAGGGGGAGTCCCCTACCTACATAATCATCAAGTTGCACACCCTAATGTAATCACAACGCAACGAACACAAACTAAATAATAATACTAATAATAATACTAATTCTTATAATAAAATACAACAAAATGCAGATATAACAAAAAAAGAACCTACATAAAAAAACAAATGCAAAATATGCATATAATAAAAATAAAATAATACTTATTATTGCCATAACATACAACAAAATGCACATTTAATAAACAAATCGAAATAAACAAGAAAGGCAAAATATAATATAATAAAAGTAAAATAAGTATAATACTAATAATACTTAAAAAATAAAATAAACGGCAAATGCTAAATAAATAATAAAAATAAAATAAATACAAAGCTAATAATACTTATTATGGAATACAATAAAATATCCAGCAAAATAAAATTAATAAATTTCATACAAATTATACTTATTATTATAATAAAATACAACGAATTTGGTTTGCCAATATATGGAAATTTGACAAATGAATTAAAATTACAAAAAACAAATATTTAAAACAAAAGCAAAATAACATTGGATAGTTTCCAATACAGGGTCGAAGGCCTTTTTAGCTGTTTGAACTCCTTAAGAACACCTGTATGTTCCCTTCTAAGTTGGTAAAATAAAATTAAACAAGTAAGAAAGCTACAGTCGAGAGTTCTCGACCGTATGATACCCGCAACCCAATTCGAGAGAAAACAAAAAACTGAAATGGTATTTTAACAAAAAATATACCACCGAATATACTAAAATTTGTTTTTTTGTATATAGATATTTTTTTTTAAATCCATTAAATACCGACATGGTCACTCTGTCAACTAAACAAACAAAGCGCGAGCAGCTGCAACTGAATTTTGCATATACAATTGATTCTTTAATAACTTCCATATTTTTGATTCGATCTCAACCAAATTCACAGGAGTCATTGAGAATATAATTATTATTATGCATACCAAAATTCAATGCTCTAGGTCTATTATTACGGCTTTTACAGTTTTTGGGGGGGGGGAAAGGGGCGTGGCAAAAATCTAAAACAATCTTGATCTGCGTAAGACCTACACGAATACTGTCACCAAATTTGATATCTCTAGGTCATTCACACAGTTAATACGTCCATATGCACTGGGCACAAAAATTTTGATAAATAATAACGAATAACTTTTGTTCTACTTATCCGATCTGTACCAAAATTATAGGGTATATTAAGAGTATCAAGCGCAGATGGGTTACCAAATTACACATCATTACACAAAGAACTTTTGGAGTTATACGCGATTTACATAAAAAAAAACTTGACTTTTTCTAGATTAATGCTTATTGTGGGCGAAGGGGGCGTGGCATCCAACTTTTGAAATAAACTTGATCTGCGTAGGGTATGAAGGAACCTTTTTGCCAAATTTGGTGTCTGTATGTCTTATAGTCTCTGAGATCCAGGTGTTCATACGGACAGACAGACGGACATGGCTATATCGTCTCGGCTGTTGACGCTGATCAAGAATATATATACTTTTTGGGGTCGGAGATGCCTCCTTCTGCCTGTTACATACATTTTCTGTTGGCACTAAGTCATAATACCCTTCTACCCTATGGGTAGCGGGTATAAAAATATTTGACTCGGTTCTATAAGGAGTACTTCATTAGTTGTTGGTAGTGCAATTTGGGGTACTCAATGAGGCTAAATATTCATTTGAGGTAAGGCAGTTTGATATTTGTTGAAGGTTGTTCAACATTTGTTCAATTTAAAACAATCGAGTATTCGTGTTGTTTTCTCTCTAAAAACTGCTGATGCTCATATTGAACAGCTTCGACATTCAACTTCAGTTCGTTGCGAGAATTGTGAGAAAATTTTGAGAATTACTTTTTCTTAGAAAGTTGATATCGGTACTAAAGCAATATGCCAGGTGAGTCTTTGGATGTGAAGTAGTGACTACAAAATAAAGCTCACCTCACGTCCTTGTCGCATTCGCGTTCAGCCCCAAATCCGCTATTCGATGAGGAGGATGAGGAGGATGAGGAGCTGATTATACACATAGATGTGGAAATCGATGAATCTATGTTGTTTGACATCAGCGACGATTACGACATGGATTCTGACTTTGACTCGAGTGATTCAGAGGAGACTGAAGATGAAGATGATCTTGATGAAGATGATTAGGATGCCGGAGATGATGATGACGAGGGGGAGTCCCCTACCTACATAATCATCAAGTTGCACACCCTAATGTAATCACAACGCAACGAACACAAACTAAATAATAATACTAATAATAATACTAATTCTTATAATAAAATACAACAAAATGCAGATATAACAAAAAAAGAACCTACATAAAAAAACAAATGCAAAATATGCATATAATAAAAATAAAATAATACTTATTATTGCCATAACATACAACAAAATGCACATTTAATAAACAAATCGAAATAAACAAGAAAAGCAAAATATAATATAATAAAAGTAAAATAAATAAAATACTAATAATACTTAAACAAAATAAAATAAACGGCAAATGCTAAATAAATAAAAAAAAATAAAATAAATACAAAGCTAATAATACTTATTATGGAATACAATAAAATATCCAGCAAAATAGAATTAATAAATTTCATACAAATTATACTTATTATTATAATAAAATACAACGAATTTGGTTTGCCAATATATGGAAATTTGACAAATGAATTAAAATTACAAAAAACAAATATTTAAAACAAAAGCAAAATAACATTGAATAGTTTCCAGTACAGAGTCGATGGCCTTATTAGCTGTTTGAACTCCTTAAGAACACCTGTATGTTCCCTTCTAAGTTGGTAAAATAAAATTAAAAAATATTTGACTCGGTTCTATAAGGAGTACTTCATTAGTTGTTGGTAGTGCAATTTGGGGTACTCAATGAGGCTAAATATTCATTTGAGGTAAGGCAGTTTGATATTTGTTGAAGGTTGTTCAACATTTATTCAATTTAAAACAATCGAGTATTCGTGTTGTTTTCTCTCTAAAAACTGCTGATGCTCATATTGAACAGCTTCGACATTCAACTTCAGTTCGTTGCGAGTATTGTGAGAAAATTTTGAGAATTACTTTTTCTTAGAAAGTTGATATCGGTACTAAAGCAATATGCCAGGTGAGTCTTTGGATGTGAAGTAGTGACTACAAAATAAAGCTCACCTCACGTCCTTGTCGCATTCGCGTTCAGCCCCAAATCCGCTATTCGATGAGGAGGATGAGGAGGATGAGGAGCTGATTATACACATAGATGTGGAAATCGATGAATCTATGTTGTTTGACATCAGCGACGATTACGACATGGATTCTGACTTTGACTCGAGTGATTCAGAGGAGACTGAAGATGAAGATGATCTTGATGAAGATGATTAGGATGCCGGAGATGATGATGACGAGGGGGAGTCCCCTACCTACATAATCATCAAGTTGCACACCCTAATGTAATCACAACGCAACGAACACAAACTATATAATAATACTAATAATAATACTAATTCTTATAATAAAATACAACAAAATGCAGATATAACAAAAAAAGAACCTACATAAAAAACAAATGCAAAATATGCATATAATAAAAATAAAATAATACTTATTATTGCCATAACATACAACAAAATGCACATTTAATAAACAAATCGAAATAAACAAGAAAGGCAAAATATAATATAATAAAAGTAAAATAAATATAATACTAATAATACTTAAAAAATAAAATAAACGGCAAATGCTAAATAAATAATAAAAATAAAATAAATACAAAGCTAATAATACTTATTATGGAATACAATAAAATATCCAGCAAAACAGAATTAATAAATTTCATACAAATTATACTTATTATTATAATAAAATACAACGAATTTGGTTTGCCAATATATGGAAATTTTACAAATGAATTAAAATTACAAAATACAAATATTTAAAACAAAAGCAAAATAACATTGGATAGTTTCCAATACAGAGTCGATGGCCTTATTAGCTGTTTGAACTCCTTAAGAACACCTGTATGTTCCCTTCTAAGTTGGTAAAATAAAATTAAAAAATATTTGACTCGGTTCTATGAGGAGTACTTCATTAGTTGTTGGTAGTGCAATTTGGGGTACTCAATGAGGCTAAATATTCATTTGAGGTAAGGCAGTTTGATATTTGTTGAAGGTTGTTCAACATTTGTTCAATTTAAAACAATCGAGTATTCGTGTTGTTTTCTCTCTAAAAACTGCTGATGCTCATATTGAACAGCTTCGACATTCAACTTCAGTTCGTTGCGAGAATTGTGAGAAAATTTTGAGAATTACTTTTTCTTAGAAAGTTGATATCGGTACTAAAGCAATATGCCAGGTGAGTCTTTGGATGTGAAGTAGTGACTACAAAATAAAGCTCACCTCACGTCCTTGTCGCATTCGCGTTCAGCCCCAAATCCGCTATTCGATGAGGAGGATGAGGAGGATGAGGAGGATGAGGAGCTGATTATACACATAGATGTGGAAATCGATGAATCTGTGTTGTTTGACATCAGCGACGATTACGACATGGATTCTGACTTTGACTCGAGTGATTCAGAGGAGACTGAAGATGAAGATGATCTTGATGAAGATTATCTTGATGAAGATGATTAGGATGCCGGAGATGATGATGACGAGGGGGAGTCCCCTACCTACATAATCATCAAGTTGCACACCCTAATGTAATCACAACGCAACGAACACAAACTAAATAATAATACTAATAATAATACTAATTCTTATAATAAAATACAACAAAATGCAGATATAACAAAAAAAGAACCTACATAAAAAACAAATGCAAAATATGCATATAATAAAAATAAAATAATACTTATTATTGCCATAACATACAACAAAATGCACATTTAATAAACAAATCGAAACAAGAAAGGCAAAATAATAATATTAATAAAATAATACTTAAACAAAATAAAATAAACGGCAAATGCTAAATAAATAATAAAAATAAAATAAATACAAAGCTAATAATACTTATTATGAAATACAATAAAATATCCAGCAAAATAGAATTAATAAATTTCATACAAATTATACTTATTATTATAATAAAATACAACGAATTTGGTTTGCCAATATATGGAAATTTGACAAATGAATTAAAATTACAAAATACAAATATTTAAAACAAAAGCAAAATAACATTGGATAGTTTCCAATACAGGGTCGAAGGCCTTTTTAGCTGTTTGAACTCCTTAAGAACACCTGTATGTTCCCTTCTAAGTTGGTAAAATAAAATTAAACAAGTAAGAAAGCTACAGTCGAGAGTGCGCGACCGTATGATACCCGCAACCCATTTCGAGAGAAAACAAAAAACTTAAAACTTAAATGATATTTTAACAAATAATATACCAAATATACTAAAACTTGTTTGTTTGTATATATTTGAAAATAGCGGGTAAAAATCCACAACACCGTTATGGTCACACTGTCAACTAAACAAACAAAGCGCGGGCAGATGCAAGTGAATTTTGCATATAAAATTGATTCATTAATAACTTCCTTGTTTTTCACTCGATCTCAACCAAATTCACAGGAATCATAGAAAATATAATTATTAATATGCATACCAAAATTCAATGCTCTAGGTCTATTATTACGGCTTTTACAGTTTTTGGGGGGGGAAAGGGGCGTGGCAAAAATCTAAAACAATCTTGATCTGCGTAAGACCTACACGAATACTGTCACCAAATTTTATATGTCTAGGTCATTCACACACTTAATACGTCCATATGCACTGGGCACAAAAATTTTGATAAATAGTTTCACGAATAACTTTTGTTCTACTTATCCGATTTGTACCAAAATTACAGGGTATATTAAGAGTGTCAAGCGCAAATGGGTTACCAAATTACACATCATTACACAAACTTTTGGAGTTATACGCGATTTACTAAAAAAAAAACTTGACTTTTTCTAGATTAATGCTTATTGTGGGCGAAGGGGGCGTGGCATCCAACTTTTGAAATAAACTTGATCTGCGTAGGGTATGAAGGAAACTTTTTGCCAAATTTGGTGTCCCTATGTCTTATAGTCTCTGAGATCCAGGTGTTCATACGGACAGACAGACGGACATGGCTATATCGTCTCGGCTGTTGACGCTGATCAAGAATATATATACTTTTTGGGGTCGGAGATGCCTCCTTCTTCCTGTTACATACATTTTCTGTTGGCACTAAGTCATAATACCCTTCTACCCTATGGGTAGCGGGTATAAAAATCGTGGTACATTTTAAATATGTATTGATTCCTGTAGCTCTTGACTTATCAAATGATTGAAATCTATTATATAATAAAACAAGTATCAGAGGCAAAATCCTCTTCAAGGTAAAATGAATCTAATTATTATTTTAGATCTCCAAAAAAATTAGTGAATTTAACATTCAATTAAAACATTTCAATAGAAAAATTAAAATAAAAAATAATTTACCTATAATTTTTATAAGATGATGCAATGCTTTTGTAAGCATGTTTTATTTACAAGTTGTCCATTGACAAGATAAGAAAAAAGATATTTACAGAACTTTTTTGTTGTCTATAAGGAATAGTTGAAGTCATCACTGCTTAGGGGCCTATAAAACAATTATATAGCGCTATTTTATCAACCAGACAATTTTAAATTTATAAGATTATAAAATATTACAAATGTTGAGTATTGGTTGAAACTAGTAATTATAAATTTAAATTATAAAACGATAGTCTTATATTATACTAGCCTCCATTATATTATACCATACTGCGGAAAGTGCCTAATCATCTCATCATTATCTGAGGTCTTAGAATGTCTTGGGCATAATGAGCTATCCCCCCACAGTTTTGACAGTTTAATTTTTAAGATATTGTTTTATTTTTATTTGAAACTATCAAATTTTCCACGCATCTTCACTTTAAAACATTTATTTTTATTTTTTGTTGTTGTTGCCTAAATTAAAGTTTAAAACTATTTGTTACATTGGATCTTACGGATCATCAAGCCAACATCGATGTTTAACTTTGATATCTCTATCCCAAAAAACGAAATCAAGCCATTTTATTATATTTTTAGACATTGTTTAAAAATAGTTGGAGTTATGGCGTTTTAATGGATCACTTTCCATGAACTACTTAATGTAAGTAGAACAAATTTAAACTAAATTTATTATAATAAGTTGTCTTTTTGTTTTTGCATTACAACAATTGCTAATTATAATGATATATGCTGTGTACATATGTTTAATATGGAAAATTGGGCTGATGCGTGCTGCCCACTTTTTAAT